>OZ038509.1:4630094-4647594 GCA_964036315.1 Acanthosepion esculentum | reverse complement strand
TATATTCACCAATATATAATTATAGCTCTGTCTCATAACATTGAGCACTCCCTGTATAACACTTTAGTAATAAATATACGTACGTGCAATATCTGTGCGTGTATGTACATTTTTATCCTACCCATTCAGAAATATATATATATATATATATATATATATATATATATATATATATACAAAGTGAACAGTGAAGTCAACACTCACAGGCGAGTATATATCTATATATTCACATGTCCATATATATATATATTTTACAGAGGACAAATGCATAGACAATACAGCATGGATGAAAAGGCCCTTAAGTCTATAATACACCATAATGTGTTTCCTGTTGATTCCAACAAGGCCTTAAAACTTAATATATATTATAGTAAATTTAAAACGTCTGACCTGATAATGAGTAATAATCATTCTCCAGTTGCTGCAGTTGTTGATAGAACCAATGTTGTGTATGAGTTTAAATGCCCCATGGAAGAATGTTCTTCTAATCCACATACATATATTGGATTTACAACCACCCGGCTCTCCAGAAGATTGACTCTGCATTTAAATAATATTAGCTCCATTAAACAACATATTAAGTCACATACTGTTTCCCTTACGCAATCTGATATACGTAAAATACTTGTAGAAAATACTAAAATTATAGATAAACATACAGACATTAGACGCCTTAAAATCTTAGAGGCATTACATATTAAAAGAAAAAGACCTCTTATTAATCGTATAGATTATAATATATCGCGTAATATATTGCAATGTTTATAATATATTTAAATTTTGTAGCGTATTCTTCGATCTTTTGGCTTGTGTATTGGAAATCTTTTTCACGCTGTCACATGATAAAAATCTACGCCATGCACGTGATATAACATCATCGCGTCTTTTGAATTTAAAAGGAATTTAACGTTTTTAGTTTGTAAAAAAGTAGCAACATGATTACGCTACAAGATAATTGGCAAATGTTTGTTTAAAAAAAAAAAAAAAAAAAAAAAAAAAATTTGACTAAAATATTGACCCTGAAGATGAACAATGATGTTCGAAAGCGCTAGGTCATCGTATGGAAAATACATATTTCGGAACTATTTTCAAATAAAAAGTCTCATTAGAGAATATGAGAAAATTCAAAAGAAAATATGTAAGACTATGTTGTCTTTAACATTCAACACTACATGTTTGAAAGAAAAGTTGCTGCCAAATTACACATATATATATATATATATATATATATATATATATATATATATATATATATATATATATATATATATGTAGGATTAATGCAAATAAAATGTATCGCTTAGCAGATTGGTTATATATATATATATATGCATATACATATCAAGGGTTTCACACTTCAGTGAGTATCAGCAATTTTCTGCTTAAATCTTTTTTAAATTAGCGCTGGAGCAAATTTTCTGCATACTCTATCTTTGTAGGTGCGCTTACCCGCGCGCTCGCCTTCGCCCGTCTGCACGGATGTGTGTCGTGATCATTTTGCTCGTTTCTTATATTTTTTTATCTGCAGCAAACTTAGTCTGTATTTGATCCGGCTCTAGACATGTGACCTATTTTTATTTGTATTTATGGGCATGTTAGTTTTGGTTCTTGGGGATATGTATTTTGTTTATTTACGTTTTTATATAATTGATATTAATGCTTGAGCAATTTTATATTTATTATATATATATATTTAAAGACATTTTTATGTTTAACATTCTTTTTATAGATACAAATATTTAAGTAAATGCTCTATTTATAATAAACAGTATTAAATAACATTTACCGGTCCTGAATGTCCAAGATATTTTCATAGAAAATATTCGTCCTGCGACAGGATTCGAACCTGTATCATATAACCTGACGTGGCTTAACCGATTCGGCCACTGAGGATCGTTCGGTTGGCAAGGTCGAATTTACTGCTTATAAACATCAATCTTCCATGAATCTCTCACGTACAATTATAACTGCTCATTTCGTATCAAATATAAACAAATGACGTCAAAAATTATGAAATGGACAAAGTCCGACAATTATTTAAAGATATTTTTACGTTTAACATTCTTTTTATACATACAAATATTTAAGTAAATATTCTGTTTATAATAAACAGTATTAAATAACATTTGCCGGCCTGAATGTTCGAGAAATTTTCATAGAAAAAAATTCGTCCTCCAGCAGGATTCGAGCGTGTATCCTATCCGGAATATATATATAAATTTCGGTTGCATGTCTAAAAGAAAACGTTATAAACCGATTCAATTTAAAAAGACAAATTCAAATATTTATAGTGATATCTGATTTATAATCTATATTCAAATTATTGGAACGGTCTTTTATTCATAATCTATATTCAAATAATTGGAATGATCCCTGATTTATAATCTATATTCAAATAATTGTAATGATCTTTTATTCATAATCTCTATTCAAATAATTTGAATGATCCCTAATTTATAATCTATATTCAAATAATTGGAATGGTCTTTTATTCATAATCTCTATTCAAATAATTGGAATGATCCCTAATTTATAATCTATATTAAAATAAAAAATAAGTGGAATGATCTTTTATTCATAATCTATATTCAAATAATTGGAATGATCCCTAATTTAGATATTAGATTAAATCTTACAAATAATTGCGATTTGACATTTTGATATTATTTTCTTTAACTCAGTATAACCAAGTTACTTGTTATTCTTTTCAGTAGAAAAAACATTTCTCGTAAGGGTGTACGTCCATTGGCGTAAGAGTTATTGGAGCGAAAAGTAGACTCCGCGAATAAATCCGAATTTGAACTCGAGCCGAGTTCAAATTCGGATTTATTCTACGTCCTTCACTCCCGAACAAAGCATCAAGCCTCTTCCCAAAAGTTTCATGGTAACTCTCTTCTTCTTCTTCTTCTTCTTCTTCTTCTTCTCCTTCTTCTTCTTCTTCTTCTTCTTCTTCTTCTCCTTCTTCTTCTTCTTCTTCTTCTCCTCCTCCTTCTTCTTCTTCTTCTTCTTCTTCTTCTTCTTCTTCTTCTTCTTCTTCTTCTTCTTCTTCTCCTTCTTCTTCTTCTTCTTCTTCTTCTTCTTCTTCTCCTTCTTCTTCTTCTTCTTCTTCTCCTTCTTCTTCTTCTTCTTCTTCTTCTTCTTCTCCTCCTTCTTCTTCTTCTTCTTCTTCTTCTTCTTCTTCTTCTTCTTCTTCTTCTTCTTCTCCTTCTCCTTCTTCTTCTTCTTCTTCTTCTCCTTCTTCTTCTTCTTCTTCTTCTTCTTCTTCTTCTTCTTCTTCTTCTTCTTCTTCTTCTTCTTCTTCTTCTTCTTCTTCTCCTTCTTCTTCTTCTTCTTCTTCTTCTCCTTCTTCTTCTTCTTCTTCTTCTTCTTCTTCTTCTTCTTCTTCTTCTTCTTCTTCTTCTTCTTCTTCTTCTTCTTCTTCTTCTTCTTCTTCTCCTTCTTCTTCTTCTTCTTCTTCTTCTCCTTCTTCTTCTTCTTCTTCTTCTTCTTCTTCTTCTCCTCCTTCTTCTTCTTCTTCTTCTTCTTCTTCTTCTTCTTCTTCTCCTTCTTCTTCTTCTTCTTCTTCTTCTTCTTCTTCTTCTTCTTCTTCTCCTTCTTCTCCTTCTTCTTCTTCTTCTTCTTCTTCTTCTCCTTCTTCTTCTTCTTCTTCTTCTTCTTCTTCTTCTTCTTGAGATTGTCCAGCATTCACTGTCATACCGTTCAGTACTCTTTTCTGTGTTTCTAACGATTTATTTCTGTTTCTTAATACTTTGCTTAGCTTTTGGACGGCATCTTTCGCTATCCCAGTGCGCCTTCAGATTTCATTGTCGCACTTTCCGTCCTCTATGTCTAAACCAGCTTTAGGCAATCCGGTTAGGGATTCATTTATTTATTTCCATTTTCAGAAACCTGTAAGTAGCATGAGTGGCATTGAGGCCGAGTTTAAAATAATACCTCAAATCTACATGAACTTCAGATCTCATATCCGATTTATAACATCAGAAACAAAAGGCAGAGCTGAATAGTACGGCAGCATTAATAACAATAATAATAATCTTATTTTTTAAAGATTTTAAAATGTAGATCTTTAAAAAAACTATCAAAATACATTGATCTTGAAGTGGAAATCTTAAAAATGTCGCACTTGAGGACATCAATAATTCCAGTTGTAGATAGATCCTTCGGTACGATTGAAGGAATCCATGATAACCCATGCCTTAGGAAATACAAAATAATTGTACACACAAGTATAGCTTACACCTCACGAAGAACTTTGTCTATATAAAATATGTGTGATCTTAGGCTGTCTTTTCTTTTCATCTTTTACAAAAATGCTCAATGAAAATGTCATGATACAATCTCTGACCCTAGATCTCTAGTTAGGGACTCGGAATGAAAACGGATATGCAACAGAAATGAAAGGAAATAATAATAATAATAATAATAATAATAATAATAATAATAATAATAATAATAATAATAACAAGGGATCCCTGGAAGTCCATGCCTCAAAGAGATACAAAAAAAAATTGTTCTGACAAGTACAGCCCACACTTTACGAAGGGTTTTATCTATATAATTATTTTTTTATTTTTTTTTGCAGTGGAAAGTGTCATGACGCCATTTCTAACCTTAGGTCCCTGGGCGGGACCCGGAAAGAAATGTGTAAACGCCAGATATCAAAGGAAATAATAATAATAATAATAATAATAATAATAATAATAATAATAATAACAACGACAACAACAAAAAAGTAGCCAACTTTTGTTTCTTTTATCAGTCATTAGAAATAACAAAGTAGCCAACGTTTGGCTCTGTCATCTGTCATAAATCCCTAAAAATATTGCGTAAACTTTATCAATGCTAATTAATAAACAGAATGAAATTCTAGAATGGATCACAGAATGTATTACATATCTCCTACCAAGAACGGGTGAAACAGGTGATCCGAATAATTCTAAGCAAACAACATGTCTGTCCACCACGTATAAATTGATCACATCAGTCCTGACGAATGACACATACTCATTTCTCGATGAAAACAACATTCCTCCCCTGGAACAGAAGGGATATTGAAGAGGTTTATATAGCTGCAAAGATCAACTGCTAATAAATAAAATGATCCTGGAAAATTGCAGTAGAAATCTCAGCACAGCTTGGATACATTACAGTAAAGCCTTTGGATAGTGTGCTACACTCTTGGATCCTTAAGGATTTGGAAATGTACAAAGACTCCTCGGTGATAGTAACTTTCCTTAAATATAGCAGGAAACGCTGAAAAACCGCACTCTACCGATATCACACTAGGGGTACTGCCACTTCCAAATTTTGGAATATGCGACGATGATTCTACTATTGTCGATCGGACGCAGAACTTTCACCGATCACGATGAACTGAAGCGTACTCGGAGAGAACTCTTGTCTTGAACCCCTCCTGAGACTTAATGTCAGTCCTGACCTCATACGTCGCGAAACTCGTACATCCGATCCATCAGTAAATATGCTGCAAAATTATCAGTTCCCTTTATAGCTTCAGCAATAACTGAATCCTCCTGTTATCCTCTACATTTACAAGAGCCAGACCGGACCAAAAATGGAGTACCACTTCTCTATAAAGACAGGAGTTATCAAATCTTCACTTTCTTGCCTCAAAAGCGTGTCCGAGTCCTTGTGGGTGACGAATTATCTTCTCACCTACAATCCTTTTTCTCCTAGACGAGACGTGGCAATGCTTTCGCTGTTCTATCTCTATTTCCATGAAAGGTGTTCAAATGAATTACACCAATCCTAAAACTTCATGTCTAAGAGCTGCCATGCCACGCACATTGTAGTAAATTATCCTGATTCTTTTGGCGTTCCTTTGGGGACATGTAACTTACACTTCTTCCCACGAAAGACTCCCAAGAGGTTGCTTCACCGATCACTATAATTTTAACATGTCTACGTTTAACCGTTACCTTCCACACATAGATGCATAAGCAGTGTCTCTTATTCGGTAAGCATCTACCTCGAGTGGCTCCCAAACTTTGTACAGAGTGAACATCATTGTATTAAAATATGGTTTGGTTTGGTTTGTTTTACGGCATATCAACCTCATTGGATTATTTAATGCCGACAACCTTTTTCCTGGTAATATTTTGTTTAGTCAAAAATTTATTTCTAGTAATATTTTCTCCTCAAAAATGTATAGCTGGTAATATTATTTTAAAACATGTATTGCTGGTAATATTTTTTTCAAAACGTATTGCTGGTAATAGTTTTTTTTCTTCAAAAATTATTTCTTGTAACAATTCTTTAACAAAGTATCTTTTGTATTAAAAACCCATTTTTACACTTTTATAATGCTTTTTACGTCAGTTTCGGGGTTAACTATTTGCCCATAGCGGGCACCTGTAACATGTGCTACCGACCCGGGCTAGGATGGACCTGAGAACACTGGCAATTAAGAGGTGGTTCCACGCTCCTCAAAACCTCCTGATCAGAGGCCTTGCTGTTGGACATAGTTTATCGTCTTACCCAGAACGCGGGTGTAGTTTATCGTCATACCCGGGACGGTGTATTAAAATATGGAGTCAGGATCAAATTTGTTTTATGCAAACTTAATAGATTAATTTCTTTTAATTCATCGCATAAGCCAGAAATATCTTAAACTCACACTCGTGTTAGGCTCATTTCGAAGTTTTCTGATTTGTTTATAGTTCCCGCAAACGCAGGGCGAACTGAAAACTGGATTTTTGTATATATAAAAGAAAATATTCCATTTTTATTAAATAATTATTTGTTATTTTAATCATTAAATTGTTTTTAAAACAGTGTGGTCTTTCGTATGTTAAATAATAAAACTTTTGATTTTTTTCCAAAATAATGAATGAAAATTTATTGTACTAAGCTTACGCACCCTATAAAAACGAACTGTACTTTGTAAGCTCTTATTTGTTTTCATTTGTCCCCAAAATTTGATTTCGATCGGTCAATGTATGGCTATTTTAGAGGGTGTGACAGAGGGACAGACGGACTAACGGAAGTCACATAATTTTATATATAGATTTGGAATTGCGTTAATTAAAGTGAAGGACATTTAGGGGGATTCTGCTGAGATCGGGGCAATAAGAACTCATGTATAAATAAAATTAAAAATTAAAAGCAATTTGTGATTTTTGACAAATGATACAGCTCAACTCAGCGCCATTTTCATTGACTGAGGACAAAAAACATTTAGTTTTCTGTTTAATTCGCACTTCTCAGTAAAAAAATAAAGTGGGCCGGCCACCACCCCTGTCCTTCCAAAGCTCCAGAATACATCATAACGGACATATGTATATAATTTAGTTAAAATAATTTTAAAGAGTAGTTTATCTAATTTAAAGAGTCTGCAAGGCATTTATACACACGTGGTATAAATATCTTCGCGTTTAACCTCTGATAACTTTCAAGTTTTAACATTATTAAGAAGGAAAAATGGTTTCCTATTTGTTCTAGTTCAAAAGCTGAAATAAATTAATTTATGCAACAATTATTTCTTGCAGAGTTCATACGCATTGTATTTGCACAAAGACTTCGAGGCTTTTTTTTTTAATTATTATTTGGACATTGTCTAGTCTTTTAAATTATTAATTCAAAAATTAGGCGTTATCATAGAGATCTGAAAAAAACAAAAAACAGAAGAATTCCTAAGAGTTGTTGATGATTTCGCAAATTTTTCACAAACCTAAATGGCAGACTAAATACAGCATTAACTTTTTTTTCCAAGTATAGAATTTGTCTTCTAGGTGAAGATTTGAAAGAAATGTTCAATTAGTATCTTTTCACAATTTTCCTATCTCGAGTAAGCTGTAATCATTAATAGTAACCACCTAATAATCCCCCCTATGAAGCACAGGATAATAGTATCATAAATCTATACTGATTTAATTTCTGTTATTGTTACAAGTTGGTTGTGGAGTTGCTAGCCAAACGGTTTGGAATTCAAAATTCTCCACTTAGACAAATTATATTTATTTTTATTTGTTTACGTAATTGTTCAAATAATACAAAACCAAAGAGACATTCTAAGTAGAGTATTTCTGAATGAAGTTGTTGTAAGGACCTAAAAGGAAACTCTGCATGTTATGAGGATATGTAGGATAGATAACGTTTTGACCGAAAACTTGAATTAGTTAAGATCGCAGTGATTAGGGTACCAGCCATTCTGGAGTCTGTTACGCAACGTAAAAGATCTGAGGAAGAAGCTGTCTGAGTGGAACTTTCTCCTTACAAATAGAATACAAAGAGGAGGAAGATGTGTGAGTGGTGTCGCAGGTTTTAGATGTGAAGGTTTGGTGGCACTAAGCAATGTAGCTCATTTCAGTATCTATTATGTGCATAGCGAGAGACCAGCAACATTTCGTCTGTGGGAAAGAGATTGACGAATGGAAAATAATTCATAACCCATAAGGCTGCGTAAACTCTTGTGAAGACTGTCGAAGCTGGGAAGTAAGAAATGGATAGTTCCAGCCAAGATATAACAGCAATACTCCATTTTTCTCACCTGACTCTTGTATAGATAAAAACAGAGTAAAAAGTAGTTGCCAGAAAATGAAACTTGTGGAAAGATGTGGATATTCGTGAAAAGCAAACACTACGGTAAAAGTTGGAATTTGAATTCATAGTGCAAATTTCGCTTTGAGCGCCGACAGCAACTATTCTACGATCACACCCTAGTCTACGATCATATCTCATTGGAGGACTTTTTATAGTGTTCTTGAAAGGACTGGCATCAGAGTTTCCAGTGATAGTGCTTTGTAGACTACAGTTTGAACACACAGATATATAAATAGATAGATAGATAATCACTTATATATTATTTACATTATTCGGACTGTTATCCTCATCTTCATTGCCAAATTCACAACGTTTCGGTTGTTGTATGCTCCGGCCTTCTTCAAGTGAACACTTTATTTCGTCCACCGGAGTAGACTGTTCTAGATCCACGTACCATGACTCTTTCGGTTATCTCAGTTATTTCCCTTTAACTCAACTCCCCAAGCTTTTAGTTCAGCACTGCTGTAGCCTGGTATTGAACTCACAACTCTTTGGGCCTAGTCACTGGATCTAACCAACGCCTTTATTCACTGGGCAATGTGTCCTGACACAGTCTGTTTCATGCTTGAACGCAATCTTCAGGCTATTTTATCACACATATACCATACATACACGCACATCAGTCATTCTCTCTCTCCCTCTCTCCCCCTCTCTCTCTCTCTCTCTCTCTCTCTATATATATATATATATATATATATATATATATATATATATATATATATATTTGTCATCCACAGACAGACTGTTTCGCTGTTTCACAGATCATCAGTGTGGCTAGACGTCCGGTTGCATCTAGCTAGGATCGAAAACCGACTGAATTGGCGTCAGTCGGAAATTCTACCACTAAGCCGTCGGCTCACAGCAAGGATGAAGGTGAATTTTAGCGTGTTTATTTTTAGATTTAGATAAACACACAGTGACTGACAGTGACTCAATTCATGTATGTATATATATATATATATATATATATATATATATATATATATATATATATATATATATATATATATATTTATATATATTTATATATATATATGTGTGTGTGTGTGGGTGTGGGTGTGTTTGTGTGTATGTGTGACTATGTGTGTGTGTGTGTGTGTGTGTGTGTGTGTACGTACGTACGTACGGACATATATGCCGATTGAAAAGTTTGATAACCGTGGAAAAAGAAAAATATAATTCAGGATTTAAGCCCGAAATACAGGGAGATTATGAAGTCATTATTCATATAAAAAATTATCTATACTACCTTTTTGACATTTCCAACGCCGAAACTATCAATTGATAAAATAAATGAGAGGAGAAAAGGTGAAGTTGATAAATATAAGTTTAGGTAAACAAAAGAGAATATAAAAAGAAGGAAAACGATCTTCAAGAGAGTTGTACAAAAAAAATCAATAGAGAAAAATAAACTAATAACTGTGGAAAAAGTTGAAATTAATAATAATCAGTATATATAAAAATACAATTAAAGATAATAATCAAAATTATATATAATATAATATATATTATAAATGATATAAAATAAATAATAATTGTGAGTTAGGTTAAATTATTAGTTTTAGAAATATTGGCCTTTCTTTCTTTTTTTAAGTTAGATTTCGGATTCGTTAAATTCGGAGTTAGAAAAAACATTATATCCGTAGAAATTCATTTGGTCAATTTCCCAAAAGGAAACCCCAAAAAGAAAAATGCAATGAAAAACAGCTTGCGAGTCATCTTTAATAATAATAATAATAATAATGATAATTAGAAATAACCGTGAAAATTTCCCGATTTTCCTATTTTCATTTTCTAATGAAACTTAATTAGATTAATAATTATATAGGATCATGGCATGTTGTACGACAATAGAATATCCGTAGAAATTCTTCTATCGAATCGCTATAAATTGAGCTTAAGAATTCTAATTAGATATTGCAATAACAATCATAAATATGAATGCTGATTGTTAAGTAAGGGGGTACAAATGAAAAGATCTGAAAATGACAATTTTTCCATTTCACTTAAACACTTCCTTCCTGCCTTCCTTCCTTCCTTCATTTCCTTTCCTTTCCTTCCTTCCTTCCTTCTTTCTTTCTTTCAATTTTTATACTGAAACCAAGTAGCCCGTCTGATACGACTTTTGTCTTTTTTTGCGGTCAAAACAGAAGAGCGCATTATTTAGGAGGTAGTGACAGTTGACGTTAAACTTTCATATCTTCCCTTCCTTCATTTTTTCTTTCATTCTTTCTTTCTTTCATTCATTTCCGCACTGAGACCAAGTCTTGTCCCTGATGTGCCTTGTCTTTTCACGCGATCAAAACGGAATAATCAATTATTTAAGAGATGTTGCCAGGAAATATTAAACACTTCAGTCTTCCCTTCCTTCTTTATTTCATTCATTCTTTCTTTCTTTCTTTGTTTCTTGCTGTTTTTTTTCATTTTTTTTCACAGAGCTCAAGTAGCGTCTCTGATGAGTCCTTTGTCTTTACACACCATAAGAATGGACAGACAATTATTTGTTAGTTAATTGCAGGGCGTAACGGTCGTATTAACTAAGAGATGGTCAAGCAGAAGTATAATAAGATAACGATACATATATATACAATTAGTGGAATTATTAGTGTATATATACAAGAATTTGCTTAAAAATTGGTACAATATCACATTTGTCGAGCATGATGTGAGACTCGAACACTAGATAATCCTAATGACCTCTGAGGGTAGATAAGCTAAAGATTACCCTACAACGAGCTACCTGTTTATTTCTATGGCTGCATCGATCTCTTTGTTTACATTATATAATACTCTCCCGTGAAGATTTCTTGATTTATAAAATATACATTGTGATTGTCGTGAGCAAGATACGCAACATCATGCCCGAAAACGTCCGCGCATTGCATGCGTATGGTGTCACAGAGCAGTTGGAGGAAGGGAGAATTGGCGGATTGCGCCTACGCATATGTTAATTTCTCCCACTCAACCAATCGGCTACTTCGTCATGGTCTATCAAATGAATGTGTCTGAAGGCTTTAGCAGTCGGGATCGAGGGAGCAGACGTGAGACGGCTGCCCTGCACGAGAGACGGCTGCCCTGCACAAGAGACGACTGCCTTGCACGAGAGACGATTGCCCTGCACGAGAGACCACTGCCCTGCACGAGAGACGATTGCCCTTCACGAGAGACGACTACCCTGTTCCAGCGGGTCCTTTTTGGCGTGACAACTACAAGCTATTTCGGCGATTTTGGCTTTTGATCCTAAACTGATACCGCTGTTTGATGGAAGTGATTCTGGACAGTCAGTTATCGAGTGGATAGAGAAGGCAGCTTAGCGGCGTAAAGCGCATTGAATGTGTGGTTCCTATGCATCTATCGGGTGGTGCATATACACTGTACCAGCAGCTGAGCGAAGAAAAAAGAAAGACTTTACCTGCATCAAAAATGCTTTGTATACGGCATTTGCTTTGGACTCCGTTACAGCTTGGAAGCAATTTGTAGCACGCCGCTTGCGCCCGGGTGAGACTGTCGATGTCTTTTTGGCCGAATTGCGTAAACTTTTAGTTCTGGTCGGTGGAATAACGGATTTTTTCTGATGTGTGCGTTTTACGCCGGGTTGCCGGAGCATGCCGAGCAATTGCTCCGAGCCTCTTCCCAGTTAGACGATATGGACATTTCACAAGTGCCAGCTCGAGCACGCTCCATACTGAAGAAAAATCCTGCAGATATTGAGCAAGCGGCTGTAGCTGCACGATCATCGCGTTGTCAGGCGAAGGAAGTTGATGCACCGAAAAAATGCGGCGAGCTCAATCACTTGGCACGCGACTGTCTCTCACGACGTGAAACATCAAGGAAAAGGAATACTGGACCCCGAAGACCGGCCGGTGTAAGGGGCGGGGACATATGGCCCGAAACTGTCCGGGAAATGGGCAGGGGGACAAGGCTTCGGCGCCAGCCTTATCCCCAGATCCTCTTTAAATAGAACTCTATCTACAATGACCGTACAGATCTATGGAATGAGGCGCATGGCTCTTGTGGACACTGGTTGCACCCAGACATTCATATGAAAAGCATGCTGCCAGGTGTGGAGAGAAAAAGGAGGTACACGTCCTGACTGTAGGCGGGAATACCCTTAGGTGCTGTGGAGTCGGGGTAGTCCGGCTTGGCATAAGCAACAGACCCTCTATTGACATAGAAGCTATGGTCGTAGACAAGGAATTACTCGGATTGGATTTGTTTCTTGGGCTGGACGCAATCAAACAGCTGGGTGGGATGTCCATGTCTAGCACCGGTGAGGTAAAGTTTTCGCAATGTCACAAGTCAATCTGCACTGCCATCACAGTCAACGAGCCTGATTTCCAAACAGTTTGACGCTAACAGACGGATACAGATCACATCGTGGGAGTGGTCCGGTGCTCAGCCGCCAGTTACGTTAAAAAAGAGAGTGGCGGCAGCAAGGTTCAGACGTCGCTGTGTTGAACTTGCGCCGGGCCTATTTGCAAGTTCACGTTGATAAGTCCTTGTGGCCATTCCAGTAGAAATTAAGGGGAAAAGATACTGCCTCACTCTCTTGGGTTTGGGGCTTAACGTGGAACCCCTGATAATGCGGTCCATCGTTAACACCGTGGTTGCGCAAGATGAGAACATCAACGAAGCTACATCTTCATACATTGACGATGTATTCCTCAATGAGAACATACGTCCTGCATCCCGCGTAAAAGAGCACCTTGAAAGTTTTGGGCTTACGTGCAAGGACCCAGAGCAGTTACAGAGCGGCACACGCGTGTTAGGAATGCATGCCTGGGAGGCGCGGAACAGGCTTCAGTGGAGTCGTGGAAGTAAGCTGCTGACGTTGCCCGATGACCTAACACGTAGAAATATTTTCTCTGTTTGTGGTAAATTTTCCGGTGTGCGGCTGGCTACGTGTCGCGACCGCGTTCAGAAAGCGTAGAGCAAATGCCGTGACAACCGGATGGGACGATAGAGTACGAGACACCCTCCTAAGCCGGATGTTGGCGGATGTTTTTGCCAGAGTAGCGCAAACAGATCCAGCACATGGGGACTGGTGCGTTGATGGACAGGACGGTACTGAATGGGTGGACGCGAGATCATTAGCCACTGGTATCGTCATTGAGAGCGGTGGAGCCGTGGCTGAATATGCTATTTGGCGGCGACCAATGAGTGAGGATAAGCACATCAACTTGGCAGAACTCGACGCAGTGCTGTGGGGCATCAACCTCCCACTGCAGTGCAAAGCAAAGGTAACTCGGCGTGCTTGCATCGCTGGGTCCCAGACACGTTATCCTGAAAGTCGAGGGTACGAACCAAGGCTGCCACTGAGATGCTGGTCAGGAGCCGGCTCGGCACGCTTCGACATCTGGCTTCAGAATATGAGCTGAAGATTGACGTGGCATTGGTTAAGTCTCATGATAACCGGACCGATCAGCTCACTAGAGTGCCACCGCGATGGATGGATGATATTCCGAAAGAGGCGGAACCTGTAGAACGGGCGTACGCTGTTGCTGCAGAAGGCGAGGAGTCTGCTCGTATACGAGCCATTCATCAGTCTAGTGGACACCCCGGTGTCAAGCGCACACAGTACTTTGCAAATTGGTCATCTCCGGAGTTTCCAGAGGGGCTGTTCGGGCGGTAGTCAGGAATTGTAGGGAATGTTAATCCATAGATCCTGCCCCGGTGCATTGGAAGCCAGGCAGGGTTTCGACAATTGGAGCAGAGCGGGAATGGATGTGACCCATTTCGGGGGACAGCACTACCTAACGCTGATAGACTGTGATCCTAGTCGGTTTGCCATTTGGAGGCCATTGCAGCGCCAAGACTCCACCAATATCGTTCGGCAGTTGGAGACCATCTTTTTCGAAAGAGGACCGCCGATTGAACTGCTTGCCGACAATGCTGCAGTGTTTTGTGGGGAAGGATTCACAAGACTTGCGAAGGAATGGGGCGTCCGGATACGACAACGATGCGCCCATGTACCATCGGGGAAAAGGATAGTAGAAAGATCGCACCGCACGATAAAGCGCACCGCCGCTTGAACACAATGCTTTCCTATGGAGGCAGTATACTGGAATAATGTGACACCACTGCTTCAACAGCGCCAGCAAGCTTAATTTATAAGGAGCAGACGAGAGACGACTGCCCTGCACGAGAGACGACTGTCCTGCACGGGAGACGATTGCCCTGTTCCAGCGGATCCTTTTTGGCGTGACGATTACATATATTATAAACAGAAATGTAAACAACACACACACACACACACACACACACACATATATATATATATATATATATATATATATATAAGCAGCATATCAAAATCTGCATTCCGTTATGATGATGATTTTTTAAACTACAACGGATAAATTTAAAACTTTAAAATAACTATAACGGAACAGCTTCGTGCATGTTTTTAAAAATCGACATCAAACTAATTTTTTATGGCATTGTGCACTCTTTTTTTCCGGTGTACAATCTTGGACAGACTCTTTTGGAGTCTAATTATCTTTAATCCTGTGGTGTGGGTGTTTTTTTGCTTTCCTATTTTTTTTTTTTTTTTGCTTGAAGCTAGAAGCACCTATTGTTTCCTATGACATTGAGCACTTCTATGCTATATCGGCAAGACTTTTCAGGTGGATTTTTTTTTTTTGCTATTTTGATCTTGGTCGGATAGGTTACCCTCCTCCTGGCGAATTTGGTTGACTTACCGTCTTGGTCTCGGCTGGTGGTATAATGGTTCCTATTTTATTAACTACAGATACCGACCGCTTCATGATTAGGTGAAAGCACGGGAAAATAGATGTCGTGGTCGGTCACATCCTATCTGTAACTTGATACGCGCGCGCACACACACACACACACACACATATATATATATATATATCAGTTTCAATAAAGACGACTGACAAGGTAATGCGATTAATCCTTTCCAATTTTTCTTAAGTGATTACTTTTTTCCCCTTGAAAATGGCTAAAGAATTGGCCGAAAAAACGTGGGGCCATGAAACTTATGGAAAATATTTGTACTCCCTTACTCCTATCAAACGGAAAAAAACGTAAGGATGCTGGAAAAATTAAGTAAAAATTTAATTAAATTTCTCTTGTCAGTTGTATTTAATGAAAGATGTTTTAAAGAAAGGTTGCTGTCTAAATATACATTAAGGTATATGTATGTATGTATAGATTTTTTTTTTTTTAAGCGTAACACCCCAAGCAAGGCTGGAAGCCACTATCACGCAAGGGGTTAAAGAAGGGTTGGAGGAAGAGCAGATAGGAGTGGTAAAGGAGAGGATGTGGAGAAAGAGAAAGACAGTGGGTCGATCAAGGCAAGGGGGTTGCAGAAGATTTGGAGCGAGACCAGATAGGAATGAAAAATGAAAGGATGTGGAGAAGGGAAGTGGATAGATCAAGGCAACTGGAGATGTCGATTGACGCTACACTTAAACCGTTGGAGATTGTATTTGTCAGGGAAACAGTAATAGGGAAGGGAGTTCCATAGGCGAGATGTGCGAGACATGAAGCTATTGGAGTAGAAGAGACGTCTGCATCTAACAGTTTCCACGGTGTAGGGGTGGGAGCGGGATGCCAGCCTCGTGGGGCGTTCAAATTCACGAGGCCTAGGGACAAGCGAGAGCAGCTCCTCGGAGCAATTACCGTGGAAGTACTTGTAAAAAAGGCAGAGCGAGGCAACATCGCGTCTGTGAGAGAGCGACTGCAGACGAGATGAGAGATCAGGGCCAATCACGTTGCCTATCCGTCTTTGGATCTTATCAAGAACGTTGAGGCAAACAGCAGGGGCCCCAGACCATATATGGCAGCAATACTCCATGCAAGGGCGAATGGTCGATTTATAGACTTGGAGGATCGATTCCGGGGAGAAAAATTTCCTGGCTCGGCACAGAAAACCAACTTTCCTTGCGGTGGCTGATGCAACTGACTCGATGTATTTGTTCCATCTCAGATCAGATAGATAGATAGATAGATAGATAGATAGATAGATAGATAGATAGATAGATAGATAGATAGATAGATATTGTTAAAATTTACTGTATATATAAGATGTGTGTACAACATCAGAGATGGAACGATTGTAGATATAAACAAAGCGGACACAGGAATCGATACATTGCAGCTACAGGCCTCAAGAGGTTTTCAGATTATGAGTCATTAATCCTGATATGAGGGTGATTTATTTATTCAATATTAAACTTTTTACTTAAAAAATTAAGGAAGAAAAATATTTCTTTTTGTGTAACTAAAGTTTTGCAATGATTCTGATCTGACCACGTAAAATCTTCTATTTTGTTTGCAATTTGAGTCTTTATTTGCTACCAACAAATGTCCGACATCATTTTTCTCGGCGCTCTCCAGATCTCCCTGTGATTACTTGCCGTATTGTCGCAGTCATATTTTCCGTTTTTATCCGGAAGTCTTCCACGCCACATGGCTTCATTCACTGTACTTACTCGACAACCCAAAATCAATACCTCGACAGTTTATATACTATTATAATGATCACATGACTTGCCTCGTTACGATCTTTGAGAATTCCTCTTGCTCGAAATTTCCTGTTGAGATGAAGACGCGTATTTGATATAAAATAATAAGAAAAAATCTTTCAAAGAAAATATCCGGTAAACTGTTAAGATAAAAGCTTTTTCAATATCTTCATTTTTTAACCGTGCATGCTAAAGCTTCTTCTTTGAATGATCAACAAATGCTGATGTGTCGGTTTCTATTTTATCATTGCGAACAAATATTATTTATTTCCCTAAATAATTTTCCTATGGATTTTATAGATTTTTTTCGGTTTCTTCTACGATTTGGATGCCTGTTATTTCAGAACTTCTTAATGAGCTTCTCGATTCGTTTTTGTTTGCGTTGTCTTCATGGTGTTTATTTCCGTTTAATTCATTTTTATAGCTTGTTCTTATTTTTTTTTAAATTT
>OZ038509.1:4577594-4625094 GCA_964036315.1 Acanthosepion esculentum | reverse complement strand
GAAAATATATATATTTTTTAAATAGATCTGATAATGCATTTTGCCATTTAAGGTTTCCTCAGATCCTAAAAAGAAAGAAAGAAATGTGTGTATGTGTGTATGCTTAAATCGTGAATCTTAGTACTTTTTCCCTAGCCTGGCATTTCTCGTGATCAAAAAAAGAAAGAAAATGAGTGAATTTCCAAACCGTCGTTAATATTTATTCTAGTATCTTTTCGAGTCGAAAGTTGTTAATGTATTTTCCTAGCTTTTTTGTATCTTATTAATTCCAAATCGTTTTCTCCTTATCAGAATGGCTCGAAAGTACGAAATTCATTTAGCTTTTTTCTGAAATGAACCCAAGGCAATCCACATATAATTTTCATGAAACGTTTCGAAATGTCAAAATTTAAAAATTTGTCGAGATATCTATATTCTAATTTAAATTATATATATATATATATATATATATATATATATATATATATATATACACTATAGGTCAAATTTTTGGGATCACACTCTAGATTTCATCATTCGTAAATGCCATACCTTCTTTGGCTTGGCTTAATTAACTCCTACCTATGCTCGAATGCCGAAGCTATTTAGATCATTGATGCGGGGAATCCAATTTCTTAGAGATTAACCAGCATGGTAGATTAGGTAAATATACCTAAAATTTTAAAGAAACTTTATTCAGTAATAGGTCAATTACGTTATCACCATCACTATTATTGAATATATGATGAAACACTTCAGAAAGAGAAAGTCCCTATTATTGAAAGTGAGCTGGTAAATTAGTTATGAAAAGACACGCAAACTTCAATTTTAAACTATTCTTTTATGTTCAGTGTTTGACTCTAAATATTTCGACCATATTATATATATATATATAGTAGATGAAAAATATCTCATATTTTAAATCTTTAAATAAAAAAAAATCGCAGAATATTAAAAAAAAGTTTTATTTCTCTCAAACAGATTAACTTAAAATTAACTTAAGTTTAGTTTAAAATTATTACATTCTTTAAAACAAAACCCCTACATGTCTAAGTAACATTTAAACATTTACGATCTGTTAGAAACCGGCCTAATCACAACAATTCCTTTTGACATAATTCCCAAGTATTTTCAGCAAATTTATCCCGAATCGAAGACCAAGATGTGTTCAAAGTTTGGCCGCTCAAATGCAAAACACAAAACATTAGACGATATTAATTCGAATTTGAGTGCTATATAATTGATACATGTCGGCTTTTCACCATCCTTCGAATTGAGACTTTAACCAATCTCATTTAATGATAACCTAGTGTCCAAAATAAGTATAATTCTGATTTTTAGCACTCTGCTGAAATTCAATTTGGAATTTTCTAATATATTCAAAATTTCGTATTTTTTCTCCTTGGAATCTTGACTGTCTCAACTGATACTCGAAACAAGCTTAATATTCTTTGTCACACTCTAGCCGTTGATTATGGAAATTGATATGCCCGTTCAGCCTGAACCTTGCTTCTCTGGCGATAATATATTGTTAAAAAATGCTTAATATTACTGGGCTTCATGCAGGGAAACATTGTAAAATTTGAATCATCGGCTTGCATCGACATCATATAAGCGATGTAAAGCAGGACGCTTGTAAGTTTTTATTTTGTTCATTTGAAAGAGCCTGTAGTAATTTTATCACATGATAGGAAAAAGACGTTTACTGAATTTCATGTTGAGGTAAAATGGTTTCTTTAAATCATCAGTCATTTCTAGTTAGGATTACCTCCACTTGATTTCCCAAGATTCTCACTAGGTGGCACTGTTTAAGTGCTTTAAAAAGCATACAACGTGCCTTTACATCGCTTAAATTTTATGAAGAAGAAGAAGAAGAAGAAGAAGAAGAAGAAGAAGAAGAAGAAGAAGAAGAAGAAGAAGAAGAAGAAGAATATATGTTTAGATATTGAACCAATGACAGAAAAATTGGTAAATGTCATATTAAGCACACAGATTAATTTCTGCATGGGATTGTCATTAGTAAATATTTAGCAACAATTCTTCATTAACGGAAACACTAGAGATGAAAACATTTTAAATATGGGAGAGCATTTCTTTGGAGGACGTTGCCCCTGCACATAATTCGCATATCTTATAAGAGTTTGGGATATATATATATATATATATATATATATATATATATATATATATATATATATATATGTATATACATATATATATATATGTATATATACATATATATATATATGTATATATGTATATATATGTATATACATATATATATATGTATATACATATATATATATGTATATACATATATATATATATATATATATATATATATATATATATATATATATATATGCAGGTTTCATTAAAAACGACAGACAAGGTACTACGATTGAGCTATTTATTTAATTTTTCTTGTGTTAGACCACCAAATTAGACTATTTCTCCCTAAAGTAAGTAATAACGACAGTGAACACAAAGTCAAAAATCACATAAGACATTTATTTAAAAAAAAACAAATGCATAGGAATTACAAACAAGATGAATCCTCACTAAGACAGATTATAAAGATATTATTTTTTTAATGAAACATTAATCGTGATCGGATAGGTGTAACGTAAGACGACTGGATAAGCATGTGGTTGTGTAACCGATGTAATTATTTATGAGTCCGGCTTCGTTAGGAACGCAGTTCCTTACGGGGCAATTGAACTCATAAATAATGTTTGTTCTTTGCAATTTTGACTTATCAGGCGTGTTGTTATTTTTGAGGATGAGGTTAGGTGTCTTAAATTTTTTATAATAGATAATTAATTTGATGTTTTTTATTTGGGTCGATTGGAGTGGTGTTTTTCTGTATAATATGTCTTACCGAGCATACATCTTGCTTGTAATTCTTATGCATTTGGTTTTTGTAAGAAATGTGTGTGATTTTTGACTGTGTGTTCACTTTCATTATTACTTACTTTAGGGAGAAATAGTCTTATTTGTTGGTCTATAAGATAGTTAGGGAAGCCGTTGTTGATATATATATATATATATATATATATATATATATATATATATATATATGAAGAAATATAATTTTAAGGTGTGCTATATTTATGGGATAAAGGGCTCAATATCAGAGATAGAGCATATGTAAATATAAATATAAAAGTGAACATTGAAGTAGAGGTGACAGGATGTTTCATGCTGGACGCAATCGATTGCGTCCAGCATGAAACACCCTGTTGCCTCTGTGTTGACTGCAATGTTCATTTATATATATATATATATATATATTATAAATTAACTGATTTAAAATGTTTTTTCGCTACACAGTAATAACCATGTTTCAAAAATGAAAGCTAAAAGCTTCGAATTTAATTTTGTAATTAAATTAAAAACATTAGTTCTATTTCATCCTGAAGCGAATTTTGGAGTAACTTATTTTTTTTTAACTTTACTGAGTTTTAAAAGCACAGAAAAAATTTATAATTCACTATTTCCAAGGATACAAAGAAATCCAATCATTCAGACAAGGGGTGGTAGCGTGTTCATTTTTATTAACTTTTGTTGTATCAGTTATTAGTTACTTTCGAAAAAGAGGTGAAGTTTAGGGATGGTAGGGATGTATTTTTCAACGAATTATGACATCCGTTAAATGCATGTCGTCTGTTTTTTTTTTTTAATTTTATAGTTGACGGCAATAAATTCTTACATTTTTTCTATTTGTATACTTAAAGATTTTTTGGGGATGTTTAGGTTAGAATACGTTTTATTTAACTACAATTTTAAAATATGTTCACTTTTAATTTTTAATAGACTGTATTTCTTTTTTAAAACAAGTAAATGTACTAGAATTACTTACAGTATATAAAATTATTTTTCATGTCTAATATAAGTACCAGCTCCCATTTTTTAATTTTATTTTAAAATATTATTTAAGGAAGATTTTTGACAATGTCGGCAAAAAATACCTATTTCATTTCTCTGATTCAGTAAATTTTTATTTTTTATAAACTTAGTAATATATACTTTCTCATGTATGCACATAAGACATGGGTCATTTAATGACCTACATATTCTAGCTTTTCTTATTAACTTCCATTTTACTGTAGGTGTTTTATTGTATTCTTTTAGGTGCCAGAAGTACTTTGAGAGAGATGTTTGATTTCTATATTTATTTATCCTAAATGAACTTTGATGTTGGTTGAAGTGTTTTTTGAACTCATTGGTTGTGCAACCTATATAGATTTTTATGTTTTCAGGATTTTCAATAGAAGAGATATTGCATTGGTATACTGATGATTCTGACCGGCATTTATTTTGTAGAGGACAGTTTTGATGGTTTCTACAGTTACATAATTTTTGTTTATCTTCATTTGTTTTTATTTTTCCATTGTCTAAAATTTTTTCGTTTTGGTATAAGCGTTTATTTAAGACATTAGCATTATGTTTCTTAATAAGTCTTTCTAAGTTGTCAGTACAGCTGTAACTTAATTGTAGTGTATTTTTATTGAAAATATTACTTAGTTTACTATTACTAGGAAAATGCTTGATTATTAATGCGAGGAATTTTTTTCCTAATTTGGTCTTTACCGTTTGGTTGTATGGCGGCGTATACCAAATTATTTTTCTACTTCTTTTTTTTCTATGGTTTCCATTTTCATTTTTTCTATAAGTTAGTTTTGGGTTTTTGTAGCCACTATCTTTTAGAGCTTTATTATAGAAATTAATATGTTCATCGAAAATCTTGTCATTTGCTGAATTTGTACTTAATCTTTTTCGGATAGATAAAGGTATATGCTTTATTATAGATGGGGGTGGTTTGATTTAGGGTGTATATATAAAGTATTGGTATTGAGTTTTTATAAGGTGTGTATGTATTTTTTATTTAAATCTAATGTTATATCAAGGAAGTTAACTTTTTTTAATTTAGTGCTAACCGTAATTTTTAAGTTCATTCTTTTAAATTTTTTATATAATACCTTTCTAATTTCATCTATTTTAAAGTTAGCAGAGTTTTTAATAACCATAAGACCATCGTCTCTGTATAAACCAATGTCATTTATATTAATATCATGGTGCGCTGTAAGATTGTATAATATAAAAAGACCAATGAGATCAGAAGACTCAGCTGAGTCTAGTGATCCCATTGTGATGTCAAAGTGGTCATATGAATTCTTTATCCATTGCTCACCTTTATGTATCAGTACCGATTTTTTCGCATTTATAATAATGTTCTTTTCTTCCTTTGAAATATCCGTGTACTGGGTAGAAAGGACCAACGCATTCATGAACAGTTCTTTAGATATTGTTTGGTAATAATTTTCAATATCGAACTGCACTAGTATACAGTTGTTTTTTTCCTTTATATAAGTAAACCAGTTTGTCACGTCTTTGGTATTAATCCAAAGTTTCAGGCCTATTTTTCTTTAATTTGTTGATTTACCCTTTCAAGGATCATTTTACTAATTTATCCGATATCAGGTCTTGTAGGGTGTATTATCCTTGTAGTCGGATTAGCCTCGAAATCTCGTTTGTGGTTATTTAATGTTATATAGCACTCCCTTTCATATAGTTAACCTACTCTATCACTGATCTTCAGTTTATCAGTGGCTTTTTTTTACTGCTAGCATTAATATTCTCAACCATGTTGAGGTCATTATTATACGCCTTTTTGTATTTCTTATGTAAATCCTTATTTATTAGATCGTTGTAGTCTTTTGTGTTTTTTTTATAGAAGTTTCCAGTTTGGTCGGATTTCACTAAAATTTTTTCTATTGTGTTAATGTCTTTTACTATTTTATCGAGACGTTTCTGGAAGTAGCATTTCTTTTCACGGAAATTTATGTTATTTATCATTTCCAATAGGTCATTTTCGAAACCAGACAAACTATGAATAAACGGTGCTGCTTTTTTACTGTTAAAACCATCTCATGCTTTCCTTCGTATGAGTTCCTCTGTTTTTTGCATTAATATAACGAAATAATCCTTTTTGTTAGTATTAGGAATATTCTTCAGAGAAATTCCGAAATTTATTTTCTCCATATTTTTTGTTGTTAAAAATAAACACTTAGAGTGCTCGACTTTGATTAGGAGCCAATGTAAGTATATATAAATAAAAAGAAATAACAGTAAGATATATAATCCGGTGTTCTTATAGATATTTTTTATTTTTACAAAATAGTGCTAAATATAAATTTACAGAGCATGAATATATATATATATATATATATATATATATATATATATATATATATATATATATGTATATATATATATATATATATATTACATTCTCTATATCATTTTCTCTCACTCCCTGTCTGTCTCTCTCTCTCTTTATATATAAATATATATATATATATAAGAGAGGAGTGATATATATAAGAAAGAGAGGAGTGATAAACGGAAAGTGAAATAGCGATAGAGTAATTGCGATATATATATATATATATATATATATATATCGCAATTACTTGTTTCTTAATAATACTTTCTAAGTTGTCAGTACAGCTGTAACTTAATTTTAGTGTATTTTTATTGAAAATATTACTTAGTTTACTATTACTAGGAAAATGCTTGACTATTAATGCGAGGAATTTTTTTCCTAATTTGGTCTTTACCATTTGGTTGTATGGCGGCGTGATAAACGTAATTGCGATATATATATATATATATATATATATATATATATATATATATACATACATATATATATATATATATATATATATATATATATATAGTAATTGCGATATATATATATATATATATATATATATATACATATATATATATATATATATATATATATATATATATATATATAGTAATTGCGATATATATATATATATATCGCAATTACTCTATCGCTATTTCACTTTCCGTTTATCACTCCTCTCTTTCTTCTCTCTTTAAAGTGGAGAGTAGGGACATATTGTATAGATTCACAACTATAAAGAAACAAATATCTAAAAAGGACTGAGTGCATATCTATTCACCCAACTTTACCATGAATCATCAAAGTACAATTCAGTGCAACCAGTTGCCTTCAGAAGTCATGTAATTAGCATATCGAGTTCACCTGATTATGATGATTTCTTTTGCCTTAAAGGCAAATGCATAAGAAACAGTTAAGAAACTTGATTCTGCACTAACTCCCCAGATAAATACTCCTATTCCGGAGCACAATGATGTGGTGGACTGTTTAGTCTCGCTCGATTAGCTACGACTGGGTAGTGATATTGACCCACAATTTCGGCTTTATGCCCATTATAAGCTACACCCGTTCTGTGAAGGCCCAAACCTTTTGTTACAGAACATTACCGAACAAACAGCATCATGAAAATTAAGTGGCTCCCCAGACAGTTCAGTGGTAAAGTTGTGCACAAGTGTGAAGAAGGGTTAGATTAAAAAAAATAACACGCGTTTTAAACATCTCATAAAACACTATGAACTACATCATCTGAAAATGGAAAGAGTATGGAGCAACCACAGACTTAATATATATATATATATATATATATATATATATATATATATATATATATATATATATATATATGTATATATTTGAATTGGACAATGTCCGACAATTTATTTTAAAGATATTTATGATATGTTTAACGTTCTTTTTATAGATACAAGTATTTATGTTTATTATAAAACAGACCATTTGCTTAAATACTTGTATCTATAAAAAGAACGTTAAACATATCATAAATGTCTTTAAAATATATATATATATATATATATATATATATATATATATATATATATATATATATATATATATATATATATATATATTAGATGAGCACAGACGTTTCCAGTGTACAGCTGATCTCTACCGTAGATTAATTTTCTTGGTTTCAGAAAGAACACTATGACATCATATATTCAGATTATCACTGGAAATCAATTACAGGATCTGAAAATGATTTCAAATAGATAGATAGATAGATAGATAGATAGATAGCGAACAGAATGAGATAGATAGATAGATAGATAGATAGATAGATAGATAGATAGATAGATAGATAGATAGATAGATAGTGAGCAGAGTGTGATAGATAGTGAACAAAGGGATATATATATATATATATATATATATATATATATATATATATATATATATATATATATATATATATATAGCGAAAGAGAGAGAGAGAGAGAGAGAGATTGTATCTGGGCATCATGTTTGCCCTGTTTTTGCCGATTCAGACCAAGTATGATTAAGTTGTTTAGTGGCGTGGCAAGTGCTATCGCGTTCAAATTCAACAATCAGTGTCAATTAGTGCATTTCACTTTCGCAGTAATGCCCACGGGAAAGTTCTGCATTCCTCTCTTTCTCTCCTTAGCAACAGGTCAAATAGCAGAGGTAGATTAACCCCTGCGTGGTAGCCAGTGTAAAGGACAAGGCTAGATTCAAAACTATGAAGAGAAAGACGGGAGACCACTCCAATTTCTTATTCGGTAGGTCCTCGCAGATAGTAAAGAAAAAAAATCTGTGAATAGCCAAGGTTTCCTTGGTCCAGGCAATTATATATACAGGGTGTTTCACAATTTTTGAAAGGAAGCTGGGCTTCTTAGATGGGGAGATTTCGTGGAATTGAAACCAACCTTTAATAAAATCAATTATGAATACTGCACAAATGTTTTAAAATGTGTACAGTAGATAGCTTAAAATATCAAGGTTTGCATTAATAGCATTAGTAGTTATTTCTTAAATAAACTCTCGACACACCATACTTAGTTACCTCCCCTGAAGCGTTAGTCAAGCAATCATGTCCTCACTGAACATTATTCACTTCTGAAGTAAAAAGTTTAACTTTCAGATGAATTCATCAATTTTGTCTTAAAATGAGGAACACTATTTGTATTGAATTAAACAACACCCTGATGATGACATTTTGTTATGTCGAAAGTACTCAGAATAATATAATATTTATCAACACGGCGATTTTCTCTCTTCCTTTAATAATGGCACCGAAAGATTGTCCGTAAATATAAAAGGATTCAATTGAAAATATAGTTGTCTAAATTATTCAGTAAAACACGTCTCAATATATATATATATATATATATATATATATATATATATATATATATATATATATATATAATCAAACATCTGCTAGGTCAATTCAGGTACAGTACTGTTGGCTTTCCCTTGAAGTAAGTGGAGCAGATTCCGGCATGAAGAAGTGCCATATTCTGCTTTAGTATCTTGGCATTGTTGGTATTCAAAAACCAAGTTGTCCATGATGGACTGTGCTTCTGTGAATTTCATTTCGCCCATTCTTTCTCCCGTGTACCAATACAAGAAATCCTTTCCCCTGATCATGGCTGTGAACTGTTCAGAGATTCGATTGAATAATTCTGGAATGGCTGTACTTTTACCAAAGAAAGTAGCAGAAATCTTCTGGCCACGTTGATGTTGAGGCCAAACATGGTGATTTTTAAATTGGCCCCAAAATTACTTGTTTTGTACTTTAAATAAGAAAAAATTGTTATAGGTTATTAAAAATGTGACACATGATTTTTATTAGACATTTTATTATGACCAAAAGAAAAAATCATTTTATGATTACATTTTACCCTCGTCAATATATCCGCCTTTAGCCTTGATCACTACAACACGAATTTTTGCCATTCGTTGTAAAAGTTTCTCAAAGTATAAGTTTGATAATTGATTGTATTCTTTTTTCAATTTTTTTTTTTTTCAGGGCTTTTTTTCATTTTTTTTTTTTTTTTTACTCTTCTGTCAAGTTTATCCAATTCTAATTCTGGGGGCGGTTTCAAACTTTGGAAGTCTAGTGTGTGTGCATATATATATATGTATATATATATATATATATATATATATATATATATATATATATATATATCTTGAAATAGACTATGTCTATGTTAAGGTAATTTTTGTTTCTTTCTGTAATATATATATATATATATATATATATATATATATATATATATATATATATATATATATATATATATATTACGGCTGCATTGTTATAATATGGCTCTACTGGCCTGTTTTAGAAAAATAGAAAATTAGCATTTATTAGAAATAAGTAACTATAAAGATGCTGACGGCAATTCATAAAGGGTACTGCGATTATTTTTACATTGGATACTCTGCAATACATACTAAAATAAACAAAACGCCCAGAACCTGATATAATAAAAATACATCACAAAACAGGTCGTATTGTAAGCTACTATATGTTTGCGCTCGTTTGAAAATAGCAGGAAGCGCTATTTAGATTATAAAGCAAACACCAGGAACCGGCACATCACGTAGAAATAGGTCTTATCATTATTGCTTATCTAAAGAAACAATCACAGCTTAAAAGTACACAGACTTCGATATTGCTAATTACAAAATTTATTATTACTGGCAAAGAAAATGACACCAAATTCCTTTCGAGCAGAATCGATTATTATATATATATATATATATATATATATATATATATATATATATATATGTATGTGTGTGTGTGTGTGTGTGTGTGTGTGTGTGTGTGTGTGTGTGTGTGTGTGTGTGTGTGTATTGTATTTTCTGTAATATAGCAATCTAAGAACGTACATAAAGCTTTTCACAGACTTCATCTTGTGATGCAGTTAGAATTTAAAATCAAGTCCGTACAATGTAAAATCTTCCCATAACAAAATATTATCTGATTATCTTCAATTGCTGTATTTATTTTAACATAGTTGACTGACTGTACTGACCCTTCTGGGAAAAACAGGAAATTTATATTTGCTGAAAATAAATATATGAAGACAAATCACGGCGATTTCACGTAGGCGACGTTATTTTGGATACAATTCTGCAGTACAGACTAATCTAAATGGTACCCAATACATAATATAAGAAACATACTGCATAAAACTGTTCGTATTGTCTGCTACTATATGTCTGCGCTAGTTGAAAGTAGTACTAAACGCTAGTTAGTTTATAACACAATCATTAAGGACCGATACTCGCAGTTACTACTAAGACAAGTGGTACAAGTTTCGACGCTATCATTATTCAAAGGACACAATTATGACACTGTTGCGGTATTGTTGCCTAGTTATGCTGGCCCGTTTTTTGTAAAATAGGAAGTTGCTATTTATTGGTAACACATTGCTGTAAAGACAGTTAGATACATTATAAAACAGGTCATATTTCCTGGCTACTAGTGTTTAACCGTGAAAATATCACGGTTTTCATATTAAAAATTTCTGATGAATTTTAATTTTTCCGTTAATGATTGAAAAAGCTCACAGCGAATTCTACGACAATAAAATATCCGTAGATATCCCCCTATCGCATCGTTAAATATATGTGCGTATAAACTTAAGTATTGCAATATCAATAATAAATGTGAGTGCCGGTCGTTATTTTAAGAAGTAAGGGGTACAAATGAAATTATTTAAGATTGAAGGCTTTTTTCCATTTCACTGAAACAGACGTTAAACACTGCTATCTTCCGTCTTTCTTTCATTTCCTCACTGAAACCAAGTAGCTTTGATGTCTTTTCTCTTCATACGGGCTCAAAAGGGAATAGTCCATTATTTAAAAGGTATTAACAGGAGACATTAAACACATCTATCATTCTCACTGAAAACAAGTAGCGTTCCTGATAAGGCTTTTGTATTTCCACGTGGTCAAACCGGAATAATCCATTATTTATTAGGTATTGGCAGAGCGCAACGGTCGTGCAAACTAACGAAGTGAGGGTGGTGCAATTATAATTGGGCGCTAGTTTAGAAATAGTACGAATCTCTAGTTAATTTATAACACAAACGCTAAGGACCAAGATTATACCATGTTTTATAACGTATAAACGCGACAGTAGGATCTGGCATTTTTTTGCAAAAAAAAAAAACGTACAAATACGCCCCCAGCAGCGGAAGCGATATATGCATTTATTTACAATTTTAGAGAAATCTAGCAGTGCAACTTTTGTTGTAGAGGCCAAAGTAATATAGAATAGATGTATATTTCTTTCCATTACGCAAATTCAAAGGCATTTGCTCCTGTATGTACATCTGCAGATTGTGTATAAGACGCGCACACCATCAACAGCCGAAATGTGCCAACCCTCTGACAGTCCGCATAAAAATAAGTACACACATATTTGTTGACACCGCAGTTTACCAGCAACGTTATCAACCGCAACCCAATTTTATCTAGGTTGCGTTTCGTAAGTATGTGTGCCAACTGAAGGTCACCCAAATTGACACTAATCCTAGTCACATATCACATGACCCAATCTAGGAGGGAGCTCAATTGACATTATCCTTGACCCTCTTCTGATAAGGCCCGGATGGCGGCCAGCAGATAGGCATGTGTGGAAAGGGTTTTCCCCAATATAGACAGTTGGTATATAACCTGAACAGCTGGAATTTAGAGCCACGGATTCTTTCGATATGACAAGATGACTCTTAACTAAAGAAATTTAAGATACAGAAAGCGAGAAACACGAGCTTTTAAAGACGATTATATTATATAAACTTTAACAACATATGACAAGTTACATAACACGCATTTCAAATTACTTGATCGCAATAGCTGTCCTTAAAATATATTTTAATTACTTCATTATGTGAAATAAAATCTTTTCCTGAATTCATCTGCATATATCATTGGGGTTATTTGTAAAATTTGAAGTGTATAAAACAGAATAAAGTACATGTTTAAATGTGTGTGTGTGTGTGTGTTTGTGTGTGTGTGTGCTTGCATATGTGCGCGTTGTGTGTGTGTGTGTATAACACGAAGGAATTTGAAAAGTTCTCGGCCCAGCTAACTTCTTTTATTTTTTAATAATTCCACCCCGAGGAAGGCGGCAATGCCACGAGTACGCGGGTGGTTACGGGGAGTGAAAGTGAGAAAAAAGACTGTGTATAGTGTGGATCGAGAAAAGGATTAATGACGAAAGGGTTATAAGACGACAGAAGATGGCGATTGACGTTGCATTTACATTTATAAGATTGCAGCTATCAGGGAAGCGAGTAAGAGATAGGGAGTTCGACAGGATGTAAGTACGAGAAAAGAATCTGTTGGAGTAGAAGTGGCAGTTAAATTTAACTATTTCAACAGTAAAAGGGTGGGACCTATATGCCAATCTAGTAGCACGCTTATATTCATGTAGTCGGGCACCAAGGAAAAACAGCCAAATGACTACATACCTGTTTATTTGGAAGTGCTTTACAGTCGGATGAGAACGGATTCAGCACCTTCCTCGTACATATATATATATATATATATATATATATATATATATATATATATATATATAGTTGGATTAGTGTGAGTTTGTGACCCTGCGTTTCACGCTATTTGCGATCGTCATCGCAAATAGCGTGAAACCTACGGTCACAAACTCACACCAATCCAACTAAATATGTTAGCACTATCTCTATTATTGAGTGCTTTCCAATAAGTATCGCGCATATATAATATATAAATAATACATATAAAAACCTATATATATATATATATATATATATATATATATATATATATATATATATGTATATATATATGCGTGTGTGTGTGTTTAAATGAATATATAGTATCGCACATTGAGTGCTGGTGTTCATAAAATAGTGCTTGATGTAATATAACAAAGGTGTTAAGTATATATTAATAAATATACATCTTTTCCTCAATACATAATGGAAACACATTCATATTGAACAAATTAAAATACGGAAATGAAAAAGAAAAGGTTATAAAGGTTACTTTTTTAATTTCTTTGTCTTCTGTCAAGTAAATATAATTTTAGTTATAGGTAAGTTCATTTTAAAATATACATCCCGTGTTTTTCAAATACAAAATTTAAAAAACAATAACAGTAATCCCCATATATATATGTGTGTATGTGTGTGTGTATGCGAACGTGAAATTTCAAAATCGTGGTAGAACATTGCGCACGCAAACACACACACACACACACACATATATATATATATATATGATTGTTGTGACAATTTCTCATATTGAACAAGCTGTGTCGGACAGATAATGAGTCAGGCAAACATTTGTGCATGTATGTCCGGACATATTCCACTTTCCTCATTTTTGAGATCCACGCCAATTGACTTTTTTCATTACCGAGCAGTAGAGGAAGTTTTAGGTAATCACATTATACTGTTAGCATGAATGAAAGCAATTTGAAGCAGCAGATTAACTTAAAGCTTTGTTTGAAGATTGGTAAATATGTAAGTTGTTTTAAAGCGGCTCTTATTGAAAACAGTATTAACTAATCGATTTTTCCTTTTCTTTTTTTGATGGGTGAGACACAGGGGGTTCAATGTTAACACAAGTGTTTGCCACCCAATGTCACAAAGGGAAAATCCAAATGTTTATTTAGAACTGGTGTAACAAAAGAAACGAACTCTGACCTGACAGTTTCCCCATTATAACAGGGCTATTTGAGAAAATGCTTTAGGAGTCCGCAGGTTTCTGCCTTAATATCCATTACAAAAATTAGACATCTATTTTATTTCCCAGACTTAGCATATAATTTTTCTCTATTTCCCAAATTGAAAAATTCCCTGGCTTCCCTGATATCCGGCAAAACCTAACTAGATGATTGGAAGTTATTCCGGAAAGTGAATTCCAAGAATATTTCCGACTGCAGGCGCGAATACTTTCATTTTTGCATACATGGGTGTTGATGACTCCAGTAATCACTTGACTCATTTTCAAGTCTCTGAAGTCAAGTGTGCGTATCGGTCGCGCTAATGTTTGCCACGCGCTTTTCTTCTTTATGTTGAGAGTGAATAACGGATTTAATAAAGTATTTACGAAATATACATTCTAAAGCTATACCGAGTATGGCTATGTTGTTGTATGTAAAGAGAAGGGGAGGAGAAATTAAGAAATGCATCTTATAAGAACGTTTAAGTTAGATATCGGTTGAACCTGGACTTGAAGAGACCCAGATTGTGGTTGTCTGGAGCATCTCGGGAGTCCGTTCCGCAAAGCAACAGTTTTAGGGTATAAGCTTTCTGAGTGGAACATGTTCCTTATTAAATGAATACGAAGGGAAGGCGGGTGGTTTGCCATAGCGGTGTGTCATAGGTGTGAAGGCATGAACTCGTTCGAACATCTGCCATAGTAATAGTGATAGAGTAGTGAGAGGCTAGCAACAACGTGTCGTCAGTGGGAAAAGAGTTAAGACTGTGAGAAATAATTCTTCGTCCACGAGCGCTTTTTGGGACACTCTCGAGGTTCTGCAGTGAGGACCCGGTTACTACTAGTCCTGATATGGTAGAATACATTTGACATGACAGTTAAGCACTGTTTTCTTTGTTTCTATTGTAGTATTTTCCCCAGTGAAAAACATATATCAGTATTTTAAAGAAACGGCTTTCGAGATAACTTTGTTGAAATCTATTTCTTATCTTTGTTACTCTGTCTTCGCCGTATATGCAATGAAGTCATACTGCGAGGAAAATATTGATAGAAATTGATTAAATCAGCTTTGGCCACCTGTCTTGATTTGGTATTTTAATCAAGCTGTTTTCTTTGTTTCTAGTGTAGTATTTTCCCCAGTGAAGGCTTTCGAGATAACCTAGTTGAAATCTATTGTTTATGGATAAACACTCACGTTTTGTTGCATATATATATATATATAAAATTTTATTCTTTAATTTCCAGAGTTGATATTGAGAAGGTAGCATTGACAGTGATATTCGTTGAATTAAAGATCACTGTTAAGATATGAGATCTGGCAAAGAAATTGTGAAAAAGAATTTGAATATTTAATTTATTGATGACAGCGTGGTTCACGGTGAATACTCTCCCACGTCGCCCACACTTCCCAGGCAAGTAACTAAAGTGTGTGCGTCGCTTAAGATTACATCGGATTATGTCAAGGACAACGAATGCGTAATCACCGTGCCTAATAGCATGACTTCCACTTGTGTGAGAACGCAACGTCCGGTTCAAGACTAATTTTATTCATTGCATTTCTTGGTATCCAAAGACGTTTCCTAGAAACAACGTTATTACCCTGTCTTCACCGTATATATACAATGCAGCCATATCGCGAGGAAAATATTGATAGAAATTGTATAAATCAGCTTTGGGCCCCTGTCTTGATTTGGTATTTTAATCACGCTCGCCGAGTAGACTTATTCGAAAATTTAGGGATTTCACTTTTAGTTGCGTTGCAGCGGCTTTCTAGCAGTCTCGGTTAAGCTGAGTAAATGCCGTAAATGTTGGCGTACAATTCTAAAAACATATTTCCAAAATTAGGTGTCGACTTATATCGCGGGTATAAAATGCAAATCTTTACCACCGAGCTGTAAACAAGTGAATCCGAACCCCTAACAGTGCACTACACCGTACCTCTAGCACTCCTAACCATTACTGTATCTCGAGCATGCTGCCACAAATATATCCCACTTAAATTTGTGTTTGGTGAACATATTTAGCATATTAACATAGTAATTAATGTAAGGAGTAATGGATAGCGGCTCGGATTGAGGAATCGGAGAGCCGAGTTCGAATTCCAGTCGAATCCATTACATTCACTTACGTGCTAATACCTTTGAGAAAGGTATGAGTCCTCTTCTTCTCCCACCAGCTATGGGTAAATAGCAGGACAGACCTGGTTCTATGGCCTTGCAATTGGTCTACCGCAGAAAGAAATGGCAAACTACTTCGGGAAAAAGGAGTAATGGATAGCGGCTCGGATTGAGGAATCGGAGAGCCGAGTTCGAATTCCAGTCGAATCCATTACATTCACTTACGTGCTAATACCTTTGAGAAAGGTATGAGTCCTCTTCTTCTCCCACCAGCTATGGGTAAATAGCAGGACAGACCTGGTTCTATGGCCTTGCAATTGGTCTACCGCAGAAAGAAATGGCAAACTACTTCGGGAAAAAGGAGTAATGGATAGCGGCTCGGATTGAGGAATCGGAGAGCCGAGTTCGAATTCCAGTCGAATCCATTACATTCACTTACGTGCTAATACCTTTGAGAAAGGTATGAGTCCTCTTCTTCTCCCACCAGCTATGGGTAAATAGCAGGACAGACCTGGTTCTATGGCCTTGCAATTGGTCTACCGCAGAAAGAAATGGCAAACTACTTCGGGAAAAAGGAGTAATGGATAGCGGCTCGGATTGAGGAATCGGAGAGCCGAGTTCGAATTCCAGTCGAATCCATTACATTCACTTACGTGCTAATACCTTTGAGAAAGGTATGAGTCCTCTTCTTCTCCCACCAGCTATGGGTAAATAGCAGGACAGACCTGGTTCTATGGCCTTGCAATTGGTCTACCGCAGAAAGAAATGGCAAACTACTTCGGGAAAAAGGAGTAATGGATAGCGGCTCGGATTGAGGAATCGGAGAGCCGAGTTCGAATTCCAGTCGAATCCATTACATTCACTTACGTGCTAATACCTTTGAGAAAGGTATGAGTCCTCTTCTTCTTCTCCCACCAGCTATAGGTAAATAGGACAGACCGGGTTCTATAGTCTTCGATGGCAACTTGTCTACCGCAGAGAGAAATGGCAACCTACTGCGGGAAAAAATCTGCTTCGTCAGTCATGTATCGAAAGGTAGATGATCACCTACGCGTGTAGCACGCATGTCACATAATTGACTTACTGAATTAATATAAAATATTAAAATAGTCATACAAATTCAGTATTTTATAGGTAGAGCTTACCATGTCAAGTTGCTTGTTTACATCACTGATGCAAATGGCGGATGAGTGAGACTGTGTTTTATAATAACACGCGATACGTATTGTAAAGGACTTGGTCAATCATGGCTCTTCACAACTTCCTGTTTTTTTTCGTATTTAATCCTGCACAATCCATATTTGTCCTTGTTCTTCCATCCATTCACAAAATATGCGACATTCATTTAATCTTTGATTGATAGTTCCATCTCTGTCTCCGAATAACACATGGTGTCTTGTTGAGTTTTGGCTCTTTTGGTTTTAATAATAATAATAATCGTCGTCGTCTAAAATGCCGTGGGTGGTACACCCATGGTTGAATGGTCCGAAATCAGAGGGGTCCCTGGCTCCTTGCTGTGTCTCGGGTTTATGTTTGTTCGAACCATTTTTCTAAGCCCATTATTTTCTGTTGTGGCGCGAAGTATTGGGGCCAGTTCATTTCTTCGAGACGACATGCGAGGTTAATTTGTTTTTGAAGTTAACTTCTTCTCGCCTTTGTCTAAAGAAGCAGAATCACCAATGCTGCAGGTGGTTCGAATTCAGTGGTTCTCCGAAACTGGTTTCCGCCCTAGGTTATAGGAATCAATCTATCCTGCTACTTTACTCAGAGCTAGGGGTGGGGAGATGGAATCATAAGTTTTCCAAAGGTATTAGCACCTAACTGAATGTAATGAACTCGACTAGAATTCGAAATCAGCTCTCCGCTTCCACAATCTGTGCTTCCAAAATAATAATAATAATAATAATAATATTTCAGCTAAAATTATTTTTAAAATACTGAAAGCGCTAAGATGTTAGTATTAAACAATTAAAAACAGCTCGGAACAATTGGATGATTCATTTCTATTTTTAGAGCTTATCACGCCTTTGTTCGTTATTTAAAGCCGGAACGTATTTCAGATTTTAGGAGGTTGATTTTTTTTTAGGAGGAGGGTTATTTACTCAGTGGACCCGAAGAAAGGCGATAATGCCACTAAGACGCAAGGGGGCTATTGGGAGAGAAAGAGTATGCGAAAACTTTAGAAGGAAACAGTAACCTAATCCCAAACAGGAAACAAGAGATAAACCTATACTTTTGTTCAAAAGATCTGGGAGCAGTGTGAACCGGACGATAGGCGAACCTATCTACTCCTATTAAATTTATCAACGTAGAAAGGTGGTCCAGCTGAAAATAAAGGTTTAGTGTCAAACCAGGCCTTTATCCCGATACAGCCATAAGCACTTAAGTTTATTTAAGTCGTAAATATGCATATATCATTATATCTGTGTATGAAACATACTTTAAAGATTTCTTTTAAATAAACAACAAACGAATATATATATATATATATATATATATATATATATATATATATATATATATATATATATATATATACCCAAGTTTGGGATTGGTATATACGGAGTGAATTCCAATAACCAACAATTACTATTCTTTAAAGAGTGCTCAATACAGAGTAGAGCAGATATAATTATTTATTTGAATATTACAACATAAATATGTTATAAAATCACGACAAAAATAGCCATTTTCTTTCAACACTCCTGGTGTCTTATCAAGTGATGATGTAGAATACAGTAGTATTCTACATCATCACTTGATAAGACACCAGAAGTGTTGAAACAAAATGGCTATTTTTGTCGTGATTTTATAACATATTTATGTTGTAATATTCAAATAAATAATTATATATATATATATATATATATATATATATATATATATATATATATATATTGTGTGTACGTGTGTGTGTATGCGTGTGAATTCTGTTACTTTCCCACCGCCTTTTCTGCAAATACTTTCATGATAATTGTTCTGATGAACTTTCTTCTATGGTTCCAAGTCTTTATGAATTTAAGCGCAGTACTAGATTGGCGGTAAGGTCTCATTATTTTACAGTTGAAATGGTTAAATGTAACCGTGAGTTCTGTGTTAACAGTTTCTTCTATCGCAATTGTCGCTTGTGGAACTCGCTTCCAGCTTCTTGCTTCCAAGTCAACTTTGATCTTACAAAATTTAATTGTAATGTCAATCGTTATCTTTTGTCTTTTTTCATTTCTGTACTTTTATTAACTCTCTTTAATAATTTTTAAAAAAATTGTCTTATATTCTTTTACGTTTAACAATCATCTACGTCTTATTGGCTTTATTACCTTACTTGGGTTGAATGATTAAATAAAATGAAGATATATAGAGAGAATTCAATACAATTTTTCTGCTCACAGTTTCTTCTATTGCACTTTTCACGCGTGGAATTTTCTTCTGGCTTATTTCTCCTCAATGAAATTAGACCTTCAAAAATCTTAATGGAATGCCATTCCTTATCTTCTTTCTTCTTAATTCTAGTTCGTTTATTATTCTCTCAACTTTTTTTTTTCTACTCATATTCTCTAACACTCAGTAACATTAGTAGCTTTATCGCCTTGATTGGGGTGAAATTATTTAAAAAATATTAAGAAATATTTTAAACTCTTTACAATCTTTGCCGATTGTTTCAAAGCGGCCGCCATCTAATTACAGACGGGGATCGACGCTGCATAACTTTGGCGATCAAACGAGAATGTGACCTTGGAAAAATAGCTAAGGATCAAAGGCTGCAAAAATGTTTTTCTCAAAGACATGGAAGTGCCATCAGATAAAGATAAATATATTCGTTAAAGAATATGACAAAAAAGTAATGTCTTTGAAATTTAAATTTCAAAAGATGTGGCACCTTAAAACTATTGCTACGCGTATAGTAATTGAAGCCTTGGGTCCGATCAAAGAATTTACAGACAAGAACATTAGCAAGATCCTGGGTATAACTTTTTATAAAAGATTCAAAATATTTACACTGAGTAGAACTGCTCAGCTTTTCGGAAGAGTATTATTAATGTAAAGAAAATATAATGAAGGAGCAACTTCTGCATCGTTAATTTCATGAATCTTTTCAGTTAATTCACCCTAAAAGGGAATAAATGTAATTTATGTCTCTCTGAAATATCAATAATCCTGAAAAATATAAAAGTCCTAACCTCTTAATCAGAAGAAGTGAGTTGATGAGAACCTGCCTACATAGAATCAAATTTCTACACAAACACGTTAACCCAGATTAATATAGTCTAGCCGGACTAGTATTGATATTATTATTTTTATATTTTTACTTTTCTTTCTGGCTACCTTTACTGTACAATTATTGTTAGTATTAGACCGTAACGCATTTAACATTTTTGTTAACCCATTTTTCTATTATCCTATCACTACCACTTTTAATATATAACTGTTATTTTATTTTTGCTTTGTTTTTGCCTCTTTCTTTTGCCTTTAGTCTTACTATTAAAAAAGTGTTTATTTACTCATCTATTTGCATACAGTATTTTTATTAATTATTTATTTATTTGTCCTATTTATTTATTTATTTATTTGCATATTTATATGTTCATATATATGGTTCTCATTTTGTTTTATCTTATTTTATTTTACTTTATCCCGGCATATTTTATTATTACTGATATCACTACTTTTAGTTAATTTAGTAATATTATAATATTATTAATTATTCTATTGATTCTCGGAAAAAAATTGAGTTACCCCCCACGCACACACACACACACACACACACACACACACACACACACACACACACACACACACACACACACACACACACACAAACCTTGATTTTCTAACATCTAACGTCTCTCTAAATTACAATTTAGAGAGACGCTGATATAAAAGTAAACTAGAAGAGTTTACTTTTACATCAGAGTCTCTCTAAATTAGAATTTATATTTCTTATTTCCAACCTTATTTTTAATCTTAAATGTTGATCTGGACAAAATTCAAATTCAAAATTAAACTACAATTCATTTAAATGTTTAACAAATTTATTTACATATTTATATGTTCCTGTAGATGTATAAGGCTTTCATTTCATTTTACTTTAAATTTATTATTTTATTTAAAATTATTTTTTTTATTGATATGTATTATTATTTTTATTATTGTTATTAGTACTTTATTTTATTTTGCCACGGCATATTTCGTTATTGATATCATTAGTTTTAGTAGGTTTAGTAATATTAATATTAATATCAGTAATATTATTAATCACTCTTTTGATTTTCGGAAAACAATAGAGTTATCCCTTTTTGTCTGCTCACGCTTTTTAAAAAGGCGTATGTCTAAATTAAAATCTATATTTCTTATTTCCATCCTTTTAATCTGGGCCTAAATTCAAATTCAAAATTAAACTACATTTCATTCAAATATTTTAACATCAATAATATTCCACCACAACAATAAAGTATCGCGCGAGAACCAGAAATGTTTTTTAAATAAATATATATATATACATATATATATATATATGCATACATACATTTTTTACGTGTTTTTTTGCGACGAATTTTTTTGTACTGTAACAATTTTTATGACTTGGAAATAAATTTGGGAATTATTGAAATTAATTGCAGAACGCAGTGAAATTCACTGATGAAAGAAAAATAAATGTTTGTACGGAAAGTATCTATATACGTCAAATTGTCTTTAAATTAAGTGGAGACAGAGAAATTATCGTTGAACTTTAAAACGCAAACTTAAATATTAATGCAATACTTAAAAGCAGCGATCAATTTAGAGTTCATCTGTAGTTTACACTTTAAGACTATATTTCTTCATATATATATATATATATATATATATATATATATGAATGTATGTATATGTATATATATATATATATATATATGATTAGCTTCTTCAAGTTACAAATAATCCTCCTTAGTCAAGTAGAACATTCCGTCAGTAATTGTCCGAAATTCATTTCAGAAGAAAAGTACGAGAAATATGGCCCAGGATTTCGACTTTCTTAAGTCAACATCAGGACAGGTAAAGAAAATTGATGCGTAAATTTTGGAAATGGTTTAACCAAGCTATTTTTTTTATTAAATACGCTGTTAGTACTAAGTGATGAAACCACGTCGGGCGAATTTTGGATCTAATGTCGTAGAAATAATGAGTGTTGTGATATTGATGACTTTTACTCAGAAATATACTAAGCCTTAAAACTCTATTTTTATCATATATATTATAGCGTTGGTTATTGGACCACGGATTCCGAGTTCGAATGTAACCATATTCGATTTGTCAGGAGAGTATCTTGAAGATAAATACATAACAACAAAAATAATAATAATAATGATCTGTAAATTTTCTATTTCTTTTTGTCTTTCTTTCTTCACACCAGTTTGGACAGCTCTTATGATCAGACCAGAGTAGGGGTTGAGTGAGAGGGGAATGTATTATTCCGATATGTTATTTCAAACTTTATCAAAGTGTGAGTGTGCATGTGATTTGTTTGTGCATATTAGATGGCACAAGTACATGTAAGTAAGTCACGTGCAGCACAGACATGCGCATATACAGTACCATAGAGGCAAGCAACGTCAGCCATTGACAGAGAGTAACGAGCAGAGAATCAGCTCATTTTTTAATAATATAGATATACTTTGTTATTCTGTTAAACATGAAGATCATTGTTTTAGATTGATAGCGTTTCAGCCGTACTATTCTCCGGGTTTCTTTAGGTGTGTTTCTTCCAACTCAGTAAACTTCTTGCGATTAAGAAACTTTTATTTACGTGGGATGTGGTGCAGATTTTCTTTTTTCATTTTTTAGGCTTAGTTTATCAGATTTATTCATCTTCCCCGTTTCGCCCACGGAACAAGAGTAGAACAACAAAGATGAGAATGATAGTACTAATTTTAATGATAATTCCTCATCTCAAATATTCTAAAAACGTTGAGTATAACAGGCAAGACGACGATTCTAGTCCGAATAGCAAGGTGTATAATAATGATAATTCCTCATCTCAAATTTTCTGAAAACCATTTTGAGTTTAACAACCAAGACGAACACGCTCGTCTGGATAGGAAAGCATACAATAATAACAATTCCTTTTCCAAAGATTTTGGCAAACATTGTGAGTATAGCAACCGGGATGAAAATGCTAGTCCGAAAATCAAAGTATATAATGATAATTCCTCACCTCAATTAGTTCGAAAAAATATGTTTTCAATGCATCAATTTCGGCATTATATGACACATAAGGAGTTGATATGCCGTTAAACAAGGAAATGTAACAGACCTCATTAACATAACATCACTCCACATCACGTGTCCTGTAACCCCTTAGAATAATATGGGTCTCTATTTTTCTGCACCACAATTACCAATAATATATTTTATGATCTACAAAATATATATTTAAAAACATACATTTACTCTGAAAGTATAAAATTATGTACAGTATATTTAGATTTCGGCATTAATTAACCCATACAGTTGTTGATAAACCACAGAACAAAATTAACCAAACAAACAACATGAAAGAACCCTTCAATGACATTAATACATATAATATCATACAATTTTTTTAAAGAAATCAAACAGTATGCCAATATATAACTTCAACAAAACTACAAACATATATATGTGCCTCAAAACACCCAAACATGCATTTGCACAAAAGCTAAGTATCATATAGCATGTATACATTTTGAAAGCTGAATGACATATATCATTTTTATTACTTCCCAGCTCCCAAGAGAATTCAATTTCGGCATTATATGACCCATAAGGAGTTGATATGTCGTTAAACAAGGAAATCAATCAATTGTCTTTCCATGTTGCTAACTGCTTCCCTCTCGCATATCCACACAACATATAAACAAGATGCAAGAATAATTAATCCAATATGAATAAATAACAATTAAAATAGTTATACAATGAGTGGCACATGTTGCCGAATCCATGTCCGAAAACAATGCTAAATATTGTCAATGATGATAAATAAGGAAGGAATGCCTGCTTCATATTTTTCTTCTGGTTTTGTTTTCAGTTTTTCCTTTTACATTCTATCGCCTTCTAAACCACACCCGGGGCCCAAGCAGAACGATCAAACCACCATATTCTGAAAATTAATTAGGGCACACACACACACACAGACAGACAGACAGACACACACACAGACAGACAGACACACACACACACATATATATGTTTGCATACACGTACGCACACATATGCACACACTCACACATGCATACACACACGCATATATACATATATGCATATACGCACACATACATTTGTATATACATATATCCATATACGCACGCACACATATGTATATACATATATGCATACACACACGCACATATATACATATATATATATATATATATATATATATATATATATATATATATATATATATATATATATATGTGAATGAGTTTGCGTGTATACACACACACACACACACACGTGTGTGTGTGTGTGTGTTCACATATATATGACGCTGCTGCATTTATCTACATGACAAGACAATTAAATTCTGCTGACTAACAGGAGAAAGGGTTGGCCGAGGAGCATTTTAAGTTGGTTTCCTTGAGAAGACAAAGAACAGAACATCTGACGAAAATTAAAATGAAATAAAATAGAATTAATTTAAAAAAAGAAAAGAGATGAAAAAATAAGAGAAACGAAATTGCTGAGTTCGCCTAATGAATCATTCGGTATCTTCATTGCTGCCGTTGTTTTGCGCCGGTTGAGTTCAGGTTTGGAATGAATTAGAAGGTACAAACGCTTTGGGAAAGAGTGACAAATTCAGGTGAGTCGGAGGCAAAGAAAAAAAGAAAGAAGAGGGAGTGAGAATCATTGATCAGGAGAAGTACTCCAGTAGTCCACGTGTATAAATGTATAAATAAACAAGTTGGAATTAAAGGAAGCTTGGGATAGAATTTGGACAGAGGAAAGAGAAGAAAGGTGTAACAAAATAAATAAATAAAAGGGGAAAATGAATTCAGGGCGCAAAATAATATTATAGAGATAATAAAACCTAAAATAGAAGCTAGGAATGTAAGGTATCATGAGGAAAGGGGTCAAAATAGGAAAAGAAAGATAGAATGAAAAAGAAAGAAAGTAAAAATGTGTAAAGAAAGAAATAATGAAAGAAAAAATGAATGAAAAAGAAAGAATGACTGGAAGAAAGAAAGAAAATAGAAATAAAGACTGACAAAGAACAAATGAATGAATAAAAAAGAATGATTAAAAGAAATAAATAAAAAATGAATGAAAGAAAGAAAGAAAAATTAAAACTAAGAAAGAAAGAAAGAAAGAAAGAAAGAAAGAAAGAAAGAAAGAAAGAAAGAAAGAAAGTAAAAGTTGTCCGGAAGATAAGGTTGAAAAAAAAGAAAGCAATGCAGAATACCGTTGAAAGAAAGAAGGAAAAAGAAAGAAAGAAAAAGAAAGAAAGAATAAAGAAAGAAAGAAAGAAAAAGGAAAGAATGAGAGAAAGAAAGAAACGAAGAAAGAAAGAATGAAAGAATGAAAAATAAAAAATATAGAAAAAAAGAATGAAAGAAAAATGAAAAATAAGAAAGAATGAAAAATAAAGGAAGAATGAAAGAAAGCATGAAAGAAAGAAGGAAAAAGAAAGAAAGAAAGAATGACAGAAAGAAAGTAAGGAAGAAAGAATGAAAATAAATAAATATAGAAAAAAGAATGAAAGAAAGAATGAAAAAGTAAGAAAGAATGAAAAAGAAGGGAAGAATGAATGAACGAAAGAAAGAAAGAATGAAAAAGAAAAAAAGAATGAAAAAGAAACGAAGAATGAAAGAAAGAATGAAAGAAAGAAAGAAAGAATGAAAAAGAAAGAAAGAAGAAAAGAAGAAAGAAAGACTGAATGAAAATGAAAGAAAAAAAGGACAATACAATAAAACAAATAATATTAACCTGAAAGTCAATTGGGAAGAGATAGAAAAGAAGGAGGAGGGATTCAATTGAAAACTTTAGAACATTGGATCGTATTTGCAAAAGAAAAAATAAGGAAAGGACAATAAAATAAAATAAATAAAGTTATAAATATTAATCTGAAAGGAAATTAGAAAAGAAAGAAAGAAAGAAAGAAAAAGGAAAGAATGACAGAAAGAAAGAAAGAGGGGAAGAAAGAAAGAATGAAAAATAAATAAATATAGAAAAAAGAATGAAAGAAAAATGAAAAAGTAAGAAAGAATGAAAAAGAAAGGAAGAATGAATGAATGAAGGAAAGTATGAAAGAAAGAAAGAAGGAAAAAGAAAGAAAGAAAAAGAAAGTAAGAATTAAGAAAGAAAGAAAGAAAGAAAGAAAGAAAAAGAAAAGAATGACAGAAAGAAAGAAAGAACGACAAAAGAAAGAAAGAAAGGCAAGAAGTCATTTGAAAAAAATAGAGAAAATGAATTATAATTGCAAAAGAAAGAACAGTAAAGACATGAATATTAACCTGAAAGGAAAATTGAAAAGAAAGGAATCAAAGAAAGAAAGAAAAAAGAAAGAAAGAAGAAAGAAAGAAAGAAAAAAAATAAATAAAGAAGGCGGATAGAATTAAATAAACATATATAAATATCTGAAAGGAAACTAGAAAGAAAAAAACGACAGAAAAAAAAGAAAGAAAGGAAAAGTTAAGGGATAGAAAGAACGTAGAAGATAAACGTAAACCGGAAAGAAAAAATGAAAGAAGCAAACAAACAAGCAAAAAATCAAAGAAGTTTATTGCAAAATGTAGAAAAATGGATTATAATTGCAAAAGAAACAAAGAAAGAACGAACAATAAAATAAAACAAATAGCATTAAATATCAACCTGAAAGGAAATTAGAAAGAAAGAAAGAGGCAAGCGAACAAAGGAAAAAAGTCAATTGAAAAATGTAGAAAAATGAAATATATGCGCAAAAGAAAGAAGGACGAAAGAAAGTAAAATAGGAATAGAAAGAATGTAAAAGCGAAACGTAAAAGAGGAAGAAAGAAAGAAAGAATCCATTACAGTAAGAAATTTACAGAAATCTATGCAAAATACAAAAGAATAAAAGAAAGCAATTGAGACTCTATGCAATTTCCGAAACGAACGTGTATTCCTCTAAAGTAATGGCGTAACCTGTCGATAATCAGCCATTTTTCAAATTTTGCAGTGGAAAAAAAGGAAATACATAAATTATACGAACAGAGTGTCAACATATTTCTACACTTGAAATTTCGGTTAAACATTTTTCAAGGAACTATTACACTTTTTTTTTTCCTTTTTCGTTTTTGGGTTTTATTTTTTGTTTTGCTTGATTTTCACACTGAACTAATTACAGACTAACCTCCCATCGCAATTAGGTTAGGAAAACTTAAAAACGATTGACAAACCTTAAAGTAAATTTATGCGATCCCGGATTTCATAATTTATAAATTAAATTTACAATTTCTCCCCAGAAAAGTTATACCAGTGACTCTCAGAGTCCAAGGACACAGTTATCCACATTTGATCACAGGTTTCACCAATTCTCCGTCTGGTCATATTGTCCATCTTAAACCTGAATTTTTCTTCCTTGGAACCAAAATTTAAAAATTAATACAATTCTGTGGCACTCTCCGGCCTTATTCGTATGCCTGTCGATTCGCGTAACCCTCGAAGAATTTCAAATAGATATCTTGTAGATATTAATTTAAATGATATCTGTTTGAAATTCTTCTCTGGATTGGCAGAAATTCCCTGGCTCTGGTTAAGTGTAATTGTCAGAAATTCCCAACAAACGGAATTGTTAAATTTTCCAATGGGTTTGGATTATAATCCCGAATCGTAAAATTCTGAATGCCGAAATCTTGAAATTAAAAATCCCGACATTTGAAATCTCGAATGTATCAAAATCCCGAAAGATCAGAATCCTAAAATTTAAACTCCTGAAAGATCAGAAACCCGAAAAATAATCTTTGGGAGAAATTGAAAAAAAAACAAAAAAAAAACGAAATATCTTTATTTCTAAGCATTTACAAAATACCGTTTAAATAATGTTTATACATTTGAAACATTGAAAATTCATTAAAAAAATATAAAACTAGAATATATGAATAATTTATAATGAAAAATTATGAACAAGTATAAATAAAATCTGGTCGGTTTTCACGATCGTTAAATATATTTTTAACTCTTTAATCACGATTATATACATTTTTTTTCTTTTTGGACCCGATTCTCTTCAGAGAATCTGTTCATATTCCTTTTCTACATGCTGCTTCACTTTATGAAACTCTAATAATGCGATAAACACCAACGTAAACATTGCCTACGAAATTTTCACATCGCCTATGCCATATTCTGGCTTAATATTTTTCATGAATTTTGAAGGTTTCAAATGTATAAAAACTATTTAAACGCTATTTTGTAAATATTTAGAAATAAATGTACTTCCCATTTTTTTTTTTTTCAATTTTTCCCAAAGACTAGTTTTGGCGATCTTTCAGGATTTTAAATTTCTCGATTCTGAACTTTCGTGATTTTATAAATTCAGGATTTCAAATTTCGGAATTTTAAATTTCAGTATTTCTACATTCGGGATTTTAAGATTCGGGATTATGATCGGCACCCGTTTTCAATAAACAATAACAAAAGAAAGAAAAGACAGGGCAAAATAAAAATCATATAAAAACATATAATATAAAAAAACACATAATATAAAAATATATATGCATGACAAATGTAAACAAAGCAACAGTAGGAGGCAAAATGTTCACAGCGTAAGAATAGTGTTATCACTATTAAAATATATTTATATTATTATAAAAAGGGTACAGACAAGTGATCGCAGTCGGGGAAGCTTGTCCGTTTTTTAAAGCCAGTTCATTGTTTATAGTTTAATTTGGGCGCTTTTGTACAATCACGATTATTGTCCTTTTTATCCATTTTCATCTAAATTTTTATATACCTTCTATCAAAACTTAATTAGCCTATCAGTCTGCGGCAGTGCAGTTCGGAACGAAATAACAAGATAGTAAGATTTACGTCCACTTTGCTACATGGAAACCCAGTTGAACGCATTAGATGCTCTTACGAGAACTTAAGGGACTACGGGAACTACGAGAACTTAAGGGTTTATAGAATATCAATTCACTCTTTAAATCCAACCTTTATTCCACAGTTTTTAACATTGATAGCATTATTATCAGTTGGAGTATCGTTTAGTTTGGGGCTTGGATTTTTCAAAAATTGTTTTCAAGAATTCTTTATAATAATAATTTGAAACAATTATCTCTCATTTCTTTAGTTGGATTCCATCAGAATCAAGACTCTTTAGCCTTGATTTGCAACTAAAGAATTGAAATGAAAGTATATGCAAGCAAAAATTAATATAACACGCAATTTTCCCAAAAGAAAATGGCTCGAAAAATTGTTTTGTGTTTTATATGCGAAGTTGAGGCAACTTATAAATAATTATATCTACTTCGGCAGAAGAAGCAGACAACCTCCTTCAGGCTGATCTTTGGCAGTGGTTAACAGGAGTTTCGGCATTATCATTCTTTGATGTTGTCTGACCAACGCTTGCGTTGCCAGCCCCACCTGCGTCCGCCATCAATAGTGCCTTGCATAATGGTATGCAGAGGCTGTCATGCCTTTTGACGTGGCCAAGCCATGCCATATTCCGACGCTTAACAGTGGCAAGGAGAGATTCCTGTCTGTACACGAGACTTTCGACGTTACTCTACAGAGTACCAGCTGATCCAGTATACTTAAATATGGCGTGTGAAGTTACCAAACTAACGTGATACTATTGAAGAAAACGATGTTACTAAAAAGGAAGTATCGGTAATGGTAAAACACTATCACTATTAGAGTTTCAGAGAAATACGTAGCGGCTAAAAAAGAAGGGAAAGGGGTGGGTTGGTTTATATGTGGTGCGAGTCTTCACTATTGCTGCGTAGAGTTTGTCCATTACGAAACTGTCACTACTGCTTGCGTTTTTAGAATTTTATGCTCAAGAATATGGCTGAATGAAATAAGACATATATATTGTACTGCAAACTGCAATGAGGCTAATTAGCAGGATAACAGAAAAACTGCTAGACCGACTGAAAAGAAATGGTGTCCGGACAAAGCAAGCCCAAATATTCTGTCAGTTTAGTGTCATACGTGATACACGTTTGGGCGATCATGTATCTTTCGATACATGACTGACGAGGAAGATTTTTTTCCGCAGTAAGTTGACATTTCTTGGTGCGGTAGACTGGTTGCCAAACAAGGCTAAATAGCCAAGTTTGTCCTGCTATTTAACCTATAGCTAGGAGAAAAGTGATAGATTCATACATTTTCCAAATGTATTTGCGCGTAGGTGAATCTAACGAATTCGACTGGAATTCGAACTCAGCTCTCCGAGTTCCCACTCCGAGCCGATATCCATTACACCACAACGCACATCCTAAGCACAACAAAAGACAACTAAAAAGGACAAAGTAATTTTCCTTGTTCAGCTACATACTAGCCTGAACTTGAGAATAGCATTAAAAGTAACTTTTTAAAAAATAGTAACATTTTTGTGTTCATCAGAATAAATTCGGCAACAGCTCATTTACGAAAAATTAAGTTTTGTGGAAGCCTGACTTTATTCAACCAATATTCAATATTTCATTGTTTTTGTATCGGGTTCATTCTTTTAACTCTCCTCGGAAAAAAGTAAAATAGAATTTGCTCGACATCTCTTTGAACAGAGATCTTTCAATATTGCTACTCTTGGGGTACGCGACTACTTTTTGTAGTCAGTTTGGCATTTCACCGTTTTAATTTCTATAGGCTTGGTCGGTTGATATTTTCTTTAGTGACATATCAACCTCTATGGGTTATCTAATGCCGAAATCTAAATATTTTGAACACAGTTTTATGTCTTCAACTAAATATATGCTTTCAACATCAGAAAAATATATTGCCGCTGAGTCCACTCCAAAAATGTATTTTTGGTGATCCTGCCACAAATATGTATTGTTGGTCATTTCAAAACAAGTATGTATTGTTGGTCAGTTTACTACAAATATGCAATGTTGTTAAGTTTAGTATAAATAGGCATTACTGGTAATTTTACTATGAATATGTATCATTTGTAATTTTTACTATAAAGATTAATTTTTTATACATTCATTAGTGTTTTGTTTTTGTTTGAGGGTTCACTATTTGCCCATAGCTGGGACCCTAATAGGTGCCAACACCTCCGGTTTGGGTGGACCTAACAACAGCAGTTAGTTGATGGTTCTATTCTACTCAAAACCTCCAATACCCCGATCAAGGGCCTTGCTGCTGGATCTAGTTTATCATATGCAGGCCTGGTCTGTTGGGTCTCACGTTTACTCCCGACCTTAAAATGATCCTTTGCTAAAGAAGCTGGAAAAATGATCGGGTCATTTTATAGCCCCAAGAACAACCTGGCACATTCTGCCAGGGTTTATCTTTACGACAGACAGATTAGGCATACAATAAAGTATTGTTTCCATAGTTGGCCTGGAGATACTCAATCTTTTCTTTCCAGCATTGATAGAATTCAAAATGTTCCCCTGGCGCGTCATTCCCACAGGCGTAACGTCGCAGTTCTCTATTCTAAAGCTATTTCTATAGCAAAAGATGTGATAATCACTATTTGTTAGTGTTGTGGTAGGATCCACCTAATTTGCATAGAGGAGTACCGACGATATAAATATGGTTGGTACCGGAAGACAGGGAGGCAAATCAAGAGATCCAACTAGAGACTCTGCTCGACTGCGACTTAGTCAACACATTCTCCAAGAACGGTCTTCCCAGGAATATACAAAAGACTATATGTAAATATTGTGTACACTTTCTTGTTTCAATACATTTTATTCTAACTACATTTTGTGTTTGCATTATTATTCCATGCATTAGTCAAGTTTCAACAGTTAGTTAAACCAGTTCGAACCTTTACAGCTGGAAATCGCCATGTTACATTCATCAACTCAAATTACAAAATTTCCCCCGTATTTCCTGTAAGGATGAAAGTTCCAGGAAGCTTTTACTTAATAACTGATGTTTTGTGGAACAGCCACCCGCGTGGCCGCTTCCCGGAACACTACAATCTTAACACTTCAAGTCAAGATCAATCTTTATCTATCGTCTTTATCCTCATACTCAAGTTCTTCTTTCAGTTCATATCACACAACACATTCAACATAGAAATTTTAACCGTAATCCATAATCTTGAGTGGATCTTGAGCTTTTTAGTGGGGAACATTATAAAGTAAAATATTGAACAACGTCTGCATCATGACATGCAACAATTATTGAACTCCTCTGAGCAATTATCTCATCGACATGAATGAACGGCAATAGTCTTGTTTGGTTTGAATCCAGAGAACTTGCATAATTTTTCCTTAATCATTTGTCATTGTTATTTAGGTAAGACAATGCGTTTATTTGGGTTTATTTCGTTTTACGGCATATCAACCTCACTTTAAAGCCGACAAATTTTTTATTGCTGGTAATATTTTGTTTTATCAAAAAAATATATTTCTGGTAATATTTTTTTCCCAAAATGTATTGCTAGTAATATTTATTTTTAAAAAACATTGTTGGTAATTTTTTTTTTTTAAATATATTGCTGGTAATAATTTTTTAAAGTATTTCTGGTATTAAGACCTTTTTTAACACTTTCATAGTGTTTTTAACCCTATTTCAGGGTTAACTATTTGCCCATAGCTGGGACCCTAGCAGGTGCTACCATCCGGGGTCAGGATGGACCTGGGAACATCAGCAATTAAGAGGTGGTTCCACGCTCCTCAAAACCTCCTGATCAGAAGCCTTGCTGCTGGACGTAGTTTATCGTCATACCCAGGACAGTTAGGTGAGACAAATAATTGGTTTTTTGTTCATTAAAATGACATTGTAGGCTTCTATATTTCTTCGTGACACGCATGTTTCATCGGGTTTAAAAAGCTGACATTTATGTGTGATTCTTGCAATTCCTGCAAGAAAAATAATGCAATTACACACACATACACAGTTAAGCACACGCGCACACACTCTCTTTCGATCTCTCTCACTCTCACGCTCTATCTCCCTCACACACACATTCTTACTGTTTCTCTCTCACGCACTCTCTTCGTCTCTCTCTCTCACACACACTCCCAGTTTCACTCTCTCACACAGGTACACACACTCACTCTCTCACACATACACATACTCTCTCTCACGCCCACACACTCTCTCTCACACCCATACACACGCGGACACACACTCTCTGTCACTCCCGCGCGCTCGCGCGCACACACACACACACACACACCCACACACACACACACATATATATATATATATATATATATATATATATATATATATATATATATATATATATATATATAATCATTTTATCCCAAACTAGTCAATAAAACTACTAAGAAGCAAAAGGGTCGGGGTGGGGGTGGTGTTTAATGCGTGTCAGACAATATAAGAAAAAACATTACTAAGGGGGAGAATAATAAAAGGATTTAGACAGAAGATAACGATTGACATTGCATTATTTTTTAAAAACAAAGTTGATTGGGAAGCAAGAAGCCGGAAGAGAATTGCATAAATGAGGAGCACCAAGAGCAGTAACAACTAAAATGGATAGCGCGTGTAACTCTAATAATAATGGCATAATCAAGAGGTTAACATTCCATACTACTTCCAAGAAAAGATTAGGAAGGAAGCCACCATCAATACTGGAAAGAGCGATAACAGCTACAGAACTATTTCCCTGAAAGATTGTTTTAACAAAAAGATTTCATAAATTTCAAGCGTAAAAATTACTGCTTGGTCAATGAATACCGAATGTTTCCTTGTAGAGAAACGGCCATTACAATTAAGCGAATTCAACTTTAAAATAATGAAACCTTGCTGCAAATCTAGGACTACGCATAAATTCATAAAATCTATGTAGTATAGAGGATAGTTCAAAATAATTACCATGAAAGTATATATAGAAAAGGCACAGGGAAGATGCATTACGGCGGTGGGAATGTGAATGAAGCCGAAATGCTAGGTCAGGACCAAAAAAATTGCAGATTATTCTTTAGATTTTATCAAGGTTCTTTAAATATATAGAAGCGGCACGAGGCCATATGTGGCCGGAATATAAAAAGTAAGCACGAAGGGCAGACTTATAAATATGTAAGATTGATTCTAGTGAGAAAAATTGTCTAGCATGAAATAGTCAACAACCTTTTACTAGCAGAATCTTCCCGATTCATCTCAGCTGCAAAACATCAGTCCGAGAAGCCGCAACGATACAAAGTCCTGGAGATTAGCATCGGCCATGCTGATGAAAGCAAAAAGTGTTCTATCTGACGATTAAAAGAGACCAGTTTCGTTTTGGTGACATTAAAATTAACAAGCCATTCTTTGCCCCATTTAATAGCAGACTATAACTTATATATATATATATATATATATATATATATATATATATATATATATATATATGCTAGTGCAATCGTCAGGCAATCGTCAGAGTTGCCTGACGATTGCACTAGCATGAAACAGACTGTCGCCTCTAAGTGCTGACATCCATGTCCACTTTTATATTTACACACGCTCTATCTCTGATATTGAGCACTTTATCCCATAAATATAGCACACTTTAAGACTATATTTCTTCATATATGAATATATATATATATATAGTTATAAAAGAGATACATTATTGAAACTTGTTGCCGCTCATAAGGTAGTTGTCTTTACGTGTTTACAATTGTGTGAATAGGAGAGCTTAGCCCATTTACAGTTAGTTGCACTTGGGAAAGGCATGAATCTACTCCTACTCCCAGGTAAGAATAGAAGGATTGTGGGTCCTGTATCAGAAAAAAGAAAACGTTGTTATTCTCAAAAAGACAATATAAAAATCACAAAATATAAGAATTATCCGTGAAAGCCTAAATATGTTTGAGCTTTAAATCACTAAAAAGGATATATATATATGTCTAGAGATAGTTGTATATTTAGGCAGCAATCCTTCTTTTATGCAAGTTTCATTAAAAACGACAGACAAGGTACTACGGTTATGTTTTTTATTTAATTTTTCTTGTGTACGAACAAGAGCTTTCCTTGCTGGACAAATGGTTTGTAAGAACTGTCCAAATGTTTTATTTTTCCGAGCGCTTTCGGCTATATCTTTAGCCATTATCAAGGATGATTTGATTTTTCAGCTTAATTGAGTGTGTGTATTATGTATATGTCTTAGTGTGTAGTAGGGGTGTTTTAATTTCTGAATACGGTTAGCACGTTGTGGCTTTGTTCGTAGTTAATATTGTTAAGGGTAGGCTTTTTTCTTTTTTATTATTAAAGCCTCCATTATTTTTAACCTTTTTTTACAGGTGGAAGCAATTAATATGTTTGTGTTTTCTACTAGTATATTTCTAATGGAGTCTGGTAAATTTTTGTGTGCGTTTAAATGGGTTCTAATGGAGCTGTGATCAGATAGGTGTAACGTAAGACGTCTGGATAAGCATGTAGTTGTGTAACCAATGTAATTATTTATGAGTCCGGTTTCGTTAGGAACGCAGTTTTTTAAGGGGCATTTGAACTCATATATATATATATATTGAATTAATATTCTTGAGCAAGTGCCTGAAAATCATACCACGGGTTGATCGAAGCCTTGTGAGTGAAATTGTGTAAACGGTACTCTTAAGGGACGTCAATAGCTGTGCTAGCACAAAGTCAGAAGCCATCATGGCCGAAGGATTGAGCGTGCTGACCTGGTTCAAATAATTGATCATGCTAGATAACACGCTCTCTCCCAGAAACTGTAACTACGGTCTGCTCAGCATAGTTGCATTATAAATCACAGGTGGGCTCTGTGGGTGTTGAATAAACACAAATGAGCATGAGCAAGCGTCTGAATAGGGTTTGGCTAGCCGCCCTAGTAGACGTATACGAGTGCCCAAATTTTGCGGTTGGGTTCTTCACACCAAAACTAGAATAAAAGTTCATCAGAACGTAATCTTTTATTTTTGATTCATTAATTTTACGATAGACGTCGTTTAATGTACAATCCAAGGTACAAACCCCAAAAAAAAGAATATTACAAACTTTTTGCAGATGATACAGATACATCAGCCGCACTCAAAGTACCCTCCATGCAGTACTATGGCCAGGCGTACGAGTGGATCTTGGACTTCGTCAGTCTATTGTTTGTGGTGCCACGGATCCTGGCTCAGCAACGCGACGATAAACAGCAGCAAAGGTTGGATGATTCGGCTACCTTTGGTCTGGAAACGCAATCTGATACATCCGTGCAGCCTCACGTCCATTCATTAACAGTTGCGCGGCTCTATGTAAAAATCATATTTTCCTGCTCCCGATATGACGATTTTGCCATTGTTAAACGGAACACTTCTCAGATAACTCACTACTATACACGTTAAACATTGAAGACAGACTAACCACAAATGTACACGAATAACAAATGTAACCTAGTCTCCATCGCTACACAGCCTCTTCAACCGTAAACTTTCTTTAAAATTAATAACGCATAAACGAAGGATTTTCGGACATATGTTTGTATGGACTTTTTTTTTAACACACTCACAAAAGTTTGGAATTTATTCAGTTGTGAAAATGCCATCCACTGGAAAATAACGGTGTTTTCTGCGTTAGAGTATGCTCGATCACAGTCGAGAACGTCTATGCAACATAAATTCGTGAGAGAAATCGCTATGATGCATTAGCTGCAAGATTTGGAGATTTCAGATTTGATCATACCGCAAAATTTTCAAAGACGAAGGCTGTCTTTGCAGAGCAAATGTATCTGAACGACTACCAATATCGGAAGAAATGGTCAAGCGGGTTAGGAAAAACATTTTTGCAAAGACCCAGGAAGTCCCTAAAAAGAGCCAGTCTGAAAACACAGATTCCTACAAGGAAACGCTTGCGAATGACGCACAACTATCCGACTTGAAATTCACATACCTTTGAACTTCACTTTCAAAGTTTGATGAATAAATGTTACTCTGACTCAACACTGAGTCTGTTTATCTTCATTTGCCTAGACTATGTAGTTACTCAGGTATTGACATCTCAAATTATATTATACTTTTTGAAACACCCCGTGCAGCAATACCCAACACGCGATGTCCAAGAATTAGAAAACCACAGAAATAATAATAAAATCTAAAAACACACACAAAAAAAACCCAAAATACTTGAAAATGGCTAAGGAAATGGCCGAAAGCGGTTGGACATTTGACGATTTGGACATTTTTTGTGCTTCCTCACTCGCATGAAACGCAAAAATGTAGGAACGCATGAAAAAGTTAAATTATATATATATATATATATATATATATATATATAGAGAGAGAGAGAGAGAGAGAAAGAGAGAGAGAGAGATGAGTTACATATATAACGTTTATATCTATTAATATATCTATAAAATGAACGTTAAACATATCATAAATGTCTTTAAATAAAATGTCGGACTTTGTCCAATTCAAAAATATATGACGTCATTTGTTTACATTTGATACGCTAGAGCAGATATGAATAGAAGAGATTCATGGAAGATTGAAGTTTAAAGATAATAAAATCGAACTTGCTAACCGTACGCTTCTCTGTGGCCGAACGGTTAAGGCACGTCACGCAAAATAACGTTTCCATATAGGATACAGGTTCGATTCCTGTCGGTGAACGAAAATTTTCTATGAAATACTGTTATTGTTATTTAATACTGTTTGTTATTTCTCGGTAAATGTTATTTCATACTGCTTGTTACAAAAACAGAGCATTTGCTTAAATACTTGTATCTATAAAAAGAACGTTAAACATATCATAAATGTCTTTAAATAAATTGTCGGACTTTGTCCAATTCAATATATATATATATATATATAGTTGTGTGTCGGTAGATGTGTTGTCTAGGTTTATATAGCTCTGTTCATGCTTATTTGTGTGTGTACATGTTTGCGCGCACTTAATACATCAAATTCGATTACTATATCTGCGTTAAGGTCATCTGATGGACATTATCTTACATTTAGCTTTTTCTCAATTAAAGCCTGAGATGCGAAAAGCGCTTCCAACAATTCTCGATTGCCATTCTTGGAGTGAAATTAGAAAGTTGCTAATTGGATTACTGTCCAATATATCAGGGATTTGAAAGCGTTAATTTTAGATTACAGCTAGTTAATAAGACAACGTGTTATTCCTTTGATTATTTATAATTTGGAATTTGTCTAATTTTGTGATGAAATTTTATAAAATTCATTTCGTCATTGAATTAGCCATTGTCCCGTATGGAGTCGACGTCCGACTTTCTCTCTCTCTCAATCGCTCACTCTCTCTCCCCCTCTCCCCCCTCTCTCTCTCTCTCTCTCTCTCTCTCTCTCTCTCAGTGTATGACCATACACGTATATACGTATACCACTATTGTTCTTATACATTTACAAACGTATATATTTGCGGTTATAATATATATATATATATATATATATATATATATATATATATATATGTATATATATATATGTATATATATATATGTATATATATATACGCACGCATACACTCATCGACATATATATATATATATCCATGCATACATACATATATATAATATACATACATATATATATATATATATATATGTGTGTTTAAATATATATATATATATATATATATATATATATATATATATATATACGGTTAGATACATATGTGTAGATATAGGTACATATATAAATCAGAATAATGACACGTTATATTCATATATAGATATATACATGATATATATGTACATGTTAAGCATCTATGTCTAAATACAGATATTTACACAGAGGACATGTATCTACCCGTATATATATATATATATAAATATATATATATATATATATATATATATATATATATATATATATATATATATATATACGGGTAGAAACCTGAGTATTCCCGTATATAAATATGTGTGTGTGTTAGCGCGTGCTAAAAAATGAGCAAAAGGAGCTAGAGGCAAATGACTCGTCCCAAACACCTACGGGTCCGCCATTTGTGAGCACTTATCAAATAGCAGATCGTGTGCAGTGAATTTTAGTGTCGACCGGTTCACCGTATTGTCCCGGTCACACTCTTTATTTCACCTGAAGGTGCTGGAGGCACTTTACATCGGGTCCCGCAAACCTTCCTTGTGTAAACAACGTGAGTGTTTGTTGGGGCTCGCTGTCATTTGCCTCTAGCTCCTTTTGCTCATTTTTTTTTTTTTTTTTTTTTCCCTACACAATTCTTTTTAGTGTACATTTTCCGTTTTTTAAATTAAAATCTCCCGTTGCAAGCCTGATGAACGGGAGCGAAACCGGTTGCTTCGCGCGTTTTAATATGTCTAGTAATATTAAGCTGAATACCTTCATTGCCATAATATATATATATATATATATATATATACAGGTGTTGGATAAAATAATTGGAAGGGGTGCAAATTACACTCCTATAATTCAAAGACCTATTATATTAAGAACTTCAAATAAAACTTTGTAATTGTAGGTTATATATATTGTGAATACGTTTATTTATCTAATTTACTCTCTTTGTCTTACTTATTTTTAGAATTTAGTAAAATTTAAGCTAAATGCCTGACCGCTCCGTGTTTGAAAAAGGGCAAATTATTGGAGCTCGCATGGCAGGAGCCTCGATCACTAAGGTTGCTGAACTGTTTTTCAAGAGCTACCATATCAAGAACTATGACGCAATTCTAGAAACAGAGCAAAATCTCTAGCAACCGTAGCAATTCGGACCGGACTTGCAAAGGTACTGACAGGAACCGACGTGCATTGAAACGCAATGTGGCAAAAAATCATCGGACTACTGCGGCCAAAGTTACTGCTGAGTTACATAATCATCTGAATAGTTCAGTTTCTACTAAAACTGATCATCGTGAACTCCATAAGGCTGCATATCATGGAAGAGCCGCCGTAAGGAAACCTTTTCTCTCCACTCGCAATATTAAGAAGAGGTTGAAGTGGTGCAGAGATCACAATGCCTGGTCTGCAGACCAATCAAAGCAAGTCATATTCTCAGACGAGTCCAGTTTTTCTCTTTTCCCAACTTCAGGTTGAGTTTATGTGTGGAGGCAGACCAAAGAAGTTTACAACCCTGACAGCTTTCTTCCAACAGTGAAGCATTGAGGTGGATCAGTGATAGTTTGGGCTGCCATATCATGGAAATGCCTCAGTCCAATAGTCACTCTACATGGTAGAATCAACAGCAAAGATTACCTGAACATTTTGGGAAATCATATTCATTCAATGGCACAGACTTTATTTCCAGATGGTGACTGCATCTTCCAAGACGGTAATGCTCCAATACATACCGCTCGATGGTTAATAATTGATATAAAGAGCATGAAAGTGAGCTAAAACACATGGAGTGACCTCCCCAATCTCCAGATATCAATATTATTGAACATTTGTGGTGCATTTTGGAGCAACAAGTTAGGAGCCGCTATCCTTTACCGTCGTGTCTTAAAGAGCTAGAGCAGGTGTTAATGGAAGAATGGCTGAAAATTCCTCTGGATGAAGTCATGAAGCTGTATGATTCCATTCCTAGACGTATTAAAGCTGTAAGTGAGACTAAAGGAGGACCAACTCCATATTAAATAAATTTTCTTTGAATTTAACAAGTATTTCAATTATTTTATCCAACTCCTGTATATATATATATATATATATATATATATATATATATATATATATATATATATATATATATGTTTATATGTATGTGTGTGCGTGTACCCATATGAGTAGATATGAGTACACACACACACACACATATATATATATATATATATATATATATATGCAAACATATGATAAATACATACATATATATATATATATATATATATATATAGTTATATGCATGTTATACGTATATATAGATTTATACGTTATAGATTACTGTTATATATATATATATATATATATATATATATATATATATATATATATATATATATATATATGTATTATAAATTAATAGATTTAAAATATGGTTTTACCGCTACACAGTGATAACCATGTTTCAGAAATGGAAGCTAAAGCCCCTGAATTTAATTTTGTTATTAAACCAAAGACATTTGTTCCATTTCCTCATCAAGCGAACTTTTAAAAATAAAAAAAATTAAAAAAAAAGATATATCTATAAGAACACCGGATTTTATATGTTCTTTCCTTTTTATTTATATATACAATGGGATGGTATTTCGATAGGTTAAGTTCTGGGCCTAACTTCTAGAAATTTCTATTTGTCTAGTCTTGAAAATAATATCATTAATAAATTTAAAAACCCTCCATCTATGCAAGATATGTCGATGATATCCTTATATTAGTCGAGAATGGATGAATTATATCAACTCCAAAAACAATTTCAAAATAATTATGTCCGTAAATTTACATAGGAACTTAATGATAGTAATAAAATTCCTTTTCTAGATATATTGATAAACACTAATAATAATAAATTCAATATCTCCCCATATATATATATATATATATATATATATATATATATATATATATATATATATATATATATATATATATAAACTACTAGCATAAATGCGGGCACTCTTAACTATAAAAGTCGATGCCATAATAACTAAAAAATAACAAATTTGAATTTAACAAGTGTTTCTATTATTTTGTCCAACCCCTGTATATATATATATATATATATATATATATATATATATATATATATATATATATATATATATATATATATATATATATATATATATATATGTATATATATATATATATATATATGTGTGTATGTGTGTGTGCGTGTACCCATATGAGTAGATATGAGTACATATATATATATATATATGCAAACATATGATAAATATATATATATATATATATATATATATATATATATATATAATACTATGTATGATTCTATTTAATGCCATGCAATTCAATATACAATTGAAAGTTTTCCCCCAAGGCTCCAACATCCTGTTGAGAAATGAAGATCCTGATGAAAGAATTTTGATTAAATATAATATATCCCAAAACAAAAATTAAAATTATTATAAAAATTCTTTCCGACTTCGTACCATTTGACTGGTGTCGAATAATTCCTTATGTTGTCATAACGATTAAATATCTCATAAAACGACCTTCCATCTTGTATATCTGAGAAGCATTTCATCTTCGAGTAGCAGTTAAATAACTTTACCAGAATTAATGAAAACTCTGGGAGAATCTTCTGAGAGCAACCACTCAGATATTATCCAGGCGACTACTTTAGGATTTTTGATGACTAAGGAAACTTCCTTAGCTGTGATAGATGTATGAAACATTTTGTGCTCCGTGAGAGGGGGGATGTCAGGGAGAGGACGGCCCTTGTCGTTCAATCTGCAGATAAGTTTATTGCAAAGAGCTTAGCCTTAACCGATTTGGATGAGATAATCTCACGGCGACTTATAATAAAATGTACTGAAGGTTTACCTCGATTCAATATTACATTTCACGATATCAGTTGATAGATAGATATGTGCACAGACTGAGACAAACACACACACACACACACACACACACACACACACACACACACACACACACACACACATACATATATATATATATATATATATATATATATATATATATTTAGTACAGGTAAGAGATCCGTTGCTATATAATCCAGGTGGGTCCTAGTAATATTAGATATTAAAACTAATCCATAGAGAGCTCAATGTATTTATTAAAAGAGAGTATGTATTTTATATAGCAAAAAATCCAAAATTATCTCATGTGGGTATCGTGTATTTCAGTCTAGCACTGCTATGCGCCAGCTATCCTCAGCCTAGTCAGTCTTGGGCTAAGAATAGCGAACTCATATCACTGCTAGTTTGAAATAGATTATACCCATATGAGGTAATTTTGGATTTTTGCTGTTATATATATATATATATATATATATATATATATATATATATATATATATATATATATATTAAGAATTTTTTTATACATTCATTTATACATACAAATATTAAAGTAAATGCTCTGTTTTATAATAAACAGTATTAATAAAATTTAACAGACTGAATATCCGAGAAACTTTCATAGAAAATATTCGTTCTCCGACAAGGATCGAAACTGAATCCTATACAGAACCGTCATTTAGGCTGGCGTGCTTTTACCGATCGAGCCACAGAGAATCAAAGTCGATTTTACTGCTTTTAAACTTCAATCTTCTATGAGATGGACAATATCCGACAATTGTTTAAGACATATAAACATTAAAAAAGATATGATAAGAAATAAAAATAAAATAAAAACAAGCAAAATAATTTAACCCAAATAAATAAATAAATGACTTCCGGTTAAATAACCGCCAAAATAGTCTACACACAATGCACCACTGACCCGTATATATAAATAACCGAGAAAACAGCACTCGTGGCCTGACGATTGCATCTAGCAGGAAACAGACTGTCGTCTCTAAGTGTTATATATATATATATATATATATATATATATATATATATATATATATAGTGCTGCGTGTGTTTCATAGATTAATATAGTCTACGATATGTCTACTTATTTTTATACTGATCCTTTCCAATTCTTTAATCAGTTTCTTGATGTTAAGATGAAATTCACCAAGGGAGGCGCCAAATATCATCGTCAGGGCTAAATTAAAAAGAGAAAATTATTTTAAAGGCGTTAAAATCTGCATTCTTTTGTGATCGTCATTTTTAAGTATACTTCACTACAAAAACAATAAACAGAAACTACATAATTTCGAGGCCTTCTATATCAAAATCTACCAACCAACACTCAACAAAATTTATCACGAGTGTAGCCGCAATGTGTTGATGTTCATATAGCAAACACTTAATGACATTTTCCATACTACCAATTTCCAATCAGCTCCCTTATATTAAAACGCTTGTTTTGTCAAATGATTTTATAGCTACAACGGATAAAGTTTAAATTTTAAAATAGTTACAGAACGAGTTCGCGGGTGTTTTTAAAAATCACCATCACAACGGAATGGAGATTTTATCGGAGTTCTAATCAGTTTGTCCTTGTAATTTCACCCTGAAGATGACCTTAAAAGAGATCGTAAGTGCTTTGGTAAAAAAATAAAAACAATAAAAAAACCATGGCATCTTCCTTTGATGAATTTCATCTCAACATCAAGAAACTGATTATACATCTGCAAAAATCAATATAAAAATACGTAGGCACGATATGTCTATATTATTCAATGAAACATCTTAAAAATATGCTGCCTAAATACACACAGACTAATAAACACACACAAACTTATATATATATATATATATATATATATATATATATATATATATATATATATATATTCAATAACAACGAAATTGAACATACAGTCAAAAATGACATAAATATTTTCTAGAAAAACCAAATGCACATTAACTACAAACATGATGAAACTTCACTTAGAAATATTAGAAAAAATATACTACACCAATTAACCCGAATAAAAAAATCAAATTAATTATCTACCACAAAAAATTAAAATACCTAACCTGATCCTCAAAAATAACAACACACCAGCAAAGTCAAAATTACAACGGACGAACATTATCTATGAGTACAAGGGCCCCTTAAGGAACTGCGTTCTTGATCAAACTAAATAATTATATCGGTCACCCGACTACATGCCTATTCAGACGCTTTATGTTACATCCATCTGACCATAGCTCCATTAGAACCCATGTAAAACACACACACAAACTTAGTAGACTCCATCCGAAACATACTAGTAGAAAACACAAACATAATAACCTCATCCACTTGTAAAAAAAAAGATTAAATATAATGGAAGCGTTAATAAAAAAGAAAAAGCCAACACTTAACAATATTAACTAGGAACACGGCCACAATGTGCTAACAGTGTTCGGAAAATAAAACATCACTATAACACTAAAAACATACACCTAACGCACACTCTCAATTAAAATGAAAAATAAAAATCATCCTTAATAATTGCTAAAAGTATATCCGAAAGCGCTAGGGATTATAGAATATTTGTACAGTTTCTACACACACTGTGTCCAAAAAAGAAAGCACTCGTTCGAACACAAGAAAAATTGAAAACATCCTAGCACCTTGTCTGTAGTTTTTAATGGAACATGAATAAATGTAGGATTTCTGCCTAAATACGCAATATATATAGAAAGATAGAGAGAGATAATGTCGGAATTGAGATAGATAGATAGATAGATAGATAGATAGATAGATAGATAGATAGATAGATAGACGGAGAGAGACAGGCAGATAGAGAAATATGGTCAGACTGAGACAGATAGATAGTTAGTTACATACATACATAGAGAGATAGATATGAACAGATTCAGAGAGACATTTAATAATGTAAATAAACAGGAGATGGATAAACACAGAAGTGAAATGTTGTTTAGCTGATAAATGAAAAAGTTGAGATTTATGTTAACCTGAGTTGCACATTTGCGGAAAAGTCTCTCAGCAGATATCGAATTCGTGGCTTTTAATCCCCATTAAAGACATACGGAACATTTGCATTTATTCCCTTATTCGATCAAAAAAAACTTTTCTTTTGAATCGGCATTTAATGGAGATTAAATTCGTTAAGACACCAGGAAAAGAAATAAAGTGCTGTCAAATGTTTCACCTGAGAAAACAGACTTTCACAAAAAAAGAGAATCAAAAATACATATGGTTCTTTCCCGCATCAATTAAATTTTGTTTTCAAAGCCCGAGAAACTTCAATTCATACAATTAAGAGATGATTTAATTTGAAAACCTAATGATAAAAGTTTGAAAGAAATTTGTCAAAATGCGATGACAATAAAGGAACTTCATAGATAGATAGATAGATAGATAGATAGATAGATAGATAGATAGATAGATAGATAGATAGGAGGAGAAGGAACGATGAACAAGTAGATAGATAGATAGATAGATAGATAGATAGATAGATAGATAGATAGATAGATAGATAGGAGGAGAAGGAACGATGAACAAGTAGATAGATAGATAGATAGATAGATAGATAGATAGATAGATAGATAGATAGATTGTCATATACCAAGATAGATAGACAGATAGATAGGTATATAGATATGAATAAACCTATAGAGATAGTTAGATATGAATAATGTAGATATATAGATAGATATGAATAAACCTATACAGATAGATAGATAGATAGATAGATAGATAGATAGATAGATAGATAGATAGATTGTCATATACCAGGATAGATAGACAGATAGATAGGTATATAGATATGAATAAACCTAGATAGATAGATAGATAGATAGATAGTCTTATTGATAGAGTGTGAGAAGAAATAAAAATAAAGAAAAGACTTGAGAAGTAAGATAAAAAAAATGAATAGAATGGAAAACAACAATTAGCGAAATGAACAAAATCATTTCCTGGCAGTTAATTAATTGAATATTCCCGAGATCAAAGGTAGTGCCGCCTTTCGTATAAACACTTTTCCGGTACGAAATTAAAAGGCACAAGAATTACGAAAAAGTATTCATCAAAATTTCGACTACACTTCTTTCATTATTTACTTGAAATATTGAAAATAAACTTTTATATACGCACCTGCGCACAATCCCCAAAGCTACACACACACACACACACAGACACAGATATATATTAGTTTCCACTGTTATATTTATGTATATAAATATATATAAATAATTTTCAAATTACATTGTTATATGCCTAAGATATATATATATATATTGAACAATGAAAAATATTAAAAAAATTGAAATCTTCAGACACACTGGGTTGTATATTTATTTTTCAATCGTTTTTATTATTATTTCATTTAGATTACTCGACTAGTTTCGGCCAACATAGCCATCATCAGGAGAAAAATAATTTTCTGCTTGCTGGTAGCAGTGAACTACAGAAATGAATGTCTTGATGGAGTAAAC
>OZ038509.1:4560094-4572594 GCA_964036315.1 Acanthosepion esculentum | reverse complement strand
TCAAAACCGGGACTGAAGAATTATCTATCAAACAAAAGAATTTATTCGAAATCGGCTGAAAACTGTAGAAACGCATAAACAATATGCGGTCACACATACACAGACACATTTTTTTATATATTTTGATATAGGGAGCCGCGTATTATATATATATATATATATATATATATATATATATATATATATATATATATATATATATATATATATATATATCGAAGCCCTCTATATCAAAATCGACCAATGAACATACAACATGTGTATATATATATATATATATATATATATATATATATATATATATATATATATATATATATATATGTATATCAATTTTGTATATATATATACATATATGTACATAATAGAAAGAAAAACAGATACAGAGGTATACCACTTTTATTGAGATATATATATATATATATATATATATATATATATATATATATATATATATATCATTAATCTTATTTTTATTGCATACTCATATTTGAGCAGAGATTTGGTTTATTTTAGAAAGTAGTTTTCGTCTAATGGCCTGAACATTCAAGGAAGATCTTACGTCACCCTTTGCAGGAGAAACCTTCTTTATATCCGACGTTCTACGAAGAGCGTCATGATCAAGTAAGGTTAAATTATAAAATTTAAAGCACTTTTTACTCGTGCAGACTTCTTTAATGTTTTTTTTATTTATTAATTCGACATATTTTTATAACTTTAAACCTTATTTTTATTGGATACTCCCTATTTATGTATAGCATCCGATTAATTTTAAACATTATTTATTTGGTCTGTCAGCCTGTGAGAGAAATCATTAACATTTTTACTATGAATATGATTTGATGAAGACTGGGTCATTTTAATGAATTCTTATTTCGAGATTTATATTTCCAATGAAAAAAAAGAATACTCTCCAATACAAACCCATGTCAAATGTTTAACCGATCCGTATAAATATCTCTTCTTTCCAAGAATCTGCAACATGGTTGCCCCTTATTCCAAAATTCTGTGTACAGTGGGCTATGATAATTTTTTAGCCATCCTTAATTACAGCAATTTTGGCTTGGGTAATAACGTATCTTCTTTTTTTCAGACAATACCGTGTTAGTATCAAGCTACTCTCATCTATGAACGATAGTTGACTTATATTTTGCAATGAAAGTTCGTGGAAGTATGGAAATGAGTGAATTTCAACAAGAGCAAATAATAGGATGGCATCAGTGTGGCAAATCAAATACAGAGATTTCTAGGTTTTTCCAGATTAATCATCAAACGGTAAATAATATTGTCAAGAAATTTAATAAAGATGTCCATTGTCGTGTAGAACAACGTTCAGGAAGACCAAGCATCGTGGCTGAGTGTATGAAATGGGCGCTGAAAATGGAAGTCATCAGAAACCGTGGTCAGAGCGTCAAAGATGTCGCCAACAGCAAGGAAATGTCACCATATGCGGTGAGAAAGACCCTGAAAGAGCTAAGCTATCAAAGAAGAGTTGCAGGAAAGAAGCCCTTGATTTCAGAGTTTAACAGGAACAGGCGTATGTACTGGACGAGAGAATTCTAGAGTAGAGATCATGAATTTTGGCAGTCTGTAATTTGGTCAGCTGAAAGTAAATTCTGCCAATATTCGAATTCGAGACAGGTTTATGTTTGGAGAAATCAGAATGAGACTTGGATCATTGAATATCTGCAGTCAACCGTGAAACGTGGAGGTATTGGAGTAATGGTGTGTGGCGCTATCTGGTTTGGAGGTAAATCTGAGCTGATTTTTGTTGAGCGGTTGAATGGTCCAAAATACTGTCAAATATTAGAGAAAGGACTACTCCCACTATTTGAAATCAATTAGATTGACAAGAATGTCTACCTTTTTCAAGAAGATTGAGCGCCATGTCCTACGAGCAAAGTAGCAAAAGCCTGGAAGGAATCGCAAGGAATCAAATTACTGCGATGGGTAGCCCAAAATCCTGACATGGATTCAATAGTGCACGTTAGGGAGCACCTTGACCGAAAACTTCGAGAGCATGCAACCAAAATCACATCAGTGGCAACCCTTCAAGAAACATTGCTTAAGGATTGTTGATAACTTGATCAAATCCATGAAAAATCGAATACAAGCACTGAAACTAGCAAATGGAGGACCTACTCCATACTAGTTCCAAATACCGTTTATGTTGAATAGGGATTACGTAATTAAATTTTGAAATTGGATGTAGTTTGTTTCTCCTGGCTAAAAACATTTCTTTAGCAAATTTATTGTATTATTTCACCAGATCATCTGCATCTGTGGTTAACTTGTACTAATCATGATTCTGTATACGTCAAAAGTCCGACAAGGATTACCTTATTAATAATCATCTCACTCTTCCCAATCCGTTTATGTAATTGTTGTCCAGTTATTTCGTTGCTGTATTCTCCGATGTAAGCCATCTCCAATAACCCATTAGATCAACCGGCTTCCTGTAAGTCAGGGGTCAACAAACTGCGGCCCGATATCAGTTCATCCGGTCCGGCGCCACACTGTGCCGCAAATGACCTAAAATATATTTATTTATATGGAATTATGATTGTAGTTGAACTTACTATGTCAAAAAATTAAAATGGGCCAATCTGACTTTTGTATCTGACAATAATATAAGCTTTTGGAAAGCCGTATTTTTAGTTCCATTCCGGTGTTTAAACCTGTTTGAAGAGTGCCGTATATAAAAAGGTCTGACTTCAGCGAATTATGTTATATATTTTGCCTGAACGAATCATAAAATCTAAATAGATTACAAATCGAACGAGGTTAATTGATGAAGCTTTGAAAGCAATTCTCTTTGTTGGATGCAGCAATTCCAGAGCAAATATTGATTATATATTAAAAGGTAAACGCCAGTTTCATAAATCTCACTAGCCTTTTTTGCTGCTTTGTTTGCGAGATTCGAATTTGTGCGCACTGGTTGTGATATAAATATTTTATTGCTAATGTCACCTTTTTTGATAATTTTTTGTTAAATAAAAATGTTTGTTGTTTTTATTTTTTGTGTATTCAGTGTATTGTACTGAAGAAAATGGTTATCGCCATTCTCTCTGCCAAAAAATTTTGAAGACCCCTGCTGTAAGTGAATACCGGGATGATTTATATTTCATAATAAGTGCCATTTATTGATTATGTGTTTCAAACCCAAGTGTTAAAGAAGAGACTTTTTTCGCTTATAATACGCATTCTCCTTTAAAGATTGCTTTACAAATAAGGATACGATGAAGGTATAATTATTTTAATGTTTGATCATAAACTGTAAGTAACATTGACTATCCCAAATCCATTATTGTAAATAGTACAATACAAACTTTTAGAAAACGTTTAATTTATTACTGTTTCGGTTTCCGCTATCCAGGAAATAAATAACTAAACAGAATTTAAAATTGATGGAAAAGTCCGTCATTTTTATTGCTTCCCTTTGTCGTGTCCAAATCTAAAATTGTCATTTTCGGTAAATGGGAATATTGTTATAAAGGGAGCTAAATTTGAAGTAATTATAGGAACAGTCACGGCACTGAAATATTCTTGTTTTAACACAAACATATGTATTTTTCTAATCAAATACAAAATAAAATTACAGGGAATGACGTTGCTTCGCTACAATGTGCGTAGCATGCCGGGTCTCATCTGTAAGGTTTATAACTAGTGGAGGTAAGGAATGTAGTTCGTCTGAACAATTTCCATTCTATTTTTGCTCTGATCTCGTTTTTATAAAGTGTATAACATTGGGCTGTTGCAATGAACCGACCATTTTCCCAGCATCTCTAGTAATAGATTGTATATATGAGTTCCATTTAAGTTCTGTGGTTAACTTCAGTCTCTGTGAGAGGGATGCTAGGGTGGAAAATATTTTTTTCACCCACAAGATCGCCGAGACGCTTTTGATCTCTATCGAGACCTGAAAGTGAGGACATGGCAGCTCCTGCCCAAATATGACAACAAACTCCATTCTCGGCCTAATCTGGCTCTTGTAAAAGTAGAGGATATCAGGAGGAGTCCGGTACTTACTCGGCTGGTACAGGGTAACGGTCATTTTCCCACCATCGTATTCCACTTGAGGTCTGATTTGAGCTTTTTCTAAAAGGCGCTTAAGACCCGGGGCCTCATGTGTATACATCCCGAGATGAAAATTAATTGCAACGACTAGTGAGGATCCAGTGTGAAGCAACTTCTTAGTTGTCATTACTCTCGGGTCACTTCTGAACAGGTGTAGTATTACGGTCTAAGCAATGAGCCAAATGCATTGGTCTATGAAAATCTAAGTTGGTCATCAGGTGAGCTCACTAGGAGAGGTGGATAGCCAATCTTGTTTTTAAGTCATTTGTAAGAAATCTATCTGATAGAAAACGTGTAACTTCAATTGCATTTTAATGATATAAACTATGTTTTTTCTTTTTAGGTAAATGGTATAATGGGTTTGGTCCCATTAAAAGCTTTACCTCGATTTAAAAATCTTCAAATAGAAACATTGTCTGATAAAAGTATCTAATGGATATGTGTGACCTTTTTGCTATTTTTTACGGTTTTTCAGCGCTTTGCAGGTTATTTAAAGCCAGAAATATACTTAGATTGTAAGATTGAGAGTAAATTCATGGATGGGTTTCAAGGCTACATTCGGACACAAACTGTTAAAAACATGGAATGGTGCGATATCAGACAATAACTACTCTTGACCCGAACGAAAATCTATCATGCGTACGAACATAATAACATATATATGAGCATGATAGTGTTAACAATTGCTCCTAATGCAAAAGTATCAATATATATATATATATATATATATATACTTTCAACAAACAAGTCTTTGAACATTGGTTTGAAGTAATAATAATGTCGGATGTAAATAAATTAATTCTGTAGGAATTGCATTGTTTACGTGCGGGATAAGAAATTGTGCAGATGTGGATCTTCGACTAAAAAGTAAACGGGGGTGTAGGCATTCAATAAAAGGGAAAATAAAACATTGAGTGATGCGTACTGTGGCCAAGACTAAACTTTTTCTCCTACAAAAGTTCGAAGCATTCCGGAGAGGACATTTTGTTTAAGTTTTCTAAAATTCCCCTGAAAAGTGAAATTTCTTATATAGGCGCGATTTAAAATTTTTTAAACAGTATGTGTTTACATAAGCAAAAAACATGACTGAATATATATATATATATATATATATATATATATATATATATATATATATATATATATATATATATATATATATATGAATATATATATATATATATATATATATATATATGAATATATATATATATATATATATATATATATATGAATATATATATATATATATATATATGAATATATATATATATATATATATGAATATATATATATATATATATATATATGAATATATATATATATATATATATATATGAATATATATATATATATATATATATATATGAATATATATATATATATATATATATATTATATATATATATATATATATATATATGAATATATATATATATATATATATATATATATATATATATATATATATATATATATATATATATATATATATATATGGATATTTACTGTATTTTAATTCTTTCAAATTCATTTTTTTAATGTTACTAATAAACTCATTAAGGAAGGCGCTGTAGTTTTTCTCATTCCTTTTATTTTACCAACTACTTTCAAACTAATCCAAGATCATCATCAGGGGTGAATTGCTAAGACAACATCTAATGTACTAGTTGGGAAAATAAAATGGATTTATATAAATAGAGATAGATAGATAGATAGATAGATATACACAGTGTTGGGAAATAAATATTCGTACACATAGCATTTTTTAATTTATTGTATTTCAAACTAATGAATAAACATATTTGTCATATAACTAACTGTACGCAGATGCATAATAACTAAATATGCATAGAAAAGCAATGCTGTACTGCTTGGTATTCGTTCTTGAATTTATTCTATAATGTAATTATTATTTATATTATTTTAGTTTGAAATTCCTTTATTTATGAGAGTGTCGCCATCAAATCTTAATAAAATATAAATCTGCGCCCTGGATTCAAAAAAAAAATTTCCTTTCCGAAAGGAACTACACGTTTCACCAACCTATGATACTTTACCAAAAATAAAAGCTATTAAATTCAAAATTATAATGTATAAATTAATCTGAAACGAAAATAGTATAAATGACATTTACATCTATTTATCTTATATATAAAATTCTGTGACTTCCGCTAATACGTCCCTCACACCCTCTAAATAGCCCTACATTGAGAGATCGAATCCAAATTTTGACGTAACGTATACACAAATAATGGGATGCACAGTACAGTTGGTTTTATTAGGGTGCATAAAAACCGCGACGTAGCGTTTTTGACAAAGTATTTTTCCAAACAATTCAATTTCTTCAAATTTCATCGACTGCTTCGCGACATTGTGCAGAGGATTCGGAAAGATTTGGATGAGTCAAATGGTGATTACGAAGGTGTTTGGAGTGATCAGTAGTGATCGCGACGTTATGCATTCATCTTCCCCACAGGGCCTCATACTCAACACAGAGACCTACATCAAGTGCCTTGGGGTGGTAGTGCTGCCCTGGATCAGGAGAGTAACTTCTGAAAGACCCTAGCATCGTGTCTGAGCGAACGAAAAGGGTGCTGAAGTGGGAAGTCATCAGAAACCGTCGAAAGACCCTATTTATGGCAATAGGACTCTGCACCATTCCACACGAGCATCAGGACTGAGTCATGAATGTCAGACAATTTCTGCGGCCACATCTGCCCTTACATTTGGCCAAATAACTCACCAGACTACAAACCCCTTGATTATTATGTGTGGGAAGAACCTGAGTGAAAGAGCAAAAAAACACTTTGTAACAACAAAGATGAACTGATGGCAAGGATTATAGCAGCATCCACCAATTTAAACAAGGACATCCTGTAAGAGACGCAGCAGATTCTGACGTTCTCTGGAGGACGTGGTTGAAGCCAATTGCGATTTTATTGAACAAATTTACTCAATATATTTCTGTTAAAATATCTGTTAAAATAAGATGTAAGTATCCGTCTATATTTCTGAGATAAGGTATTATGTACACTATTTGCATTATTCGGACTATTGTCCTCATCTTTGTTACCATCTTTATTACAACGTTTCGGCCGTTGTACGCTCGGGCCTTCTTCAGGTGGTTGGAATGTCGAACTGAACCCTTTATTTCGCTCACTGGTGTAGACTGTTCTAGTTTCTCGTGCCATGTCTAATGGATGTCAGTTGTCAATTATCCCCTGTTAATTCCCCTCTCCAAGTTCTCCACTGTCTTGACCGGGTATTGAACTCACATTCTTTGGGTCCTGTCACTGGATCTAACTAATGCCTTTATCCACTGCACCATGTGTCCTTGAGGACATAAAGGGTTCAGTTCGACATTCCAACCACCTGAAGCCGAAACGTTGTAATAAATATGGCGACAAAGATGAGGACAATAGTCCGAATAATGTAAATAGTGTAAGATGTCAGTGTTATCTTCATTGCTGCGTCATTTAAACGAAAATTTATCCATCGCACCTGTTATGTCTTTTAAAATGAGTTGTCAGTATTATTTTCATTTTTGCGTCATTAACACGGAAATTTATCCTTCGCACCATATATATATATATATATATATATATATATATATAGAGAGAGAGAGAGAGAGAGAGAGAGAGAAAGAGAGAGAGAAAGAGAGAGAGAGAGGCACAATATAAATGCATAAGAATTTGCATGGGCTAACACGCTTTTGAACAGCATAATATGGAGTGTTGTCACTTCACTTTTGGAGCAGTAGACTTTAAAAATCAATATGTCAATACCAAACACGAAATTAAGTCGAAGAATACGATAGAAGCTATAAGTTATGACCATTATGTTTTTTTCCCGATAAAATTGCCTACAGCTTTGCATAGAAACCCGTAAATGTGTCTTGCAAAGAAAAAAAAAACGATAAGAAAGCATAAAATAAATTTCTTCAGATAAATGTTAAGTAAATATTTGTCTGCTGTCAACAATGGCACTCCAACATGTCTATAAATGAAAGAATCGTTTATATAGAAAATATTACAATCCAAAATGGGTATGTGTAGTCTATAACCGTTGAGGGTTTACACAAGTACATTGACCCTGAAGAGATGGGATGTGAAAGAGTTACAGAAGGCCACATGTTTGACAGCGATAACAGAAAAATGTGTATGAAATATTTGTTAGTTCAAACAGAGATTGTTCATTTAACATCTTATATTTTTAAGGTTCACCTTGGACAAAGCCCGTGAGCCACTGGAGGTAGATGGTTATATCATGAGGCAGTTTATGCGGATAAAAAAGGAAGATAACCGTGAATCCTAGACTTGAAAAGGTTAAGATTTTAGTGATCGGGGAAACATCCACTTGGGAGTCGGTTCGACAGAGCAGTGGTTCGTAGTAAGAAGCTATTCGAGTTGCAGCTGAATTCTCACCAATAGAACACGGAGGTGAATGTGGGTGTTTTTTTTTCTACAATATGAGTGGCACATTATAGAAAATAACCCCCATTGCCCCTGTATTCCTTTGTTGAGAAGTAAGTTTCTCTAAATCAGCGTTTCTCAAGGAAGGCTAAGGTTTCGGAAGGCTAAGGTTCCGCAAAAGGTCCCCAAAGGTTCCGCGAAAATAGGTGAGATAAGCTAATGCACTTTTGACTTTTTATTTAATGTCATATACGTAAACACATATAATATATTCTTGGTTATTGTAATATTGTAACAAAGACATCATCCTATCGAACTTATTATGTTATTAAAAATATAACAATCATTGAAAATATACTTAGTGATGTCTGTACGGCGCCAGTGTGAAACCACCTTCACTAATCAGTGCCGACTCAGCGAACGGGACCTGTACTTAAAGTTACTTATTCCTTTGTTTTTTCTTTATTTTTGCAGAAACACCCAATCACTCAATGTGGCGATTTTTGAATTGCCTTATGTCTTTTCAGCATTGCCAGTAAATGGTAAAAAGGTAAAAACTGATGCAGCAATTATCTGTTTTCGTTCTGTTTACGTTTATATTATAGGTATTTGATATTGGTTACTTATGTTTATTTTTTATATGAAGTATTATAGACGAACAGTATGAAATTTAAACCTCTCGGAAGATAACACCCTTAAATCCCGAGTGACTATGTTTCTCGAAGGATGCGGTCGTAGATACATCAGACGTCTATTTTCTGTTTTTCAACTTGGGTTCCCTGGAATCTTAAGGTTCCGCAAAATGTCCCCAAAGCTTCTGTGAGAATAGGTGAGATACGCTAATGCACTTTTGACTTTTTATTTAATGTCATATACGTAAACACATATTCTTGGTAAAGAAGTATTCTAAACAAACAGTATGAAATTTATTTCGCATTACCGAAAAATTTGACAAAGAAGTATTAATTTTTCTTTAAACCAGTTATTCAAAAATATATACATTTACCACGTGAACTACGATGAAAATAAAATGAGAAAGATATGGTATGTAATTTTGTTTTTGCGCATGGGTTCTTTGAGACATGTAATTTCTTTTAAGGGTTCGCAAGGGTAAAAAGGTTGAGAAACACTGCTCTAGCCCTGTGAGTGTCGGGGAGAGTAATATGTACGTTTCAGAGAAAACGTTGTGTATTCTCATATGTGTGTGCACTTATGTGTCCATGCGTTATCCATCGACACATACAGATTTATGTAAATCGGTTCCCTCCCCACAGGGAAGACTTTAGCAGAGAAGTGATTCGAGATGCCAATAATTATTTCGATTATTGCCGAATCCACTATGTATTCGGTCTTACGCTAAATCTGGATTAAGCTCTCCTGAACTTTCTGCCCTTTGTAGGACTTAGTAAAGTTTTATTGTGGGCGCTAACAGATATTGAATGACGGAAGACAACAACAAACAAAACGAAGACAGGTGTAATAAGAAAAGATATATTGCCAAGTTTATTTTCGTTAAAGGAAATGCATCTACAAAAATAAAGTTACAATGTACTAGACAAAAATAATTCTGCATGTTCATGTAAAGAGTGAGAAGAGTGTTGTCCTGTGTTATATGCCATATTATGAATACTAATGCGTATGTTTCCAATCCTCATAAATACATTGAACACTATTGCAAGTGGGGAGGGGGTAATATGCTGTCGAAGTAATCCACTACTAGCAGTCGTTTACCTACTTCACGCCACTGGCGAGTATTGTACTTTGTTGATGTTATAAAGATTACAATTTCATTTCCAACCTCCATTTTATTTATTCCTCATTCAATAAACCTTTCTAGGTTATAACATCCTGAAAAGGACAGTTTTGTTAGTCGCTGAAGAGCATTGTTCTGAAAAGGACAGTTTTGTAGTCGCTAGAAAGCGTTGTCCTGAAAAAAAAAACAGTTTTGTAGACGCTGAAGAGTCTTGTCCTGAAAAGGACAGTTTATTGTATACCGTTGCTGTTGGCAACTGGAATTGCTGCTGATAGCTGGAGCCGTGGACCGGCTGCTTAAACAGATACTGCACTTTGATCCAAGTTATCTGGGATGCAGTGTGATAATATCTACCCCAGTCTCCCCACTGAGATGTGATGTGACACAAGGTCAGATTTAATGTAGAGAACACGAACGCGTACACCCGGGCCAAGGATAAAAATTGCCCAACCCCTGCAACCGTCGGTTGCACTGCCAACGTTATGACTACCGATCCCCACTCTCTAGTGCAATGAAAGTGGCACTGAGACTAGTTGTGACACAAAGTCAGGTTTATTGTGGGGAACCGGAGCACCTACACTCGGGCCAGGGAAAAAATTGCACTGGCCAAGTTTATCTGTAGCTGAAGGCATACAATTACGTTCAAAATACAAGGGTCATTCAATAAATAAGGTGAATTTTTCGGTATAAGGACTTCTAATACAGATAGAAGCTTACTTTCTTTTTTTCACCGTAGTCTCCCAGCACTGTCACACACTTTTCCCATCTGTGCACAAGCTTCCGTATTCCCTGAGCGTAAAAATCTTTGGACTGATGTCTCAGCCAGTCGCTCACAACACTTTTGACTTCATCGTCACTTTTAAACTTCGTGCCTTTCGTGAACGCTTTCAAGGGACCAAACAGGTGAAAAGTATGAAGGGACAAGGTCTGGGCTGAAAGGGGGATGATGGAGAAGTACCCAGCCCAGATCGTTGATGGTCTGCACCGTTTGGGCTGCTGTTTGAGGCCTTGCGTTGTCATGATTCAAGATGACTCCCTCTGACTGATCACCCCTGCGTTTGTCGCAACAGATAAACTCAAATTCCTTGCAATGTTATCCACTGTCATCCTTCTGTCAGACTGAATGAGGTCATTGACTGATTCGATCACCTCAGGAGACCTCACTTCTGTAGGCCTCCCAGGCCTGTTTTCATCCTCAACACTGCTCCGTCCTTCTTTAAACAATTTAGCCCACTTGTAGATTTCTTTTTGCTGAAACATGTGCACCATACACAGTGGACATTCTCCTATGAATTTCAACTGGTTTGCACCCTTCAGCAACCAAAAACTTGATAACTGACCGCTGTTCAATCCTGGAGCATGCTTCTTGCTCGGCCATCTTTGTTAATCGTCAAAACTCTCAAAGATTTTTTTTAATCTGCAAAAGAAATTAATTCCATGTGAAAAAGAAGTAAAACAAAAAATAAAAATTAGTAAGCTTCTATCTGTATTGGAAGTCCTTATACCGAAAAATTCAACTTATTTATTGAATGACCCTCGTATATTTAGTTGAAGCCATAATGTGTTGAAATCATTTAGATTTCGCCATATAAGTTGATATGCCGCTAAACAAAATCAACCAACTAATCAACCAACATGAAAGAACACTTTCGTGACCTTAATCCATACAATATCCTACAATTTCTTAAAGAAATAAACTGTATTCCGAAATATAACTTCAACAAAACTACAACATAAAACACACATATCAACGCATCAAGTAGTCATGTCCACACAAACATACAGATGCACAAAAGCTGAGTAACATTTTTGGGAATTGTGAAAGCAGAATAAAATATATCATATTTTTATTACTTCCCAGCTCCCAAGAATATTAAATTTCAGCATTAAATGATCCATATGCCGTTAAACAAACAAATCAAATTAAATCCCCAATACGCTGTGTGAGTATAAGATTTTCGAAGCACGCTATCATCATAATGAATCGTTCTTATATTAACCCTTGTGCCTTCCTTGTTCCTATTTTCTGTATAACTTCCTCCTACGTTCAAAATCACCATCGTGTTGATGGATGTTACAAGCATATTTTTCATCAATAACGATAGGATATATATATATATATATATATATATATATATATAGAGAGAGAGAGAGAGAGAGAGAGAGAGAGAGAGAGAGAGAGAGAGATAGAGAGAGAGATTTTTCTTTTACGTCCTGTCAACATTTTTCAGGCTATTTAAAGTCAGAAAATACTT
>OZ038509.1:4552594-4555094 GCA_964036315.1 Acanthosepion esculentum | reverse complement strand
AGTAGTAAAAATAAACGAAAGAAGAAAAGAAAAGAAAAGAAAATTAAAAAACGAAAAATAATCAGAAGGGAAAAATAAAGAATACAAAGGTTGAAAAGTCAAAAAAGAAACAGAAGAAAAAGAACGGGAAACTTTTAAAAGAGGGGATGAAACTGGGAGAAAAAGAAGAAATGAAAGAAATAATATGAATTAGATGTAAGCTGAGAAAGAGGGAAAAAGAAAGCTAGAAGAAGAGAAATGAGAGGAAAGGAATATAAAGAAAAGCGGCAAGAGAGAAAAAAATTAAGTAAAAGTGAACAAAAAAAATGTATGAACAGAGATAATGGAAGGCTGGAATTTCAGACGAGGGAAGAAAGTATGAAAGCCCGAAAGAATTAAAATAGAAACATCGGAGGACAAATGAAATGATACTGAGTATTCTATACGATGGCTTTTGAAAGAGACCAACACACAAATGCTTCCACTACTAACAAAGCTATGAGATATGAATAAACATAGATAGATAGAGAGATGAACAAAGTCATAAATAGAAATCATGACACAGACAAACTCATAAATTGATAAACACAGATAGATAAATAAAAAGCATTAGATAAACACAAACACACACACACACACATAGATAGATATGAATATACTAGATAGATAGATAGATAGATAGATAGATAGATACCATTGGATATACACAGGAACATATACATACATACATACATACATACATATATATAGAGAGAAAGAGAGATAGAGAGAGAGTGAGAAAGAGATGAACAAACTAAATAGAGAGATAGATACATAGACAAACACATAGCTAGAAACCATTAGACACACACATATATATATTATATATATTATATATTACGTATATGTATATATATATATATATATATATATATATATATATATATATATATATATATATATATATATATATATATATATAACAAATATAGTCTTAAAGTGTGCTATATTTATGGGATAAAGTGCTCAATATCAGAGATAGAGCGTGTGTATATATAAAAGTGAACATAGAAGTCAACACTTAGAGGCGACAGTCTTTTTCATGCTAGATGTGGATGCAATCGTCAGGCAACTCTCTCTCTCTCTCTCTCTCTCTCTATATATATATATATATATATATATATATATAAAGAGAGAGAGAGAGAGCGAGGGATAAGAACAAACTAAATAGATCGATACATCGGAACAAATTATAGATCGATACGTAGATACATAGATAGAAACCATTAGATAGAAAAACACATAGATAGATAGATAGATAGATAGATAGATAGATAGATAGATAGATAGATAGATACGTATTGAACACGGTTTTCAATACGGACTTTTAAGGCCTCTTTGCGTCGCTAACCAGGAAATATTTGTTTTGAAAAAGAAGAGACAAAAACTGAAAGAAGAAAGATTTGGTCAGTATTGAGGATGAATACAAATAAGGAAAATAGTTAGAAAAAATCTAAAGAAAATCCGGAAGATAGCAATAAATTGTATAGTCGACCTAGAGATAAACGATAAACAGAGAGGAAAGAACAATAGATGCAACAGAACGTCTTAGACGCTTACATAGAAATAAGGCATAAAAACAACTGAAAGAAAAAAAGAAGCACGTTTTACAAGATTAGAGAAAGATAGAATGTTTAGAACTATACTTAGATATATAGAACTGAGAAAGCGATACCCGGGAGTAGAACTGATATTAAGGAAGAAAGATGCATAAAAAGTTATAAGAACGATAAAAGAAATGAAGGAAAGTAATGAAGAATAAATGAACCAGGAAAGAGAGAGAATAATATAGTTCAATTTAGAGTGAAATGAGAACCAAATTCGCCTCCTTTCATTGCCGAAGGTAAAATTAGACTAAGACTGCGATTTCGATATATATTTAAAGAGCTAGAATTGGGTAGGACATGGCAGGAAGGCAGAAAGACATGACTATGGTGCAGGCAGGCAGAGAGGTGATAGGAAAAGCAAGGAAAGACTGTAGAAGCAAAGATATCGATTGGCTAAAAACCAACTGATCTCCGTTTCCAGTGACAGTCCCGCCCGTAGGTAAGGGCGCGCAGCATGTGTGAAAGCGGTAAAGGGAATAGAAGGGGGAGCAACGAGACTCTCGGCCAGGGTAGGTATAGATGTGGAAGACATGGGGAAGTGGGGTTGAAAAGAAAATTGGGATGGACTGAAAACGTAGCAAACCTTGCAATTGAACTGACGAGTTTATTCAAATTGGCTTTTTCGAGAGCGAAAACGCCTCGAGTATATTTTCTTTCGAAATGTAGATAGAAAATCGCAGTTGGGCTGGCTGTATGCGAAAGTCCAGGAAATAATTAGACAGTGTATAGATCAGGGAAGATCTGCGTTAAATCTGAGCATACGCAAAGATATTTTATTTTTATTATAGAAACACAAATATACATGATGACAGTTAAATGTTTATCGAACTTCGATTAATATGGCTCGAGGATACATTAGATGCAGGATTCGGTAT
>OZ038509.1:4525094-4547594 GCA_964036315.1 Acanthosepion esculentum | reverse complement strand
GAGTCTATGGAGTCAGGAAAGTCCTTTATGAATATGAGGAACAGAGTAGGGCCTAGGATGGAGCCTTGAGGGACACCTGCGTTAGTGGGATAGGAGCTGGAGATGAATCCATTGAGAACGACCTTCAATTCACGGTTTGACAGGAATTATTGTATTAGATTAAACAATCGACCTGTGATACCATAACCATGGAGCTTGCGAAGAAGGCCGGCATGCCAAACTCTATCAAACGCTTTGGAGATGTCTAGGGCCACGGCACGAGCTTCACCGTTTTTATGAATAGCTCGGTAGACAAATTCAGTGATGGCCGTAATCACATCGGCTGTAGATCGGGCAAAGCGGAAACCATACTGCTTGTCTGAGAGAAGATCATTGGATATCAGGTGATTAATCACTTCGGTATTGATAATGGCCTCGAAGACTTTGCCGAACAGGGGTAGGAAACTGATAGAACGGTAATTAGAAGGGTCGGAGGAGTCACCAGAGTTCTTAAAGACAGGAACAATGGTTGAGGACTTCCAGCAGTCAGGAAAACAAGACTCCTTGAGGCAGTGGTTGTATAATTTAGAGATGGCAGGCGCCAGTTCAGGCGCGCATTTCTTCAGGACAATGGGTGGTATCCCGTCACCACCAGTAGCCTTGTGGTAATCTAAGTTAGAAATAATGCCCAATACCAACGACGGGGATATGTGCAATCAGATATTAAATGTGGGGGGGGGGGGTAAGACAAACGATAAAAGAGGAGAGCTAAATCGGATCTTAAAACTGGTGAGCTAAATCCGATGTTAAAAATGTATGGGGGTGCTAAACCAGAATTTAAGACTGGGGGAGGGGGGTAAAACAGATGTCAAAATGAGAAGGCTAAATAAGATATTAAAATTGGGTAGACAAAACTATGGAGCGAAATCAGATTTTATAATTAAAGTTGAAAGATCAGATATTAAAAGTGGGAAGGTTAAATCAGATTTTAAACGAGGAGAGGTTAAATTAGATATTAAAAATAGGGAGGCTAAATTAGATGTTAAAAGTGGGGAGGCTGAATCGGATGTTAAAATTCGGGGGTCAAAATCAGATGTTAAAATTAGGGAAGCAAAATTAGATGTTAAAATGGGAGAGGAAAATTCAGATATTAAAAGGGGGGAGCTTAAATCAGATGTTAAAATAGGGATCTAAACCAGATGTCAAAAGTGGCTAGATCAGATGTTAAAATTTGTTGAGGCTGAATCAGAAGTGAAGTGAACTATGGTAGATGCTAATTTTCAAAAATTCTTGATTCTATCTATCTATCTATCTATCTATCTTATATATATATATGTAATCGACCAATACCCAAATATTAATCTTCGCCCAGGTTTTTTTCCCTATTTCACCTTTTCTAACAAAATTACTGCTCTCACAAACAAATGTACACAAAAACATATTAAAATCAAAAGAAAATGGTTGAATCCATCAACAAAGATTAATGAAATATTCTCCACACGTGACATTAACTGACGTCATTTTCAGTTAAAAATACGAAAATAGCGTTTCCTACATTCCCGTTGCTAAGAACACTCTGTTTTTTGTTTTTATTAATTTTCTTTGTTTGATTAAAATCATTTCGTTACTTGCTTTGAAAAAGTCCGCATTAGGACGAAACGCGTCAGCAATTACTGTTTTCTTATTGTCATTTATTTACATATATATATATATATATATATATATATATATATATATATATATATATATATATATATATATATATATATATAAAAGTGAACATAGAAGTCAACACTTAGAGGCGACATTCTATTTCATGCTAGATGCAATCGTCAGGCAATGAAACAGACTGTCGCCTCTAAGTGTTGACTTCTATGTTCACTTTTATATTTGCACACGTTCTATCTCTGATATTGCGCACTTTATCTCATAAATATAGCACACTTTAAGACTATATTTCTTCATATATGTATCTGTATCTATCTATTTATACAAACATACACACACACACACACACACACATACATATATATATATATATATATATATATATATATATATATATATATATATATATATATATATATATATATATGACAATCTCATAAAATGAATACATTTATGCTGTCCTAATGCAAACATTTTTGTTACTTGTTTTAATTTTAAATAAATAATTTTTTACGGTTCATTTGTTCCGGGATGTGTTTGTTTATTTGACTTGTATAAATTTTTAGAACAATAAACTAAAATGAACGTTTCTGATTTATTTCGAAAATTAATAGCGGTAAAAATTTTAGGCAAATAATACAGTTCAGCTCAATTGCATTGCCACAGGTTGAGGGCAAGAGGACAAGTCTAATCTAATTTCCAGTCAAAAGCAAGGGGAAGCTGAAGCACCATCCAAACCACTCTATAGTGCAGTCAACTCCGGATGAAACAGTCGAAGCTTGTATAGAAGAAAAAAAACAAAATAAAATCTTTTATTATACAAGGAAAAGAGAGCGTACGCGTAAAACACACACACACACGCACACACACATTAATCATATCATAGGCATAGATTTATCACTTATGCACCCACGTATAAGGCCATATGACAGGTGTATGTATGTGTGCGCGTTCACATATGTATTTTTAAGTACATATACTTACTAGGCAGATTAATATGTCCATAGTATAAGCATCTCAAGATTTATTCTAAACAAATATATATTTTCAACAATTTCTTCATTGAAAAATGCAATTACGAAAAATAAAAATGCATTTTAGATCAAAATTATATTGACAATAATGAATATATATATAGTATTTACATTATTCGGACTATTGTCCTCATCTTTGTTGCCATATTTGTCACAACGTTTCGGCCGTTGTACGCTCCGGCCTTCTTCCGTGAGTGTGAGTTCAATACCCGGTTCAGGCAGTGGAGAACTTTCAGAGGGAAAAATTACCAGGAGATAACTGATAACTGACATCCATCAAACATGGCTCGTGGAACTAGAACAGTCTACCCCAGTGATCGAAATAAAGGGTTCGGTTCGAAATTCCAACCACCTGAAGAAGGCCGGAGCGTACAACGGCCGAAACGTTGTGACAAATATGGCAACAAAGATGAGGACAATAGTCCGAATAATGTAAATACTGTACATAATACCTCATCTCAGAAATATAGACAGACTCTGATATATATATATATATATATATATATATATATATATATATATATATATATATGTATATATATATATATATATATATATATATATATATATATATATATATATATATACATACATACATACATACATATATATATGTGTATGTATATGCATGTGTGTGTATGTGTATGTGAGCGTGTGCGTGTTCATGTATATGTATACATAAACATGTATGTCTCTCAATGTTTTTCTTCATACATATATACATATATATATATATATATATATATATGTTTGTGTGTGTGTGTTTGTCTGTGCCAGTACCTGCTTCTTTATATATATATATGTGTGTGTGTGTGAGTGTGCGTGCGCGTGTACATGCGTCTGCGTGTGCGTGTGTGTTTAGAAATTTTCAGAGAGAATATATTTGTAAAATGACAATAGGAATCATTAAGAAAATACTGGTGGAAAACACGAGAGTTCTTTGTAATTACCGAAAATATGTTATTATAAGAGAAGACTTGTATATAAGGCATACCTCTATCACCATCAACTTCACCTTATTTAACAATGGAAGCGGCGTGCTTAACCTCTTTCAAAAATAAAATGTCGCCCAAACTAGCCATGCCCAGCACGCGATCCCTCGAAATTAATGATCCTACCAGAATTCAAATCACACACATAATAAATGTCACAGGGTCAAAATATGAAATGATGGTAACAATATAAAAAACGGAACCATCTTAAAAACAGATAAGGTAGTGGTTAAAAGCGGTTGGGACAAATATAAGAACGATGGAAAAACTCATTAAAGAATTCATCAAATATTCTTTGTCCGTCATATTTAACGAAAGACGTTAAAAAGAAATGTTGCTGCCTAAATATACATTATATATATATATATATATATATATATATATATATATATATATATATATATATATATATATATATATATATATATACCGCTAATGCGCGTTGTTTGTTTTTTTATTTTTTTCGGCTGTACACTACAGTAGGATCATTTGTGCACCGACTGTGAGAAAAAGAGCAGCATGGCGCAATTCAGTCCGCCAGAAATTTGGAAACGCCATTCTTTACTGCTAGGTCTTCGCGCCGGAAGCTCTAATAAACAAAAAGTGTTTGGGTGTCAATCTGAGGACAGTACAGATGATTCGGAAAAAAGCCTTATGAGTCTAATTGGAATTACGAAGGTTCGACAGCTCGGAAAACTCACTCTGATTGTTCTGATAACATAATAACATTAGAATTGGTCAGACCCAACACGGAGGCCTCCATCAATTGCCTTGAGTAGGTAGTGCTGCCTTGGGTCAAGAGAGTGGCTGATGGAAAACCCTGGCAACAGGACTCTCACAAGCACGAGAATCCAATCATGGCTGTCAGACAAGTTCTGTGACTAATTCACCCCTTACATCTGGCCACCTAACTCCCCAACTGCAACCCACTTGTGTGGGACGCAGTTGAGCGAGAGACTAACAAAACTTATTTAACACCAAGGATGAACTGAGGGCAAGGATTATGGCAGCATTCCCCAATTTAAACAAGGAGACCGTTAAGAAGAGATGCGGAAAATTCCGAAGTTGTCTGGAGGCTGTTGTTGAATCCGATTGGGATTTTATTGAATAAGTTTACTCTTTAGTATGTCAAGATATTTTTGTATGATTTTGGTAAATATATCTGTTAATATGATATGTCAGTGTTATTTTCATATTTGCTTCATTGAGATGACAATTGATCCATTGAAACCCGCCACACCTTGAAACTTGAGTTGAAACTCGAGCTGTACTTCATTTGTGTGTTGTCGTTGTGAAGATATTTTTGGTTCTGTCTGTTATTCTAGGTGTTGAGCACTCTAATTAACAGCGTAGGTAGGTGTTTGTCTTTCTTTTATATAATCTTGTTCAGTATTTTTCTTGTCTACGGACTTCTGGCTATTTGCCTGATGGTCACAACACTCTTGCGTTTTTTAGCATATATATATATATATATATATATATATATATATATATATATATACACACACACAAAGTGACAGGCAACGTAGACATAAGTATCAGCACAGCTTGTTGATTGCCAGTTTCATGCATCAGTGAGCTCTTCAGGTCAAGTTCCACTATTGCTGTTGCAGGCTTTGCATATAGGTCACTGAGAGATTAAGGGAAGTGTGGAAAATAGAAACAGACCCTCCCTAGTTTTTGTTGTTGTTGTTTTTGTTGTTGTTTAAGGATAATGCATACGGCTATGGTAATAGAAGACGCTAAACGATTAGTAGCATTCAGTTTGAATATTGCATTGTGGCGTGAAAATGAGTCACTATGAACAGAGACCGGTAGATAGATAAATAAAAACAGATAGACTAATCAACAGACTGGGATAGATAGATAGAGAGAGAGAGGGGGGGAGAAATAGCGAAGAGAGATAGAGATCAAAGTGAGAGAAATATTGAGTTGCATTATATATTTGGGTTTCAAAAAACAAAATATTTGCACGAATATGCACACGCACACGCGCGCACACACACACACACACACACACATATGGAAATATATATCGGTAATGAATGAGAGAATGGAAAATTCCAGTTTTTGATACACATATATATAAAAATAAATATATGTGTTTTTGCCTGTATGCATATCTGTGTGTCCGAATGTGTGTGTGTGTGTGTGTGTGTGTGTGTGTGTGTGTGTGTGTGTGTGTGTGTGTGTGTGTGTGTGTGTCTGTCTGTCTCTGTGAGCAAGAGACAGTGCGATATTTCTTATTACTATAAACGCTATATTTAATGGGGTCATGTACTTCAGTCATCCTGGATATATATTTTCTTAAGGCGGGAATGCCACTAGCACGAAGGGGGTTACAGACAGTGAATGTGAGAGAAAAAACAAGATAGAGGGCGCATTGAGAAAAGGATAAGCGTGTTTAACCATCAGGAGATGTCGATTGACGTTGTATTTACATTTTTGAAGATTGTAGTTACCAAAGAAGCAAATACATGGAAGGGAGTTCCACTGTCGGGAAGTGCAAGAAAAGAAACTGTTGGAGTAGAAGTGGCACTTACATTTAACTCTTCCAACAGTAAAAGGATTGGACCTAAATGCCAATCTTGTAGCACGCTTAAATTCATGTAGTCGAGACACGAGGGAAAAAAAAACTCATCAAGAGCAGTTGTCATCGAAATATTTGTAGAAAAGACAGAGGGAATCCTCATCCCGTCTTTGAGAAAGGGAGTGAAGTCGAGATGCCAAGTCAGGATCTATTACATTGCAGATGCTTCTTTGGATATTGTGAAGAACCTCGAAATGAATAGCAGGAGCACCAGACCACATATGTCAACAGTATTCAAGTCGCGTCCGAATGATAGATTTGTAAATGTGCAAGACAAGAAAATATTTTCCTATGAGAAAAATCTTCTGGCACGGCAAAATGAACCCAATTTCCTTCAGTCGATGCAGCTATTTATTCAATGTAGTTTTTCCACTTCCAATCAGTGGAGAACACGAGGCGCAGTGTGACGCTCTCCAGAAGTCTAGCATCAGTAATGATTATTTCGGGCAGGGATGTTTCTCTATGGGGGTTAAATGTAAAGCGGTCTAGTTTTTGAAGCTTTAAAATTTACAAGCCATTTCCTGCCCCAGTTAACCACTGATTGCAGGTTAATTTTCATGAGCAACGACCAAGTTAACTTTGTCAGCTCTGACGTATTTGCTATTGAGACAGGAGTAAATGGTAGTGTCGCCTGCTTGGTGAAAAACATTTTGAATTTACGGTGTTAACACATAACACATCCATACATATAACCCCTCTGGAGATGGTCTCAAATAAGATTGAAAGTACTTGTGAAAATAAAAATTATTTGGAAGAAAATTTTGGAATCTTTCTTAATTAATTTTCTACAGCTACCAAGAAATTTTGTGGAGTAGAAAGGATTAAAACTAAACTGAATAAATAAATATGCAGGCTTATATATATATATATATATATATATATATATATATATATATATATATATATATATATATATATATATCAAGTATGTGGTGCAATTCAATTTACATTACATGAAACATTCATACAAAAAGCAGATAGTGAAGTTAATGATATAAATGGGAGGAATCACTCACGCAAACAATTTTTAATTAAAATACATTAACGTTATTAAGATATTTGAGCTGATTTTATTTGTCGTAAGACGAGGTTTTTTCTTAATGTAATGGTGTTATTTTCCTTGTTGGCTGCCGGGTCTTTCTAAAAAGATCACACCAGAATTCATCCTCTCGAATACTCTTCCTCAATGAACTTAATAACGTTAAACAAACACTAATCAACAACGGCTTCCCTAACCACCTTATAGACCACCAAATTAGACTATTTCTCCCTAAAGTAAGTAATAACGATAGTGAACACACAGTCAAAAATCACATACACATTTATTACAAAAACCAAATGCATAGGAATTACAAACAAGATGAATCCTCACTAAGACAGATTATAAAGAAATACACTACCCCAATTGACCCGAATAAAAAAAATCAAATTGATTACCTACTATAAAAAATTTAAGGCAGCTAACCTTATCCTCAAAAATAACAACACACCAGCTAAGACAAAATTACAAAGAACGAACATTATCTATGAGTTCAAATGCCCCTTAAGGAACTGTGTTCCTGATCAAACCGGACTCATGAATAATTACACCGGTTACACAACTACATGCTTATCCAGACGTCTTACGTTACACCTATCTGACCACAGCTCCATTAGAACGCATTTAAACACGCACACAAATTTACCGGACTCCATTAGAAACATACTAGTAGAAAATACAAATATATTAACTGCATCCAGCTGCAAAAAAGATTAAAAATAATGGAGGCTTTAATAATAAGAAAGAAAAAGCCAAGTCTTAGCAATATTAACTACGAACAAAGCTACAATGTGCTAACCCTATTCGGAAATTAAAAACATCCCTACTACACACTAAGACATACACATAATGCACACACTCAGTTAAGTTGAAAATCGAATCATCCTTGATAATAGCTAAAGGTATAGCCGAAAGCGCTCGGAAACATAAAACATTTGGACAGTTCCTACACACCCTTTGTCCTGTAAAGAAAGCTCTTGTTCGAACACAAGAAAAATTAAATAAAAAGCTCAATCGTAGTACCTTGTCTGTCGTTTGTATTGAAACATGCATAAACGAAGGATTGCTGCTTAAATATACAACTATAAGGATTGCTGCTTAAATATACAACTATATACATATATATATATATATATATATATATATATATATATATATATATATATATATATATATATATATATATTATGTAGGTGTTTACGTTTGTGCATATACCCTTTTTTTCTCTATGTGACGTGTCCCTTTATAGCTTCAACAATTTCTATCCTTTGAAGCTCTTAATAAATATTCTTTTTCCGCCATTCCTGTTCTTTTTCAAGCTCGCTAGGTAGATTATGCGTTGTCTTCCTCTATTCCTCTTGCCGTTAAACTGGCCTGTGAATGTGAATATGAATTTTTTCAAGCTCACTTTCCACATTATGTGCTATAAAAATTCCAGCTCCCTCTTCATGATGTTCAGTATAAGTGACCTTATTGTCTCCATTTTCTGTAGAACTTCGTATTTGCTCACATATCAAGTCCATTATATTCTCAGCATTTTTCTGTAGAGCAACATTACTATCGCGTCAAGTATCTTCTTCATATGTAAGGAGATTGTCTAGCGTTCACTGCCTTATAGGAGCAATGGTATTGTACAACAGTCCAGTAAACTTTTCTTTTGTTTCTAACGAAATTTTTCTGTCTCTTTATACTCTGCTTAACTTTTGGAAGGCATCTTACTCTATCCCAGTGCGCCTTCAGATTTCAGTGTCGCACTTTCCGTCCCCTGCTAGAACACTTTCCAGATATTTAAAATGCAGTACTTGTTTGAGCTTAGTATCTCAGATTTGTCATTCGCATGTTGGGCGGTTCCTTTGTTAACAACCATTTATTCTATCTTCTCTCAATTGAGTACTCTCTTCGCGCTTTCCTTCACTAGATTCTGTAGGAGATTTTGTAGTTTCCTTTCTGTGTCTGCTGTCACCACCGTCTCATCATCATATCTTACATTGATAAGATTGTGGCTGCCAATAATGAATCATAGTAAGACTGGTAATTCTCTCGGAATCGCCACACTGCATAGTTTGAATAAATCCGGCGAGAAGACACATCGTTGTCTTACAACCCTTTCTATTTTTGTATATTTACTGAATTCAGTTTCTCTCCGTATATCGAGGTTTGCTGCCAGTATATTTTCCACTATTATTAGTATCTGTATAATTAATGCGAATGTCAGTGTGTCATACTTTTTCAATTTTACTTCAAGAGGCCGTAGCCCAGCATATCATGCCATTTTGGAATCAGGTCGACTCTATGAGTAAATTAAAAATATTCTAGGCCGGATCCCGACCCGCAATCCTGAAATTTTGGATTCCCAAATTTTCGATATAAACTGAGGAAAAATTCATATATTTTATCATTTCATTTTTTTTAAGTGAAAGGCTAAAAACTCAGTTAAAATAATCGTTAATCTAATGGGGATATAAAGCTTCGTTACAACTTAGATACATTTGATGTGATGATATGGGCAGAGGAGGATGAAATCTTGCAAAAGACAATACATACACAATCAGATTATAATACACAAACGCATAGACATATTTAGATATATAAACACGCAAAAACACGAAGAAGACGGGAAATAGATATCCACGACCCTAAATAAAAAACAGACAACATACACATTAAATGAAAACCATATATAAGCGATCATACACACACATATTCACACCTACAAATATTCAAATTTAAAAGTGTCAAACGAATTCAGACTATTAATATATTATTTATATGGGCAAAGATATATAGATAAAAGAGGGTTCAATAGATAAAATTTAAGAGGTCTAGAATAAAAAAACAAATATTCATCAATGAACAACGCAAAGAAAAAATACAATAAAATATATAGAAATGGATAAAAAAAATTAAAATATACGCATACACACATATAAAAAACACCAAATATATAACAATATATATAAAAATACGTAGATGTATGTTTATACACATTCATCACTGGTCTTTCAGTTAAAACAAATAAATAATAAAATATATGAATTTTTCCTAAGTTTCTTCTTTAAATAATTTTATAATATTTTAAATTTAATACAGATTAAATTTAAAATTGGTAATTTTCAATTTTATAGTAAAATTTAATATAAATCAAAATGATTTCCATTTTAGTCTAACCCTAACATTAAGGCATTAATAATTATAACCAAGGTTTGTTGTCAAGTTTTTTGAATTCTCATATACTTGTATTTTGATTGGTCATTGCAGCTTATGTAACAGCGTTTCTCCTATCGAGGTGTGTTTGGCTGATTTCAACCTTTTAAAACTCCTTATTCTACATTCAACACCATCACTTGATAAGATACCAGAAGTATTTAAACAAAATGGCTATTTTTTGTAGTGATTTTATAACACACACACACACACAAACACACACACACACACACATATATATATATATATATATATATATATATATATATATATATATATATATATATATATATATATATGTTTTGAACAAAAGAAATTCAGAAATTTTTTAAAAAATCAGGCACACTGTGTTGTATATTAATATTTTTTGTTTTATTATTTCAATTAGATTCCTCGTCTAGTTTGTATGGCCATCATTAGGAGAAAAAAATTGTTAGTAGCAGTGAACTACAGGAATGAATCTGTCTTTCTTTATCTCTCTCTCTCTCTCTTTCTCTCTCTCTCTCTATCTCTTTCTCTCTCCCTATATATATATATATATATATATATATATATATATATATATATATATATATATATATATATATATATATATATTAAAAAGAAGAGAGGTACCGCTAACTTTTTTGGTTGTAATGTGGGTTTTTAAAAAAATATTATTCTTTATTTTTCATAATTTTACAACACGTGTTTCTGGTCTCACGACCGTCTTCAGATAAAGGGTGGAGATTTCCACATATTATTAAAAATAATTAATTTTTTCCTTTATGTTTTTCAATGTTAAATATTCTTGATATGAGACCTTTACCTGAAGACGGTGGTGAGAACAGAAACTCGTGTTGTAAAATTATGAAAAATAAAGAATAATATTTTTTTAAAAACCCACATTACAACCAAAAAAGTTTGCGGTACCTCTCTTCTTTTTAATATACACACTTTTCTCTCGTTGGAACCATTATAACCTCTTCATTTTATACATATATATATATATATATATATATATATATATATATATATATATATATATATATATATATATAACCAAGTTTAGGATTGGTATATACGGAGTGAGATCCAATAACCAACAATTAATATTCTTTAAAGAGTGCTCAATACAGAGTAGAGCAGATATAATTATTTATTTGAATATTACAACATAAATATGTTATAAAATCACGACAAAAGTAGCCATTTTCTTTCAACACTTCTAGTGTATTTTTAAGTGACGATGTAGAATATAGAATAAATGGTTTTAAAAGTTTCAAATTAATCAACGATCCTTAGCCAGGAGTAAACGCTGTTACATAAGCTAGAGTGACCAATCAAAATACAAGTATAGGATGATTCGAAAAATTTGACAACTAAGCAAGGTTATCATATATATTAAAAGATTTATAAAATTTGAAATTAAAATTAAAAGTAAAAAATTAAAATTACCTATTTAGAAATCTAAATCAAATCTCTATTAAGTTTTAAATTGTAGAATTACCAAGGAGAAAAAATGTAAAAATATAAAAATAAAAATAAAAGATATATATGCTATTTAATTTGTATTTTCATTGAAATTATGTTGAAAGGGATGTTCAGAATCCCAGACAGAAATGTATACATTTTAGTTTCATTTCAACATGTTAGTCGCCTCTCACGCGAAATCATTCGAACGCACGCATGTTAAGCGCTCAGACGTATTTAGATATATACACACACATATAAAAATCAAACCACACATAGGCAAATGCACTTTACTTACATATACACATCAATACACACAGGCACATACATCTACATTCAATATGATCTAGACGGTCAGATGTCAAAGCTATTCGTGGCTTTATATGTTATTAAACGAATTTTAACTTGAAATATAACTAAACCGGTCAAATATACATAGATAAAATTTAAACAAATAAATATATATATAAAAAAATATATATATATATGCCTTCTAGTGAACAGGCACTTTATTTTTAGACACATGCATTGATATACTTGTGAGTGCTACACTAAATCAATGCTATGTCACCCTTCTTCATATTTCTCTGGCATATGTGTGAATTTATCTTCATGTTATGATGCAGGTTTCACTTGATGACCTCGTCATAACTATGCAACAAAATTGTTTTGTCCAAATTATCTCATAACTGGTCTCGAATCAATCGTTGAAGATAGATACACAATTCATCATCCATAATTATTAATTGCACAGTAATGAGCAGTAATTATTTCAGTTCGTACTGATCAACGCCGGTGTTTCGTCTGACCTGTGGGTGGAGAACTTTTAGATTGAAGTCATGTGCAAACTAGTTTCTATAGGGAGGATTTTAGCCCAGTGTATTTAGAGGAAATTTCTAACCATCTATCTAGCAATGTCTTGATTTCATGCTTTGAGATGTAGTTTCATTTTTTTTTGTTTATAAAAGGTGTAGATGGCTTCACATCGTCCAGCTCAGACTTCTTCCCTGTCTTTTTCAAACCAATTCACCCCAGGCAAATCAATAATGTCATTAAATGCAAGAGGTTGCTGGGAGTGAAAGAGAAGGGAAAGACTTTCGGCAGGAGTAGAGTTTTATATTTTGTTTCCAGCTTAGGATTGGGTTTCCAGTTCCTTCGGCAAATGTCTCCTAAAATCTCCTTAAGACTTCTTATTTTCTTTCACTCCTTTCAATCTCTTGCATCTTAGTGGAATTATCGTCTTTCTTGGGGTGAAATGATTACAAAACTTTCTGAACAATTAATATGACAATCTCTATTTGCTTTTGATTATATACGCGGAGTGACAATTTAATTCCAGGAATGAGAGCAGCGCCCCCTGTAGCAAAGAATTAGACCAGCGTTTATACGCGAGATATCTTACAACTTTCGCTTTCTTGAGGCTTAAATGTGGTGAACCATTTTATGCCGGACAGTAGAAGCATTTATACGTGTTCATATACACTTGAAGCAAAAGTTTAAAAAAATTATTGATTTTAAACAAGCTTATGAAACATTTGCAGGTTATTTAAAGCCAGAATAGTTTTAGATTATGGGAAATTTTTAGCGATATTTATAATTGTTGCTGATATTAAATAACACATAGATGTGGCGAGAAAAGGTGCATTCATTGCATTCGCGTGAGACGTAAGCGAATATAACGAACTGAAATTGGAACCACTCTCCCTGATTTCTAATTCTGAGCCCTCATCCATTACACCAACAGCACATTTAAACTTACAGCATCTGTTATTCTCAAACGGACACTGATCTTGGTAATGACCACGCACGACATTGCATAACTTCGGTGATCGTACGAAAACCCGTGTTTCAATATGGTGTAGCCGTAAACCCAGAAAATGAAGGGAATTTTCTGTGAAAACTGGTGACGTTGCTAGTGAAATGTTAGACCTAGTAAAACGACTTCTTTTCTTGCAGTGAAATTCACCCTGCTCGAGGCCCGGGAGCCACTGGAGGTAGAGCGCTATAGAGCAAGAGGATGCCATAAACGAAATATTTGTGATACATTAGGAATTCGCGAGTTCTTAACTAAGAGATCCATTACAATAATGGATCATTGCCATATTCGCAAGACTTAAATTCCAGTGATTTTGAGCTATTTCCAAAATTGAAAATACCCTGTAAGGACAAAGATTTGCTGACATCTCTGGCACCTAGCAACATGTGACTACATTCCTGAATGATATTCCGGAAACCGCGTTCCGAGAATGTTTCCAGAAATGGCGCCATTGTCTCAGGAGGTGCATAGTTTTGCAAGGTAAATAGTTTGAAGATGACAGCAGACCTTAATGATTAGTTAAGTAAACTTTGCTTTCACAGCGTCATACCGGAAATTAAATTGTCACACCTTGCAATCAGTTTCTATTTCTCTGTCTCTCTTCCTTCTCTCGCTTTCTCTCAATCTCCCTCTTTTCATAGGAATCCGCCTCTTTCTATCAACAAGTTCATATTAATTTCTATTTTCGTTGATTTATTTATTTAATTGCTTTTCTCCTTACACTCTATCTTTCTCCCTCTCTTTTTTGCGTCTCTCTCTCTCCTTCACTTTCTTTCTTCTCATCTCTTTCTCACTCTACACACACACACACACACATATATATATATATATATATATATAGAGAGAGAGAGAGAGAGAGAAACAGAGAGAGAGAGATTTCTATGCGTCACTCTCATATATACATACACATACATACATGCATACATATATATATATATATATATATATATATATATATATATATATATAGATGTGCATGCATACATACATACACATACACACGTACACACACACACACTCGTATATATATATATATATATATATATATATATATATATATATATATATATATATATATACACACACAAAGAGAGTAAGAACATGTGGTGTAAACTTCCACTGTTCGTATCATTTACTTTTGGAAAAAAATGGTCAATACAAAGTAGAGCAAAATATTTTTATTATTTTTATTATAATTTTTTTTTTAAGCATTTCACCCCAAGCAAGGCTGAGTGACACTAGTGCACAAGGGGTTAGAGGGTAGAGAACAAGAGTAAAGAGGCGTGTTTGGGGAGAGGATAAAAAGAAGGACGGGGAACAAGATCAACGTATCAGAAGATGTCGATTGATATTAAACTTGAATATTTGAAGATTATAGTTATCAGGGAGGCAAGCAAGAGGAAAAGAGTTCCACAGACGGGAATCGCAAGAGAAAAAGCTGTTTGAGTAGAAGAGACGGTTACATTTAACCGTTTCGACAGTGAACGGGTGGGACCGACATGCCAACCTAGCAGCTCGCTTAAATCCATGCAGTCTGGGAACCAGAGAAGGCAACTCGCCGGAACAGTTGCCGTGAAATTACTTATAGATGACACAGAGGGAAAACACGGTGAGAAAGCGACTGTAGACTAGATGCCAGATCAGAACCTATCACATTGCATATTCGTCTCTGAAATTTGTCGAGGACCTCGAGACTTACAACGGGGGCTCCAGAACATATATAACAGCAATACTCCATGCAAGGACGGATGGTTGAAATAAATTTGTAGGATGGACTCAGACGAGAAAAACTTTCTGGCACGACACAGGGAACCAACTTTCCTTGCGGTAGATGAAGCTATTGAGTCTATGTATTTGTTCGACCCCATATCAGCGGATAGCGCGAGACCCAAGCAGGCGCAACGAGGAGCTCTCGTGATTGCACTAAGTCAAATAATCATCCTGTAATGCCGTATCCCTGAATCTTACGAAGAAGGCCGGCATGCCTATCAAATGTTTTAGAGATATCAAGAGCCACGGCTTAAGCTTCTCCGCTATTGAGAAGAGTTTGGTATACAAATTCAGTTTTGGCCGTGAGCACGTCAGCACTAGATCGGGCAAAGCGGAAACCATATTGCTTGTCGGAGAGCAGATTATAGGAAGTATGGTGCTTAACCACTTCAGCGTTGATTAAAGCCTCGAAGACTTTACCGAAGAGTTGTACGAGACTGATACGACGGTAGTTAGATGGGTAAAAAGTGTCTCCAGAGTTCTTAAAGACAGGTACAACAGATGAGGACTTACAACAGGATGGAAGGCAAGAGTCGTTGAAGCAGTAGTTGTATAGTTAGGAGCCAGTTCAGGGGCAGATTTCTTCAGGACATCGTTGGGCTTCAGTGCATCTCACTTAGTAGAGCCTCAGTTCTGGGGGCGGAAATCGGGTGTGGTACACCAGATGAGTCTAGCGTTGAACTGGATTAGACTTTCCCAGCAATGCATTCAGCCTTGTCAGCTGAGGAAGACAGAACCTCAAATTGGTTGAATAATGGATGTATTGTGGATTTACTGTTGTACAGCACGCCCTTGCAGAGCCACCAATAATAAAAACATGTTGAAATAGCTACACAAAAGAATTCATGTTTCAATACTTTGATTGTAACTGTTACTTACCATCGCCTGAAGAAGTACAATCAAATTATTGAAACATGAAAGCTTTTGTGTAGCAATTTCAACAAGTTTTATTATAATATTTTATAATAAAAATAATAAACATCTTTCGTTAAATATGACGGACAAGGAAAATTTTATTAATTCTTTTAGTTTTCCACCATTCTTATATTTTTCCGTTGGCTGAGAGTGAGGCAGTACAAAAACTCTCTATACCGGCCATTGACCCACTTCTTTATCCGTTTTCAAGGTGGGGTTGCTTTTGTGTTGTTAGTTTATTTTCATATTTTGATTGTGTGAGATCTATTATTTGGGAATTATCTTTCTAATGGGATCTTGTTGATTATGGGTTGATAGATGATTTTATAGCCCTTTGCTCTGATCAGTGACATGTGAGGTGGACCTATGCCCGATATATATATATATATATATATATATATATATATATATATATATATATATATACCAGCAGCATCATAGCCCGGCGTTTCCCGTGCTAGATTCAAAAATCGTACGACTCATACAGCAATCGCTATCACTTGATTTAAAATATTTTTGCCCTTCCTTGCCTTTAAAGGAGAGCACTTTGCCGTGCTGATGTTGCTACATGCCTTACTTCTTGCCTATCTCACACTGCGAATTTTTTCTAAACTCTATACTAAACATTAAATCTGTTACGAAAAAAGAACTAAACAAAATGAACACAAAACAATCAGCTTTAAAAAATGACTCGTCACTGGAAAAATCGAATGAAAAAAGAATGTTATCAATAAATAATTTTTCACGCCCAACCCAGTTCTGCGGAATCAGAATCAACGTTGAGTTTAAGCAACGAATGAGCCAATTGGAGTAAAGTGCCATGCAGATTTAATTTTTTCCCACTTGTGACGAATGCAGCTATCGATTTTTTTGCATGCAAGCTAACATTCGTGTCAGTCAGATGTTGGCTCTCACGCTGGCCAATAGAATCTTCCTGCCTATTCGTGGCAGCCAGCTATAGGCTCTCACTTTGGCCAGTGGAAAATGGTTGTAAATTACATGAAAACTACCGTAGAAGCATGACAAAATCGATTATTTCCACTATCGATGGGAGTTGGGAAATGCAAAGTCGATCTTGGTCTTTCTACTAACTTGGAGCATGTGCATGTAAATTTTGGTGCAAATACGTCGAAAATTGCGGGCGTGCATTCGTTACACACACACACACACACACACACACACACACACACACACACCCTTCCTTTTATAGCAATTATTTTTATTTTAAAAAAAGTGGCCGCTACAAAGAGTAGCGCAAAATATATAAAAACAAAACTAAAAAATCCATTAACTTTTTTTTATAGTAACCAGATTAATCCTAATTATAAAAAAGCTGAAAATGTTATTAAAATTAAAATTAAGAAAACATGTTTGTAAGAATTCTTGCTGACGAAATACACCTATATATATATATATATATATATATATATATATATATATATATATATATATATAAATATATATATATATATATATATATATATATATATATATAGAGAGAGAGAGAGAGAGAGAGAGAGACCGTCTGAATTTTATTATGCTAATAACATAAACCGTGATAACTTGAATTTAAAATTTTTACTCAGACTTTGTTTTGACGTCTAAATTAATCGTCTAAATTCGTTTGAAAACTTTTTAAGACAAATTCGAATTATTGAGCTTCATGTGATTTGCCTAAATGAAAAATCTTACGTCGAGTGCACAGATCACATTGTATTTTTTGTGGGGGGGTCACCAACGATAACGTTCAGAAAAAAATAAAGAAATCCGTTGAAAGTAAGTATTTACTTCGTCCTTTTTTCGAAATTTTTAAGACGTAAACCTTTAATGTAACTACTAAAAACTCAAGGAAAAAACCTTTCTCTGCTTAATCTTTATCGATTTCAATACTCAGAGAATTATGATTTTCAACATATAAAAGAAAGAAAAAATCTATTAATATTAACAACGGCCTCGTCAACGATGAAAGTGAACGTTCATACGAATAAAGGATAATAATCATGTCCATTTAATTATATAATAAATTAATCTTCTCTTCTGAAGCAGTTTTCTGTAAAAAAAAATTATTCATAAGGGTTTAAATAGGAACTTGCCGAATTTAAATGCTAAGATCTACGTTCTTTCAATCATCGTTCCTCGTTTTCAAGAGAAGAATAATGAAATTCCAGAAATAGACATTATGAGGTTTGAAAAGAATGTGTTTATTTCTTCATGACGATGAAATACTGTATTTTCCGCCTTATTAGTCGCCCCCACGCATTGGACGCACCTAGATTTTGATATGGAATGTTTAGGAAATAAATGAACACATCACAACTAAAAAATCAAAATTATAAATTCACCTTTATGTAACATTCTCACTAAGCATGAAGAGACACTTAAAGTATTAGCACAAATTATACTACTGGTACTTTTTTTATTTACATTGTGTGTAGTGTTGTCCTCATCGTTATTGTCATATCTCCTAAGCCGGCCAGCATTGAAATGAAAACAATATGGGAAGTAATCTTATGTAGTACTAGATAAAGCCATAATAACAACAAAACTTGCAATATGAGCTCTGTTAAAAATGGCTACTGAGACATTAAATTTATAAGTCCCACAAGGACACATGGCCAAGTGGATCAAACCATTAATTGAATCCAGTGACTTGACCCAAAGTGTTGTGAGTTCAATACCTGGCTATAGCAGAGATGAACAAAATTTGGAGAATTGAGTTAGAGGGAGACAATTGATATTGAGACATGCGAAAGAAAGAAGCATGACACAAGAAACTAGAACAATCTACCAAGACATCGTCAATATTGCAATAAAGATGAGGATAACAGTCCGAACAATGTAAATAATTGCAATAACTCATCTAAGAATTACGGACTGGTACTTTTTTTTGAAAGAGGCAAGGTTTAATTACCAGGACATCTTTTTTGGTGGGAAAGAATAATTTTAGTAAATTTCACTATGCATTTATTGAAAATTGTTTTCAGGGAGCAACGTCTACACATAAAATAAATTTATAATAGCTACAAAGAAATCTACTGGAATAAGTGAACCCTGATCCATATGGTAATAGGGAACTAAAAGAGAAATAGGGTATTTCTTGGTAAATGAAGTCCCAAACCATAAGGGCAGAAAAGCAAATTCTAATATCTGTATACCAACAAGAATATACACAAAGCAAGCAGCATATTGTCAAAGCAACTATTTCTGTAAAATGTGGTATTTTTACAAAATATGCAGCGATTATGGGGTAATTCCATAAGTTTATTTTTCTTGGGTGAATTTGTCCGGAATATTTTTATTGATATCATGTTTGTTCACTTCCAGGAGTCCTTATTTCCGATCTAAGCACTATGCGTAGATTGATTCCTAATGGACCTCACTTTTTTTCTGGTTTTCATGACCCTCTACGTAGAGAAAAATCCGCCGGCAAGTACGGTATATAATGGAAATACAGTCACACAGACGAACAGCATAGCTACGAGATCACCCTTCGGAACCATCTCTGATTATTGTATAGCCTACTTTGAAAATAGAATTTTCAACATAACGCGCGAACACACTATATATGTCCAGTGCATCGATGACATTGGTTTTTTGCTGAAGACCTTGCTCAGAAAATAAAGAAATCCTTTGAAAGTAATTCTATAATTCGTCCTTTTTGCGACATTTTAAGACGTAAACTTTTAATGCAACTGCAAAAGACTAAAGGAAAAAAATTCTCTGCTTAATCTTTATTGCTTTCAATGATCAGAGATTTATGACTTTCAACATTTAAAAGACAAAAGCCCTATTAATATTAACAGCGGCCTTCTCAACGATGAAAGTAAATGTTCCTACAGATAAATGATAACTGTCATATCCATTAATTACTCGTGCTAAATTAATCTCCTCTTCTAAAGTAGTTTTCTATAAAGAATTATTTAATATTAAAAAAAAACACTTGCTAATAACGACTTTAATAATCACATTGTTCATGAACGAATATAATTATTTTTACAGACAATTAATCATAGTTAGATACGTAAGAACACAGATTTAAATCACAAAAGCAAAAATACTATTAACTTATTTTTCTAACACTAAATGCACCCCATTTGCTTAAAAGAGGAAAAAAGCAATGTAAAATCACATTATCGTTTCCTTGCCATAGTGCTTAACAAATGGGCATCTGTACTGGCTCCTGTTCTACATGCTTAAACCCAGCTTGTTTGCATATTTTGCATCAATTTTCATACAATTGTCCTATTATTTACATGTGCTTAAAATCAATGGATATGTGCGTTTGCTTGTTGAGAATTAAAGTATCAATCTCTGGCCAATACCTAGGATCAGAATTTGGTATCGGGATGACCTGGCGAAGATCAATATTTTTCTGGTTAATTCCTATTAGGAACAAAGTGTGGTATCTATGCGTCCCATGGAAAGTCTTAAAACACACACACACACACACACATTTAATATATATATATATATATATATATATATATATATATATATATATATATATATATATATATAGTATAATGCTGACTCGAAGATTGCGCTCAAGCATGAAAAAAGCATGAAACAGACTGTTGCTATTTGTTACTGATCTCTGTGTCCACACTGTATATTTAGATATACACGCTATCATGGCTATTGAATACTCTTATCCTGTAAATATAGCATACATCAATACTATATATATATATATATATATATATATATATATATATATATATATGTGTGTGTGTGTGTGTGTGTGTGTGTGTGTGTGTGTGTGTGGTGTGTGTGTGTGTGTAGTAAGGTAATGAAGGGTTTGGTAATCCGTATGAATAATTCCAAAGAGGATGTAATTCAAAGATCTCAATGTAACAATAGAACAAATATTAAATAAATAATTCAATTAAAAAAGAGACATGAATAAGCTTCATGACTATAATTTATTTCCACAGAAAATATATATTTTAGGGTAAATGAATTATAGTCATGGAACCTTAAGGTTGTCTCTTTCTTAATTTAATTATTTAATTTATATATATATATATATATATATATAAGTGAACATTGAAATCATCACTCAGACTGTTTCATGCTAAACGCAATCATCAGGCCACATGCGTTGTGTTTTTTCTCGAATTAAGAATATGTAAATACGTAAAAATACCACTCATTCTAAACATTACATACGTAATGAAACAGGAAATTAAAGATAAATTCATTACAGACCGTTTTACTATGAGTAATTTTACTAATATAGAATTTAGTTGTTAAATACAAGATTATTTTCATTAAATTAGATTTACTTCAATATAAAGCATATACGTTTACTATTTCGATAAGATAATTCCTAAACTTTTCTATTAGTAAAAAATAAAATAAACTTTTTTTTTTCATCGAATGGTTATGGGAGTCCAAAAAGGTCTTATGCCAAATGTGTTTTGGATTGTGTTGGATCTTTTCTAATTGGTCTCTTTCGCTCTAAATTGAAATGATGATCCCTCTAGCTGTTGTGACCTCCTGACATAGTTTTCCTCTATACTATTCCCTTTTTTTAAAAAACTTATTCACCGTTCTCTTGTAGGTCGTGAATTGACTTTGAAGATAGAAGCCAGATTTGAATGTTGGTACCATTACTGAAAGCTTGTCATTTGAGAACACAGTGGGGCTAACACAGAATGATTTTAACTTGTTCCCTTTTTAGTTGAATAACTCAAAGGGTTTTCAGTGATTGTTCGACAAATGGTATCACGGTGGCTAAACGTCGTATCTGGAAGCCTGTAAAAAAAAAGAGACTCATTTAATTTAGTGTTTTTTTTTAGATATTAAACATTTTGTAAGATGGACAATTATGCTGTTACATGATTTGGACAATTTTGCTGTTGTACCCGTAATAACAGTAACTAGAAATGGAAACTCGAAAGAAAATGATTAGCAATAAAATGACAAAGACACTGTTTATAAAGCCAAGTTAAAGCAAGACGATCACTTAAGACAAGTTTGAACAAATAAGACTGTAGTCCAAGAAACACACGAATTATTAAACGGTTCATTTTGCTCGG
>OZ038509.1:4477594-4520094 GCA_964036315.1 Acanthosepion esculentum | reverse complement strand
AGATGAGGTATTATGTACAGTATTTACATTAGTCGGACTATTGTCCTCATCTTTGTCGCCATATTTGTCACAACGTTTCGTCCGTTATACGCTCCGGCCTTCTTCAGGTGGTTGGAATTTCGAACTGAACCCTTTATTTCCTCAAGGACCCATGGCACAGTGGATAAAGGCGTTGGTTAGATCCAGTGACAGGACCCAAAGAGTGTGAGTTCAATACCCGGTTAAGGCAGTGGAGAACTTTCAGAGGGAAAAGTAGCAGGAGATAACTGATAACTGACATCCATCAAACATGGCTCGTGGAACTAGAACAGTCTACCCCAGTGATCGAAATAAAGGGTTCAGTTCGAAATTCCAACCACCTGAAGTAGGCCGGAGCGTTGTGACAAATATGGCGACAAAGATGAGGACAATAGTCCGACTAATGTAAATACAGGTATACTTATCTATACCTATTCAAAGAATAAATATATAGCAAATAAAATTTCGGTGTTTAGGCGTAGACATTAGAATTATAGTGATAAAGTAAACGTTAGAAGGAACCGGAAACAATCACGAACAGGAAACAAGGGATAAATCTCTGACTCGGTTCAAAAACTGTGGAGGAGTGTGAACCGGATTATTATTAATAATTTTCTCGTAAAACTAAGTTGATACACTTTTGGCTATTCAATTAATTGGAAATATCTAATTATTTTTCGACGAGACTTTATCTCAAATTTATCTTCATAAGAACCCTTTTAATATTCTGTCATATTTATCAGTTGGGTCCCCAATGCGGAAAACTGTTTGGTTAGAGGCTATTTCTATATGTGTGATTTTGTGTTTGTTGCTCCCAGTGAACTCTGAAATTTTATTCACGAATTAAAATAACTGCTACTTTTAGATTTGAAGACATCATTTTTTTGCACAGCTTTTAAGAACTTCACTTCTTGTCCATTCTTACACTAATAAAACTCACACAGTAACCATCTACCTTGAATGACTCTCTGGTGTTGTGTTTGGTGAGTATTAGTAAAAAGAAGAAAAAAATGAAAAAAACGGTCAAAAAGAGTAAAAGTTGAAATGGTAAGTGTCAGCAATCCTACAATGCACTGGTTTAGGCAACAGAGGACTGTGGAAAAATGGTCTGGCATCATCATTGAATAGACTGCAGGTTCCTTAGCAGAAACCAAGTCATTGATGCACTGCAAAGACATACTGAGGAACTGGTCAGTTCCTCAGGTGTACAGTAACCCTACGGCCACACCCGGCCATGTTGATAATGATGATGATGTTCGAAGATAATTAATCTGAAAGTTGTTGTTTTTTAATACTATTATAAATGATAAAAAAAAGTGTAACCTTTAGAATGGCATTGGCTGAATGACTACATTTTTTTTGTTTCACCAACGCACCAAGCTTTCATGATAGAAGTACTTAAGATGACGTCCTTGGATGAAGGGTTCGAATTCCGTCTGATGCTTCTTCCTTATTTTTCGATTTTAACAAAAGAAGAATCTATCGACATATCTTGTCTATACAAAAGCATCAAAAATGATGTAAAAACTATGAAGAAAATAACAATAATCAATATATCAGAATTAACAAAATAATAATGATAAATGAGTCAAGACTTTATTAATTTTAATTATTACATGAAAATTCAGATGTTACAAAAGTAAATACCAAACAAAAAAATGTCCATTTTAGCGCCAATAGCAGTGGAAACCACTGAAGTCGCCCAGATTACTCAGCGTTACAAGGCTGAAATTACAGAGTACCCAATGAGGATCGAACTCGCTGCTCAGTCGTAAATAATCGAGCAAGACAAGCTTCCTAACCATTACAACACGTGTAAGTACTCTCGCCTCTCACAATATACAGTGTAACCCGGATATAAGAGAGTTGTCGGGACAGGAGGAGAAGTCTCTTATATCCGGGTTTATCTTATATCCGGGTTTGGTCTATTTTGTTTTATTAACGCAGGCTCTAATTTGGGACCAGAGACAATATCTCTTATATCAGGGTTTATCTTATATCCGGGTCTCTTATATCCGGGTTACACTGTACCCGGTTATAGTTTATCTTAGTCCAGAATAACAACCAGAGAATTCTTGTTGCTAGCCTGCTTTTAACTTCGCGTCTCCGTGATAACAACCGTTTCTATAAAGGAAATATTCAACATTTATTGACTGAAGAGGTAAGCGTTACTCTTGTTTGAAATTTATAGAATTTTTAAAAAGTATATTAGAGTTTTCATGTCTACTGTTATCGCTCTTTCTAATTTTGATAGGAGTTTCCTTCATACCTTGTGTATAAAAGAGCCCAGTCTAAACTGTGCCTTTAGTTCAGTTTATATCTGCTTTTGCCATGAATATTAGCAACTGCAACAATTTTTTTACGTTTTTCGTAATGCAAACAGATAATAGTGGTTACTTGCTTGACCGTTACTGCAAAATTAATTTCGGTGACGGTACGGAAGTCGGTGATTCAAGGTGATAGGATAGTAATCCTGTAATGGTTCCACTCTACAAACAGATAATAGTGGCTAACATGAACTCATTCAACTGTAATCAGGTAGCCATGTTTTTGAGATGTAACTAATCATGTTCCTTAAATGCGAGTGTTGGGTAAAAGTAAAAATTTTGCTCTAGAGGATATAATCTTGGTCATAATAAATTATGGTCAGTAGACCACGGACAAAAGACAACAGTGGTCAATCGCAAAAAAAGTCCACGCTTCCTTTATTTTGACCGAAATCAATAGGCACCGAAAAATTCGGTCTACTAGCCTACGAATCGGAATCAGACCAAGAGTTGTAGAATGCATCCAAGAGATTCCTGCAGACGAGTGACACTGCATCAGCTATATTATCCCTTACTAGAATTTTTGAATACAATAATGTTTTTTTTAAATGGGCGGGTAATTCTGGCCTAAGCCCATTTTAAACACGGGAGTATACACGGGCTTAAATGAACATATACACCGGTTGTAATGTAAAAGAGCTCAGAGTAAGATCTTCACTGGGGTTTATATTCTGGGCTCTCATATCGATTATCTTAGTCACGATTTGTGATTTTTATATCGTTACCAGTGCACCAATCTGGCTTTAATCATTTCCACCAATAAGAAACAAAATAATTCTTGCGTTGGGGAAAATGTTCATGGTTTAAAATCGGTGTTTTTAATTTTTGAGGTAAAGTTTATTTTAGCAAATTTCGGAAATCGGTAAACATTGAAAAATAAGGAAAATTAATTGTTCTTCTATAATAGGTAACACTTGTGTTACTGACAGAACAGGTTTTTTATATAGGTGAAATATATTACCAAAGGATTTACTATAAAAATGCGTTACAAATGATTTCATCTTAAAAAATGCATTATAATTTTACCATATTTATTGCAAATGTTTTTGCTATAAAAATGCTTACTATAAGCGCAAGGCAACACTTAGTAATGAACTGACTATGAAAAAATACATTGTGCAATGAATAAAAAACACCGATTATAAACATAAGAAGCTTTATTCAACAAAACTGAATCGTCAGTAAATAAACGACCTTTTATTCCGGGAAATTCGTATTGCAATGGGGAGGAAGTTCGTTCTTATCACACTTTGAAAATTGGTTTTCTATGAAAATGTATTTAATAAAATTCAAGAAGAAAATTATTATTATAAAAAAAATCAGACAAGCGTTACTGACGAAAAGGCTGTAATATACACTAACCTTTATCATAGAATACAATGCGACGTCGGCAAACGCTAGAGAAAGAATTCCTTCGCTATCGGAATATATAATAGTAATAAAAAATACAATATCGGCTTTAAATAGTGTTAATGGCTATAAAAATGTCCTGATTTACGTTTTGGGTACGAAAATAAATTTAGTAGATATACAGGGTACTCTGAAAGTCTTGTCACCCCATCTCTTTTCCAAAATGTAAGAGCACGTGTCAGCCATCTAAAATAGGAAATAATATTATATACGGGTAACAGGACTTTCGGACCAAACTGTAAATTTCAGATAGACTCAACAAAAGATCTTTTCTTCAACGGTGTAATTGAATCTTGCTTTAGTGTAACGTCTTCTCGCGCCAAAAGGATACAAAAAAAAGAAAAGAAAAACATGCCTGGCGTGCGAGCCAGTTTCAAAGGTTAGAAAAAGGAATCTGTCTTCAATTCCTATCGAGATGCCCATTGATCATTCGGTTTCTAGGGATATGTTCTCTCTATATACACATGTACACCATTCTTTTAATCTTCGATGTGGTGTAATGGTTAGAAAGCTGGTCGCGCCTGATCAAGTCCAACTGAATAGTAAGTTTGACCCTCACTATAAGCTACTCTTAGGAAAAAATGACACCACGTTGAAATACCAAAAGAGCATTATGTTAAGTTGAGCTTAGATGTGGCACAAAGCCGAAAGTATCGAGTACCCAGTGAGGGTCGCACTATTCGTCAAGATTGACGAAATCCAGTGAAGACAACAACGGAGAAGTTTTTTTGGTTTATTTTGTCTATACCATACTTTATTTCATTTATTTAAATCTATTCATATTTGTATCGTTAAACGTACATTTTGGCTTGTAATCAATTTTCCTCGCCTAAAGAGTCTGGCTAAATTGTGAACCTATATGTATCTATATCACGCCACATTGTGTTTTATTTCATACAGAAAAAAGTCGAAATGTAAATAACCATAATGAACTTATGCTAAGTTAAAACTGATATAGTGTCCATTCCGTAACTAATTCTATTCAAGCGCAAATAACCGGAAATAAACGTCCAAGTCTTATTTACTATTTATTTTTTCATGTGAGGGAATGTGATTGCGTTTTCTTCAAGTGGCACTGCCCTTGTTTCCTGTTTCGGATAGGTTTTCCGTTTTCTTGTAGAGTCGGGTCTCAGCTCTCTACTACTAGGTTCACCGCACCTTTTTTACCTGTTTCCGGTTCCTTCTAAAGTGTATTTCTGCAATTCTAACGTCTCCGATTGATCGCTAAAATGTTATTAATTTTCATTTTTCTTTTCTCCACAAATAGGAGTAGATAGATTCGCATTTATCAAGGTTGACACACCTCTCTCACACACACACATATCTATATATACCTATATATATATGAGTATATATATATGAGTGTATATATATATATATGAGTATATATTTATTTATTATAATTTTATCATATAGACAAAACAATTTTAATCACAACAAAGATGCAGCTTGGTTTCAGTGCATTTTAACTAAGTTGCATCTTTGTTGTCAGTAAAATGGTTTTGTCTATATGATAAAATTATAATAAAGAAATAATTATCGCTCTACTATCTGTATCGAGCTCCTTTTTGAATTAACGCTGCGAACGTTAGAATTTATATATTACTTTCGTTCTCATCGCATCGGATATATGAGTATATATATATATATATATATATGAATATATATATATATATATGTATATATATATATATATATATATATATATATGTATGTATGAGTATATATTTATATATATATGAGTATATATATATATATATATATATATATATATATATATGTATGTATGAGTATATATTTATATATATGAGTATATATATTTTAGAATTGGACATTGTCCGACAATTTATTTAAAGACATTTATATTATGTTTAACGCTCTTTTTATAGATACAAGTATTTAAGCAAAAGCTCTGTTTTATAATAAACAGTATTAAATAACATTTACCGGCCTGAATGTCCGAGAAATTTTCATAGAAAATTTTCGCTCTCCGACAGGAATCGAACCTGTATCCTATACGGAACCATCATTTCGCGTGATGTGCCTTAACCTTTCGGCCACAGAGCAGCGTCTGGTTAGCAAGGTCGATTTTACTATATTTTATTATGCTCTGTGGCCGAAAGGTTAAGGCACATCACGCGAAATGATGGTTCCGTATAGGATACAGGTTCGATTCCTGTCGGAGAGCGAAAATTTTCTATGAAAATTTCTCGGACATTCAGGCCGGTAAATGTTATTTAATACTGTTTATTATAAAACAGAGCATTTGCTTAAATACTTGTATCTATAAAAAGAACGTTAAACATAATATAAATGTCTTTAAATGAGTATATATATATATATATATGAGTATATATATATATATATATATATGAGTATATATATATATATGATTATATATATATATGAGTATATACATTTATATATATATGAGTATATATATATATGAGTATATATATATATATGAGTATATATATTTATATATTGAGTACATATATATATATATGAGTATATATATATATGAGTATATATATATGAATACATATATATATCAATATATATATATATATGAGTATATATATATGAGTATATATATATATATGAGTATATATATATATGAGTATATATATATATATGAGTATATATATATGAGTATGTATATATATATGAGTATATATATATATGAGTATGTATGTATGAGTATATATATATATGAGTATATATATATATGAGTGTATATATATATATATGAGTATATTTATATATGAGTATATATATATGAGTGTATATATATATGAGTATATATATATATATATGAGTATATATATATATGAGTATATATATATATATATGAGTATATATATATATATGAGTATATATATATGAGTATGTATATATATATATGAGTATATATGAGTATATATATGATTATGTATATATATATGAGTATATATATATATGAGTATATATATATATGAGTATATATATATATGAGTATACATATATGAGTATATATATATGAGTATATATATATATGAGTATATATATATATGAGTATATGAGTATATATATATGAGTATATATATATATATGAGTATATATATATATGAGTATATATATATATATATGAGTATATATATATATGAGTATATATATATATGAGTATATATATGAGTATATATATATATATATGAGTATATATATATATGAGTATATATATATATATATGAGTATACATATATATATATACATATATATATATATGAGTATATATATATATATATATATATATATATATATTTATATATATATATATGGACATATATATATATATATGGATATATATCTATATTTCTCTTGTTGTCTGTGTCTGTAGTGGGCGTTGAGTATATATATATATATATATGAGTATATATATATGAGTATGTATATATATATGAGTATATATATATATATGAGTATGTATGTATGAGTATATATATATATATATATGAGTATATATATATATATATGAGTGTATATATATATATGAGTATATTTATATATGAGTATATATATATGAGTGTATATATATATGAGTATATATATATATATGAGTATGTATATATATGAGTATATATATATATATATGAGTATATATATATATATGAGTATATATATATGAGTATATATATATATATATGAGTATATATATATGAGTATGTATATATATATATGAGTATATATGAGTATATGATTATGTATATATATATGAGTATATATATATGAGTATATATATATATGAGTATATATATATGAGTATATATATATGAGTATATATATATATGAGTATATATATATATATGAGTATATGAGTATATATATATGATTATATATATATATATATGAGTATATATATATGAGTATATATATATATATATATGAGTATATATATATATGAGTATATATATATATGAGTATATATATATATGAGTATATATATGAGTATATATATATATGAGTATATATATATATATATATATGAGTATATATATATATGAGTATATATATATATATGAGTATACATATATATATATACATATATATATATATATGAGTATATATATATATATATATATATATATATATATATATATATATATATATATATATATATATATATATATATATATATATATATATGGACATATATATATATATATATGGATATATATCTATATTTCTCTTGTTGTCTGTGTCTGTAGTGGGCGTTGTTACCTCGCCCAGGCCCCATTTCTCACCCGGTTTCCATGCGGTTTTCACCACAAACTTTCAAATGGTTGCCGTAAGGACATGACGATTTTTGAGTTTGAACTCACTTTCTGACAATTCGATGATCGAAAATTTGATAATCTAAAAAATCTGCTTACAGATGGAATGATCGCAATTCAACCAAATTTGACACCCTCTTAGAATCTACCGTTACAAGTGTTGTCCAGAATTTCATGACCGCGGACCCCTGAACAGCGTGGAAAATCCATAAAACCCAAAAACCGATACACCCTGATTGCGCTTGATCCGCATGTCAGTTTTCAGAAAAAACCGACCGGATTTATGAGTAGGCCATTGGGAGTCACCATGTGAAGTTTCAACTCTGAACGCCCCCCAAACAGAGTGCAAATCGACAATCGGTCAACCCTTAAAAATGTTTTTCCGGTTGGGTATTTACTAAATGCAGATTAATTTAAGGTTATGCACGGGAAGAAACAGGTCAGTGCGTGCAGTGGAGTGGAAGAATGGGTGCAGGGCCATTGAAATTCGGCTCTTTTATCCCTGCTACCAGGTCTGACTTTGAGCCACAAATGACATAATCGACTTTGTCAACACTTTTGCTTTAATCGTCGCATCTTACCAAAATAAGCACTTCCTTTATTTGCGTCTGTACTGAAAAAACAAAAAACAAAACCCGCATACGTTCTGAGTGAATATGGTTCCGCCCTCAGCAGTCCATTTTCCAATTCTTTAAACCTTTTCCCCTAGCCCAGGCCTCATCCCAGACCTGACGAGGAATTTTTTCGCTAAGACAGCAGGGCTTCCTCCCAATCCATTTCAAAGCAAATGCCGGGAAACTGTTAACGGCTTTTCGTCTCACAAACCAAACGAGCAAGCGCTTCATTGCAGCTTCTTGCATTCTCATCAAAAGTCCGAGGCGTAGATTTATATTTTGATAAGATTCGATAGATTTGTAAATAAACACGTCCATCAAAACAAATCCTACATTGCCATGATGAAGTCTCTCAAAGGACGAAACATATACAGGGCGCGATGGATGTCATCTAAATTACGCAAAAATGAAAATAACATTGACATCTCATTTTAACAGATATATTAACCAATATTACACAAAAATATCTTCAAATACTAAAGAGTAAATGTATTCAACAAAATCGTCATTGGCTTCAACTCCAGCCTCCAGACTACCTCAGAATCTCCTGCATCTCTTCTGGACGGTCTTCTTGGTGAAGTTGGTGAATACCGCCATAATAGTTGCTTTCAGTTCATCTTTGGTGTTACAGGGAGTTTTGTTAGTCTCTCACTCAACTGCGCCCAACACATAATATTATACGGGGTTTTAGTCTGGGGAGCTAGGTGGCCAGATGTAAGTAGTGATGTGGTCGCAGAAATTGTCTCACAGTCATGAATTTATTTGCCTGCTTGTTTGGTATAGTGCAGATTCCTGTTGTCTTCCAGCAGCCAACCTCTTGACGCAGGACCTACCACCTCAAATTATTTGCTCTAGGTCTCCCTGTTGAATCTGAGACCCTGTAGGAAGATGAATGTAGGCATAACTTCGCCATCACTGGCGATCACTACAAATAGCTTTGTAATCACGACTAGACTCCTTCAGCTCTTTCCGAATCCTCTGCACTGTCCGCCGAATGACACCAAAATTCTCTGAAATGTTCACATTAGAGCTTTCGGTGCGAATGCCAAGCAGTACAGCCTGCCGTTTCCAGATTTCTGACAGCGTGAACTGCGCCATGGTGCTCTTTTTTAAGCAGACATTACTCAAATGTACCTACTGTACTGTGCAGTCGACAAAATCAAAAACAAGCGCGAAATTAAAAATATAAAACGTCGACAATTTACCCATTGCACCCTATATATATATATATATATATATATATATATATATATATATATATATATATATATATATTAAGCTTATCACCCCAAGCAAGGCTGGAAGCCACTAGCACGTAAGGGGTTACAGAAGAATTGGAGGAAGAGCAGGTAGGAGTGGTAAAGGAGAGGATGTGGAAAAAGATAGTGGATCGATCAAGGGTAGGGGGTTACAGAAGATTTGGAGCGAGAGCAGATAGGAATGAAAGGTGAAAGGATGTGGAGAAGCGAAGTGGATAGATCAAGGCAGCTGGAGATGTCGTTTGACGTTACACTTAAATAGTTGGAGATTGTATTTGTCAGGGAAACAGGAATAAGGAAGGGAGTTCCACAGGCGAAATGTGCGAGACATGAAGCTATTGGAGTAGAAGAGACGTCTACATCTAACAGTTTCAACGGTGAACGGGTGGGAATGGGATGCCAGCCTCGTAGGACGTTTAAATTCATGAGGCCTAGGAACCAGCGAGAGCAGCTACTCGGAGCAATAACCGTGAAAATATTTGTAAAAAAGACAGAGCGGGGCAACGTCGCGTCTGTGAGAGAGCGACTGCAGACGAGATGACAGATCAGGGCCAATTACGTTGCATATCCGTCTCTGGATCTTATCAAGAACTCTGAGGCAAACAGCAGGGGCTCCAGACCATATATGGCAGCAGTACTCCATGCAAGGGCGAATGGTCGATTTATAGATTTGGAGGATCGATTCCGGGGAGAAAAATTTCCTGGCTCGGCACAGGGAGCCAACTTTCCTTGCTGTGGATGATGCAATTGACTCGATGTATTTGTTCCATCTCAGATCAGCGGACAGCGTGAGACCGAGCAGTCGCAGAGAGGAGCTCTCGAGAAGTTGGTCTTCAGACATTCTAATGGGATGCAGGGATGGATTCTTGTGGTGGTTAATAGAGAGCAGTTTTGTTTTAGAGGCGTTAAAGTTAACCATCCATTTCTTGCCCCAGTTCACAACCGATTGGAGGTCCTTTTCTATAGAGCTTTAAACAAAACGGACGTCATACCTAAGGTACCTTTCGGTCCACACTTTTTCAAAGGTATTCGTTGGCTATATTAAATATAAACGAATATAAAGACACACTTAGTACATTTAGTTGTTTATAAATTCAAATGCCGTTGTGACGCGGTGTGCATAGGACGAACTAATCTTAGGTTGGAGACGCGGGTCGCGCAGCATGTTCCCGCCTTTTTGCGTTCTGGTAGTCTTAGCCAGCTTATAAGAACTACTCAGGCAGTCCATGAGTCCGCGATTGGCCAACATCTGCTGGAAAACCATGCTTGTGCCTCTGAATACGAAGACACGTGGTTTTCAGTTTTACACAGTGCTCGCTCAACACATCATCTTCGAGTTTCTGAAGCTGTTTTTATTAAATGTCAACAACCTAGCCTGTGTAGACAAAAGGAACATTTTTTTACGTTCTTTGCATCTGTTGGAGGGTTTGTGAGTTCCCCTTTTTCTATTTTAAACTCTTGTGGGACTACTTATTTTCATACCCCCTTGTTCAATTTTAATTTTGTGTAATTAAAATTTGTCTTTTAGTCACGTTCCACCTTTTCCCTCCTCATTTACTGTACTATTTTTTTAATAGGTCTCCTCAGTGTAAGCCGGTTGTTATTAATTTTATTATTATTTTTATTATTTCGTTATTATTTCTGTTTAAGAAATTAAAAAAATATAGAGATAGTATCGGGTACCAGTCAAAAATAGCGTTTATAACAACAACAACAACAACAATAATAATTCTATATATGTAATGGCTGAAAAAATAACAATAGATGTTAAGATGTCAGCAATAAAATGTCACCTGCTCCAATAAAATGTCATCTTCCCTTCTCTCACCTATCTTTCTCCTCTGTCATCTTTCTTTCCCATTTTTCTCTTTCCCTCTCTCGAATTCTCACTTCTCATTCTTAACCTCCCAAGAATCTCTCCATCTCCTCTCTCCACCAACCACGTTTCCGACATTATGGTTTTCTTACAAAAATATATAAATATATAAATACTTGCGCCTACCTCTCGCATTTTCAGATAGAGAAAATGAGAGACATGTCTTGAACTGGAAGCTGAAGTAATTTTGTCATCCGAATCGGATTGAAAATGCATTTCAATAGGACAGTGTAAAAATAGCGTCAACATCCAATTATTCGTGTTCGAACCAATCGATGAAGTAGCTAAAACCGTTTCCTGTAAAAGGATTATGAAAGGAACCCAGATTAAGGTTTTATTAAATAAAACATATAAGGACGGACACAAAAGTATTGTGCGTAGCTCAATGTATATTATTTTAATAGAAAATGTCAGACAAAACTGGAAAGGAATGAAAATAACGTATGAAATAACAAATGTTATTAAGCTTATATATAATGCTCTAACATTATTCAAGTAATGTGTAGCATTGACTTTACGAATTAAAACCTCTTATAATCATTTTATTTATACTTACCACGTGCGTTTTAATGGCCTCAGACGATTTTTAAAATTTTAATGACCTTTAAAACTATCCTCTTTTTTTCATTTACAGAGTTATACTATCTTCCATTTGAGTAAACTTGCATATAATGATAACCCCCAAGCCTTTACTATAACGGTTTAATCGGGAGAATTAGGCGGTCAGTTCAAAATTCTAGTCCCTTGCTCTTCAAAATGTTCCTGGTCACCATGCATTGTGGTTAGGTGCATTGTCCTGCTGAAAAATCCAGTTTTCACTGCATTAAAACTCATTTAAAGTTTAATTTAGATGTCGAAAAATGTGAATGGTTTAATAAAACAATTCTTTAATAAAAGTTTAACTTTAATTTCACTTTTTGTCGCTATTACAATCGTTATTATCTAATTAAACCGTAATTAAAACTTAAGTGGGCCACGGTACGTTGCTGATATTTTTTCTCTTTCTAACACGCGTACTGTCACGTATTCGAAATATTACATAGTTCGGGTCCCCCAAGGTTTTTAAGAGTGACTTTATGTGAATGGATCATAAAGAATTGTGATTTTAAAACAAATGTAAAAATTGCGCGCAAAATAATCGTAAATAAACTACGGTGATCGGTTGCGTATACGAAGAAAGATGATGCCGAATTAAGGTTTCGAATAAAGATAAAATAATTTTAATTATTTTTAAATTCTTATAAAATTTACTTACATAGGACGCTGAAGATGAAATGCTGAAGCCCTAAAAGCAGGAGCTAGCCTAAATTCCGATTATTTCTTTATATATATATACTTACAGATTTATCGAACATATGACTTTTGATAGCGAATTGACGCGAAACTCTGGAGCGGGTCAATGTGATAAGTGCACTGAACATTTATGTCTGCTTGAATCAGTAAAAATCAGTTGCAACGAAATGTTCCCATTTAGTTTTCGCTGTTAATATAATTTACTGAGAAATTAAAATACATTTAAATTTTGATTTTTAGGTCAATTTAATTTGAGCGAATTATTATCTACTTATTTTCCGATATAAATATAAGTTATGAACGTGGTAAACATAATAAACGAGAGGGTTGAACATTTTCCGGCCCGACTCAGGACGTAAGCAATTATGGTTCTCCACAGCTTCCTCACTTTTGTAACTGTTAGAAAATGTCGTCTGTTTACCATCTCTCGTAAGCCCTGTTCAACCAACCATTTGCACGAGCTCCATGTGTAGGCTATGCGCTGCTTTTCTCTTCCCCCTTTGACTTCAATATTTTCTCTGTGTGTAAAATCGGTTCTCCAATTTACCCTTCGAACCAATAACAATTCGACTATCCACACGTCTATTAAAGATGGGCGTTGAAGATGTGAATAATAAATGAAGAGTTTTTTTTTCTTTCGTTCAGCCCATTAGAATACATCTTGAAATTAATCTTTAGAGGGAATCTCCGCCGTTGATTCTGACAACAGAATCCCTCTTCACTTTCATTCGTTGAAGTTGCTTTAAGCAAAAATTCGTGATGGCCGATTTAAGTTAATCATGGTTGCTCCTAAACATTTTCCGTCCTGGCTACGACGTTAAACTGCATCCAACAGCAAGGCCTCTGATCAGGAGGTTTTGAGGTAGCGTGGAACCACCTCTTAATTGCTGGTGTTCCCAGGTCCACCCTGACCCGGGGTGGTAGCACCTGTTGGGGTCCCAGCTATGGGGAAATAGTGAACTTCCAGGTCTTTTCCAGCACATTGAAACAATGATGTTGCCAACTATTCTTTTTTGAAAGAATGATGTTGCCAGCTTTTGAAAGAATGATGTTGCCAGCTTTTGAAAGAATGATGTTGCCAGCTTTTGAAAGAAAGATGTTGCCAGCTTTTGAAACAATGATGTTGCCAGCTATACGTTTTTTGATATATTTAGTAAATACTGGATCTGGCATTAAATTACCCATAGTGGTTGATATGCCATAAAACCCCAAAGAACCAAACAACAAACCTAAACATTTTCCAGACGATCTCGTGAAAAAATAGCATCTTGATTCTTTGCTTTCGATTGTCAAATGGTTGGAGAGGCATGAAGATTTTCTAAGTGTATCTTACATATGGCACAAGGCCGTAAGTATGAGCCGTCCTGGATGTGATGATAAAATACATCCACGTCCTGGGTAAGACGATAAACTACGTCCAACATCAAGGCGTCTGATCAGGAATTTTGAGGAGCGTAGTGTTCCCAGGTCCACCATGACCCGGGGTAGTAGCACTTGCTAAGGTCCCAGCTATGGGCAAATAGTTAACTCCTAAACTGGGGTCAAAACACTATGAAATTGTAAAAATAGATTTTAATATGAGAAATACTTCTTTGTAAAAACTTATTACCAGTAATATATTATTACCAGCAATAAAAAATATATGTCGGCATTAAATAATGCATTTATGACGTAAAACTAAATAATTCAACCCAAAAGTATAGGGCAGCCAGTGAGGATGGAACATTCTATTCAGTCGTAACTGATTTAACGAGACTAGCTTGCTAACCATTACACGACGCCGAGTGCTCGAATGGCATCATGGTATCGGTAACATTCTTAGCTTCTGCTTCCTTCACTCATTATTGACATAAGTAATGTCGAGTGTCTGTTGACAGGCATTTGGTGACAATGAAATCATTGGTGAAATCTTTATAAACAAATACAAATTGTCTATTTTAGCTATATCAATGCTTATCACATTTTATAGCTAGTTCGTTAAAAGGTGAATCTTATTTTTTACTAGCCTAAAAGCCGCCCGGGCGGATTTTAGACTAGCTTCTGTGTAGGGCTTTTGGCCTTTTACCTTCAACCACTGAAACAGAAAAGAGTATATTTCTAAAGAATGACATTAACATTTAAATTTATCCTGTCTGGATATCTCACAGGACGGTTTTAAGTTGAGATATTAATTTCTTCTTGTATGTGCCATGTCCATTCAGGACGATTGCGATCATGTCTCTCCAGATTTCTCCTGTTCTTTGTAGCTCGTAATAAATTTTGTCTTTTTACCATCGCTCCCCAAATCTGCTCCGTAATCCATTCGCTCATGCTCGCAAGGTAGGTTGAGTGTAGCTTTCCCCTGACCCTCTTATACTCAATCTGTCCTGTGAGTATCAAATTTTCCAAGGTCTCTTTCGTATTTATGTGCACCAGAAATTTCAACTCTCTCTTCCTGATGTTAACTATATGTGACCTTTTTGTTGCCATTGTTTCTCGAACTTTGTAGTTGCTCACAAGTTCAGTCTATGGCAAAATTTTTATTCTTTGATGTGAAGTGTGAGTGATCAGTTAGCTCAGCGATTCGCAACCGACGTGCCGCGGCACACTAGTGTGATGCGCGATCCTATTAAGTGTGTCGCAAAATATTATCAGGACATACATAACTCTGTATGGAAGCAGTAATGGTACAGCGTTAGTATTTGAATTCTTAATATTTGAATGCACAAATAGTTGAATAGAAATATTGATATAAAGTTTATATTTGTGAGTGTGTTTTGTAAAAGTTTTATTTCATAACTGTTATATTCCGTGCTAAAAGGAATATATACTTGAAAAACAAGGTGGATAAAATAAGTAAAGGTTTATTGTAAAAAAACAGTACAATAAGAATAAAGGTAACAGTTATGCACAAGGTCATCACAAGTCAATCCAGTAGTGAGTGCTACTATTTGAAGGTCGATAGTTCTTGCGTAAGTCTGAGTCATACTCAACAGATACCAGCTAGAAATATTTACCAATCACCCCATGGGGTAGGATGCGGCACAAGGCCGAATTTAATGTGGAGCAATCCGAGCCTGTAGGCTCGGCCAAATATTCCCCGAAAACACCGCATAAGCAGGTTCGGACTAGACTTTGCCATTCGGAAAAGTCTCATCCAGTTTCCTCTCTGCCTTCGGGCAGAGAGTTCGACAGTAGCTGCGAGCTGAGTAACAGATCCCAGCAAGTAATATTTACCAACCTCCACACAAGGTAGGATGTGGCACAAGGCCGAGTTTAATGTGGGGTATTCCGAGCCCGTAGGCTCGGTCGAAAAATCCCCGTAGGCCCCGTATAAAACGGGGTCGGGTAGCTGTTTTCCGGGACGAGACTCTGCCCTTCGACATAGCCTCGTCTGGGATCCTCCCTGCCTGGGGGCAGAAAGTTTGACCAGCATAGCTGAAACATATCTCAGCTGTGCCCTTCGACATAGCCTCATCTAAGGATCCTCTCTGCCCGGGAGGCAGAAAGATAGACTAGCACAACTGGAAAAGATCCCAGCTAGTATATTTACTAACCTCTCCACGCGATCAGATGGAGCACAAGGCCGGGTTTAATATGAAGCATCCGAGCCCGTAATCTCAGCCAAACGAGGTAAAATTCCCGTAGACCCCGTCTACGGGAATTTTACCTCGTCATTTTACCTCTCGATCATCAGAGAGGATCCCCGACCTCATCTGGGGATCCTCTCTGCTCAGAGGAAGAGAGATCGACCAGCACAGCTGAAAAAGATTTCAGCTTGAGTATCTAGAAATTGCCCCACGTAGTCACATGTGGCACAATGCCGAATAAACGGGATCGGGTCAACTACCTCCCCGAACAAGACTCTGCATTAAAAAAATCCCCGTGGAACCGGGATCGTATCAGTCTGCTTCCCTGAACGAGACTCTGCCCTTCGGCAGAGCCTCGTCCGGGTTCCTCTGTATAGCTGAAAAGATTTCAGCTAGAATATTTAACAGCCCCCCCACATTACGAGGGTCGTATGTGGCACAAGGCCGAGTTTATCGTGGGTTCTCCGAGCCCGTAGGCCCGGCCAAAATATCCCCGTAAAACCCGAATAAACGGGTTCGGGTTGGTCAAACTCCCCGAACATGACTCTACCCTTTGGTAGAGTCTCGTCCGGGTTCCTCTCTGCTCAGCAAGCCGAAAAAGACTTCGGCTAAACGGTATTTACTAGCCACTCCCTACAAGGGTAGATGTGGCATAAGGCCGAGTTTTACGTGGGTCTTCCGAGCCCGTAGGCTCTGCCAAAAATATTCCCTTTCGAACTCATATAAACGGGTTCATGGTCAGTCTATCTCCCGGAACGTGACTCTGCCCTTCGGTATAGCCTCGTTCGTGTTCCTCTCTGCCCGAAGGCAGAGAGTTCAACCGCTCAGCCAAAAAGATTTCGGCTGGAACATTCAGCTACCCCTCCACGAGGGTTTCATGTGGCACAAGGCCTGGTTTAACGTGGGTTATCCGAGCCCGTAGGCTCGTGTAAAAAATGCCCATAGAACCCGCATAACGTGATCGGGTTGGTCAAACTCGCCGAACGAGACTCTGCCTTTCGGCTGAGCCTCGTCTGGGTTCCTCTCTGCTCAGAGGTAGAGAGTTCGACCATCAAGCCGAAAAGATTTCGGCTGGTCTCTGTAGTCCGTTGACTTACACATACTTATAGGTAGTTACTACCTATAGTGTAGTCACTCATGGAGGTAACAGGTTATTCCATTACATCAATAACATTTAAATGTAAACCCTTAAAATTTTTTGCTAAGTTTACTGTAATATTTTTTATTTGCTCCTATGTGTAGCGTTGCTTAAAAATGTTGAGAAATAGTAAGTTAGCTGTTGAGAGATTCTTGCTTGTAATCATCATAAGTATAACACTGAAAGTTCAGTTCTTGATTGATAAATGTTCATAAGCCCTATATTATTGACGAACATCCTAATGGGTTCGAAATGGGACGATTGGGCGTAGCCGTTTGCGCATTGGCGTTTTGGTATGGCCCCTTGTGCCTCGGAAGATTTGACGTCGGATTTTCAGGCACCAGACTTTTCGGTGCGAGGAAACAAATATTAATTGATTCATCGTCATTCAAAGAAAGAACTTTAAAAAAATTTAAAACTGTAACTTTACTGAAAAATAAAATATAAATATTAAATTAATTAATCACTAAAAAAAAACCGTAATGTAGCTCTTTCTAGTTAATTTGATAATTATGAGCAAGTCTTCTCAAATACTCGATAATATCAATGTTTTTAAATCGAAGAACAGTTTTATGTATTCTTCAATTTGCGTCACTATTTTTTAACATTTTTCCTAGCAAAAAGACTGGCACTAAATCAGCTGATACCTCAATGACCGTGCCAAAATGCCAACACCCAAGCGGCTGCGCTAGAACGTACCAAACCCGAATGAGAATTTATAAAATATACACTGATAGCGAAATTTTTACAAACAAATACAAATTGTGTCTATTTTAGCTGTATCAATGCTTATCACATGTTATAGTTACGTTCTTAAAAAGGTGAATCTTATTTTCTACTCGCCTTAAAGTCGTCCGGGCGGATTTTAGGCTAGCTCCTGCGGAATGCTTTGGGGCTTTTACCTTCAGCGTCTTTCCTGAAATAAGTCTTTGCATAAGATACAGGAATTCATTTTACTGTCTGACACAGATAACCTTAATCATGGGATTAGAATTTTCTTTGTGTGCCATGTCACCTTATGGCGTAGGCTATCGTGGCTCTCTACAACTTCCTGACACGTGTAACTCTTTAATAAATCTTGTCTTTCTGTTACAACCTGTTCCACCATCCATTTAATCAAGCTCACTAAATATGTCATGCGCTGGTTTTCTCTGACTATCGTGCTTTCTATCTGTCTTGCGGGTATCACATTTTCCCTCCTTCCTCATCATGTGCCGTAGAAATCTCAACTGTCCCTTCCTGATATGAAGTAAAAGTTTCCATTTTGTTTCCATTTTCTATAAAACTTCGTCGTTGCTCACATGTTCGACCTACGGTATCCACATCATCCTTCTGTAGAACCACATTCTGTTGGTTCAAGTCTTTTCTTCAACTTTGAGGAGATTGTCCAGCAGTCTCTGCCATACAGGAGGACAGATATTCCGTAACAGTTTAGTACACTTTTCCTTGTTTCTAGCGAAATGTTTCTAATGCTCAGTACTTAGCTTAGCTTTTAGAATGCATCGCTGGATATCCCAATACGCCTTCGTATTTCAGCGACACATTTTCCTTCTACGAAAACCCTAACCTTCGCGCGGCAAATTTTCAACATATATTTCTTTTAAAAAATTCGTCCTTGACGCCTGCAAATAAGATTATTACAATGTTGTATGCTGATTGAGAGTGAAACATTTTTTTTGTAATAATAAAAATTCCCATTTTAAAGAAACCCATCCTCATCAGTCAGATCATTTTTCTCAAAAGTCCATATCTCCTTTGTTTCGTTTCCGAAACGCAAACAAAGCAATTTCTAAAGAATTAAAGGATTTATTTTTAATCCGACATTTTTATCACGTCAAGCGTATTATAGTAGATACTCGTGTTTGAAAGAGACGTCTCATTTTTAATTGAAACAAAGTGCATTGCGTATATCGGTCTGTGCACTCGAGAAATCATAATAAAAAGAATAGGTTCTCCGGCAGGGAACGAACATGCGTCCGGCTACTGTGACGTTCTTCGTGGTTGAGCGTTAAAGCCATCCGACACACATAATAAATGGGTTTTTAATATTTAAAAAAATCTATAAAAGAACGTAAATAAGAAGAAAAATTTTCAAATTTAATAATAATTCCGAATGCTTAAAACGCTGAATAAAGAAAGAAAATACAAAAAGACATTTATTCTTTTTTAATGTACCCAAAAGATTAAGAGAAATCAACTTTGTCTGTAGGATGGACGTTGGGAAAATATTGATATAGATTCTAAAACTCTTTAAGTTTATAATAATAAGTCTAGGATCTCAAACGTGCCAGCTGTAGTGGCAACAGAACAGGATTAGCAAGTAAATACTGTCCAATCGTCGGGTTACAGATTTGCTCCGATTAAGAAGTTAATCGAAAATCTGTGCCGTCGAACACATAAGGAAATACGCCGTTTAATTTTGTTATCTAACATTTGTGAAATACAAGGAAGGTATCCAGAGTCACACTACATCCAGCAGCAGTTGTGAGATTGGAGCATTGAACTACCTCATAATTGGTGTTGTTCCCAGATCCACTCTGACCCGGGGTGAGTAACACCTGTTAGGTTCCCAGCTATGGACAAATAGTGAACCCCGTAAACAAAATACTATGAATGTATGAAAATACATTTTTATAGTAAAAATACCAGAAATACATTTTATATAAAAACATTACCAGCAATATTTATTTATAGTAAAATTACCAGTAATACTTATTTATATTATAATAACCAACAACATACCTATTTATAATAGCTTTAACAACAATTCATTGTATAGTGAAATAACGAATAATACATTTTATCTGTAGTTGACGGTATACAATTGCTTTCAAAATATATCTCGCTGATGCCATGAAATTGCGATCAAATATTTAGATTTCGGCATTAAATGACCCATAGAAGTGTTGATAAGCCGCGAAACAAAATCAGCCAACCAACAGAGTCAAGCTGCACGCCAAATGACTGTTTTTCTAAAAGAAATGGACGTAATATTTATAGATGAATGATAATGCTTTTCTAGAGTTGAACACTAGCTGTGAATTATTAGAACGGAAACAACGCTTCACTGTCCTAGTAATTTGATTTGAGATTCGAAGGCTCACATTAGCAAACAAGGGGGGCAGCTTGATATAAACAGAGCACTTCACTAATAGATTTATTCTTTTTTCTAAAACTATCTGCCAAGACATCGTCAGAATATCCATTCATTATAAAGATAAACTTGATAAAAAAACAAAACTCGACGAGTAATTTACAGGTAGAACAAATAACTATAGGCTCGATTCACGAAAGTGTTTATTGATTTTTGTCTTGTTGAGACGAGATGAATCCCAATGGAATTACAATCCCGAAATAGTAAATTTGTAGTAGATACACTTTAAAATATAGTGAGTGTGATTTCACCGAAAAAAGCTTCAAAGAAATATTTGTTCTCCATTTTTCATTGTGAAAGTAAAAATAGCATTTAAGGAACTTAGTTTCTGGAAAAATCCGTTAGACACTAATTCTGTTCTGAATATGGTGGACGTCTCAAGAAAAAACAAATGATGGACTTATTTGTGTGTTTAAACAGGCGAAGCTCATGAAACTAACGTATATAGTAGCTATGATAAGACCCAAGGGGCTGCCCATAATAAGCCCGTTCAATTGTCGGCATCTCATATTATTAAAACTGAACTACACAGACTTCATCTTAAACCGTATAAGTTAAACAGTGGGTTGAAAAAAACTCCTCGTTGAAAACTACTTATAACGTTTTTTTTATAGTATCACACTTGCATGAAACAAAATATTTTGTGATCCCTAAAGTGATGGAATTTCATGCTAATTTCAGTTTTTATTACAGTCACAAATGTAACCCATAATTACACTACGCCTAACACGACATGAGTGTGACCAGCTAGAATCCCTTTATGAAGTGTGCGAGTCCGTACAGAGATGACTCGTGCTTCAGTCGATGCCAAAATCATCAGGAATTTTCACCCCAAGCTGATGAGTACGAGATAAAGGGTCGTCCTTCAACATCCAGATTTGAAGAAAATGTACAAAAGGTACAATGTAATGTACTTCTACCATTATACTGTTCAGAATAAAACATGTTTTAAGAATATCGACCAACAATCAATGAAGTTATTGATATTTTTTTAAAATTTCAGCCACCCCGTAGAATGGTTGTGCGACGAAGACCTCCACAGCATTGAAATGGGATTCATAAAGTGAACAATAACGTTCTCCCTGGAGAAGTGAAATGATCCAGTGGGCAGAGAGGGGAAAAGGGAACAACAAAGAGGCGTTAGAAGAAAAAAAAGGTCGTAGGGATCAGCAGCGTGGGTTTAGAACTAAATGAATGTTGTTTACTTTACAATATATGCATGAAAATATCACTTACAAATAAGAAGACGCATGTTTTATAAATAATGAAATTAATAATTACATGCGAACAGTTGGTCTTACGAGCCTCTGCTGAAGTGTTCATAGGATGACTATGAAAGTATGGTGTTGGAGCTGTTAAATCTTGTATGTAATAATTTCAATTCTTCTTATTAATAACTGCATTGTTCCTCTCCAGCTAACCTGACTGTTGGAATAAATAATCACTGCGATATTGGTTCCTAGACAAGTGTCTTTCATGTTGGGGAACAGATGATCGTCAAATTTGGAGACTATGAAAGGTAATCAACCGGTTCAAAGTCACTGTCACTCATAGAAGCCACTGAAACCAAGAACTTGTTTGCTGGAGCATTATGCTGATAAAACAAGACCCCGTTAGTCAGTTTTTGTGGACATTTGAGCTTGATAGTTATCATACCTGCCTCGGCACGTTGGCATAGTACTCTCCATTAATGGTGTGGCTCTTTAGAATTTCCAGCGGTCGTTATATTAGATGGCCTAAGAAACTGTGTTCTTACCTAACATAAAAAATTCAATAAATATAATAACTTTTGCATCACAAAAATCTGCAGATGAATCAATATTAGCTTTCTTTGGTGTCTGGATCAAAGTGATTAGCGTAACGCTTATCCTGAGTTATGAAACGTTCAAGGAAACCCGTTGGATCTGGCTCAAATACTGTTAGATTTTCGCAAAATCTCTCGGTACACTTTTGATCTGGTGTTAGAAGACGTGGCACCCACTGAGCAGAAACCTTCGTCATACCAAGTTCATTGTGCAAAATATTCTCAACTCTCTCACGGAAGATGCTAAGAGCATCTGCATTTTGATTTATAGTCAGTCGCCTGCCATCTAGCATGATGTTAACATTATCACTCGGTGGAGGCAGATGCAGGAAGTCAAGATCTTGGGTCATCATCCAGACTTTCGTTTCGCCACCTAAATTCAGCTGCCCACTTTTGCACTGTTGATAAAGCTGGAGCGTCATCCCCTAATGTAACAACCATTTCAGCATGAATGTCCTTTGTGGCTAAATCTTTTTTCTGTAGGTACTTGCTAACACCACGATACCAAATTTTGCTCATTTTTAAGAGAAGTCGCTGCTTAGTATGTTTGAATGCTTCTTTAAGCAGTCAGATGTTAGTTTAACTGGAAAGTAACAATGCAGTTATTAGTATTAAATGTTGAAAGTAATGCATGCAGTATTTCCAAGCTGTAGCCCCCCCCCCCACATACACACACTTTTTGCATTGTCAGCCTATGAAGTTTTCAGCCCACACTCGTATTTTATTTTGTTGTCTTAATTTAGAAACAAGAAAGTTTGTTCGGATTTTGTTGACGTTCTCTGAACAGGACGAGGTAAACGCCAGACCAATCAGACAGCCAACGTCTGAAAGGGTATTTAAACGCAATGGTACTATTAAATGTTTCGCTACAAGGAAATATTAGGTGTTCATTGGCCGAGCAGCCAGTACTCATGTCGGTTGAAATTTATAAAATCTTTCTCTCAAAATAATTTGTCAGGAAAATCCGTTACTCAAGTTCGGTAACTGTGGTCGCTCTTTCCTGTATTTATGGGGGGGGGTCTCTTCCTAACCTTTTATTTCAAGTAGTAAGGTGTAGTGAGATAGCCACGGATGTTCGTCTGGCGATATTCCTCTTTGGTATCTAAGAAAACCGAAATATGTATGTCCCTAGTGTTAGACGATGTGTTTTGAAATTTCACCCCACCAAAAAAGAAGCGAGGCATCTTGAAGTGGTGTAATGGTTAGCAAGTATGTCTCTCTAAATCAATTACGACTGAATAGTGAGTTTGATCCTCACTGGGTGCCCTATACTTTCGGCCCTGTGCCACATATAAGCTACGCTTAGAAAACCGCCACACCAAAAAGAAGTGTCCTTATTTTGGTGTGAGGAGAATTGTAAGACATAGAACGTTGGAGTCATGCCCATGGCAGCAAAAATAATTTTGGTAACTCATAAGGCATAAGCACAAATCAGAATGCCCACATAAAAAATGCACATTTGTAAAAGGACTGATGAAATCAAACATTCAGATGAATCAATACTGCAAATATGAATATCGATTGATTTGTTTTTTTTTTTGTTTTTTTTTTATAGATTATCAACCGTTTGAGGATTATTTAAAACCGTAACATATACTGGATTGCACGAATATTTTTTTTCTTTCGAATGAATATAACGATAATATTTTTTTAAAATAATAACACTGACTTTTTCCGGACACAAGTCGTGCTATTTAACCCATATGTGGTGGGAGAATATGGATTCACACTTTCCCAAGTGTATTTGTCCGTAAGTGAATGCAAAAAAACGACTGTAAATCGAACTCAGTTATTCGATTTCTCATTACGAACCGTTATTCATAACACCATCTGCACATCTGAACGAATTGTGGAAACTGAAAAGAATTCAAAATACATAGGATATATGAGAGGGACACCTATCTTGAAATTTTGTGTTGTGGCGAGACATTCAGGAATAAGGGTTAATATACGGCTAGGGTACATTAGATGTGTGTTTTATTTAGGCTATCCATACGTGGCTACAAAGATCCAACCAACCTAACTCAGTCATACGCATCCCTAGAGTAAGACATGTGAATCATTTTAGAAATCATTTCTGTCTCTTCTGTTCCAGTATGAGCAATTCTAACAAATTGTTTAACATTTTTGAAAATGGCTCTTATAATTTACCGTTTCTATCCTTTTTTTTTGTACGTAATCAGAAATAAAAAAAGTAATATGATTATCCCCGGGGCTTTGTTACGTTTAGTATTCAAGGGTTCTTGATAAGATCCAGAGACGGATATGCAATGTAATTGGCCCTGATCTGTCATCTCGTCTGCAGTCGCTCTCTCACAGACGCGACGTTGCCTCGCTCTGTCATTTTTACAAATACTTTCACGGTAATTGCTCCGAGGAGCTGCTTTCGCTGGTTCCTAGACCTCATGAATTTAAACGTCCTACGAGGCTGGCATCCCGTTCCCACCCGTTCACCGTTGAAACTGTTAGATGTAGACGTCTCTTCTACTCCAATAGCTTCATGTCTCGCACATCTCGCCTGTGGAACTCCCTTCCTTATTCCTGTTTCCCTGACAAATACAATCTCCAACTATTTAAGTGTAACGTCAATCGACATCTCCAGCTGCCTTGATCTATCCACTTCCCTTTTCCACATCCTTTCACCTTTCATTCCTATCTGCTCTCGCTCCAAATCTTCTGTAACCCCCTTGCCTTGATCGATCCACTATCTTTCTCCACATCCTCTCCTTTACCACTCCTATCTGCTCTTCCTCCAAACCTTCTGTAACCCCTTGCGTGCTAGTGGCTTCCAGCCTTGCTTGGGGTGATAAGCTTAAAAAAAAAAAGCCGGTAGGCGAAAATAAATACTGTTTAATAGATAAACGGGGCGTCTACTCAAATACACGTGTCTGCTTAAAGTAACGTTTAATAAAAATCTGTCATATTAATAAATAACATAATTCAGTCTTTTATTTAGAAATTGCTTTGTTTACGTCAAGATAAGAAACTAAGCAAATATGTATATTTCGAGACACGGAGGAAAATCTGTGTTTAAAAGCAATTTTCAACTAAGCTTCCTCATCCACGCAATCTGTAGCCAAGGAGTCAAATTACTTAAGATCTAATGACAGTTTTCCCTGGCCCTACAGTGGTCATCATTCCCCACCCCCCAGGGCCAGATAACCGAGAGAATGATTTTGTTCAAAACATTACACTGAATACACAAAAAATAAAGACAAGAACCATATTTATTTACCAAAAACTTCTGAAAAGGCGACATTAGCAATAAAATATTTCCATCACACCCAATGCACACATATCCGAATTTCACAGACTAAGCAGCAAAAAAAGGTTAGTGAAATTTGTGAAACTGGCGTTTGCCTTTTAAGATATAATCAATATTTGTTTTGGAATTGCGGCATCCAACCAAGAGAATTGCTTTCAAAGGTTCATCACTTAACTTCGTTATCTATTTAGATTTTATAATGCGTTCAGGCAAAATATATGACATGAAGTCAGACCTTTTTATATACGGCACTCATCAAACCGTTTTATACACGACAATACATGTTAAAACATGATCATTGCAGGAGGCTCGTTATCGCTTTATTTAGAAACTTCATTGCAGGTATTTACGGAAAAAAGCGCTCAGATATCAAAAGTCGCAAAAAGTCACCGAATTTTTTATTTCATTAATTTTCCTAAAACTTATATTACTTCCAGCTACAAAAGACAGATTGGTCAAATTTTGAAAATTTTATTTACATCTATTTAAATGTTGTCTACATAGTAATCTTGGCTACAATCTATTGAAAATTCCATATAAATTATTATATTTCAGATCATATGTGTTAGTGTTGGGCGGGGCTAGATGAACTGACATCGCGGGCGGTAGTTTTGGAAACACCTACCCGAAGGAAACACAAGTTCGAGTCTTAGCGAACAGCGCATATTTTGCTAATAGGATTTCTCAGATATTAAGGACGGTTGACGAAAATAAATACGTTTAAGAAATAAACAGAGCATCTACTCAAATATAAGTACCAATTAAAACAACATTTAAGTAATAAACAGAGCACCTACTCAAATACAAGTACCCACTAAAACAACGTATAAGTAATAAACAGTGTATCTACTCAAAAACAACATTTAAGTAATAAACAGAGCATCTGCTAAAATACAAGTACCAATTAAAACAACATTTAACTAACAAACAGAGCATCTACTCAAATATAAGTACCCTTTAAATCAACGGTTATGTAGTAAACAGTGGATCTACTCAAAAACAAGTACGGACTAAAACAACGTTCAAATCAAAAACAGAGGATCTACTCAAATACAAGTAACCATTAGACTACATTTAAGTAATAAACAGAGCATCTACTAAAATACGACTACCCACTAAAACAACGGTTAAGTAATAAACAGAGCCTCTACTCAAATACATGAACGCACTAAAACAACGGTTAAGTAGTAAAGAGAGCATCTACTCAAATAAAAGTACCCACTAAAACAACGGTTAAGTAGTAAACAGAGCGTCTACTCAAATACAAGTACCCACTAAAACAACGTATAAGTAATAAACAGTGTATCTACTCAAAAACAACATTTAAGTAATAAGCAGAGCATCTGCTAAAATACAAGTACCAATTAAAACAACATTTAACTAATAAACAGAGCATCTACTCAAATACAAGTACCCACTAAAACAACGGTTAAGTAATAAACAGAGCATCTACTCAAATAAAAGTTCTTCTACTCCAATAGCTTCATGTCTCGCACATCTCGCCTGTGGAACTCCCTTCCTTATTCCTGTTTCCCTGACAAATATAATCTCCAACTATTTAAGTGTAATGTCAATCGACATCTCCAGTTGCCTTGATGTATCCACTTCCCTTCTCCACATCCTTTCACCTTTCATTCCTATCTGCTCTCGCTCCAAATCTTCTGTAACCCCCTTGCCTTGATCGATCCACTATCTTTTCTCCACCTTGATCGATCCACTATCTTTCTCCACCTTGATCGATCCACTATCTTTTACCACTCCTATCTGCTCTTCCGCCAAACCTTCTCTAACCATTTGCGTTCTAGTGGCTTCCAGCCTTGCTTGGGGTGATAAGCTTAAAAAAAACTACTACAATACAAGTACCCAATAAAACAAAGTTTATGTAATAAACAGAGCATCTACTCAAAAAAAGTACCCACTAAAACAACGTTTAAATAATAAACAGAGCATCTACTCAAATGCAAGTACCCACTAATACAACGTTTATGTAATAAACAGAGAATCTACTCAAATACAAGTACCCAATAAAACAACATCAAATTAATTCACATAGCATCTACTCAAATACAATAACCACCAAAACAACGTTTAAGTAATAAACAGAGCATTTACTCAAATACAAGTACGCACTAAAACAACGTTTAAGTAGTGAACCGAGAATCTACTCATATACAAATACCCACTGAAACAACTTTTAAGTAATAAACAGGGCATCTACTCAAATACAAGTACCCAATAAAACCACTTTTAAGTAAGAAGCAGAGCATTTACTCAAATACAAGTACCCACTAAAAACTCGTTTAAGTCATAAATATAAGTCGGAAAAATAAATAAAAGAAATCCTTTTCTTTCTTTAGAAATTAACATATATATGTTTACTGCTACGTCAGGACAAAAATATCAGTGTTCAACAATAATTCTTCTACTTTAAAGCGCAATATTCTTTCATGACGTAGGCGTTCACGTCTCTCCACATTATCCTCTCTTCTCTTGGCATATTTAACTTTCGTTCTCTTTATAACTCTGGCTTTTATTTATAATCCAATCACACCAACTCATTAAGTTACTAGCTGATTCTGATTCTCCTGTCGCATTCAATACCTCCTTTGAGTTTTAAATTCTCGTAGCCATTATTTAGTGTTCCATAAATGTTATATCTCTTTCTGATTGTAATTGTTGTTTTCTCGCATTTTTTAAAAATTTTTCCATGAACTTATTCATTGCTCATATATTCCTTTTAAAGTATTCTAAGTAATTATATCTCGAACCATATTCCAACTACTTGAAGTCCCTTCTTCCATGAGAAGATTGTCCAGAATTCACTATCATATAAGTGATTAGATATTGAATAGCATTTTAGTCCTTTTATTCATTTCCAGCGTTCATTATATCAGATAGCCTAAGAAACTGTTTTCTCACCTAACATAATAAAAATTCTCTTTCTTTAGATTGTTGTACAAGTATCTCGCTTGAAAGGAAGTACTTTAGTGGCATTAAAAATAGTACCAGCTGCAGCTTTAAATTAAAATTTATATCAGCAGCAGCTGAAGCATAATATCAGTAACAGCTTTAAAATATATTTATATCAACACCTGCACTCGAATATAAAACACGTGAATTCTAAAGTAACGCTCTCTTTCTTCCGGATTCGCGCTTTCGAACGGTTGACATGAACGTTCCTCGCAGAAGCTACAAGTGTTGTGAATGCTTCTCTCTAAAACACACCAACTCAGTAAATTCCCACTATAACATATTAATAAACTATTGTTTCAAACTTTCCTTTTGTTAATTTTGTTTATAATTGTTCTGTTTGCATGTTATATTGTGCATGTATTCTTTTACCAGCAGTATTTCATAGGCTATAAAATGTTCCTGTAAGAAACCTTAATTATTGACTTACATAATCACTGCATTTTCCAATCTCTTTACTCAATCTCGGATTTGGACATTTTTTTTTTTTTACGGATAGTTAAATTTCTGTAGTTCAATTTTACGTCCCCAGTACATAACTCCTACTTTCATTTCTTTTTTTTTTATCGGAATCACTCCAAGCAAGACAGTAAAGCCACTAGGACACACGGGGTTAAGAAACTGTTAGCATATAACTCACGGCTACATCTAACCAGCTCAACTTTAAATTTATGAGATCTCAACGCCAGTCTTGTACTGCGTTTGAATTACAAAAGCCTAGGTACCATAGCAAAAATCTCATTTGAATAATTACCATGCTTATAAAAAAAAAGTCACAGGGAATCAACCATACGGCGATGGAAAAGTAACTAGAGCTGAACCGCCAGATCAGGATCAGTAATATTACAGATTCTTGTTTGGATCTTATCAAGGGACCATATGTCCCAGCAATATTCGAAGCATGGATGAATGGTAGACTTATACTGAGATATGTAAAGGTTTCCTCTCTGTTCGTAATAGCATACCTTATTTTCATACAGCTTTAAATGCGGAACAGAAAAAGGAATGCATTTTAGGTATTTACCTCTACGTCGGGATTTTTTTACGACATCGGTAATTTAATAATTATTGTTGTTATCGCAACGTTTCAACTGTTGTGCCAACTGCCTACTTCAGGGAATGCAGAACCGATCACTTTAATATACTAGGATAGATTGTCCGCGTTTCACTGTCATTGCCTATTTCATATTTTACCCTGTAACTGTTCGCCACCTTTCTACATAATCTCTACACATTGCCCGGTCCAGGGATTGAACTCACAACTACTATGTCCCCAGATTCACAAAACAACGATTTGAACCACTAGGCTATTGAACTATTATTCTTAGTTATTTTTTAAATGTTTTACTATAATTTCTTTCGTCTTATTTCTCTTGCTTTTAAACATAGTATCAATAGTAAGTATCTCCACTTGCACACCGAAAAATAACCCAGCATAACATGATGAAAAAAGGCAACAAACTTAATAAAAACAAAGTTTTATCGTCAAAATGTTCATGTTATTATTAAGAGAAAAGAACAAAGTATTTTAAAATTATTTTAAATATTTTTTTTTTACCTTTCTAAAAAGGTTCGAAATTTTTGTTATAAATCTTGATGTGTTTTACGTCACGGTTGACGAAATAATTACGATGTGTGTGTTTGCGTTTTTTTACATTGATTTAGAAATTATTGCAAAAATCAAATGTCGGATTTTAATTAAACTTTCAGAATTTATTCACAAATGAATTAAATTATTTTGGAATTTTTATTTTTTTACATACGTTCCCACACCAATTAATTTCATGAAATTTCGAGAAATTAAATTGCAACCTCAAAATTTGTTTTATTAGTTAAAAGTAGGAGTCCTTGGAGAATTTATATCAACAGTTTGTTTTTGTTTTGTATTTTTTATTTTTTTAAATTTTTTTGTAAAGCTGGACACCCAGTTACCAAAAATCTGTTCTGAATGATAAAATAAAATATGCAATAAAACTATGAATTATTTAATTAAGCTTTTAATTGCTTTTATAAATAAGATTTATTAAGGACACCACTGTCATGAGAAACGAAAACTTTTCGTTGAATAACGAATTTTTACAAGAATTGTTTTCAATTTTTAAAAATTTTAATTATAATGATTTAAATCGTTTAAAATTCTGCATTACTTTAATCCGGTTAGGTGATATTCTTATTAAGAGAAAACTATATTTACGAATCAAAAATTGAAAACTCGTTTACTCCAATATTTTAAAATAATTTTTCATGTTTTTTTTTTAGCATAGAAACATTGCCCTTTTCCTAAATATGAATTTCTGTTACGTATTTTAAGGGTTGCCCCCACCAAAAAATCTGGCCGTCTGCAATTCATTCATTTTCATTTCTGCGTTTTATCGTGTTTACGACTCAACAGGCTTCTCAAAGCATCCCTTTAAAAGTGAAACTTTATATTTTAAAATAATTTTTACTTTTTTAAAAATATTTTTATGTATTGATTTTAGTGTGGGTCATACTTCAATTAAATCACCTGGAGACGAAACCCAATATAATTCTACAAAAAATATTATTTACTTTAAATTAAATTAAATTTTTCTTATTCAATTTCTATTCGAAGTTCTTTTTTTTTTAATTTCCGTGTCATTTTCAAATTTCATTTCAAATTATTTTCACAATAAATCCTATTTCATAAAAATGTGTTTTACTTTTTACTTTTTTTAAAAGGTTATTCTTTTTGTGAAAGTTATTTTGATAACAACGTAAGTCTATTAACAAATATATAAGTAACCAAAATTTAATAAAATATTAGATGATGGCTGAAAATATTATGTTAATTTTTAAAATTACTCAGTAGTTAAAAAACAAAACCAAAGCGTTCACTTAGATTTCGTAAATTTATGGTCAACCATACTATTTACATTGTTCGAACTATCGTCCTCATATTTATTGCTATACAGTGTAACCCGGATATAAGAGAGTTGTCGGGACGGGAGACGATGTCTCTTATATCAGGGTTTGGTCTATTATATATACATTAACACAGGCTCTAATTTGGGACCAGAGAAAATCTCTCTTATATCCGGTCTCTTATATCCGGATTACACTGTATTTATCGCAACGTTTCGCCCTTCTTCGAATGATTGGAATATCGAACTGAACCTTTTATTTTGCTCGCTGGGGTAGACTGTTCTAGTTCCACCTGCCATGAATGATTCTAATGAATGACGGTTATCAGTTATCTCCTGTTAATTCCGACTCTCCAAGTTTTCCACCACCTTAACCAGGTATGTGAACTCACACTCTTTGGGTCCTGTCACTGGATCTAACTAACGCCTTTATCCACTGTGCCATGTGTCCTTGATAAAGGCGTATTGCATTCTTTTTCTCTTACCTTTAGAGGTATAAGAAAGAGTTTTGAATTTTATATTGTCAATCATTCTTCATTTTTCCCTAATACAGTGTAACCTGGATATAAGAGAGTTGTCGGGACCGGAGAAGAAGTATCTTATATCCGGATTTCTCTTATATCCGGGTTTCTCTTATATCCGGGTTTGGTCTATTATATATACATTAACACAGGCTCTAATTTGGGACCAGAGAAAATCTCACTTATAACTGAGTTTCTCTTATATCCGGGTCTCTTATATCCGGGTTACACTGTATCACATTCGTCTTATTTCTCTTCCTTTTATTACACGTGGTAGACCTAAGTATTCTGAATTTTTTTACTAATCTATCTTTCATCTTATATATGTTGTTTTTCCACCAAGTAGTAATAGTCTGAAGTTGTCTGAATTTCTTACATGGAGCATTGTCAATTATTTTTAATTTTTTCCCTAGTATTTCTTTCATCTTATTTCTTTTAAACCAAGTAGTAATAGTGCAGGAGGAATATTGAGAAATCGGAGAGCCGAGTTCGAATTCCAGTTGAATCCGTTACATTCACTTACGTGCTAATACCCTTGGGAAAGGCATGAATCCTCTTCTCTCTAAATAACAGGACAGACCGGGTTCTGTAGCCTTGGATGGCAAATGGTCTACCGCAGAACAAAATGGCAACCTACTACTGGAAAAAATCTGCCTCGTCAGTCATGTATCGAAAGATACATGATCACCTAAGCGTGTATCACGTATGGCACATAACTGACTGACTAAGTCTTAAGTTGTCTGAATTTCTTAGATGAAGCATTGTCAATTATTTTAATTTTCCCTACTATTTCTTTCATCTTATTTCTCTTGCTTTATACCAAGTAGTAATCGTCTGAAGTTGTCTGAATTTCTTAAATGGAGCATTGCCAATTATTATTCATTTATCACGACTATTTCTCTCATCATATTCCTCTTGCTTCTACACAAATTAAAAATATTCTTATCTGAATTTCATAGATGAAGAATTCTAATTCATTATTCATTTTTGACTAGTATTTCTTTCATGCGAATTTCAGCTGATTTCTATCTCTCCACAATCGTTTTTAAAGTGAGTGCATAGGAAGTCATAAAAAAAAAACAACCACAATGGAATTCCTTTAACTGGCGTTTTGCCGGTGACTTATTCATTCTTGACGAACTACGCTGAGATTATTAACGGTCGTGCAATGACGATCTCCAAGTAGCGGTAAAAGTCAACTGGAATTAAGATGAAAGCAATTCCAATCAAAAATTAATTTCTGTAGCTTTTTATTGCAGATCTCTGATTTTTATTCTCCAGCCGTTAAATTAGCATAGTGAACGAGAAAGAAACAACAGAACTGGTTATTAAATTACTTTGTTGTCTTCCCATTGTTGTTTTTATGGCAACGTTATCAGCTGATTAACGGGCGGCCATGAATGTAAAAAGCGTGAAATGAAAGGCTGTTGTTTATAAAAAAGCAGCAATATGAAAGGGAAAAACGTGATAAGAATTAATGATAAATACATTTTATGTAAGTATTAAGACGGGGTTTTAATTTGTTTTTGTTTTTTTCTTTCTTTCTTTTTTTGATTCTCTCAAGATTAAAAATGAATCTACAAGTCAGATGTATCGACAGCCTTGCCGTGTGCCTTCAAGACGTGAGAACGACGCATCTTTTGTGCCGCCATTCATTTACAAAAGTGTGTTCGGTAGGTTACTCGCTGTTTAACTCTTGCCTTAAGTATGTCTTGTGAGTGGCAAATTTTCCAATTTTTCATTGTGTCCCACGAATTACAATTCTTTCTGAATCTAAATATTTTCATTTTTGTTTTCATCTTCCTGATTGTCCATATGATCTGTCCATGCTATTCCCAGCATCATTCTACAGAAACAAATCAGTTTCCTGAAATCTCCAATTCGCTTGTTAAGAATCTGTCCAGCATCCACTGCTATATAGATGGCTTGATATTACATAGCATGTCAGCAAGATTATTGTTATTTTTTTTTTACATTTCTTATTTGATATAGATTATTATTATTTGTTTATATTTCTGAGATGAGATATTGTAACTATTTATGCTATTTACATTGTTGTCCTCATCTTTATTGTCATATTAACGACGTTTCAGCCGTTGTACGCACCGGCCTTCTTCAGATGATATAAGAGCATGGCACGTGGACTAGAAAAAACAATCCCAGTGTACGAAACAAAAGGTTCGGTTCGAAATTCCAAATGTATATCAACTGAAGAACGCCGGATCTACAACAGCCGAAACGTCGTGAATATTGCAATGAAAATGACGACAACAATTCGAACAATGGAAATAGTTTAAATTATTATTATTAATAATAATAATAATAATAATAATAATAATGTTGACTAGTCTTTACTTATTTAAAACTATTTACATCGTTCAGATAGTTGTCTCCATCATGGTCCAATGAATAAAAGCATGGCACACCCCAGTGGATTAAATAAAGGTTTTGGTTCTAAATTCCAACGTATATCAGCTGAAGAAGGCGGGAGCGTACAACAGCCGAAACGTCGTGAATATGGCAATAAAGATGTGGACAACAGTCCGAATGATGTAAATAGTGTAAATAGTTACAATACATCATCTCAGAAATATAGACAGATAGTATTAACTTAGTTACATTATATATATATATATATATATATATATATATATATATATATATATATATATATATATATATATATATATATATATATATATAGAGAGAGAGAGAGAGAGAGAGAGAGATAGATAGATAGATAGTCAATCTAAATTACTAATATTTGTTGTTTCATCAAAATGTTTCGGCTCTCCGGTAGGGTCGGCGCGTACTACCTCCCAATCTTCCCGGCCGGTGTGGGGGGTGCAGGATCGATTGGGTGCACCGGGTAGTGCTTTCTGACTCTCGCAGTCTTATCAACATTTGCTTCTTTTTTTTTCTACCTACGTTTGTATACGTTAAAAATTAAACTAAGCACGACTATTAGAGGAAGATAATTTTTCCCGGGGTTTTTACGTCATTCTGGGTTGTTTTTTTTTTACTTTCAAATTCGTGAATTTGTTTTGCTTATGCGAAGTCTCGAAAAAAGCATTTTATAAAATTCATTATTTCTTTTTATCCATACTGATGAATGCGTTAAACTTATTCAATTTTTAACAAGAAAAATCTCAAGTTAATGTTAAAAATTGCCGCAAAACATTGCTGATTTATTGCAGATGGAATGATCGATTATGACAGGTCTCTAATTTGTATTTAGATACATTGTATTTATTTTCAGTTTTTCTAGTTGAATTGTTCACCTATATTGCATATGATCCATTATTGTACATAATTAGGTTAAAATAAAATTTGTATTTTATATGAATACTACCTTATGAAAAATTGAGATGTAGTAGAGTGGAGGTCCCTCATTATAGATTCGTTGGGTGTGGGCACGAGACCCTTGCATTGGCCCTGTTCTCCGGCCTTTTACAGATATTTGTCAAATCAGATTCGAAGTAAACCTTTTATTTCGTCTCCACTGTTCTCGTTCCACTACCAATGTCTCAGGATGTCTCATATTTTTCTTTTTAAGACTGATTAGTTATTAGCAGTCCATTTTCCAGTGGGTTTGAATTTATACTACCCAGCCCAGGGATTGAACTCGCAATCACTATGCCACCAAATTCATGAAGCAACACTTCCTCAGGACTTAATTGCTTCTTAATTGTTAATTAAGTGAAGAATTGTCAAATTGTTGTTACCATTAATTCATATTCAGTTTTAATCTGTCATTAGCTGTGTCAGTTATTATTATTATTATTTTTAATTTTAACTAATGTCTACTTTCCTTTTACTTTTCAGTCGCTATTTAACGCAGATTTGCTCAGACCGTCTGTCTACGGCAGTGGAAAGGCAGCGCAGATCAGAAATACTATCTAAGCTTTTGACGAGATTCGATTTCATGAAGCTAAAAGTACGCTTATTCGTGGTGCATGTGACTCACTCCAGCTTATAGAAAACGCACAGTGGAGCTACGATACGGCAGTTGGAAAAGGGACTGAAGCCGAAATGCCAGTTCAGGATAAATAACATTGCAGAATTGTCTTTGTCTCTTATTAACAATATACCTGTCAGAAGCACCAGATGTGATAGAAATCTTCAATGCGTAGACGAGGGATAGGTTTATAAATGTGTAAGATAGATTATGACGAGAAAAATGGTCTGGAATGACATAGTGACCTATACTTCTTGACGGAATAACTTAGCAATCGATTCAGTATAATCTTTCTGCTTCTTGTCAGTGGAAAACGTTAATCCGAGAAAGCGCAAGAAGTTATTCTTCTGTATTTTAGCATAAAATTATATGAAGTTGTGGAGAGCCGTGATCATCGACGTCTGTAAAAAAGATGGAATGAAGAAGACAAAAGATAACGTTTAATATTTTATTTAAATTTGTTGAGATCAAAGTTAACTGGACAAATAAAAGCCGGAAAACAATTCCACTAGCGAGAAGTGCGAGAGAGGGAAATGTAAACATAGAACTAAGAATTCCAGTTGTAAAATGATGAGACCTTACCGCCAATCGAGTACTACGTTTAAATTCAAAAAGTCTAGGTACTAAAGTGGAAAGCTCATCAGAACAATTACCATGAAAATAGATAACTTACGCAGACCGTCTGTCTACGGCAGTGTGAAGGCAGCGCATATCAGAAATACAATCTAAGCTTTTGACAAAATTCGATTTCCTGATGCTAAAAGTATTCATGTTGTATGTGACTAATCCCAGCTCATATCGAAATAGACTTTGCTTTGTTGTCACACCACAGCGTCAGCGAAGCCAGGCGCATCGTCGAGTTGCCTAGAGTAACAACCTGGCCACCACGTGCTGATCCGCACCTCACAGAATGTCAACGGCTGGTCAGATATGTAAGAAGGTGGTCGACACAGCTGCGCTGGCGATGTACTGATATGGTACAGCTGATCTCATAAAAAAATATGTAAACACCCACCAGAAAAGGAAGAATAATATAGAATCCTCATTCAGTGAAAGCGCCAAAGACACGCACACACTTGCTGAAATGTCTTTTGAGTCTAAAACTCACTCCAGATCTCAAATGGAAGTTGTATATTTGAACCATTGCTAAGGATGCTGAAAGAATTATCGCTTCTTTGTACAGTCGCAGAAAATACCTTACTCCTGCTGCTATGCTCTATATTTACAAGATTCTGATCAAGCAAAAGATGGAATGAAGCTTCCATGTCTGTCTATATTTCTGAGATGAGGTATTATGTACAGTATTTACATTAGTCGGACTATTGTCCTCATCTTTGTCGCCATTTTTGTCACAACGTTTCGGCCGTTGTACGCTCCGGCCTTCTTCAGGTGGTTGGAATTTCGAACTGAACCCTTTATTTATACTACTGGGGTAGACTGTTCTAGTTCCACGTGCCATGTTTGATGGATGTCAGTTATCAGTTATCTCCTGCTAATTTTCCCTCTGGGTATTGAACTCACACTTGTTCAATACCCAGAACTTTCAGAGGGAAAATTAGCAGAAGATAACTGATAACTGACATCCATCAAACATGGCTCGTGGAACTAGAACAGTCTACCCCAGTGATCGAAATAAAGGGTTCGGTTCGAAATTCCAACCACCTGAAGAAGGCCGGAGCGTACAACGGCCGAAACGTTGTGACAAATATGGCGACAAAGATGAGGACAATAGTCCGACTAATGTAAATACTGAAGCTTCCGTGTTTGGGCAGATGCTGGCCATTCTTTACTATCCTGTTTTGACAGATTTCAGAAACGATTGGGTGATGAATTATTTTCAACCCTGCAACTTCTGTTCCACATACAAGACATTACGGGATTCCCACCTATCTATCTCTATTACGATGGAGCAACTTGAAACTATCTACATTCCTTAGTTCCACCATATCAGCCCTTACTGATTCCCGCCGTATTCTTAGAGAAGTATTATATTCCACTTCTTCCCCAGATCTGTTACTTTGTGAAACAGACCCCAGAGGGGATACTTCCATCATCCCAACTTGTTTTGTTGTAAGGGTCAAACAATATCTGTTATATGTCTCCTCAAAATATACACTTCTTACTTCCTTATTCTTCCTCCTTTATACCCTTATAACAGCCGTTTACCTTGGTGAACTATGGTTTTTATAGACAGTAATGTATGAGAGATTTAGGTTTTATTAGTCTGTAGAACGGTAATGTTCTATTCGAATATCACGGAGGACTTAGTATTTATTTCCAATCCTTTGTTTATTTTATAGTGATTATGATAAATTGAAGATGCCCCTTCCGGAAGTAGTCTATTAAGACTTACACTAAAGAACATATGAAATAAATAGGGGGTCGTTACTGTTAATTCACCCAAAGGTATTAATTCACCCCAAATTAAAAAAAAAATTGATATTTACTAAAATTCACACCGGGGAGAGGCCATTCTACCCTATTGGGTTGACCTTTGCGATCGTCCCCAAATGTTGGCCACCCGGGTGCGCTATTTCGAAGTGTGGGGTTTACATTGACATTCACCTCGATAAACAAGCCAAAAACAGATTTTTTTTTCCTTTATTTATTTATTTTTTTAAATTGTAAAAAAATCCCTGTAATTCTCTCGAATATAATCTGCATTTACAATTATTATTTATTTTAAATGTGTTTATCTCCCTGATTTTTAATTCGGAGGGTTGGAGTTGATGAGGCAAATTAAACAAATTTTTATTTAAAATTTTTAATTTCAAACGAGTGCAATTTTGTAGGGTGAATTAATATTTGTGATAAGTAACTTTGAATTATTTAGGGTGAATTAACAAAAAAGATTTAAAAAATGTGATAAAATTAATTGCAAAATTTAAGTGCTGACTTTATTATCGGAATTCCTTATGAGGTAAGAAAAGAAAAACGGGCTGCATCATTTCCTTAAATAGAGGAATTCTCGGAAATGCCACAAAATTCGCCACGTCAAATGTAATCTATCCGTCACTGAACTGCAAAGGAGAAGTTACTTATTTGCAGACGGCAGGAAATAAACACGTACGCAAATTGTTTCGGGTTGGTTCATCTCATAAAAGCGAATGACTGATGAATTTTTATTTTATTAAACAAAGTCTTTTTCTTTGTAATGTAACAAACAAAACGGCTTTGTTAAAAAATTGGCAAAAATTGTTGATATAACTAAATAAATAAATGTATTTGATGAGTATTTAGTTTATACTCGCTCACCGATGTCGAAAAAATTTAGAGTATATTTAATTTAATATTTAGGGAATTTTCTGATTCATTGGGATTTATATATATTCAATATTTATATATATTTAATATTTATATATATTCAATATTTATATATATTCAATATTTATATATATTCAATATTTATATATATTCAATATTTATATATAATATCCAAGGAAGCATTAAAAACTCTTGTCTATTTTCTCTTACGTTGCGCTTTATTGTTAGTATTTTCAGAAGAAGATTGTTTATAACTTGTCTCAGTCTGATACAAAAACCAATTTTATTTGCAAAAAAATAAGCTCAGTTGTTATTTATAGATTATAATAATTTTTTCTTTTTAATTGAAAATTACTCCCAGTATTTGATAAGTATATATATATATATATATATATATATATATATATATATATATATATCGCAAAAAGACTCACGTTGCATCTCTCTTAACATAGCTCAACTAGGTCTCGTTTAAATACACATGGAGACTTACCAAACGCTAACCGCAGCATAATTGTTGATAATACGAATATAATAACATCTTCCACATGTAAAAAGGTAATGGAAGCATTATTAACAAACAAAAAAAGAAAAGGTCAATACACAATAACATCAACTATGAACACGGCCACAATGTGCTGAGTGTGTTTGGAAAATAAAACATCCCTATGAACCTAGATACATACATAAAAAATCCATACATTTAGGTAAATGTAAAATAAAAATAATCCATGATAATGGCTAAAAATATAGCCGATAGCACTCGGACATACGGAACATTCGTACAATTTCTACATAATTTACATCCAGAAAAATATAAAAATTCATTTCAAGTTCACGGATTAATGTCTTGGTGCCCTTACAAAACTGATTAAGAAAAATACCAAAATTTTCTTTCAAATAGTTTTATTTTATAAAGTATTTTCCATCTCATTTGAGACCATCTTAAGAGTGTTAGATTGTATGTGAATTTGTAAACGTATTTCTGTAAATCCGAAACATTTCAACTGTTTTTTAACTGTTTTATGCAACGTTTTTTATTTCAAAATTCAAAATCAAGTGTTTCTCCACAGTACAAAGGAAGTAACTTTTTCATGTATTATATATATATATATATATATATATATATATATATATATATATATATATATATATATATATATATATATATATATTGTCATCCACAGACAGACTGTTTCGCTGTATCACAGCTCATCAGTGTGACTAGCCATCCGATTGCCACAAGTCGAGATCGAAACTCGACTGATTTGGAATCAGTGGGAGATTTTACCCCTGAGCTTAGAGAGGAAGACGGAATTTTACGTACTTATTTTTCGAATAAAAACGTCATAACAGGGAGGGCTCAATTCATAGAAGAGCTTTGCAGTATTAGCAGTGGAATCATTGTTTACAAATTCGCGATTTCTCTCAAGAGTGCTCGACCGGAATTAAATTTTCCGGGGTTGTATAAAGTTTTTGGCTACTACAAATATTTAAGAATTTTGTTGCTATAATCATATGTTGACTTTATTTATTTTGGCATTTAATTCTCTTATATAAAGGGTTTCTAGGATTTTTAGTTTTTGCTTATTATTATTTTAATTCATATAGATATATTTTCAGCTAATATCTGTCTAAACTGCTGGGAGATTGAACAATGCTCATCGAAATGGCACATAACCATTTTTGTTAGCATCGTTGTAGTAAAACCAATATATGTATTTTTGTCAGAGATACAATCTCTTAAAAGACATTTAAATTGATTTTATAAGATGCTAGTTGATGGAGAAGAATTGTCTTGACAACTAAGTTGGTTGTGTTAAATTTAGTATAGTATATAATTAATTTCATTTTTTTTACTTGGATCATTGGGATATATATATATATATATATATATATATATATATATATATATATATATATATATATATATATAGTGTTTATGAGACTTTTTAGAAATTTTCCTCCTGCTTAGGGTTAGAATGCGTTAGATTACAGTATAGTAATTTGATATGTTTAGAGTTATTTGATGAAGTATTGTATTCATTTTTATTTATGTTAATATTCCTAATATCTCGTCTAATTTGATCATCAACAATGTAATTAGGTTAAGTCATTATTAATGAGAGTTTGTTTAATATTTTTTAACTCCGTGTAGAAAATCTTTCTTGTTGAAGAATTTGATTTTGCACGGTTTATTAATTTTCGTAATAGATAATTTGTAATCATTAGGACATTCACTTTTATAGTCGAGAGCGCACATGTTTATACTTGATGTTTTTATAAGGATATGTAGTAAATATATTATTATTATTATTATTATTATTATTATTATTATTATTATTATTATGATTGTCTATAAATACATCATGATACGGGATTTCTTGTCCTTATTAAGTTCACATGTGAACTTAAGTTTTCTTGGAATTCATCTATTTCATCTATGTCTGACTAAATGAGAATGTCATCTACATATCTTGGGTAAATGGAGTTTTTTTGTGATATTAATTACATTATTTTCTCCATTAGTCATGTAGAAATTGCTAAATGTTAGTCCAAGAACAGAACCCATACAGACACCATCGCATTGTATGTATATGTTATTTTGGTAGTCATAATATATATATATATATATATATATATATATATATATATATGTATGTGTGTGTGTGTGTGTGTGTGTGTGTGTGTGTGTGTGTGTGTGTGTGTTAAAAACATACATCCAGGCATGAAATATTTTACGTACGTATAAATATATTTCTTCCATAGGTGTTATAAATACAGTGCTCAATGTTATGAGGCATAGCTATAAGTATAAATTAGTCAATATTCACTATTTTACATATATATATATATATATATATATAT
>OZ038509.1:4472594-4475094 GCA_964036315.1 Acanthosepion esculentum | reverse complement strand
GATCCAAACCCGCAATCCTGAAATGTTGGATTCCCAAGTTGTCATTACTTCGATTGTTTTCGTGTTCCGCCATCTTGGCTTCTACTGATGAAATCAATTAAAGGGACAGAACTCTAACTTTCAATAGCTTGTGTTCAAATGAAAAAAAAATACTGTTCTCAAATTACAATGTTTTAAAATAAAATTCTCCTTTTTTTCAACTTTATTCTTAGAGGCCGTAGCCCAACATATACCGTTTTCGAATCAGGCTGACTCCATGAACAAACTAAAACATTCTGGGCCGGATCCGGACCCGCAATCCTGAAATTTTGGATTCCCAATTTTTCTTCACTACGATTGTTTTCGGCGATTTTTTACGTGATTTTTTGCGACAATTTTTTTGTACGGTAACATATTTTATAATTTGGAAATAAATTTGAGAATAATCGAAATTAATTGCTAAGTTCAGCGAAAGTCACCTATGAAATAAAAATAGTTGTTTGTGCGGAAAGTAAGGACCTACGTACATCAAATTGCTTTTAAATTAAGTGGTAGCAGAAGAATGATCGTTGAACTTAGTATTAAGGTAGCGGGGCAGACATTGACCTATTTAATCGGTTAACTTACGGAAGTGATATATTGAGAGGGAAGGGGGAGAAGAGAGAAACAAAGAAGGTAGGGGGAGTAGAGAGAAAGAAACTGTCATTAGTTTTGCTAAGCGACAGTAGGAGAGATAACTTTAACAATTTATGTAAAAAATATTTAAATAGTCAATAGGTCTATGTATGATAGATAGAAATATTAAAGTAAACCTTCTCTAAATTCGATCATGTCTCTCACACTACACCTCATTACCCCCCTCTGTTAAATTACATAAACTACATACTACCGGTCAAAAGTGTATAAGTTCATTTCAATTTTCATTTTTCATTTCACCGTTTGGAAGTGGAGTCTGATGAGCCAGTGTACTTTAATAAAGGGCTTGGCGAAATAAATTATTACATGGAGCCTTAAAGTGGTCTGTTTTTCCTTTAAATTATTAGCTCCGGATTTACATGAGCTCTCTGGATTTCATCCTTTTTGGGACTACCAAATTCTTCTTAGCATATATATATATATATATATATATATATATATATATATATATATATATATATATATATATATATATAATTCTTTGGAACGTATCCCTTGCCCCCGAAAAGGAGCGACATGAGTAACTGGTGTCACCGGACCGTTATCCAGCGACTGCTCGCATCAAATCAAAATGGACATGAAACATTAGGACCTTGAACAACTGTGACCAGTTAGAAAATGTAAAACAGTAGATGAGTAGACTAAAAATCAACATCTTAGGTGTATGTGAAACTCGGTGGCCAAACAATGAAATGCGATGTACAGGCCGGGGACAGTAAAATCAAGCACGTGCAGAAATTTAAATATTTGGAACATGTTCTGACAAAGGACGCTAAATGTGACGCTGAGATCCGAAGATATATTGGGTTTAGCTAAAGACGCATTCCAAAAGCTAGGCAGAGTATTACACGACAGGAGAGTTTCGTTGGTAACAAAGAAAAGAGCATTGAACTGTTACGTGATATCTGTCCTTTACAGCAACGAGTGTTGGGCGGTCTCCTGAAAGATGAAGAGGAGACTCAAGGCAACAGAGGTATGCATCTACAGAAAGATGTTAAGGATACTATGGACCGAACATTTGAGCAAGTATGAGGTTTTGGAGATGTAAACAAAGATCAAACATCAGGGAGAGGCAGCTGAAATTTCTGTGACACGTAATGAGAAATGAGGGCTTGGAAAATCTGATACTCATGGGGCGGAAGTGGGAAAGAGGGACAAGGGAAAGCAACGCGTGATATACTTAACGGGCTTAAAAGCAAGTGGATGGCAGAAATAATAAACAGACAAAACTTATTGAGAGCTACAAGGGAGAGAAATAATTGGAGAGCCATGATCCTGAAAAGACACGCCACATAAAAGAAGAAGAACGGTTGTAAATCAGCATTTTATATAAAAAAAAATGGCGGAAAAGTGCGATGAGAAATAAAAAAAAAAAATTGAAATTTATAGTGAGTGTTCAAATGTTAAATCTCCAGAGACACTCAGAATTATAATACAGCAATTATTAATGTGAATATATTGTGTCTGTGAACAAAATATTCACTAAATGTTTTTCCCCATCTTATAATTTACATACGCACTATTACTCTGATAGATACGTCTTTTATAAAACACGCATACATACACACACACATACACACCACACACACAGTTCGTGTCTATAGATTTAAGAGAGGCAGGAATTAGTTTGACTGTTTATCCATTTCAATGTTTCAGTCAGACGAAAGACACGTGCCAGGGGTCAGGGGAGGGTGGAAGGTATTTGTGTTAAAGACAAGAAGTTCTATAAAATAAAACCTGAACATTAACATTAAATTGGAGTTAGATGAAAAATGAAATTCTAATTTAAATTTAAAAGAGGAATAAAAAGGGGTCTAAAAATAAA
>OZ038509.1:4465094-4467594 GCA_964036315.1 Acanthosepion esculentum | reverse complement strand
ATATATATATATATATATATATATATATATATATATATAGAGAGAGAGAGAGAGAGAGAGAGAGAGAGAGAGAGAGAGAGAGAGAGAGATAGATAGATATTACCTTATGTATATGTGAAGGGATGGGTAGACACAATTTACTCTTGTGAGTGAATTTCAGTAGACAGTATTGTTCATCGATAGTTGTACTAGCACGATGTCACAAGTCATCGTGACCGATAGTTTAAGCGTGCTGGTCTTGATCACGCCAGATGATGCGCTCTTCCCTAGAAAATGTAACTCCGGTGCGTTCAGCGTTGCTGCAGTATAAACCACGTACGGGCTCTGTGAATGTTGAGCAAATACAAATGTGCCTGAATAGGCGTCTGCAACAGGGATTGTTTACCGCTCTAGCAGTGTGGCATACGATGAAACAAGTGGCCAACCATTATATGTGGAACATTGTTTTCTTAACCTCTCGACTACTTTTTGGAAGTCTCTTTGAATATTTGGAGAATGTTTCAACAGTGCTTACCCAATAAGATGCTGAAGGTGATTTTATCTCTGTACTTCGCGGTGACAACTTGTCTTTCCACGTGTTATCATCCTTCATATTCTTTTCCCTTTTCCTTTACACACTTTCTAATCTACGCGTGTTTTTTTCTCCTCTGTATTTTCGTTTAGAAACTGGCACGCGTGGAAATTCATTTAAGACAAGGCAACCCTGAAAAAAATAGTGTAGTTTACATTCCTCTGTTAAATTTGAAACCAGAAATAGACTGAAGTGGGCTGTCAACAAAAAATACTTACAGATATTGCATTTTCTCGAGGAGTACTGGGAAAGATTACCGTTTTCTTTTTATACAAATTATATTTTAAAGTTAAAGCCAAAAAATATACTTTTTTTTATTTAATCTATCCTCTATCTCTCTTGCTTCTTCAATTTTTCCCTTGGGATATTATAAAAATTTAAATTATAAAAATTTAAATTAAGAAAAAGTAATAGGAAAGGAGAAGACGTACATCTCTGAATCCTAAAGGTGATTCAGGCTCAAAACAAACAAAACTTAACCACTGTGTGAAATTTAAAATCATAAATATTTACTACTGTACAGATAAAAAATACAATAATTTCCTTTTGTGCGCCTTATACAAAACAAAATTAAAGCCGAATATCAAATATAGAATACAAAAAATGATTACATTTTTGAAAATAAAAAAAAAGGGAAAAACTTTGAGGAAGCAAAATTTTGGACAAGGAAGAAAATACCAAATCGCACCCATCTAATTTGTAGAACGGAATAAGGAATGGTTCAGCACACAAAAGAGGTTTTATGGTTTGAACAGGTTCCTATCATGGTGACTTGATGTTTTTTCATTACTGAAAAGTTCACTTTGAGTTTTCGTTTCGTTGAAATTCCTTTCTGGAAGCAGCTGAAATGGATTGCCCTATTGGGACTTGTAACAGCCTTCCAGTTGAGATATGCTGTCGGCTCATCTTTCTTTCCCCGTAGTGATTTATGATCCCTTCGGATGGACAATTCCTCTGGCCTTGAGGTCGACATGCTTTCTGCCTTCAAGTGTGAATGATTTCTGCCTTGTTGACTAAATGCGTTCTGATGCTATCAGCGGGTCAGTCTCCATTTATACGAAGAGACGACATTCCAAATTTCTTAATTTGGAAAGTTACAAGAGAAAGAGACTACGTCATTATGTACAATAAAATATTACCTCATCCGAATTCAAAAAGGGGATCCACAACAATTCACAAAATAATTTCCCATGGTTCTTTAACTCCTAAATCGAAAATAGGATTTTTACACATTTTTTACAAACCGTCTCGCTTTCATTTACAACGTAAATATCTCGAGAATTCATGCAAAATAAAAATTTTTTAAAAATTCAAGACGATTAAAACATTTATTATAAATTTTTACTAATGCTAATTTTAATTCACTGTACTAATATATATATATATATATATATATATATATATATATATATATATATATATATATATAACTTACTCGCAAATTCTAACATAAATATGTTATAAAATCACTAAAAAAATAACCATTTTGTTTCACCACTTCTGGTGTCTTTCAAGTGATGGTGTTGAATGTAGAATTTCTACATTGAACACCATCATTTAAAAAGACACCAGAAGTATTGAAACAAAATGATTAGTTTTGTAGTGATTTTATAACGTATTCATGCTATAATTTTTGAATAAATTGTATTTGGTCTACTCTGCATTGAGCACTCTTTTAAGAACAGTATTTTTTGGTTACTTGAATTTATTCCGTATACACTAATCCTATACTTATATATATATATATATATATATATATATATATATATATATATATATATATATATATATATAATATGGAGAAAATAACTGAAAAGTTGAAAATTAAAAGAAAAAAAATTGAATGTTTTTCATTTGTAACTTTTCAGTTGTTTTCTCCATATTATATACATATCAAGAAAGTATACGGGGCTTCTCATTATTCTATAT
>OZ038509.1:4435094-4460094 GCA_964036315.1 Acanthosepion esculentum | reverse complement strand
AAAAAAACAAACTTTGATTTAAAATTTATAATTTCTTGGCGTGAACTAATATTTGCCATAAGTAACTTTACATTATTTGGGGTGAATTAACAGAAAAAATCCGACAAATTTGTCTGTATGTGTGTGTTTTTGTTTATATTAAAACTGTCACTGACAGTTTGCTCGAAAAAGCCAGAAAATATTTTTTGACTGTAAGAATTTATTATTTTTTTTTTTTAGATAGTAATGGTTTAGTCATATAAGTCTTCCTAATTAAACAATAGTTAGGTGAAGAAGAGGTGGATTTATATGTAAGTGAAAATAACGAACCCAATGGGAATTGGAACTTCTCTCTCCGATATACAATTTCGAGCCATTATCCATTACACCACCAACACAAGCTTAAAGCACCTCATTTTCCAAAGGGTTCACTCATCTCGGCTCGATATTGCTTACCTTCTGTGATCTTACAGGAACCGATGTTTCAACCTGATGTGACCGTAACTTGTGTATGAGTATGTATGTATGTATGTATGTGTAGTTTTCTGCGGGTGTGTTTCTGCGCGTGTGTCTGTATGTACGTATATCCTTCAGAGATATACTTTTAATAGTTTCATAGACATTTCTTTAACAAACCAGAAAGTTATCTTTCTCTGAGCTTATCATTCAATATTTGTTCATTTGCTTTTTAAAAAATACTTTTTCTTTTTTTTTTCTTCTTTTTTTCAGACAAGGGCTTCTTTGTTTATTGTTGACAAGATCTTCACAATTTCTATGTTTTCTTAAGATATAATTTTTATCTTTGGTCGCGGTGCCCACGTAATCTAATTGAATTTTTCTCCGGTGTTTATTTTAGATAATACCTTGTAAGATTTTTTTTTAATCGAAATCAAGGCAGCAATGCTAATAAAACACAGGGGGTTACAGGGTGTGGAAGAATTAGGAACAGAAACATTAATGATGAGCAGAAAGAGTCGAGAATAAACAGGTGGACAGTAGATAGCGATTGACATTTACATTTTTGCAGATTAAAGTTAGCTGGAAAGCATAGAGCCGGAATGGAGCTCTACAAGCGAGAAGCACAAGAGAGGAAACTGTTAGGACAGAATTTACGGCTACACATCTAACCAGTTCAGCTATAAAAATTGCAACTGCTTTGATTGTATAGTATCGTGTATGGGTTTGTAGATGTTCGATATTTGATATTTGCATTAAATCTAACTCATCTCAATTTTGATGTGTCAAAAACAAGAAAAAAAAGTTTTTTTTTCCAAACTACATGTGGCAAAGTTGCCTACCTAGGTCAGTATGAACTTACAATGTGTGATGTCGTTGGTGATTGCCTTACTTAGGCAGAAGTGTTCATATACATTCGTTATGTCAAATTCTGTATCAGCATTCTCAGGGAAATGAACTTCAACACCCTTTTAAGCCCACAGGACACACACTAGAGACATTTAATGGGCATAAGTAACATCTCTTAAAGCAACGGTTAAACAGCATGGTCAAGATTAGATACAGCCTTGAGACATGGTTCTTGGGAACAACTATAGGAATTTTATCTGAACTAGTAGATTTCAGAGAGACAGGGCTTTTGACAAGACTGGAAACTTCCGGGTCGATATAGATATATAAAAAATCTTGTTATCCATGAGGTGGGGAAAGTCAAGTAATGAAGTAATTTTGTCAAATTTATTGCAAACTGCTCAGTCTAATAAGACGACAATGAATTAAACTCTAGATAATTTATCATGGAAGGCATTGACGGTTTGCAATGTTTTTGATGGAGTCTTTGTATATCAATTTCGGTTTGTGCGCTGGTCTTTTTACTTCGGCCAACTCACCCTATAGAAACTACTTATGAATCTTTTCGTCTATTACACTGACAACATGATCACTCCATCGAAAATGAAGTGTTACGGACTCTGTATTGGCAAACCGTGCGTTAATCTTGAAGATATTAAAGGAAATTAAACGATGACCGTGTGTGAGGATTCTTTAAGTGAGGAAAGGCTTTGCACAGGGCCAATCCCACTCTCTGAACTTCGAATACATTGGCTCAAAAAGACAAACTGATCTAAAACTTTCGATGCAAATGTAAGTACATACATACATGCATATAGATAGATAGATAGATAGATAGATAGATAGATAGATAGATAGATAGATATTAACAATTATATGATAGATAGATATTAACAATTATATGATAGATAGATAGATAGATATTAACAATTATATGATAGATAGATAGATAGATAGATAGATATTAACAATTATATGATAGATAGATAGATAGATAGATAGGTATTAACAATTATATGATAGATAGATAGATAGATAGATAGATAGATAGATAGATAGATAGATAGATAGATAGATATTAACAATTATATGATAGATAGGTATTAACAATTATATGATAGATAGATAGATATTAACAATTATATGATAGATAGATAGATATTAACAATTATATGATAGATAGAGAGATAGATATTAACAATTATATGATAGATAGATAGATTGATAGATAGATAGATATTAACAATTATATGATAGATAGATAGATATTAACAATTATATGATAGATAGAGAGATAGATATTAACAATTATATGATAGATAGATAGATAGATAGATAGATAGATAGATAGATAGATAGATAGATAGATATTAACAATTATATGATAGATAGATAGATAGATAGATAGATAGATAGATAGATATTAACAATTATATGATAGATAGATAGATAGATAGATAGATAGATAGATAGATATTAACAATTATATGATAGATAGATAGATAGATAGATAGGTATTAACAATTATATGATAGATAGATAGATAGATAGATAGATAGATAAATATTAACAATTATATGATAGATAGATAGATAGATAGATAGATATTAACAATTATATGATAGAGAGATAGATATTAACAATTATATGATAGATAGAGAGATAGATATTAACAATTATATGATAGATAGATAGATAGATAGATAGATAGATAGATAGATAGATAGATAGTCCTACTGACAAATATGACAAATATGTCATTGCTACTAGATTTTAGTAGGATTGAGTGCCCTCGAATATTAAATATATCTATGCCTTCTTACCATCATGAAGTGTGTCATAATTTAGTCTCTATAATCTAAAAGAGTCATTTTTCCTCGCTCTTAAATATCAAAAATTAGCGAAATTACACTCTAAGCGAAAGACTTCCTCCACATAGAGATTTAAACTTTAAATTGTCAGTTTTCTATATTAAGAAAAACCAAGAAACTTGATTTGTTTTTTACTTTTATTTAGCTCATTGAAATACGCGATTATTTAATGAGGATTTTCATGTTGATTTAAGAAATTTCTGAGACTCCAAGCGATACAAGATAACGATCTCATATTTTTTGTGTGGAAAATACAATGTCAGATAACGCGATTAGTGAATATTGTTTTGGTTGTTGTCATTTGGTATTAGAGTGAGAATATGAACGAAAGACAAAAGTTTAGCTCTGACCAAATTTGGTTTATTAATACTGTTTACTTGCACCTTCCGATCAACTTAAGAGGCTTTAAAACATATCCTTATAACTGAGAGATGACACTAAAATATGATTTCGAACAGTCATCTAGGCGCAAGTATATATATATATATATATATTAATTAATGAATATCAAACACTTAAAATCCCACAGGTAATAATCTTTATTTCATGAAAGCTATAAATAAAAAATCACTGATGATGAACTAAATATTATCATATAGAATTCTCCCTGGATCTATATCCTCTTGGAAATTACTGACGGATCACAATTTTTTTTTTCTTCCTTCTTTCTTCTTCTTCTTCTTCTTCTTCTTCTTCTTCTTCTTCTTCTTCTTCTTCTTCTTCTTCTTCTTCTTCTTCTTCTTCTTCTTCTTCTTCTTCTTCTTCTTCTTCTTCTTCTTCTTCTTCTTTCTTCTTCTTCTTCTTCTTCTTCTTCTTCTTCTTCTTCTTCTTCTTCTTCTTCTTCTTCTTCTTCTTCTTCTTCTTCTTCTTCTTCTTCTTCTTCTTCTTCTTCTTTCTTCTTCTTCTTCTTCTTCTTCTTCTTCTTCTTCTTCTTCTTCTTCTTCTTCTTCTTCTTTCTTCTTCTTCTTCTTCTTCTTCTTCTTCTTTCTTCTTCTTCTTCTTCTTCTTCTTCTTCTTCTTCTTCTTCTTCTTCTTCTTCTTCTTCTTCTTCTTCTTCTTCTTCTTCTTCTTCTTCTTCTTCTTCTTCTTCTTCTTCTTCTTCTTCTTCTTCTTCTTCTTCTTCTTCTTCTTCTTCTTCTTCTTCTTCTTCTTCTTCTTCTTCTTCTTCTTCTTCTTCTTCTTCTTCTTTTCTTCTTCTTCTTCTTCTTCTTCTTCTTCTTCTTCTTCTTTTCTTCTTCTTCTTCTTCTTCTTCTTCTTCTTCTTCTTCTTCTTCTTCTTCTTCTTCTTCTTCTTCTTCTTCTTCTTCTTCTTCTTCTTCTTCTTCTTCTTCTTCTTCTTCTTCTTCTTCTTCTTCTTCTTCTTCTTCTTCTTCTTCTTCTTCTTCTTTCTTCTTCTTCTTCTTCTTCTTCTCTTCTTCTTCTTCTTCTTCTTCTTCTTCTTCTTCTTCTTCTTCTTCTTCTTCTTCTTCTTCTTCTTCTCCTCCTCCTCCTCCTCCTCCTCCTCCTCCTCCTCCTCCTCCTCCTCCTCCTCCTCCTCATCATCATCATCATCATCATCATCATCATCATCACCATCATCATCACCATCATCATCATCATCATCATCATCATCATCATCATCATCATCATCATCATCATCATCATCATCATCATCATCGGCCACCGCGTGCTTCGAAAGAAAATTTTCACCCCCGGCCAAAAGTCAAACGTGGCTTCGAAGTCTGTTGGAGAGCACATTTTCATTATTGTCTCAAGTGCGTAGGCCGATAGCCGTATTACACGCTGTTTAAAATAACAAAAACAAAAAAAACAGCGGGTCTATTTCAAACATGCGTATCCATAACGTTTGAAGTATTTAAAATGTCGGATTAAATATAAAGACATTGATTCTTCATATATATATATATATATATATATATATATATATATATATATATATATATATATATATATATATATATATATATATATATATATATATATATTAGGTCATCCCATAAGTTCTGTCCGAATTTTAACTTTTTGTTAAAATGAACGAAATTAAAAGAGTATTTTATAATGTCTAATGGAGATGGACATTATTTTTATGTTTAAATGCATTTAAACTAATCAAATTTTATTTCAGAGAACAATAAAATTAAATTTTGTTTGATTCAAACCCTGCTAACATGGAAGTACCCAAGAATCATTTGAGGCACATAGTGCTTTATGAGTTCAAGAAAGGAAACTCAGCAGCCGAAGCGGCTAGAAACATTCACTCGGTTTTTGGAGAGGAATTTGTGAATGAAAGAACTTGCAAAAGATGGTTTGCAAAATTCAGAGGTGGAGATTTCACACTTGAAGATGAAGATCGAACCGGAGATCCAGTTGAGTTTGAGGAAAAGCTTCTTGAAGCAGCGCTTGAAGAAAATCCTGCTTTATCAGTTGAGGAATTGGCAGTGGTTCTCAGTTCAAACCCATACAACTGTTCGTCGTCATCTTCAATAATTTGGAAAAGTTCCTAAACTTGGAAATGGGTGCCTCATGAATTGTCTGAAGACAACCTCAAATCCCGTGTTGACATCTGCTCTTCTCTCCATTCTCGCCAACTTGTTACACCTTTTTGGGATAGACTTGTAACTGACAACGAATAATGGATCTTTTATCGAAATGGTAAGCGTCGTAGATAGGGGCTTGGTAAAGGGGAAGGACACCAGCCACAGCCGAGAACGGAACTTCATGGGCAAAAGGTTCTTCTTTCAATCTGGTGGGATTGCCAAGGAATAATCCACTTTGAATTCTTACCACCTAATGCAACAATTAATGCTCAAATATACTGTCAGCAATTAGAGCGTTTGAACCAAGCTTTGAGGAAAAAAAGACCTGCTCTAGTGAATCGAAAGCGGGTGATGTTTCATCAGGACAATGCGCGACCACACACAGCAAGAATCACATCACAAAAGATCGAAGAACTTGGTTGGGAGAAAATTCCTCATCCACCTTATTCTCCCGACCTTGCTCCTTCAGACTACGATTTGTTTCGTAGCTTACAGAATCATTTGGAAGAAACAGCTTTTGTAACACAGAAAGAAGTTAAAACAGACATTTGTGAGTTCTTCGAATCAATGCCAAAAGAATTTTACAGTAATGGAATTAGTAAGCTTGTTAATAGATGGAAGGAAGTCATAGACAATCAGGGAAAATACATTGTTGATTAATCTGTAATTAAATGTAACATTTGGTCACTAGTTTTCTTTATTCAAATATTCGGACAGAAATTATGGGATGGCCTGATATATATATATATATATATATATATATATATATATATATATATATATATATATATATATATATAAGGGTAGAATTTCCGACTGACGCGAATTCAGCCGGTTTTCGATTCTAGCCAGAGGCAACCGGACATCTAGCCACACTGATGAGCTGTGATACAGAGAAACCGTATGTCTGTGGATGACAAAATATATATATATATATATATATATATATATATATATATATATATATATATATATATATATATATATATATACATATATATTAATAATATATATAATAATATTAATAAATATACACATTATCAATCAATGATCGGTCAACTCATGCAAAATTCAATCTTCTGGTGCTGAGTATTGACTGAACGTTAAATTGAATTTAAAAAATTCAAATTAAATTTAAAAAATTTAAATTGAATTTAAAAAATATATGTTTCCCGCACTGTTGACGTAATTAAGTACTATATAAATTGTGAATATAGATTTTTAAAATTATATCTCTCTAAAAACTTTTAAAGAATTTATATTTTTCCAAATAATATATAATAGCTTTTTTGTATAACATCGAGTTTTATTAACACCAGCACTTCATGTGTAATATATATATATATATATATATATATATATATATATATATATATATATATCTGTGTGTGTGTGTGAGTTCGCTTTCTAGCCATTGTGACCCGCGCTTAAATCTCACCTTCGTCGCTTTCTTAATAATATCGAACTGTGGTGGCTATCCAAGCGAAAGTGCCTAAAATCCATATCGCGGGTTGACCCAAACAGTGTTAGCGAAATTCGGCAGACGGAACACCTTCCTAGATATTTGTACTTGCTTGATGGCGCAGGTTATCGTGACCGTGAGTTTGAGTGTATTAGCCTTGTTTTAATTGTTGATCAGATGATCCGATCTTTTCCCAGAATTTCCCATTGTTGTGGCATAAACCGTAGGTTGACTCTATAGGTGTTGAATGCGCATGTAATAGTGACTGGCTAGCCATCTTAAGGGGCCGGCATATTCGGAAAAGATCAGTCCTCTATCTCCCTCTCTCTCCCTCTCCCCCTCTCTCTCTCTCCCTCTCTCTCTCTCATTCTCTCTCTCTTCATATATATATATATATATATATATGCTCCTGAAAAATTTATTTCGGTTGAGCTCTCTGGGGAGGAAGTGTGAGTTCGTAAACAGTGACTATTACGGCTAATGATGCAAGACTCTTCGGTAAAGAGAGTCGAGTTCTCTCAGTCACTCTGAATTTATCAAAATATAAATACGCTTAAATTCACCTTCATCCCTGCCGTGCGCCAACGGAGTAGTGATAGTATCTCCGACTAACGAGAATTCAACCGGGTTTCGATCTTAGCTAGAGACAACCAGGCGTCTGACACACTGATGAGCTGCGATACAGCGAAAAATTCTGTCTGTGGACGACAATATATATATATATATATGACGAGGGCAACTCTCAATTTAAAAAGTGAGGAATGTTTTGTAGGGATCTTGTGGCACACTATATACATCACCGTTTCTACTCAATGTACCACCGTTAGAAGTAAATCATATGTTCAAGACTGAATTGTTGGACTCTCATGCATTAAAATCGACAGGAATGTCTATCCTTTCATTTCAATTTAGATGAGAGTCCTACCGAATGATATATATATATATATATATATATATATATATATATACCAGTTTTAAGAAAAACTAAAATACCAGTAGACGCCAAAAAACAGAAGCAGGAGTCGGCAAAAACAGGACATCAACAATGTCCCTGTAAATTTTAATGCCTCCAAAACTAAACTGCTCTCATATAAGCACCAAATAGAAACTTCCCTGTCGGCTATCACCATGTTTGATACTCGACTCAAGTAGAGCAATTTATTGCGCGTTCTTGGCCTTAAGTTTTCGCCTGATTTGAAGTGGAACAAAAAAACATTGAATCAATAGCTGCATCTGCTGCAAGGAAATTTGGTTCACTCTATCGTGCCAAAAGATTTTACTCTTGAGAGTCCATCTCATACATCTACAAATCTATCATTCGTCCTTACATTGAATACTATTGCTAGATCTGTTCTGGTGCCCCTGCTGTTCATCTCGAGGTTGACAAAATCAAAAGAAGGATCTGCAATGTAATTTATCCTGACATGGCATCTCGACTTCAGTCACTTTCTCACAGATCTGATGTGGCTTCCCTCTGTCTTTTTTACAAATATCTTCATGGCAACTGTTCTGACGAGCTTTTCCCCTGGTGCACTGACAACATGAATTTAAGTGTACTACTTGATTGACATCTAAGTTCCACCCTTTTACTGTTCAAATATTTAAATGTAACCGCCACTCATACATCAACAGTTTCTTTTCTCGCATTTTCCAACAGCGGAACTCCCTTCCTCTTACTTGCAAATTCAATCTTCAAAAATTTAAATGAAACGGGAATCTTCATTTCCTGTTGTCTTAAACCCCGTCATTTTTTAAAAATCTTTTCCACAAGCCCCCAAACATACTCAGTCTTTTCTCTCACTTTCACTCTCTCTAACCTCCAGCGTAGTAGTGCCACTCTCGACTTGCTTGGGGTGAAATGCTTAAAAAAACAAAAAAAGCAATTACTATAAAAAATTAATATAATAAAAATTGAATGATAAAAGATACATTTTCTTTGCAGATCGTAGCAACATCAGCATACACTTTTTCTTTCTCAGTTTTCTGTACTATGTCCATACAATCTATATCTCTAAACGCTCTATCACTGATAACGGGCACCCGATAAATATAGCAAATTTTAAACAATAGGTATAGAGCATGTTTTCACCATATCACAATGACCTATTACCTGGCAAGGAACATTTAAGAATAACTGATAACATTAAGCTGATTCTTAATCCCGTTTTTATATTAAACTGACATTAAATCAAAATTTAATGTTTAATTCTGGGGTCGTCAGGAGATTATTGTGTCAAACAAGTGTGCTTAGATGTCAATCTAGTACAAACATCAAAACATGACTACCTTATGAAAAATGCGTAGCTTTTACTGTATGAAATAGATCACGCACTCCTATACACAAACACCCCTCCACACACACACACACACACATATATATATATATATATATATATATATATATATATACATATATATATATATATAGCATAATGACGCTACTTGAAAACAAACTTCTGAATACAGTTATTTAATTCATTTCTGACGAAAGATCGGGGCTGATCTGAAATATCAAATAAATATATATATAAAAAATATAATACTTTAACAAAAAAAACATTCAATTTTTTTTTTAATTTGCAACTTTTCTGTTGTTTTTGCTTTCGCTTGTCCCTAAGCCTCGTGAATTTAAGCGTCCTACGAGGCTGGCATCCCATTCCCACCCCTTCACCGTTGAAACTGTTAGATGTAGACGTCTTTTCTACTCCAATAGCTTCATGTCTCGCACATCTCGCCTATGGAACTCCCTTCCCTATTACTGTTTCCCTGACAAATACAATGTCCAACGGTTTAAGTGTAGCGTCAATCGACATCTCCAGTTGCCTTGATCTATCCACTTCCCTTCTCCACTTCCTTTCATCTTTCATTCCTATCTGCTCTCGCTCTATATCTTCTGTAACCCCCTTGCCTTGATCGACCCTCCGTCCTTCTCTTTCTCCACATCCCTTCCTTTACCCCTCCTATCTGCTCTTCCTCCAGCCCTTCTGTAACCCCATGCGTGATAGTGGCCACCAGCCTTGCTTGGGGTGATACGCTTAAAAAAAAATAAAATATATATATATATATATATATATATATATATATATATATATATATATATATATATATATATATATATACATATATATATATATATATAAACTCAGCTGCCGATACAACGTCTCGGTGGCTGAGTTTCACTTGAATGATGCGTCCACCATTTCTAAACATTTACAACAGCATGCCTGCCCACATTCGCAATTTCAGAAAATTCTTGTTGAAAATAAATTTATACTTTTTCAAGAAAATAATAAACATAAACTAAAAATTCTTGAAGCTATCTATATTAAAAAAACTGAAAGCAAAATAATTAATAAAATTAATTATGAATACTGCACAAATCTTTTAAAACGTGTACAGTAGATAGTTTAAAATATCGATTTTGTACCAATTGTACTTAACATTTATTTGTTTAAAACTTATAAGTTAGGTACCTCCTCTGAAGCTAAAATCAGCATTCTTCACTTCTCTAGCAAAAAAAAAAATAACTTTCAAATGAACAAAAACTATTGTCTCTTTTAAAATGATGACCATTACCATATTTGTCTTGTAAAAAACAAAACAACCTGATAATGGCATTATATCATAAGTACTCGGAATAAACACTGTATAATCACGGTAATATTCTCTCTTCCTTCAATAATGGCATCAAAAATCTTGTCCGTGAATATGAAAGGATCCAATTGAAAATAAGTAGACAAATCTTGTCTAAATTATTCAATGTCTCAATATATATATATATATATATATATATATATATGAAGAAATATAGTCTTAAAGTGTGCTATACTTATGGGATAAAGTGCTCAATATCAGAGATAGAGCGTGTGTAAATATAAAAGTGAACATAGAAGTCAAGACTTAGAGGCGACAGTCTGTTTCATGCTAGATGCAATCGTCAGGCCTAGCATGAAACAGACTGTCGCCTCTAAGTGTTGATTCTATGTTCACTTTTATATATATATATATATATATAAATATATATATATACATATATATATTAGAGGTCACCGAGGTTAACAGAAGGCCGCGACAGTCTGCTTCATACTTCAACGTAATCTTCAGGATATCTTGATGTCCTGAAAAGTGCGTTGAAGCAAGAAACAGACTCTTTACTATTGACATTTAAATTCACATTTATATTTACATATCTCTGATATTGAACACTTTTACCCATAAACATAGCATACCGTAAAACTATATATATATATATATATATATATATATATATATATATATATATATATATATATGTGTGTGAGAAATACCCTTTTGATCCGGCGTGCTTTACCACTCAGCTACAAAGAGTAAATTTAGTATGGACCTATTTTCCCACATAATTATGCGAATGAAGAATGAAGCTATCGGTTAAATATCAGAGTAGACTGGGCTGTCTAGTCCTTGGTGGTAGCCACAGTAAAAGAAAACTCTGTATTACAAACTGGTGTGAAGACAACAAGAAGCCACTCCATTAGCCACTCCGAGGAGTCATGTTAATTCAGATAATAAAGAAAAGACATTAGTGGGAGATCGCCAACGTCTTGAAGGAATAAAACATTTTATTATAAAACAGGAGTACATAGCAGAATATACTGGTTTCTCTATTCGAGTGTCGCATCCGCTCAAAATCACAGAATTCCAAGCCGTACAGATGCCAACGAGAAACCACCTTACTCTCCAACCCAAGGAAGCTTGGCGATCTACAGGCAATAATCTAGTTGAGAATCGTATTCGTCTAAGTCCTGAAAGGATATAGGTTTCTAAAAAAAAAAAGAAATGTTCTTGGAAAAGTAATGAAGACATATGTTAGTTAAATAACAAGGTAGATTGGACTGTCTAGCCTTGAATAGCAACCAGTCTAAGAGGAGTAAACATCTCCAAAAGATAGTGTAGGCAACAGAAAGCGTTTGCACTATGTATCTCAAGAATGACTGCAATTTTATTTACAATAAATAAGAGGAACATGTGGAGACGCCTGATCACCTATATTTAGGGTATTATTTTTTTTAAAACTACCTCTGTGAGGCATCAAGAGATTATCAAACGTTTCGATGATGAAGTTAACAAAACTGTGCTACAAAGACGAAGACTAGAATGCTGCTTGTTTGTATAGTCTGTTATATGTAAATGTCTACGCATAGAGGCGAATATATTTTGTTGAATATCCTTCCGCTGTGTGAGTAATTCCTTGAGTGGAGTGTTCTGTTTGGACAACGTGGAAGTAGACGATAAGTAATCATTGTTTATTCACGCTGCCTGTCACATGAAGCGGTGGGTAGGAGGAAAGATTTTTTTAAAAAACGAAGAGGCTATTTAGCTGGTCCCGGTAATCATGCTTTTAAGCTTATTTTACCGGTCTCGGTAAAATAGACGCCCAGGTTATTTTGCCGGTAAATATTTTTTTATTATTATGAAGTGAGGTAATGTTAAAAATGACAACACACGGATTTAACTCAGAATTTCATTTTCTTTCACCATCAATTGTTAAGACAGTTAAAAATCTTTCCCACTATTAACTGTTAAAAGTTATTAAGTTAAAATCGTTTATTTATCATAAATTATTTAAAAAAATATATAGAAGTCCATGAATATTTTAAGCACTTCAGGCATTAGAGTCTCTGCAAATCTAAAATTTACCCTTAGGCATGGCTCTCTTGCCAATACACATCAGGTGCACCCACTGAAGACAACTGTCACAAACCACAGTATCTATATTGTTCAAGTCCGGCCTTCGCAGCTTGCGCAACCGCTGCGCTTAATTTTAAATACATCCTTACTTATAAAACACAGTATTTACCGGCAAAATTACCATGGTGTCTATTTTACTGGGACCAGCAAAATAGCCTGTTTCATAAAAAAAAGAAAACAAGTTTGAGAGGCGGGAAAATTAGAAAATTCCCACATGTGCAAGGCCTCAATGAAATTGATAGCAACCGCAAACACGTGAATATATATATATATATATATATATATATATATATATATATATATATATATATATATATATATATGTCTAGCCGGGCCAAGTCATACATATATATATATATATATATATATGACTTGGCCCGGCTAGACAATATGTTTCCGAACGCCGTCTCTACTTAACTTCAGGGAATCCTAAAATCCTTCTAATGTTAGCTTATCTAAACTCTTCCTTTATCTCATTATAGCGAATTTAGCATTGGTTTTGAAACCGGCTGTCCTAGGCGTGCAGAGGTAGATGTATATATATATATATATGTGTGTGTGTGTGTGTGTGTGTGTGTGTGTGTGTGTGTGTGTGTGTGTGTGTGTGTGTGTATTGTGTGTGTAAGTATGCGTTGTAGGGGTCTGGGCGGGAGTATAAGATTTTATCGCCTATGGGGTGTGTGTGTCACCAAGAAACGTACACTCTTCCGGTATATCTTTGAAAATACGCACCCTTTTCTCACTGAAACCCCTTTTTAAATCTTCCCTCTGTTAGATTTTAATGCCCTCTCCACCTTCGGACCTCCCTGTCTCTCTCGTCTGTTACCCCTCTATATAGATCACAGGTCCCCCCCCCACACTATCACACATACTCTCACCAATTTTTCCGTTGTTCCATTTTCTTTTTGAATCTGTAGGTCTGATGAATTGGATCGTTCTTACGATTCCAATGGAATAAATTATGACCATGGAATATTAGTGTTTAAGTCTTTTTATTATATTATATATATATATATAGAGAGAGAGAGAGAGAGAGAGAGAGAGAGCTATAGCTGGCCACTCGTATGCGAGGATAACCTTGTACTAGGGCGCCTAGCCAATCCCTATTGCAGACGCTTGCTAAGGCACATTTGTGTTTGTTCAACACCCATAGAGCCCACCTGTGGTTTATGCAGCAACTATGCTGAACAAACCTTAGTCACACTTCCTGGGAATGAGCTTGTTATCTATCGTGATCAACAATCTGAACAAGGCCACGATGACTTGTGAGTCGGTGCTAGCACAGCTATCGACAGCTCCCAAGGGTTCCGTCTACCCAATTTCATTCACAGGGCTTGGGTCAACTTTTCAGGTATTTTCCAAAGGTGCCGCACGCTGGGATCAACCCCTCCAGTCCTTTCTGACAAATCGACCATGGTGAGATTTGAACCCGGGTCACATGGTCAGAATGCGAACGTTCTAACCACTTGGCCACATATATATATATACAGTTACACATATATACACAGACACACATGTGTATATATTTATACACACATATGCGCGTGCGCACACAAACAGCCGCATGTATATATAAGCTCGACCAACACCAAAGACCCCCAACGGTGTAACACGCAGATAATGGTTATAAAATATCTCAACTGTTGAACAAGCGGATAAAGAGAAAATTCTTTTTCATGTGTTTCGTTCTTCACAGCGTTATCCCTTTAGTTTAGGTTAGAGAAAGTAATTTACTAAGGAGAAAAATGCATAAAAAGAGCACTTATTTCTGAGATGTCCGCAGACCAAATTCTCGAAATGCAGACCAGATAATGGTCCACGTATCTTGATTATTTAATTCTCGGAATTACCTTTTGAAAGCAACGTTTGCTTTTGTGGTAACAAAAGTATTCTGACACTTCCCTTTTGAAGCTAGATACAATAATAACCAGGAAAGCAACTCTTGCTTTCAATGGCCCACTCTGAGAATTCAAATTGACAAACATTCCCATATCTCTAGCCGTCCTGCATATGAAGAAAAACTGCATCCGCGTCGTGGGTAAGACGATAAACTACGTCCTAGAGCAAGGCCTCTGATCAGGATGTTTTGACGAGCGTGAACACCTCTTAATTGCTGTGTTCCCAGGTTCACCTTGACTCGGGGTAGTGGCACCTGTTAGGGTTCAAGCTAATAGATAACACCCAAACTGTGATCAAGATACTATGAAAGTGTATAAGCAGGTTTTACTACCAGAAATAAATTTTGTTAAAATTATTACCAGCAATACATATTTGAAAAAAATAGCAGCAATATATTTTTGAAAAAAAATTACCTGCAATAAATTTTTGATGAAAAAATATTACCAGCAAAAGATTTTTGAAGAAAAAAAATATTACCAGCCATATATTTAAAAAAAAAATATTACCAGCAATGAAAATTTTGTCAGCATTAAATAACCCATTCAGGTAGATATGCTACAAAACAAAACAAAAAAGAAAAAGAAAAAACTATAACTCTAGATACATACGTAAAATCTATACATTCATTAGAATTTAATAAAAAAACAACAACTTATAATTGCTAAATAATAGACAAAGGCGTTCGGACATACAAAACAATCGAACAGGTTTTACACACCAGAAAATAATTATATGAATATCAATGAAAGGAAACTGAAAACTATTGCGTTTAAGCTTTCTAAGCTCTTTCTTGTGTTCGTATCAGTTTTTCGTTTCTTTTCTGGATATAAGGTGTGTAAAAATTGCCCGAACGCTTTTATTTTTTATGCGCGAGCGCCTTCGGCTATTCTTTTAAACATTATCAAGGATGATTTTTTTTTAAATATAATTCTACAAGAATGTGTAGATTTTTTATGTAGATAACTAGAATTATGTGAATGCACATTATGACCGTGTTTATAGTTCCTACAACAAAATATTTTAAGATATTTTTGATAGATAGATAGATAGATAGATAGATAGATAAATAGGTAAATTTCAGATGTAAGCTTGTATAAGTACATGACTAGAGTGAAAAATTGGAATAAGTAAACAGAGCCAGTCCCTTGCAAGTTGAGTGACTGTCGAAAGAATCAACAGTAGAAGTCGTTTTCTTTCTAAAAACCAAACATATTCAGGAATAAATCAGCTGCTACCACAGTCACAAGAGACGCTAATATCCCCACACACATACTAGTGTGTGTCATGGTGGGGTGTATATTTGTATGTTGGAAGAAAAAAACTGGAAAATATTAATATAATCTGGAATTTATCTTTAACGACATAAACACATATACACACACGCGCAGTATACACGCCCGTATGCACAGACACAGACACAGACAGACACACACACACACACACACACACACACACACACACACACACATATATATATATATATATATATATATATATATATATATATATATAGGGCAGAGAGATAGAGAGAGGAAGAGCGATACATAGAAACATATATGAAATTACATAACAGTGAGGAACAAATGTAAATTTATGTAGAATAATTTTTAACTCCGTTATTTTACATCGGACACTACCACCAGTACTCATATTGTAGGTTGTATTTTTTATTCTTTAATCTGACGGATTTTTATTACTTAAACATTATTTTTTGTGGGTATTCGAATTTGAATAGACGTTCCGTTTATTTATTAAACTGTATATTTATTTATATTCTTTCTGCTGGCCTAAGCTTATATTTTTGAGGCTGCTAAAAATTTCTTGCCCACATTCCAAAAATCTGTATTTCATATTTCATTAGCCTGAAAATCTATCCATGGTATATATATATATATATATATATATATATATATATATATATATATATATATATATATATATATATATATATGTATTTTGTCTTTTTGTTGTCTCTCCTAAAATTTATTCCGCCATCCATTTTCTCAAGGTCGCTAGGTAGATTATGCACTGTTTTCCTCTGCCCTCTGTCTTACAATCTGTCCTGTGAGTATCAAATATTCCAAGCCCACTTTCCTCATTATATTCGCGAGAAATTCCAACGGTCTCTTTCTGATGTTAAGTATAAATGTCCTTCTTACTTTCTTTAAATCTTCGCCGTTGTTCGCATGTTTGTTGTTGACCACATGTTCAGAAGGATGCTGAGAATGAAATAGTATTCTCAGCATCCGTTTGTAAATTTCAGTTGTTTCAAATCTCTTCTTGATCTGCGAGGACATTGTCCAGACTTCCCTGCCATATAGGAGAACTGATATTACGTAACAGTTCAGTACTCTTTTCATTGTTTCTATGGAATCTTTTTCTATTTCTTAATACTGCTTAGCTTTTAGAAGGCATCTTTCGCTATCCTACTGCGTGTTCAGCATTCAATCACGCACTTTCTGTCTTCTGTTAAAACAACAGATATGTAAATTCTTGTCCTTGTTTGATTATGGTATTTCCAGTTAATGGAAGTAATGGATAGCGGCAGGGATTGAGGAATCGGAGAGCCGAGTTCGAATTTCAGTCAAATCAATTACATTCACTTAGGTGCTAATACCCTTGGGAAAGGCATGAATCCAACTCTTCTTCTCCCCTACAGCTATGGCTAAATAAATAACAGGGTAGATCTTGTTCTATAGCCTGAACTGAAACAAATGGTAACCTACTGCGGGAAAAAATCTACATCGTCAGTCACGTATCGAAAGATGTTAAACTGTTCCTTTTGCTAACAACCATGCATTTTATCTTTTTGCAATTGTTTTTCTTTCTGGCTTTCCTTCATTACCTTCTGTAGGAATACTGGAAGTTTCCTTTCTGTGAAAAGATAATAAGTCCTGGTCACTCAGTTATATGACAGTTATATATGCACGCTTAGGCGCTTATGTATCTATCGATACATGACTGATGAGGCAGATATTTTTCCACAGTAGGTTGCCATTTCTTTCTGCAGAAGACTAGTTGCCATCCAAGGCTATAGAACCCGGTCTGTCCTGCTGGGAAAGAAGAAGAGGATTCATATCTTTCCCAAGGGTATTAGCACGTAAGTGAATGTAATATATTCGACTGGAATTCGAACTTGCTTTTCCGATTCCTCATCCATTATTCCATTGTGCCTCCTCTGGTAGGTCTTCTAATTCTCTCGCCTCATTGTATAGTTTGAACAAGTCCAGTGAGACTACACATCATTTCTATTTTTGTATATTTACTGAATTCATTTTCTGGAGAGATAACACTTTCAATAAATTCAGAATATATTTATCATAAATAGTTTTTAGCCACAGTTAATTTTGTTTCTAATTTAGATTTGTGTATGGTGGGGAGATATATTTGTCGCTAGCTGCATAAAAAATATAAAGATTTGAAAGACCAGAAAATATTTCTTAAACAGGAATTCACTTGTGATCAGACGGAAATATAATCAGTCTACGGTTGTAAACTGTAATCAACTCAGCAAATAAAACCGAAGTCTAGAGATATACATAAATATATAAATAAAGAGGAGACGTTTATTCGGAAGAAAATATATTAAAAAATGAGTGAATCCCATTCGTATCATTAACGATTATTTATTTTCATCATAACTGTTGTAAACTAGAAAAGGTTACTGAACAGAATAATCAAATGAATGTTGGTAATACGTAGGACAAGAACAACACATATAAGATTCGCCAGCGGCGCGTAGAAGAAGTAGTCAACAGGCTAGAAGTGAATTCAATAGTGAACCTTCAACTGCAGGATATTTACCAAACGTCCCACGCGGTCAGATGTGGCACAAGGCCGAATTTAATGTAGGGTTTCTGTGCCCGTAGACTTGCCCGAAAATTTCCCGTAGACCCTGCATAAAACGGGGTCGATAGTTGTTTCTCGAGACGAGACTCTGCCCTTCGACATAGTCTCGTCTGGGGATCCACTCTGCCCGGAGGCAGAGAGTTTAACCATTACAGCTGGAGACGAATCTCCGACTGCAGACCAACATACAGTATTTACTACTATGTAAATGGGACATACCCATTATCGTCCTTAAGTATGCTACAGCAATAACTGAACAAGATATTTTACCGTTTGCTTCCACAGAAGTCTGCCATTTTTCAAACAATTTCATATTCAGTCTCCCTTACAACTTCTTTATCTTTCGCAGCAAAAAACTATATATATATATATATATATATATATATATATATATATATATATATATATATATATATATTTGTCCTTAGTAGTCTTCGGGGTCTTTTATTGTTCCATTAAGAAATTCTGCAAATATCAAAGTAGATATCAATCCAAATGTACAAATCTAATGGTTAGGCCATAAGTGTCCTAATTTCATAGTATAGGTCATAGTTTTTGCCCAAGTATATTTACTCGGTCACCCCACCAAGGGTGGATGTGACGCAAGGTCGTCTTAACGTGGGGGCCGCATACACATATTTTTGCATATGGGCCAAGGACAAAAAAAGATTTTTGCCCAGCATCTGCGACCACTGTCACGCTGCCATCAGTATTATACCAACCCAACCTCTTTAGTACGATAAGGAAGGTGCTGTTGTAGGGTTGGAACACCAAAGGCTGAATAACATCCATCTAAAATGAGGAGAGTCATAGCTCCACTTACAGCACAGGGACGTTAACCACGCCTTAGTAAACCCTCATTGGCTAATAGCTTTTGTCCAATTACAAAAAAAAAACATTACAGTCCAGCGTTTTTTTTTTCTGATAGAATATGACGTCATTTGAGTTGTTGCATAATATCGGCACTTTTTCTTCATTGCTTTATTGGTACTCGTTTGAATCAATCGCTTGATTTTCTACGAGAAGTTAATTGCAGCTGAATATCTTCTACACTTCCATATACTCTGCATCACATTATTTGAGTGAACTCTGGCCTTTGATACAGTTAGTCGAGCTTCTTTTTTCTTACTCCGCGTTTTCGATGTAAATAAATAAACATTGTATTATAGTACCCACTTTTTATCACTTGTCACAATTTACCTAAAAAAAACAGGATATTATTATGTGGAAGTCACACACCAAAGCGACAAAACTAGCCAGGCTTATCCAAAATATTTCTATTTGATTTTGATATTTTAAGTCAACTGACTATTTCTTGAGACGTATAATTTTGATTGTTAGTAATATTTCAATGAACCTCAATCGTGGAGTGTCTTTTAAGGAGAATCAATAGGCAGATAACTTTGCAAACATATTTGAAACATTCGCCCATTAAGAGTATTTATCCCACGAATGAAATTATTTTAGAAACATTACTTTTTTAGAAAATCTTGGTAAAAATACTTATTCTTACATCTGTTACCGCCACACACCTTATCTAACATTATGAAATTTTGAGAAATACATTTTTTTAGGGCTTAATGATTAAGATATAAGCCAGAAATGTTTGGAGAATTTAAATAATTTTTTTTTCTAAAACAGAGACCCCAGTTACCGAAAATGTGTTCCGAATCGTAAAATAAAAACATACCATAAAATTAGTAAATTCAGCGTTTAATTTTTAGCATAAGTGGTAGTTCACATATATACGGAGTGTTATATGTCCAGCAGTTTTGGGCCAAGAATCCCCAAGTCCGACAAGAACTTTATCCCCCAAATCTTGTTCCTTGCGACATTTCCTCTTCAAAATTTAAATCCCACTTTCAAAGGAACTGTATTTCAAGACATCGAGGCAATCCTAGATAATGCTAGGAGATAGCTGCTTGCTATCTCCAAAAGAGGAGCTCTAGGGACGCTTGCATCAATAGAAATGACGCCGGATAAAATGTGAGGCTTCAGAAGTGGACTACTTCGAAGGAGATTAAATGCCGAATTGATATGTGTTGTAGTTTTATATTTATAGCATCAGTTCCGAGATTTTTTGATCAGACGTCGTACTTTGACATATTCAGATCAAAATTCTGCTAATATCTACATGTTGTGGACATTTTGACCCATTCTTGTATATATGTTCGCATGTATATGTACGTGTGCGTTTTATTCTCAAGACTTCGTCATTATTTATATCTGAAATCTCTTCCTGTAAGCTTTTCCTTTTTCCTGTCTAAATCTTCTATCTTGTCCTTCCCTTTCTTTGCCTTTTATCATAATACATTCGCAATAAAATACTTCCAGACGCTGAAATATTTCATTTTTACTTTTATTTTACTTTAATCTATTTTTTGGTTTTATTTATTTAGCAATTCATTTCCGTTTTGCAAAATTCAAACAGGAGAAAAAAATTTAGACCAAATCAAGAAAAAAAAACCTCTTTTAAGAAAATAAAAAAGAGCAGCCGACTATACACAAATTAATTATCTCAACACCTTATGGCTTTTTCTCCATCTTTTCTTGTAATTTTTCCTTTCCTGCGAAAAAGAAGAAACAGAAAGTAAAATATTACAGAATTCTTCAGAATAAAAAGACAGCTGAACAAACACTAAGCTTCTGGTCTTGATTACTCTTGGCATAGTTCTCGAATCAGTTGATCAACTAGTTCCACGAGCCGGGCAGATGATGTACGCTGTTAAAAACTTTCTAGATAGGAATCCGTACAAACAAACAAATTCAAATATAACATGACAATTTTCCTCGCCATAATCTATCTTACACATTTATCATCCGACCATACTTTGGATATTGTTACCACATCTGGTCAACTGCTCCTGTTATATATTTAGAGATTCTTGATAAAGCCCAAAGAAGAATCCGCAAATTTATACGTCCTGACCTGGCAGCTCGGCTTCAGTTACTTTCCTACTTCCGTATTTTCCCTGTGCTTTTTCTATACTTTCCCTGTAATTGTTCTGATACACTTTCTTCCATGGTACTTATACTCTGTGAATTTAAGCGCGGTACTAGATTGACTGCAAGGTCTCATTTTACAGTTGAAATGTCTAGATGTAACCGTAAGTTCTATGCTAAAAGTTTCTTCTCGCTTGTGGAACTGTTTTTCGGTATCTTGCTTCCCAGTCTACTTTTGATCTTCAAAAATTCAAATAAAATGTCAACCCTTAACTTGTCTTCATAATTCCTGTTCTCTGTTCTTCTCCTTTCTTAATAGTGTTTTTTTTTTCTCATCTTCTCTCAAATTCATTAGACACATAGCGTCTTAGTGGCTTTCTTGTCTTGCTTTAGGTGAAATGATTTTAAAAAAAAGAAGTAAACCCAGCCCATTTGCAAAACTTTATGAATTATACCAAATATTTTCAGCGGGATTTTTTCAGTGTATGGAGAATATGTAAAGCATCTTTATACAAGCGCAGTACTAGATTGGCGGCAAGGTCTCATCATTTTGGAATGGCTAGATGTAACCGTAATTTCTATGCTAACAGTTTTTTCTCTCGCACTTAACAAATGCAGAACTTTCTTCCAGCTGCTTGTCTTTCATTCAAGTTTAATCTTCCAAAACATAAATGCAATTGACGTCTTTTTCTTTTTTTTATTCCTTTTTTAAAAATATTGTTCTCTCTCCTTAGTAGTGTTCTTCTTTCTCGCATTCTCTTATACTCAGCAGCCTCTTACGTGTTACTGGCATTATTGCCTTGATTGGGGTTAAATGATTTTTAAAATGTTACATTTTCAAACAGCGTTTACTGGTGGAATCAATTCAATATACCAGTTTTCTAACAGATGAATTAATGCATTATTACTCCCAGTTTCCAATTAGTAATCTGCACTTAATCTAAAGCATACAAAAACTAGCATATATAGTTTAGCATCTAGAGTTGTCACACAGGAAGAAATGACTAAAAATCAATCTTAAGCAAAGAGTATGCTTGGTCGTTAGCAAAAGGGACAACCCAAGAAGCGTGTTACATATTGGAGACGTCAAAATCAAACAAGTAGGAAAATTAAATTATCTAGTGTAATAAGAAAATTGGAAAATGCGTCGGAGAAATCAGAAGAGACGTTGGAATAGCGAAATATGCACACGAAAATTAAGCAAAGTAGTAAGGAACAGGAAAATTCTCTTACAAACAAAAATGCTAAACACCTATGTCATATCAGGGTTCTTATATGGCAATGAATGCTGGACAAATTCCTCACGGATTGAAACTTGAGGTAACGAACGTGTGGTTCTACAGGAGGATACTGAGACTACCATGAACGGAATATGTGAAGTTTAAAGTAAAAATGGAAACAAAATGCAATTTTTATTTAAAATCAGAAAGAGAGAGTTAAAATAATGAGAAAAGAGAATTGGAGAATTTTATATTCGTAGACATATTGAAATGGCTGGCAAAACAGGGAGTGAAAGTGATAGTAAAAAGACGAAGTTGTTAAAAACTACATAGGATAGGAAGCTGTAGAGATCCAAAATCACCCACGTCCTGAAGGAATACAGTACATACGAGCGTCAACTGAAAAGTTCCTAGGCTGACCAAGATATAAATATAAATAGACACGGTTTGTTACTTACTTCCTTCCTAAGTATAAAGCGAATATAAAACTTTTAACGGAAACTCGTTTTAACACAAATCAGAGTTATTTACATTATTTACATTGTTCCAACGGTTGTCCTCATCTTTAATACCATATTCACGACGTTTCGGTCATTGTACGCTTCGGCCTTCTTCAGATGATATAGGTTGGAATTTTGAACCGAAACCTTTATGGGCGTAGAATGTTCTAATTTCATTTCCTTTGGATATCTCAGGTTCAATTAATTACACTTACTAACTCAACTATCCCAATTTCTGTTCCCTTTGCTGTGGCCAAATATTGAACTCACAGCTCTTTGGGTTTAGTCGCGTTTTATGATCTTCCAACTAATGCTTTTATCCACTGGACCATGTGTCCTTGTGTCCTTGGTGAAATTTCAACTAATATCACCCGAAGAAGGCCGGAGCGTATAGCGGCTGAAACGTTGTGATTATAGCAATAAAGATGAGGACAACTGACGGAACAATGCATATATCAGAAATATAATCAGGCAATTCGGCGTTAATAAGCAGGAAAATGTGTTGAATTGTAGGTTTTCAGCTTTTCCTTCCATTTTAAATCTTTTATTACATTCAGTGGCTGAACTTTTGTTAGCGTTCAGAGGAGGGTTTAATTTCTTTGTCAGGCGTTAAAAGCTGCCTACCATGAAAATAACAGGTTGAAATCTTGACTTTCATCTCGGCTCAAATATTGAAATTCATACACAAATGTCCTGAAGGACACATCGCACAGTGAATAAAGCTGTTAGTTAGATCCAGTGACAGGACCCAAAGTGTGAGAGTTCAGTACCTGGTTAAGGCTGTGGAGAACTTGGAATTAACAGGAGATAACTGACATCCATTAGTCATGGCACGTGGAACTAGAACAGTCTACCCAGTGAGCGAAATAAAGGGTTAAGTTCGACATTCCAACCACCTGAAGAAGGTTGGAGCGTACAACGGCCGAAACGTTGTGATAAGCATGGCGACAAAGATGAGGACAATAGTCCGAATAATGTAAATAGAGTCTCTTCCTGATACTAAGTTTAAGTGTCCTTTTTGTATCCATTTTCTCTAAAACTTCGTTGTTGTTCACATGTTTGTCGTTTCTCACATGTTCTTCAGATGGATTCTGTGAATGCAATAGTATCCAACTTCCTGTCACTTGTAGCTATTAATAAATTTTGTCTTGCTGTTATTTCTTCTAGGCTCGGTTTCGCCGTCTAATTACTCAAGCTCACTAAGGATGTCAAGCGTTGTTTTCCTCTGTCCTTCTTGACCGCTATCTGTCCTGTGAGTACCAGATTTACCAAACCTTCCTTCCTCATTATATACCTCAGAAACCGCAACTGTTTCTTCCTGATGTTAAGTATTAGTTTCCATTTTCTCTAAAACTTCGTCGTTGCTCATATGTTAATAATAAATAAACAAAATAAAAAAGAGAAAGATATGAAATCAATCCAAAAGAGAGAAATACGTTAATACCAGAAAGTAATGAAAACGAAAAGAAAATTTGAAAGGAATACGTGAAAAGGAAAAACGAAAAGAAAACCTGAAAGGAAAAAGAAGAAAATGAGTTAGAGAAAGAACAAAATCGAAAGAAGAAAAAATTATTCAAAAGAAAGAAAAAGAGATCCAGTCAAAAAAAAATGATGTGCGATAATTTTTAAGCATGTCCACTTATGAAAAAATATTATTAAATACTGAAAATGTTATTTGAAATGTGACAAAATCAATCAAAATTTTCAT
>OZ038509.1:4337594-4430094 GCA_964036315.1 Acanthosepion esculentum | reverse complement strand
TATATAAATACAGAAGGATAAAGTGAAAGTCTAAGTTTCCAAAGCAAAAGTCCTGGCGCATAAGAGAGAAAGAGCCAGGAAGAAGTAAATGTATATATGTGCGTTTTTTTTTTATCCAAATATAGTAGTCGCCGCTTGTCCACGTGGTGAAGGAAAGTATATTTGTTTTCAAATATAGCAAGGACGGTTTAGCCGTGTAGGGCCGGCAGCTAGTCATGCCAATATCGTATTTCGTCTCTTATTATGTTACGTTAGCCGCAGCATAGGAGAATGGACAAAATTAATTCATCGATTCTAGTTTTGGATAATTTTCCATCTGTTTATATAAACATCTATAGATCCACTTTGAAAAAGGCCACTCGTTTCACATTGACTGTCGGCATTATATCCTATTTATAAAAGCTTCTGTATGTATTAAATTTTAGAAATAGTGAAATTTTGGTCTCCTTGACCGGGGTATAAATTCGGGTAACTTAAGAATAATGAAAAGCAAGAAATAAAATTAAATAAATACTAGTAAAAATTAATAATAACTAACAATGCTCCTGAGGTGAATAAATATGACGAAAAGTCACTATGTCTAAAATTCGACGGATAATACTTATCACCAAGCAAACAAAGCCATAGTTCGATCAACAAATAAGGAAGCTCCCACAGCCAGGATGTAAGAAAAGAAATAAACAAATAACCTCTATCACCACAGAAACAATGTCAATTAATATTAATTTTTACTAGTATTTTTTCATCCTATTACTTTTGCTTTTACACCAAGTAGTAATAGACTTAAGCTGTCTGAATTTCTTAAATGAAGTATTGGCAATTATTATTAATTTTTCACTAGTTTCTCTTTCGTTTTATTTCACTTGCTTTTACAGCACGAAGTAATAGTCTTAAGTTGTTTGAATGTCTTAGCTGAAGTATTGTTTATTATGATTATTATTATTATTTGACTAGTATTTATTTCGTCTTAGGTTATTTGATTTTTTATTTGGTATTGCATTAGCAATTATTATTCATTTTAACTAGTATTTACTTCATTTTATTTCTCCTGGTTTACATCTAATAGCAATAGTCTTCAGAATTTCAGAGATGAAACATAATTATTATTCGGTTTAACTAGTATTTACTTCATTTTATTTCTCCTGGTTTACATCTAATAGCAATAGTCTTCAGAATTTCAGCGATGAAACATAATTATTATTCGGTTTAACTAGTATTTACTTCATTTTATTTCTCCTGGTTTACATCTAATAGCAATAGTCTTCAGAATTTCAGCGATGAAACATAATTATTATTCGGTTTAACTAGTATTTACTTCATTTTATTTCTCCTGGTTTACATCTAATAGCAATAGTCTTCAGAATTTCAGCGATGAAACATAATTATTATTCGGTTTAACTAGTATTTACTTCATTTTATTTCTCCTGGTTTACATCTAATAGCAATAGTCTTCAGAATTTCAGAGATGAAACATAATTATTATTCATCTTAACTCGTATTTACTTCATTTTATTTATCTTGTTATTCACATCATAATAATAGTTTAAAGTTGTCTGAACGTCTGACATGAAACATTAGCATTTATTAAAGTGGTGTTGTTTCAGATTTTCTCAGTACTAGAATGACGAACTTCTCCAGATGTGATGCGGAAGGCACTCCCAATTAAGTTGGATTTTTTTTTTTAAATCAAGAGTCTTTGTAAATGCTCGCCATGTAAACACCACTTGTTTAACGTAGCCAATCCTTTTGGACACGTTGACCTGTTTATATGTAGTTTACCAGTTGCCATTGACCAGGTGGTCATTGGTTTCTCTCTTCGTGTAGCAGCTGGACAGTAATTCTCTTCATTCGAAAGGGAAGTGGGTAAGGAGGATGGAAATGCTAAAAGCAATACAGAAGAGTGGATTATTCTGCGGAATTGGCAAATACTGATGGCGCCGGCCCAGAAGTGCGTTTGTCGTCAGTAGATGAAAAGAGAAAGTTGGGTAATGCAGGAGTAAAAGAAGAACGGGAAGGAACTGAGAGAGTAAGTGGGAAGACGTCGATTTTGAAAACAGACGACAATTACAAGAATGCTGTAAAGAAGCGGATGGTGATAAATTAGATAAAAAAAAAGACAGTAAATAAAGTAAATCAAATGTAGAGAAAATAAGAACAATAAAATGTATTCAAAATGACAAAAGAATGTGTGGCTTCGTTAAAAACATGGTGAATAGGTAAAATGAACGTGAAAAGAATATAAGTAATAAAAGTGAGACGATGAACAGGAAGGAAACGAAAGACGATAAAGAAATTAAATGAAAAATAAACGAAGAAAAACAGATGAGTAGAAAAAGAAGAAAGCACAAGGAGCAAGAAGGAGAGAAAATGAAGGGAGATAAAAAGCTGAATGGCGGGGAAGAAGAAGAAACCGAAGAAGAAAAATTAAGAGGAGAAAAGAAAATGAAATAGAAATGAAGACGTGGAAAAAGAAGACAAAAAAGAAAAAAATAAAGAAGTGCAAAGAAGAAAACAACGAAAAAAAATGAAAAAAGAGGAAAGAAGAAGAAATGTAGAGTGGAAAGAAGAAAACAAAAACGAAAAAAGGAAGACGGAAGAGAAGAGAAAAAAATGAAGAGAGAAAAAGGGAGACAAAAATTATGAATAGGGAAAAAGACGAAGGAGAAACAACAAAGAAGAAAAATTACGACAAAAAAGTGAATAAAAAATGAAGAGAATAGAAGAAATGGAGATAGGAAAAAAAGAAGACAACAAATGAAGTGGAAAAAAGGAGAGGAAAAAGAAAAAATGAAGAGAAGAAGAGGAAGAAAAGCAATAAAACGATAAAAGGCGAAAAACAGTGAAGAAAATTATGAAGAAGAAAGAGAAAAGCGGAAATGTTCATGAGAAAAAAGATTATGTAAATTTGCATTACGAAGAAGAAGATCTGAAAAAAGAGAAAACAAACAAGTAAATAGAGGATGACAAAGAAAAAAGAAAGGTTAAAAGAAAGAAAGAATAAGAGAAAGAAAATATTTCAAAAATTGAGGAAAATTAAATCAAGGAGAAAGAAAGAAAGAAAGAAAGAAAGAAAGAAAGAAAGAAAAAAGAAAGAAAGAAAGAAAAAAAGAAAAAAGAAAGAAAGAAAGAAAGAAAGAAAAAAGAAAGAAAGAAAGAAAGAAAGAAAAAAAGTTTGAAATATTGAGAAAAAATAAAGAAAGGAAAGAGTGCAAAAGAAAGAAAGAAAGACATCGAAATAGAAAGAGAGAGAATTATATTAAAGGGAACGATGAAAAAAGATTATAGAAATTTCCTTTTGGAAATAGGAGTATGAATTATTAAGAAGAAAATCGATCGTTGCTAAAGTGGCCTCAGTACGGCCAAGTGGAGGCTAAAAGAGACAGTGAAATTAGTACAGACGCGAATCTCACGTTACTGAATCTCTTGTATGAATTTGTTTTGGAGGAAATAGAAAAAGGAAAAAATTATATTGCATTTTACAAGAACAATTAGGAAGAGGTAAGAAAATTTTTCAGCTTTTTTCTTCCTTTTGACAGGGATGGAAAAGAATAGATGACACCTACAATAAAATGCTTAATATCTCAGCCAGTAAACGGTAATAGGATCGTGCATATATTTTTTTAATCATTACACTTCAAGCAAGGTGAAAGTGCCACTAAGAGGCAAGGCTACTGAGAGTGAAGGAGAATGAAAAGACTTTAGAAGGAACTTGAAACCCAGTCTTAAACAGGAAACAAGGAACACACGTCTACTCCTGTTCAAAAGACCGGGGAGGTGTGTAAACTGGACGATAGACAAGCCTATTTACTCCCATTGAGAAAAAATATATAGGAAATACAAATACGGACTTTAGATAGAGACGTTAGAAGTATAAAGTAGAAGTAGAATTTAGAAGGAACAAGAAACCTAATCCTCGACAGGAAACAAACTCTAACCCAGTACAAAAGAAAGGAGAGGTGTGTGAACCGGGCGATAGACGAACCTATCTACTCCTACTGACGTGAATAAAAAATATCAGGGTTTTGACGGGGACTCTAGAAGTATAAAGTAGAAGTAGACTTTAAAAGGACCCAGAAACCCAATCCTAAACAGAAAACAAGGGATACACCTGTACTCCTGTTCAAAAGAAAGAAGTGGTGTGTGAACCAGGCGATAGGCGAACCTATCTACTCCTACTGACGAGAACAAAAATATCAGTTTAGACGGGGTCTTTAGGAGTATAGAGAGAACTAGAATTGAGAAGGAACCGGAAACTCACTCCTAAACAGGAAGTTACTCCTGTTCAATCGGCTATGGAGGGTGTGAATATGAACAGAATTCTATCGAACAAAATTCTATCGAACAAGTATGAAGCCATCCGGATAACTAAATAATGAGAGAGCGGATTTGAAAATAGATGATGAACATCGATCCCTGTCTAACGTTTTCTGCTGACATGAAGTGGAAATATTATATTAGATCAATTGCTAGGTATGCTACTCGGAAATTTGGCTCCCTGTGTCGTGAGAGACAATTTTTCTCGGATTGATCTATCTTACATATTCATAATCTACCATACGTCCGTGGTTTGGATATTTCTGCCACATAATGTCTGATGCTCCTGCTATATATTTTGAGATGCTTGATAAAATCGAAAAAATAATCTGCAATATTATTGGTTCTAAACTGCCAGTCCGGCTTCAGTCACTTCCCACCGCCATAATGTAACTTATGTTAGGTAAATAAATGACAAAGTCTAATACTGCTCTATGCAATGCGATTCGCCCTCTAAAAGGACTCTATCGGTCAAAATAAATATCCTTATTTTTGAAGTCCTTTCAGAGGGCGAAACGCGTTACATAGAATGTTTTCCACTGTGTCATTCTGATAGATAAAATAAATTATCTCATATAATTAACTAGCAGCCGTACCCATCTAGTCGATCAGAAAAAGCGTTCAATTAGATTGGAGCAGAAACAGCATCATACTTAGATGTAACAGAGTCTATCTTCTTCAATTACTTTAAAGTACTTTCATTAAAAAAACATTTTGAATTAATGCAGTTACTGATATAACAGAAGTAGTCTGTATTTATTCAATCGAAGTTAGCCGAGGACATGAAGGGGCAAAACAGGCAACATGAAGACCCACTTCAGACCACAATTATGTAGGAGTTTTTGAAATTCAATTTGTCAGTGTGCTACCAGGGATATAATTTATAATGGGATGCATTTAGAAAGCATTTTTAAGTTTGATGAACAGTGGTTGAAAGATCAACGAAAAATAAGAAAGAAACCAGTAAAAATCGCCGTAGCAAAAACAAGTAAAATAAATTAATCCAAACAAACAAATAAACAAATAAACAAATTAACAAACCACGCCCAACAAAATAACCGTTAGAATAATATAATAGGTTGCTCGCAATGCATCACTGTATATATAAAAAGTCGAGCAAAAACACAACGCACTTGTTCTGATGATTGCATAAAGCAGAGTGTTTCTTCTGGGCTTTGACTTCAGTGTCCACTTATACACACACACACACACACACACATATATATTTATATATATATATATACACACATATATATATATACATATATTTATATATATATATATATACACACACACATATATATATATATATGTGTGTATATATATTAAATATATATATGTGTGTGTGTATGTATAAATATATGTATATATATATATGTGTGTGTATATATATATATATATATATATATATATATATATATATATATGTGTGTGTGTGTGTGTGTGTGTGTGTGTGTGTGTGTGTGTGTGTGTGTGACGATATATACATTTTTATATATCAAGAACAGTTTTGGAGGAAAGATTTTTGCCAAAGTGAAAAAAGTTTCTGTGAATCGCGTTTCATCGCTTAGGACTTACATCGGGGACTAGTTTTGTTTACGTTGATGTGAATACACATGACCACGAGTGGAAACGCTGGGAATTTTAAATTTAGACATTTTTGTTTAATGTGTTTTTGGTATAATTTTTTTTCTTTTCCTTTTTCTTTACATCATTTTTGTTATTAAATAACCCAAATTATGTTAACAGAAGATCTGTGATAACAGAAGAATGGCGAAACGTTGTAAGAACCTGGGCGCAAATTTACTATAGATGAACTGACGACTAAAGCTTCTTTTACACATTTTTGTCCTGGTGAATTATTTTCTGTTTTAATAAGCGTGGCACTTTTATATCAAAATTCTGGTCAGTCCCGTTACGGTGAGCAACTAAGGCGTTTAATGTGCTGTTTTTAAAAATATCTCTTTCGTGTTCATATAAAAATTTATTTGAAATTCTTGATGTTTCGCCACTATATTATTTCTGGCAATCCTTCCTGGTCATGGTGTAAATTCATCCTTCAAGATTCGGCTCGTTGTTTTGTTTTATATTGATTAAATCTTTTATCATTTAGATGTAGTTGTGGCAAATTTTATTCTATATAGGAATAAAGTGTCGCTGACGATACTTTAACTTGAACATAGATCGCTAGAGAGCAAACACAGGTGATCCAATTATAGAATTAAAAGAACACATGATCATAAAGAAAACCAATAAATAGATAGTATAGTGACAACTAAGCGATCACCCTTTCTACTCTATCCTCTATTACTATCCGGATCACCATTTCTATTCTATCCTCTATTACTATACGGACCGCTATTCTCTATACTATTCACTATACTATTTCTCTATTCGGTGGATACTTTTCTAGCGAGTATTATCGAGAAAGTACTATTAGTACGAGTGCTATTCGAAAGCGTCTGGCACCAGTATTGTTCAACGGCGTTACTATAGTCGTATTTGCGATTACAAAGTCTCTGCTACAACAAGCATTACGAAAGTAACAACGAGTATTCGATGACATCACAAAAGAAATATGTTTACTATAAAAATACACTGACAATGGTTTTATTATAAAAATGCATTGGAAAATAATTTTACTATGAAAATGCATTGCCAATAATTTTACTATAAACTTGCATTGGAAAGGATTTTAATAAAAATACATTGGAAATAATTTTACTAAAAAAAATACAAAGGAAATAATTTTACTAAAAAATGCATTGATCATCATTTCTTTAATACTATTTACGTGTGGCGGTTCTCTCTCTCGTTGACATCATAAAAGTGTATGTTGAGTTTAGATAAATAATAACAAACGAAGAAAATTAAACAAAATGTAAACAAAAATATAAACAAAAAGAAGAAAATTAAATAAATAATAAACAAATTAACAATCTAGGAATGAACATATAAACACAATCTAGGAATGTACATAATAATAATTATAATCAACAAAAAATTATTAAGCAATCAATAATGAATAATGAGTATAAATTGACAAGCAACACTATGAAATAGCTACAAAGAGCTGCATTCGAACCCACATTTAAAAAATACAAAAACAAAAAATGCATACTCAATAAACCCCCTAGAATAATAAAGAAAGATAAGCGTTACTGGCTACCCAATAGATTGCGTTCAAGCAGGAAACAGTCTCTCGACAATCAGTGTCTCTGCACGCACGCACACACACACACACACACACACACACATTTTTTATATATATATATATATATATATATATATATATATATATATGGTTGACTCTCCGCAGCTCAGTTCCTAGGAACCGACAGCCAGACATCAGCACATGATATGATTATAGCGGTGAAGGTTCTGTGCAGAACCAATCACACTTTTTGAAGGGTTGGATACAGAGGCCTGGTGCACTACGAGTCACAAGTTTCCCAAACGACCTTCCGCTGGTTTTGAATTCAGAGTTGTCCTTCTCCTAGACCAGTTGCCATCCATGGCTATAGAGCCCAGTCTATCCTGCTAATTAATTAATTATTGGATGGAGAAGAAGGTGATAGATATATCTTTCCCAAAGGGTATTAGCACGTAAGTGAATGTGATGGATTCTACTGGGATTCGGACTCGGCACTCCAATTCTTCAAGCCGAGCCGCCATGCACTACTCCACCATACGTATTAGTCTATGTTTGCGTGAGTGTGAAAAAGTAGATATTACAGGAAGAATATCTAGACAGAACATCAAACGATGTGTCTGGAATAGAAATTGAAATGTCTGAAGTGAATCGATTCAAAGTTCCTCCTGTGGTCAGCCTCAAGACTTTCCGCGTGTGAATTGTCACCTTTGTTGATTTAGATGCGCTACTCGACATTTACTTCCATAGTGGCCGACAAAGCTCTTTTGTACAAAACGTGGATAAGATTTCTAATTCTAAAGTCTAAAAGATATCCAGTTACCTGAGGGTAATGTCATTCGGGATACGGTTCATATTTTAATCTACTCACAGTCAGATTTGGCGAGATTTTTTCTCCACTTGATCATTTGAAAGTTCCATAAACCAGTTCGAATAATGTTATTTGGTTTGAAAGCTATTGTGGCACGTGAGATATGAGGCATCAACAGGAAACTTATATACTAACTGATCGAACACCAGAAAAGAATAAAATGCCTTTTGGTCGGGCTAAGACCGCTTCTCTCTCTCTCTCTATCTATCTCCCCCCTCTCTCTCTCTCTCACACACACACACACACACACACACACACAACGCTGTAAACAAACTCCCAAATACAGTTATTAATTAATTTCTGAGGAAGGACCGAGGTGGTCTGAAATATTAAATATATATAAAAACATATAAATAAATACTTTCGCAAAAAAACACCCAATTTTTTTTTCAGTTGTTTTATCCACACGCACGCACACACACACACACACACACACACACACACACACACACACACACACACACACATATATATATATTCAAATGTAAAAGAAAACTTTCCAATGACGGAAGTGGAAGATGCGCTTCGTTAACTGCATTTCGTAATAAAATATTTTAGTAGGATCGTGATTTCCCACCTGATGAAACGTTAATTTTTTTAACGTAGAAACAAGATGTACAGTTTTGTGCATGTTCTAATGAAACACCGCATAATGCATATAAATATATATATATATATATATATATATATATATATATATATATATATATATATATATATAGTGTGTGTGTGTGTATGTGTGCGTGTGTAAGGGATAAATTGACGTCTAAATTAGGCAAAAATGAAAATAATACTGACATCTCATTTTAACAGATATATTTACCAAAATTGCACAAAAATATCTTGAAATACTAAAGTAATATTAATTCAATAAAATCGCTACTGACTTCAACCACGTCCTCCAGACGAATTTCTTGCATCTTTTCTGAACCGTTTCCTTGTTTAAATTGGTGAATGCTCCCTAAACCTTGCTTTCAGTTCATCTTTGGTGTTACAAGGAGTTTTGTTGGTCTATCACTCAACTGCGCTCCACACGATTGCAGCCTGGGTAGTAAGGTGGCCAGATGTAATAGGTTATGTGATCGCAGAAATAATTTGACAGCCATAACTGTGATCTCCTGCTTGCGTGGCATGGGGCCGAGTCCTCTGACCAGATATATGGTCTTCCAGCAGCTATCCTCTTGACCCAGGACAGTACTACCTGCTCAAGTTCCTTCATGTAGGCCTGTGTGTTGAGTCTGACAAATGAATGGGTTATTTTCTTAACACAACGCTCAGAATGAGCTTTTCGTGCCGCCGTACCTACGTAATCACCATTTGAGCTGTTCAACTCTTTGCAAATCCTCTACACTATCCTCAGATTGACAGCGAAACGCTTTGCAATGTTCGTATTAGAGCTTCCGGCACGAATGCCAAGCTGTAGAGCATGCCGTTTAAAAATTTCTGGCAGAGAGAATTGAGTCATTCTACGGTTTTTCTCGCAGACATTGGCCACTTACCCTGCTATGCTGTGTGGTCGACAATATCAAAAACAAACAACATGAAATTAAAAATATAAACTGGCGACAATTTACCCATCGCACCTTCTATCTATCTATCGATCTATATAGATAGATATAGATAGATATCAATATATATATATATATATATATATATATATATATATATATATTGATATTAATATCAATATATATATATATATATATATATATATATATATATATCAATATATTAATATTAATATATATATATATATATATATATATATATATATATATATATATATATATATATTGATATTAATATCAAAACAGGAAACAGCTACAATTTAATTATATATATATATATATGTGTGTGTGTGTGTGTGTGTGTGTGTGTGTGTGTGTGTGTGTGTGTGTGTGTGTAGGTATGCAGAAAAATAGGAAGGAATACGTTAGGTAAATAATCCGGAGTTCTTTAGTATTGTTGTTTTTATTATTAAAAAGACAGTGTTCCATACAGAAGTAAAGCTTATATTATAATATTTTTGATAAAAACATGATTCCTTCGGTACATAAGAGTTCTCATGTTTCAAAAGCGAGAGCCGAGACCCTCAATATAATTATTGAAATTAAGTTGAATTAAGGTATCTGGTCTCGTTTCATCGTCAAGCGAAAATTTAGGAATAAGCTATCTTGTGGTTTGCGCGTGTTTATAAGTATGCTCTCTTGCAACATTAGTTACTATGGAAACGGCTGGGGGCGGCCATATTGGTTAGGTGGTCGAAGAGTTAAGAGTTAATTTTTATTTACAGATCAGTCCCCTTCGGAAAGTTTATGTCAGGTTAAGTTGGGGTCCCTATTTCAAATCTGATAGTAGCGGTCGCCGTCTAGTTAGTCTAAAGCGAAAGGTATTTTATGGCGTTGCGGCAGGTCGTTAAGTGTCGAGAGGATTCTGTTTCATTATTATCTATTAATCTCTTTATTTATTTGTTTATTCAAATGGCAATTTCTTATACAAACGTGTTGGGCTGGATTACAATTTGTTTTTTTGAGGACTTCATAAAGTGTTTTTTCTATTTAATGATTGGGCTAAGCTTTTAAGACTTTTATTAAACTATAGAATTTATTTGTTTATCTGTTTTTTTTTGGGGGGGGGGTATGTTAATTATTTAATGCGAAAATTTTTTGATGTCGGCAAAAAACGGTTAACTCCTGCCTATCGAAAATGTCTTTGATCTTTTTGTTTATCTGGAAATAATGTTAGATTTCGCTTCAATAATCATAAACAAACCATACGTCAAAACAATCCTTATTCCCCCATAGTTGAACTTTTAATCAATCAGGACACTTATTAGAAAACTGTAAATGTGTATTGATAGATTTTGATTTCAGTTCCACATACACACGCAGAAATAAAGAAAGATACTGGATTTTAAAATTAAATACATATAAACTAGGGTTAAATAAAGACTTGGGTATTTTAAATCTTTATAAATATTTCAATAGTTAATTTTTTTTTTTAGATATACTTAAAGAAATTTTTTAAACAACATCTAAAATATTATTACAGTTAGATTTACGTTAAAAATATTCGAACACAGTTGCATTCCATATCACGTGACGTCCGCATCTCGCGACGAACGCTACTTGTAAACAAACCTCTAAAAACAGTTATTTCTGAAGAAAGATCGGGGTCGATCTGAAATATCAAATATATATATAAAAATTTAAATAAATACTTTCATAAAAAAAATATTCATTTTTTTTAATTTGCAACTTTTTAGTTGTTATATATATATATATATATATATATATATATATATATATATATATATATATATATATATATATATATATAATTAAATTAAATTAAAGTTGTTTGTGTCTGTTATATTTTAAAATAAATATGGAAAATTCTGTTCACTTTGCCATACCAGAGTCGGCTGCAAAGTTCATCGGCTGACCAAGATCTAAATGCAAGTAATGACTTGATCCAAAGATTTGTGAGCTCAATACCTGGTCTCAGCAGAAGTGAACAAAACTTGGAGAATTGAGTTACGATAGGGAGTTAACTGAGACTGGGATATTCCGGAAAGGCATTGCACGTGGATTTAGAACAATCTACCCCGGTGGACGAAATAAGGGGTTCGCTTTGAAATTACAACGTACGTCACCCGATGAAGGCCGAACAATGTAAATAGCTCATCTCAGATATATAGACAGATGTTACATTATAGCTTTTTATTTATAAACAAATATCTCGGATGTTTGTCAAGTACTTGATAGATGAAGACACTATATAGGTATGAAACGTATCTCTATGACTGTCTGCAGGAATCTGCATTCGTTTCTGCCATCTGTACAACTTATTTTGTTAAGATTCTTCTCGGCAACACGGTGTCATCTGTACAACTTATTTTGTTAAGATTCTCCTCGGCAACACGGTGTCATCTGTACAACTTATTTTGTTAAGATTCTTCTCGGCAACACGGTGTCATCTGTACAACTTATTTTGTTAAGATTCTCCTCGGCAACACGGTGTCATCTGTACAACTTATTTTGTTAAGATTCTTCTCGGCAACACGGTGTCATCTGTACAACTTATTTTGTTAAGATTCTTCTCGGCAACACGGTGTCATCTGTACAACTTATTTTGTTAAGATTATTCTCGGCAACACGGTGTCATCTGTACAACTTATTTTGTTAAGATTCTTCTCGGCAACACGGTGTCATCTGTACAACTTATTTTGTTAAGATTATTCTCGGCAACACGGTGTCATCTGTACAACTTATTTTGTTAAGATTCTTCTCGGCAACACGGTGTCATCTGTACAACTTATTTTGTTAAGATTCTTCTCAGCAACACGGTGTCACCTGTACAACTTATTTTGTTAAGATTCTTCTCAGCAACACGGTGTCACCTGTACAACTTATTTTGTTAAGATTCTTCTCAGCAACACGGTGTCACCTGTACAACTTATTTTGTTAAGATTCTTCTCAGCAACACGGTGTCACCTGTACAACTTATTTTGTTAAGATTCTTCTCAGCAACACGGTGTCACCTGTACAACTTATTTTGTTAAGATTCTTCTCAGCAAACATAAATCCTGTAGGACTTCCTTGCTTATAAGCTGTCTAAAACAGATGAGCTGAAAAGTGTATAGGCTGGGATAAATGATGTTGTATAAAACAGTATGCCATTTTGTAGTATTAAATAAAGGAAATACAATTTTATTTCGTTTTTTATTATATTTTAACTAAGTGTCCTCAGAGTGTTTTTTTTGTATCGAAACACTAGATATGAAGAGAGAAAGCATAATCATCCATATCTTCTTTTGTGTCTATTTACTGATATTCCTTTATTATCAAAGAATACAAAGAGATCAATATCAATAAATATCGAAAACCAATTGTAACCTTCATTTTTTCCTCTATGGGGACGGCCTTTTTATCTTTGGCGTATCTGTCATGCATCGATTATTTAATATTAATGCAGTCGCAAGAAAATATCTGATAAGTTCTTACGTTCTTTCATTTATTGGTTTGTTATGTACGGTGTTTTCGTTTGGGGCCTTGCTTTCCTCTTTTAATAAACGGAGCCTCGAAGCGGGTTGAGTCGGAAAACGTCTAACAAAATATTAATGTGAGCTTCTGAAGATATAAAACTTTCATCGAGTGCACAATGCAGAAAGAAGACGCATTATAAGACCGAGCGATGTAATCGGTAGAAGTAATTTGGCATCAAAAGTACCATCTTTGGGTCAGAATATTTTAGAACTATGTCAGAAATTACGATTAATGGAGACACACACAGACAGCTGAATATTAACAAGATGAAAATGCCGCTTAGGTATTTACCGTCACCCAAGAATATATATATATATATATATATATATATATATATATATATATATATATTCTGATATATATATATATATATATATATATATATATATATATATATATATATATATATATATATATATCAGAATAAATACACAGACTCACGAATTTATATAGAAATTCGTGGAACTTTGTGTAGCAGATTTTGATTACCATTCTTATATTCAGTCTGTCAGTTTTGTTCCGTATGTGATACACGCTTAGGCGATCAAGTATCTTACGATACATGACTGACGAGGCAGATATTTTCCCGCAGTAGATTGACATTCCTTTCTGCGGTAGACCAGTTGCCATCCAAGACTATAGAACCCGGCCTGTCCTGATATTTACCAATAGCTGAGGGAGAAGAAGATGATACATCCCTTTCCCAAGGATATTAGCACGTGAGTGGATATAATGGATTCGACTGGAATTCGAACTCGGCTTTCCGATTCCTCAAACCGAGCCTCTATCCAGTACTCCACAAAATTATTATTATAATCTCTATAATACTAAAACTCTAGTTTTGTATGTATGTATTTATGTATGTGTGTATGTATGTGTGTATGTATGTATGTTTGTATGTATGTATGTGTGTGTGTATGTATGTATGTATGCATGTGTGTGTGTGTGTTCCCGAAATACAGCTTTAAATGATACATAATACCCAACGACTTTAGAAGCATATTATACTGTGAACACACGCCGAATGCAATGCTGAATGTAATTGAATTTAAACAAAGTGTTCTTGAGCAAGGTCTGGTTTTTGTTTCTGCGGCATTTTCAATAGAAAATTCAGTGTTTGTTTTCGGTACACATTCTTATATCAATCCGCGTGCATAAAGAAACACTTGCATATTACATCCAAACTATTATGTGTATGAAAAATGGTAAACATTCATAATAAATTATAACAACATCATTAAATAAATTTACTGCACTACATTGGAACTTTTTTTATAAACATCTTGGACGTTCGGCAACTACTTAGGTGAAGAGGCTATGTAGGCGTGTCATTGTAAAGCGTAATATGTATGGCTGAGAAATTGTCACATGTATTGATTGTAGATAAATAAATAGATCTACGCTAGTTTGCCGCCGTTACGTATTTTTAAATAAATGTGAGGAAAATAAAACATATATATGCGATGAAAAATATAAATATTATTTTGAAGAAAATGCCTATGTTAAATGAAACTAAGTTCACAAAAAGGAGGTATCCATATTTATGTTATTCAATAAATAGGGATTTCCCTACGAAAACGATTGCTGTTGGTTCGATTTGGGGGATGACCTTCGACTTTGAAAATTATAATATGATAAATATTAAAACTGGTATAAATTGTCACCACGGGGTTACAATTACCTGAATGGAAAGGCTTTTAGTGCAATATCAGTTTACAACTATAGTCTAAAAAGAAATTGCTACGTTTAAGATGAATGTCTTCCCTTTCTGACAAATTAAGTGTTATTTATGGAATAAATACATGAATTTGTTAAAACTATTAAATTTATTTCAATGATATCTTATTAATAATTTTAATATGTTGAAAATTTTGTCGCTTCTTTTGTTGTTCTGTGTATTGTATATTTTTCACAATTTCTTAAAAACTCTCCATTTATTAATTTATTATTGCATTTGAGTTATGTACTATTCAATAATGAGAGTGTAATAATAATTATTACAATAACTTGTATATACAAATTAAAATATGTAGAGATAATAATAAAATTGCTAATATTTTACCTGATCATTTTATACCAGCAAACGCTTATAAAAGAAACCTAACATGTTTATCAGTTGTCTCGTACATATATTATATTTAAGATCTGCCGACGTTGACATTGAGCCCTTTGTCTATTTTATAATTTAAGCTTTAGCATATATTTTATTGTGTGTGTGTTTGTGTGTGTGTATATATATATATATATATATATATATATATATATATATATATATATATATATATATATGTGTGTGTGTGTGTGTATGTCTGTGTGTAATGTTCGTCTCTCCCTCTCTTTCTCTCCTTATATATATATATATATATATATATATATATATATATATATATATATATAGACAAACCTAATGAGCCAGACACACCTACCAAGGTTTCACTTAGGCAGATCGTCAGGGTCGACTGGCTCCAGTCGACCCTGACGATCTGGAGCCAGTCGACCCTGACGATCTGCCTAAGTGAAACCTTGGTAGGTGTGTCTGGCTCATTAGGTTTGTCTAGGTTTGCTCTACGCTTGTATTGAGCTCTTTAGTTAGTTGTTTACTCGTATCGGGGTTTTTTCTTTGGGCCTTGAACCTGTATCTGTGCGATTATTTTCGACAGACTTTCATGTTCCTGGCTCTTTCTTTTTTTAAAACCTTCTTTTCCTTCGTGATTGATTTGGCTGTTGTTAAATCAAGAGTTCGAAGGTTTTTCGACACGAGTATAGTTACCTGTATTTATATATATATATATATATATATCTGTGTGTGTATGTATTACAAAGAGTCAATCATACCTTGAATCATATATATGTATATATATAGAAAATATTTGTGGTAAATATACACATACATATGCAATCATATATATATACACATAGATATATATATGTATAAAAAATAATTCCAAGAGGATAAAATCCAGGTAGAACTCAATGTCCAGGACAGAGTAAGGATATAATAAAAAGGCTTAAACACTAATATTCCATGGTTATAATTTATTCCATTGGAATCTTAAATAGGTTCCAATTCATCAGACCTTCCAATTCAAAAAGAAAACAGAAAAAACAACTCCGGGAATAAAAAATAAAATTTAGTGAGAGTGTATGTATGAGAGTGTGGGACGAATGCTAGAGTAAATGAAAGATATAGGGAGGGTTAACAGACGCGAGAAGGACAGGAAGGTCTAAAGATGAAGGGGTATATATATATATATATATATATATATATATATATATATATATATATTAAGGGGAAAAACTGTGACCATGTGGGAAAAGTTTACTTGTAACGTGTTTCGTCAAATTTCGTTTCTATGATCATCGAATAATTTTTGGCAATATAAGATGTAAGCTACATGAACCGCATTGTTCTCTCCAAATATGTCTGGCAATTAAAGAATGATGGCAATGCACCCATTATTACGTGGGATATTGTAGCAAAAGCCAAATCTGGGAAAGGTAATAGATGTAATTTATGCCTGTAGAAAAATTTAAACACTCAACCCTAACATACTAACCCTAACTTATTAAACAGGAGAAATAAATTGATGGTTACGTGTAGACCTAAAAATAAATATTTGTTGAAATACGCTGATCCAGATTAATCTTTAATGTACTTATTTGTTTTTATTTGGTTTATATATATATATAAAATTAAAATCCGGTCTCTTAAATGCATCATATATTTTTTATAATAAAACATTGTAATCCCGTATAATATATGGACTGCGTTGTGCATGAAAATCAGGGTCGTGCTAACAGTGAGGGATAATAAGTATATTTAGTAAGGTATACACATACATACATACACACACGCACATATTTATTTTCCGGTTTAAAAAATAACTCAACCACCTCCAACATCTAAGCTTGGGTTTCTATTTAGCGTAGATATGACATTTAATTGGTTAATCACTACATCCCCACAAGCGTATTTTTAATTCTGACCTTATGTCACCCCAATATTCGGAAAAGTGGTAACATTTTGTTTTTAAATCTCCTTAAAAAATGACTATCGCCTGAAGAAGTACAAAGCATTGAAACATGAAAGCTTTTGTATGTTTTTATTATAATCTCTTATAATAAAAATCATATATATATATATATATATGTCAATTTTGTAGTGCGTAATCAATTTATGTAACGTAAATAAAATATTTTCGTAGGAAAAATAACACCTGATAAACCCGGAATTTATGAACAAGGATCACACCATTCATTAACAGATTCGAAGTTGATTATATTTTATTAGTAAATATTGTTTGTGAGAGTGATTCTCGCCGTATAATTAGCTTCAATATTTGTTTTTCGTTTGAATGATTTACGTTACATATATATATATATATATGTGTGTGTGTGTGTGTGTGTGTGTGTGTGTGTGTGTGTGTGTGTGTGTGTGTATTTATAGATAGATTCATTGTTATTATTCTAAATACTACTTCATCCTAAACGCAATCGTCTGCCCTGACGATTTCGTTTAGCATGAAACAGTCTGTCGCCTCTGGGTGTTGATTTCAATGATCACTAGTAAATTTACATAACTCTGATATTGAGCACTATCCCATAAATACAGCATAACTTATATCTATAATTCTTCATACATATACAAAACTATATTTCTTAATATATATGAACAAATATAGTTTATATATTTATTTATATATTATTTTACACATTTATATCTATATATTTTACATATATACATATATATACATATATATATATATATATTTATATATTTATTTATATATATAAATCTTCTATATTTCTTCATATATATATATATATATATATATATATATATATATATATATATATATATATATATATATATATATATATATATATATATAATAGAATTAGAATTAAATAGGTTTTCCAATAGGAGTTTGATAATAGAAGTAGATAGGTTCGCCTATAACACGATTCAGACTCCCTCGGTCTTTCGAACATAACTAAATGTTTACCCCTTGTTTCCTGTTTAGGATTGGGTTTCTGCCTTTCTTATTCTCATTCACTCCCAGTAGACCCTTGCCTCTTAGTGCATAATTACCTTGCTTGGCATGAATTGATTAATATATATATATATATATATATATATATATATATATATATATATATATATATATATATATATATATATATATTGATATATATATATATATCGATATATATATATATATATATATTGATATATATATATCGATATATATATATATATATATATATTGATATATATATATATATCGATATATATATATATATATATATATATATATATATATATATATATATATTGAAACATTTTAATCAAGTCTTTGATAAAAGATTTGACAATGTAGAATTCTGACGAGTTCTTTTCTTCACTCTTTCTTTTCACATACAATCAATGAACACCATATGCAGCCTTATTATTTCCTGCTTTCTCTAATTCAGAGTTCTCCGTACTTGTCTTGTCTGTCCTAATTAATTCAATGTCCTGCTGAGTAGATTCTTTGGAAATTGAATTTCTATTTCCCATTGTGCATCTCCAATAGTGTTTGTTTCTATATTCGAATTTCCATTCCAATATCTTGACTAAAAATTCTGATTGTTTACACAAATGGTACTATTCGTTTTATTTTTCGCAAATAATTTCATCCCTTTATATGAAACAATAAAACGCACTCACACACAGACACACATACACACACACACACACACACACACACACATATATATATATATATATATATATATATATATATTTATATATATATATATATATATATATATATATATATATATATACCGGGTATAGCAGCAAAATTGCCCAAATCATGTTACAACATAATTTTTCTTCACACAAAATGTGTAATATCTAAAAAAAAAAAAAAACATCAAACTAATTGAGTTTCCTTTTCCATGTTCTCAGATAAGATTTTTAGCCATCTTGACACCATTTGCCGTAAAGGATCACTAAATAAACCCTTTCAGTTATTCAGCTACAAAGAGAACAGGTTAAAATCGTTTTGTGTTCGGCCCACTATGTCTTCCCACTGAGCAATGGTAAGAGAAAAAAGATAATTCAGACCTTCAGTAATGGTATCAACATTGATGCTCTAGCTTTCATCTTCGAAGTCCATTCAAGAACCATCAAGAGGAAGGTAAAAAAGTTTTAAAAAGAGGGAACACTAGGGAGGAAAATTGGGCCAGGAGGTCACAACAGGAAGAGAGATCATCATTTGAACTTAGATCTAAAGAGATCAATTAGAAAAATGCAACTCAATACATAATACGTCTAGCAGGTGATAGAGGAGTTTCAGCAATGACAGTCTAAAGAGCAGTGAAAAAAGTCCCTAAAATGTAATCGTACGTGAAACCTGTGAGGCAACTTGTTATTCCTGGACAAAAAGTTAGGAGGTTAGAGAGGGCGAAGATCATCGTGAATATGACCGGTTTCATCGCGATTCTTCTTTTAAGCTTAGGGAGTAATTATACATTCTTAATGCTCAAAGAAATGTCATAATAAACTCGGAGGATTCCAGTATGTTATCTTTAATCATTCATAAGATACAACGGTTCATATCTTAATTTAGCAAATGGACAATTTTGTTTTTACACGATTTGCCAATTTTGCTTTTTGGTATTATTCTACATCCTGCAAATACGTATTTATATATATATATATATATATATATATATATATATATATATATATATATATATATATATATATATATATATATTGTCATCCACAGGCAGACTGTTTCGCTGTATCACAGCTCATCAGTGTGGCTAGACGTCCGGTTGCCTCTGGCCAGAATCGAAAACCGGCTGAATTCGCGTCAGTCGGAAATTTTACCCTGAAGCCGTTGGCACACGACAGAGAAGAGGGTGAATTTAAGCGTATTTATTTTTAGATAAACACACAGTGACTGAATATATATATATATATATATATATATATATATATATATATATATATATATACAAATACACGTATTTGCAGGATGTATAATAATAGCGACACAAAATTGAAGGTAATGAGACAAATGGGAAAAAATTTTAAACAACGTTAGGTTCGGCTACTTCAGGTCAGTATAAAAGACAAAACTGTGTATAAGGAAAATGCATTGGAATTTTTGAGTGTAAGTGGGACAATAAATTAAATTACCTTATCACATCCGTCGACCAGAGAGTGCGCACACACACATACGCACACACAAACACACACATATATACAATTACCCGATAAAAATAAAATAATATATAAAAATAAAATATATACCGGAAATAAAAAGAATTAAAATTAAAATAAGGCTTTCGTGCTTTCTTTCAAAACACTTCTCTTTCTCTCTCTCTCTCTCTCTCTCTCTCTCTATATATATATATATATATATATATATATATATATATATATATATATATATATATAATATAATAAAAAGACTTAAACACTAATATTCCATGGTCTCCCCACTAAACGAGTAAGCAGCCCTCAAATAAAAAGAGGAAGAAGAAGAAAAGACTGAATCCGGCAGAACAGTGCCAGAATTTTGTGGGACCAGAGCGTACTAATTTGAACTAAAAAGTAACAAATATCGGGGAAGTTCTATACATGACTTCCGTTATAAAGAAAATTAAAAAGAAAGGAACGCCAACAAATAAGATAATTTTGGCCAATTAAAAATGAACACAAAGAGACTTTTGATGTTAGCCGAAAACAAACGCTCGCGCTGGAGTCTCAGAGCGTGGTCAAAATGATGTCAGCTCACACATATGAGCCAAAGGAGGGTGACGACAAGAGACGCGGCCTATATATTTACACACGCTCTATCTCTGATATTGAGCACTTTATCCCATAAATATAGCACACTTTAAGACTATATTTCTTCATATATATATATATATATATATATATATATATATATATATATGATAACGACATGTAAAGAATCATTTTAGGGGAAATATGTATGACACAAATGTGATGCGTTTCTTACTTTAGGACATCATCGGTCTAAGATTTATAAAAATAAAAATCGGACTTCATAATTTTTATATATATATATATATATATATATATATATGTGTGTGTGTGTGTGTGTGTGTGTGTGTGTGTGTGGAATTAATTAAATGTGTCCTTTTGGCTATCTCGTAATTATCTTGATTATCCAATATAAATGAAAATACACAGTTGTAGAATATCCGTTGAAACTTAAAATAACCGTTTAAAATATCCTTTTAAAAACTAACAGTGGTTTGCGATAATACTTTATTACGATCTCTGTCCAACTGACCCTATGTTACATAGATTTAAATAAAGTCCAAAGTAGTAGGACACATAGAGCTTAGAGTAGCTTCCTAGGTTCGTTGACTAAGCAATGATACTAAGCAAGTATAATCTTCTTTGCATCAAAGCCTTGCTAGCCATTATATCACTATAGTAATACAACTATAAATTATTTTTTGGGACCTCTAAACCAGATAAAATGTCATAGGCCGTATGCAACGTTTTTCCGAATGCAGTATATATTGGTTGAATGCAGTCTTCAGCAAAAAAGGAGAGTAATTGATTTATTCATTAAGTTCGATACCTCTATTCAAATTAAATATATTTTAATCAAATTAAAAATAAAATTTAAAAAATCATAAAGCAATATATCCTGTTTTGTTGTTTTCCGCCATCCTTTTGCCAATTGTTGAAAACAATAGCGAAAGCACTCTTTGGGTTTTGAGATGAACACATTTTATGCCAAGCCTTTAACATTTACAGAGTTATTCACTAAGCCAGATAGCACTCTTCTAATTTAAGATACATTTATTCAAAAAGAGATTATTATTCAAAATATAAAGCATTATGCATTGAACAGATTCTTTTATTCAAAATAAAAGATAATCTAATAAGAATTGAAAGTAAGGAAGATATAAATTGCAAAATACTTTTGGTTGCATATTGCAAACTGAATTTTCTTCATTTGTGATTTTAGGTAAATAAATAAGCTATTTTTTTATTGAGACTAACATACGTATGTTTCAATATTGGATTTTTCGTAAAATTTTGTTATGAGAGAAGAAAAAACCATCGGCACTCATGGAAAAATCCTTCAAAATTCGATTAAGCTTTTTTTTTAATAATTGCTTTATATTGTATGAAAATTCAGGATCTGCAGAATCTTTTTTCTTTCAAAGAACTGTAAACTTCTTTGGGTTAATAATATTAAACTGTAGGCGGCAAACATTTAACAGACAGTCCGTTACTTGTAATTGCATTTGAAGTTGAAGAACATTTGTCTTAGCATCTATATCAGAAGAGTAATATAACCAGAAATTAATTCTTTGCGGACCTCCGAAGCAGATAAAATGTCATAGAGAGTATTCGAATGCAGGTTATATTGGTTTAATGCAGTCTTAATATTGAACTGTAGGGGGCAAACATTTAACAGACAGTCCATTGTAATAGCGCTTAACACGACTCTTGAGTAGTGGAATTTCACATTGTCCATTATTATCACTTTCGAGTTTGGGAAGAAGAGGCTCGACAATAAATGACGCAAATAAGACGGCATTAAATATATCAGAAATAATTTGACGAAATAAAATTTCTCTTAAATGAACATCTTGAAAATGATATAATTTCGTCCTATATTTTATGAAACGATTTTGTATGCTTTGCAGTTAGGCAATGCCTACCTATAGTGGCGCTTCTTGTGTAGATTCAACCCTGTCTTGTCGGCGAAAACAAAAATGTCAAATCCTAACTCAAAATGGATAACCCTAACCTCAACCCTAACCCTTCTCACGTTAAGAGTAGAATCAAAGTTTGTTTCAGGAAGTCGAACTAATCTCTTTCATTTGAAATTCATTAATTCAGGTGACTGATTCGGATTCTTTCTTTTCCTAACTTTTGAATAATTCCTTTTTGAGTCAAAATAGGATATGTTTTCTTTTTGGTCTTGTGATCCCTTCATTTCTAGACATTTTCTTATTTTTAGACAAAAGCATGTGACAGAACATGCTTTTGTCAAAAAAAGAAATTAGCTATAATAACATTTCCAGACCAAAATAAATAATTTGACGAAATAAAATTTCTCTTAAGCAAATGGCCTTGAAAATGATATAATTTCGTCCTATATTTTAAGAAACGATTTTGTATGCTTTGCAGTTGGGCAATGCCTATCTATAGTGGCGCTTCTTGTGTAGATTCAACCCTGTCTTGTCGGCGAAAACAAAATTGTCAAATCCGAACTCAAAATGGATGACACATATTCTCTTCGTTGCACTAATGCAAAGATAAAAATCGAAAGTAAAGAGACCATTAATGAATCGAGACTTTTGGTTGCATATTGCAAACTGATTTCTGCCCATTTGTGATGCAGGTAAATAAAAAATAATTTTTTTTTTATTGATATTAACATGGATGTTTTACATGATTGGAACTATGGCCAAATATTGTTCGTAAAATTCTGTCATTTGAGAAAAAAAACCACGACACTCATGGAAAAATCCTTCAAAATCCGATTAATTTTTCTCTTTAATTGCTCTGCATTGCCTGAAGCTTCAGCATCAACAGAATGTTTTTTTTTAAAGAACTGAAAGCCTATTCTTTGGGTTAAAACATTGGACTGTAAGGTAGTAAGCATCTACCAGACAGCCCCTTACTTGTAACTGCGCTTGATGGTGACAAAAAATCCTGAAGTGTATAAAAATAGCCAAAGAAGCCTTTCAGAAACTAAGCACAGTATTAAGACATAAGAAAATATAGCTAAAAGCAAACAAGATACTTTTGAAGTACAATGAACTATCTAACATGGCACTGATTATCGCACAATTTCCATGCAGTTGAAGAAGAGACAAAGACGTGATTCTATTGGTGAATGTTAACAATTATATGAGCAGGAAATATGAGCGATGAGAATAATGAAAATAAAAACGAAACTTTTAATTATAAAAACAGTTGAAACCTCTTCAAAACATAATGAGGAAAGTGGGCCTGGAGATATTAACACACATAGGACAAAAGGAACAGGAGAAACATCGAGTAAACCATTTAACAATTTCCTGTGAATGGATGCCAGAATGGAGACAGAAAAATAAATTTATTTATTTTTATCATTTTACCCCAAGTAAGGCGATAATGCCACTAAGACGCAAGGGGGTTACATTGAAGGAAAGAGAATGAGGAGACTTTACAGAGAAGAAAGGACAATAAAAGAACAGGTATCAGGAATATAGAACATAGCGAATGACATTATTTTTAAAGTTTTGAAGATCGTAGATGGGCAAGAAGCAAGAAGCTGGAAGAGAATTCTATAGGCGAGAAATATGAGAAAAGAAACTATTAATATATAATTTACGGTGATATGTAGCTATTTCAACAGTAAAACGATGAGACCTATTTGGAAAACTAGTCGTACACTTAAATTCAGGCAGTTGGATTACCAAGGGAAAGAGCTCATTAGAACCCTCGCCTGTCGTCTGGTTCACACTCCTCTCCGTTCTTTTGAACAGGATAGGTTTATCCCTTGCTTCCTGTTTAAGATTGGGGTTCCAGTTCCTTCTAAATGCTTTTCTTTCTCTTTCATTTTCAGTAGACCCTTGCGTCTTAGAGGCATTATCACCTTTCTTGGGATGAACTGATTAACATATATATATATATATATATATATATATATATATATATATATATATATATATATATATATATATATATATATATATGGGCGCGTGGCCGAGTGGTTAGAATGTTCGCGACCTGACCATAATACCCGGATTCAAATCTCACCACAGTTGATTTATTATGAAGGAGAATTTATCGGTCTTGAAGGGAACGATCCCTGTGTGCACTGGAAAGTGCCTGGACACCATACCACGGTGTGAACACGAAGCCACAAGTCATCGTGAGCGAGGTGAGCGTTCTGGCCTTGTTCAAATTCTCTCACTGCAACCAAGTATAAACCACAGGATGGCTCTGTGGGTGTTGAGCAAACACAAATGTGCCTGAGCGAGCGTCTGCAATAGGGATTGGCTAGCCGCCCTATTAGACGGTTATGCTCTAAAACGTGTGGACAGCTATTTTATATATATATATATCAAATATGTGATGCATTTCAATTTATATTACAATGAATCATTCATACAAAAAGTAAATTACTAAAGTTAATGATATATTTCGATTCGCATTATATTTTTTCGTCTCGGATGCAACCTGAATTTTATCAAAGACAATTTTATTTCCATGCCTGAAGATGATTGGTGTACAGTCGAAAGTACTTGCGTATTTAAGAAAGATTTTATACAGCTTATAATTTTTAATAAACAAGAATAGTAGCATTCATCGTGTGATTAGTAGGTTAATGCATCTTTAAATCTTTGTTAGCGAAGGTATTTTCGCCATTTTATATCATTAACTTTACTAATTTACTTTTTGCATGAATGATTCATTGTAATATATATATATATATATATATATATATATATATATATATATATATATATATATATATATATATATTCATACATGTTTCATTAAATAATATAGATAAGTGTTTTCACTCTCGCGTGGTCATGTGTGACGTCATAAGCTGTGGTGCGATTTTCGCTTTCAGCGTCTTATATGCACGTGTTTATCGTTGCTTGGAAATCATCCATGTAAACAAAAACAGACTATCATCAATTTCTTGTTCGTGTATTGCTTAATATATTGTGTAATTGTCAACTTCGATAATGGCTTATGTAAGCCGAAAGCTTAGATTGGATTAAAAAATATGTATCAATATTGTGATTTTCTTTCATCGTTTAATGATAATGTTATTAAGCTTATCAGACGATATGAAAAGAACTTACATAAAATATATAGACAACACTTATCTATATTATTTAATGAAACATGTATGAATGAAAAAATGCTGCCTAAATACACACAATATATATATATATATATATATATATATATATATATATATATAGAGAGAGAGAGAGAGAGAGAGAGAGAGAGAGAGAGAGAGCATTGGGAAGTTAAGCTATGGCGGTGAGAAAGGACAGGACAGATAGCATAACAGACACTTCTTTGGATTTTGTCGATAATCTCGAGATATATAATAAGAGCACCAGACGAAATATTGCAGCAATATTAAATACGCGGATGAACGGTAGGTTTGTAAATGTGTGAGATGCGTTCTGACGAGAAAAATTCTCTGACACGATGCACTGAATCAACTTTCCTAGAAGCAGACCTAGAATGTAATCCATATAAATCCCTCCAATATAATCCCTCCATCGAGTTGCTTTTCAGGAGGTTAACATCGGCTATACTCATGGAAGGCGAAACTGGTTCTTTATGATGATTAAAAGATAGCACTTTCGCTGAAGAGACGTTAAAATGTACTTTATGGATTGTAAGTTAATTTCGAGAGAAACTGACAGATTTAGTTTGTCGGTCAAATCTGACTTATTATTAAAACGGGAATAAATATCTGGGTCGCCTAGCACCGATACATAGAAAGTGGAGAGCCATAATGTTTTAACATTCTGAATGTACTTGACACATAAAAGAAGAATTCAGATTACCCATATTCGAACCCTGGCTGTTAATAGGCAAAATGAATTAATAATAGATGGAAAAAACAGAAACGTACTTATATACAGCCAGATATAAATATATAGATGTATAAAAAATGGATCGCAAATGTAACTCAAAGAGTGTGAAAGGGGCTGACCTGGAGTGGCACTTTGATGCTGGTTAGGCATCAGAATATTGCTTTAGCTGGGTTGAACACGGTCAACCCATCCCAAAATATTAGGTTAGCTTAGGTTTTGTTTTTTGATTCTTTAGTTTCTTTTTCCAGTAAACTTAGCTAGGGTATGTATGCTCATTGGCCCCTTTTATTTCTGTCCCTATTTTTTCTTTAAGTTTAATCTCCCATCCCCTCCCTCGTTAGGTGGTCAGTGACGTCAGTTCTCAGGTGGATGCGGGGCGTTTTTTGTTTCGGGTGTGATTTTTCGTATCTGTTGTTGAGTCTGAATGAGCGCATGTCTGTGTGAGTGCTTGGGATGAATGAATGTTTTTAATTTTTATAGTCCCGCATTTATTTTCGTCCGGTTAACTTATGTTTCTGCCACATTTAGTGATTGTGGGTTTCTTTTTTATTACTAACACAATTTTGTTTAGTTTCTTGTAAATAGTTGTTTGTCTCATATTGTAATTACTCATTGGGGTTACGTTTTTAAAATTGTTACCCCCCCCCCACAAACAATATATTGTACATACGGGGTCTAGTTAGTATTTTCATAGAGTCATTGAGGTATTATGGTGGGTGTGGTAAGAAAGGTAAGTAAGAATGTGTTGTTTTGATGCAAGAAATATTGTTAGTATGATTGGGTCAGCGTTTGTGGCTAGCTAAGTTTATAAGTTCAGACAGAAGACCGAACTTCTCCCCATTCCACAATTCGGCCTTGTGCCACATTTTCTGTAAATACAGAAATAAATAATGCAAATGTAACTCAAAGAGAAAATAATGACATAATCAAGACGTTGACGTTACACTCTACTGCAGACAAAAACTTAAGAAGGAAACCTCCACCAATACTGGAAATAGTTTTAACAGATTTTGAAGTTGAGGTAAAAAAAAAACTGCTTTAACCCAGCGTTAGTTACATAGTGTGTTATTTTTTTTTTAATATTCGTAATTCAACTTTGGGGGGGTGGGTGCTATCTTTCACTACACTCCTGACGCAGTGTGTGGCGCAGTTATAGTTTAGTTTTCGTGGGAGGCAGATGACAGAGGACTATCCATTTTCAGAAATTCGAGTTGTCAAACGCAGGGTTAAGAGAAAGATTTTATAAATTCGACCGACAGCAGTACTGGCTGCTCGGTCACTGAATACCGATTATTTCCTTATAAGGAAATGACCATTACCCTTAGCAAACACAGGGTGCCTGTAATAGAAATATTAATTAAAAGTCTCGAACAGCATTACCAATGAGGCACTGGTATTGTAACTCGTGCCAGAGTGAACAAAGACAATTTTGATACAACTGAACTGGAATAGATAGTATCAAGAAACTTATTTGCCTTTATTGTGTGTCAAACTTTTAAACACGTGGACCAATTTCTTGGCTCCATTGATTAAAGTAATTTGATTATATTGTGTCCTTTGAACTAAAAGAAATGGAGAAAAAAAGTTTGTAATTACATTAACGGAGCTATCTTTAGTGAAGAACTTTCAGCCTTTCAAATAGTATTCTTTTCATATTTGTACTAGATTTCTATTCGCAACACCTTTCGCATTCGTGACAGTTTGTGTAAACGAATCCAAGTAGAATTATATACTGGTATATAAGACTCGTTAACTTGTTCAATAGATCAAGGTTTATATCAGTATAAATCATATATATTGTAGATTTTTACAAAACCGTTGAGACCTGACCTCTCGGAGGAGCCTAAAATATGGTGATTGTATCCCTTTTCGGGGAGTAACAAATTCAAACCAAAATGGACAACCTAGCACGCGAGTAATCGGGCATCAACAAGAAATTTGTTCGTTTTTTTTACGCAAGTATAAACGGACGTTTTTTGACTCTGCTGTAAATCGAACCTATGATAACCAGTTTTTATTCTAGTGTCAGAGGTTTTACTACATATTGCACTGGGCTCGAGAGCTACTCAAGTTAGAACGTTACAGTCAAAATGTTAATGATGAGTGATATACAGAAAAGGTTGTAAGAAGTGAGGATTATGAAGATAGATCACGATTGACCCTTCACTTGAAGTGGTTGATTAAAATGTTCAGGTTAGGACTCACGCAGGAGTATGCTTCATAAAGTAATGGTTTAAGGGAGAAATCTGTCAGAGTGGAATTTGGCTATTACATTTGGAACACGGAGTAAATAAGATTAATTCGACTCTCTTGATATTGCGTGGTATGTCCTAGCAGTAAAGATCTGAACTGGTGGATCTAAAGAATTGAGCGCTTTTCGACGCTTTCCAAGAAATTATGAAGAGAGTATCGATAAGCTTGCCATTGGTGCATCTGTGACAAAGATTCTAATCTTTATAAACGTAGGAAATTTTCCTTCTCCTGGAAAATCTGCTTTCGGTAGAGTTAAGCAGTTCTATCTATTCCTTATTTTAGCTGCAAACCAGCGGAGGTTTGACATCAGTTCTCCATCTCTTAGATGGCCTAACATTCCCAGGCTAACGAACTGCATCTAAACAGAATCAAAGAGAAAATTAACGTTGGAATTGCTGAGCGTGGGGGTCTTTGGATTCTTTTTCGATTTCTCGAGCGTGGTGTCTTTAGAAATCGTCCGATTTTTCGAATGTAGGGGAAATTTTTTCGATTTTTCGAGCGTTGGGGGTGTCTTTGGAAATCGTTTCGTTTTTTTTATTTCGAATATAGGGGTCTTTGGAAATTTTTTCGATTTTTCGAGCGTGGGGGGTGCCATTAGAAATAATGCAGTCTGCAGAAATTTTCTCCAAAACCTACATACATCTGAGATCTGTGAGTAGTAGCATCGGCTTCTTGAAACCATGATTTCTTCACTTGTAATCTAACTGGTGATGATGGGAAAAGTCTCCGAAGAAAAGCGCTCGCTGTTCATTATGGGAAGTATTTTAATGTTTGCCTAACGGCCTTCAGAACAGTTCCAAGACGAATATCTTGCTGCTGGGCTAACCTTCGTAATGATTTTCTTGGACTCAGCTGCATACATAAATATCCAACTGTTTCTCCTCCGACAGCTTTGCTGGCCTTCCACAACGTTTGGATTCGTCCACTGTTCCTGTTTCTCGAAATTTTTGAACAAGGTTACGAACTGCATTGCGATGTAGAACAGGTGTATCTGAAAATGTAGCAGTAAAATTCTTTCGTACTGTTTATCTACCACATCCTCAAAATAAGTGTTCGATGAGAAATATACGTTCTTCGATTGTTAAAAACATACTGGGATGAAATTTTAAATATAAAAAATAGTATTAGAAAAGTGCAGAGTAAGTTTCCGAACAGCCTGTACATGCCAAGTTTGTCTAAATAGTGATAAGCTGAGATTGGAATTACATCCAAGTTACGCCACGGCTAAATAGACGAATGTTTTGAAGAGATAATTTGAATTAATTAGTATTTCATTAGTATCGTCTATATCTTCGTTCTCATCATAACATTTCGAGATCTCCGGTCTTCTTCAGGCGTCTGATGATCCGGGTAACTTTCAGGAAATTCCGAACTGAAACCTTTATTTTATGGATGGAAGCAGATTGTTCTCGTTCCACTGTCAATGTCTCGGGATATCTCGACTAGTTCTTATTTAGTACTGCTCATTTATTACTCATCCTCTTTCCACAGAGTCTAAGTCAATACTACCAAGCCCAGGAATTGAACTCACAATAACCATGCCACCAAATTCACGTACCAACGATTTAGTTCACTGATCCTGGCAAGAGAACTTGGTACAAAATATCCCACACTTGTTAAACGGTCCTGAGAAGAGATCTGTGGATCTTGGTAACCAATTCAACGCAGTGGACGTTTCTTCGTGAATCTACAAAGCAATCGCGTTCAAAACGTGCAAGGTAGCTGATTACATTTTCCTGATAAAATATGCCCCTTTTTTCGTGATTGACTGTTGCTATGAATATATATATCGGATATGCGAATGAATTCGTGGTAGGTGCTACGCAAAAAGTATTTGTTCTCTGATGAACTTCATCATAGCAAATGTACGGATTTTAATTTGCAATAAATATTTATAAACAAAAGTAAAAATGTCGCTATTTTTTTCAGAATTTTTAAATTTAAGAAAGATCATATATTTCATCCTAAATTAAGCTAAATCATGGAGGATGCTAAATGAGGCAATTTCATGTTTAATAACCTAAAGTAAAGGTTGTTGATTTTTTTAAATATTTAAATATGTAAATAAATAATTTTTAAATAAATTATATATAATGTATAATATATAAAATTCAAATAAAATATTAATATATGAAGATAAATATCAAATATCAAAATATATTAAATAAAATGTAGAATTTTTTTTTTAAATACAAATATATATATATATATATTATATATATTATATATATATATATATATATATATATATATATATATATATATTATATAAAATATATAAAATACAGGTATACCTCCCCCTACGTCGTTAATTGGTTCCAGAGACTTACTTCGAAAAACTACGTCAGTCGAAATAACCACATTACAAACTGCAAATATGTACTTCCCATTGCATTTTACAGTATATATGATATGTACGTACAGTATACTGAATAAAATATTTAGCAGCGATATAGCTGTATGACAAAAGACCGCAAAATAAGACGTCAACACAGGGTCATGGGATGTTTTCATATTTCCTTCTCTAGGATTTATGATGATTATATTAACATTTACTGTAAATGTACGTATTTTAATATGATTTTATATAATTTTATTCTTATTTATTGTACAGTAACATGATTTTATGTGCTTTTAACGCTTTTCTAGTGATATTACGACTTCAATATTTGTGGCGGACAGATGTAAAGTCGAATAAAATGACTTAAACTTTATTTTTATTTTTCCATATATATATATAATTTTACAAACGTCGTATAATCGAGAACGACTGAACTCGAAACGACGTAACCCGAGGTATACCTGTATATAAAAACATATATATATAAAATATATAAAATGTTAGGTATTTTTAGATAAGCAATTTATATTTATATCCTAGCATTTTTTGATCGAAGCTTCCACCATTTTTTATGTCTTTAGACTTGCAGAATAAACGATTGAAATTCTTGCCCTGTGCTTTCACAAATTTCTGAATTGGTTGCATCCATTTTTTCTTTCTCTTATTCTCTTTTTTCTCACCCACTTACTTATCTGTACGTTTCTTCACTTTTACTTTTCTTCTTTTTTTAATCGGCCTGCTTACCTCCCTCATTACGTGCAATTCAAATCTGAATTCCACACCTTCAAATTACGTCTTGCGGAGCCGGCGAATACGCTAGAAATTCTTTCTTTCCATCACTTTGAATGTATTTGAATTCCTTAAATATACTCTCATTTGTCATCTTTCTCATCCGCATTCTCTATTTAAATATCTATTTATCTATGCGATATCCGAATCTATCTATCTATCTATCTATATTCGTATATATATATATTTTTATATTTGTCTATCTATCTATCTATCTATCTATCTATGAATCGATCTAATGTGATCATGTCTATTTTTCTAACATAATCCTATCTATCTATCTATCTATCTATCTATCTCATTTTCTTGAATATATATATATATATATATATATATATATATATATATATATATATGTCTTTTCGTATCTATTTTTCTAATTATCTATCGCATTCTGTATCTGTCTATCTATCTATATATCTCATTCTGTTTATATATATATATATATATATATATATATATATATATAAACAGAATATATATACAGACATATATATATATATTTATGTCTGTTCGTATCTATGTTTCTAATTATATATCTATTGCATCCTATTTCTGTCTATCTATCTATCTATCTATCTATCTATCCATCCATCCATATATATATATATATATATATATATATATATATATATCGCATTCTGTTTCTATCTCTCTAATGTCATCTTATTTATCTATATCTGTTTTATCTATCTATCTATCTATCTATCTAATGTGATCATATCTATCTATCTCCATCTGTTTCTATCTATCTATATATCTATATCTATATATATATATAACCTTCCCATTTCAGTTTGTTAAACTCTTCCTTAAATCCGTTTACATTCCATTCCTGGTGCACATGAATATAACACTTTCTTTCTTTCTCATTACTTTTTATCCCTACCTGCTCTCTCTTTTTTCCGGTATCGTCTCTGCGCGCTCGCGTGCGTGCGTGTGTGTGTGTGTGTGTGTATGTGTGTGTGTGTGTGTGTGTGTGTGTGTGTGTGTGTGTGTGTGTGTGAATCTGGCCAGCCCATCCTTCCTTTTCAAAAGGAAGGAACTGAGCGAAAGACCTCAGGCCTAGAACACGAGGTACCGTTTCCAGGACGCGCAAAATGCTTCTTGCACGCAACCTTTAGTGGCAGCCTTGATGCGAAAGCGGTCATTACCGAACCAACCGAGACCAATCAAAGCCCGTAACGATGCTCAAAACAGAGAAGGGCGAAACAGGCAGATGCCACTCATGAAAAACGCACGCATTTTAGGGATCTGGTCGGTGCAGGAGTCTGACGGGCTGGACGCATTACAGCCAATCGATTGACTATGCTAGTTTATGTACAGAATCAGTGAAGGACTCTCGGTCACGTCACGTAGAACGCGGAAGAGTGATATTGGAAGGGGGAATAGTGTTGGTGGGAAGAGTAGTGGAAGTGTGATTGAGGAAAAGAGGAAAAGTGCAAGAATCACGCTCAGGAAGAACTGAATAGAAATTTTTATTTATAGTAACAAAACCGGGAAGTTATTCATTCGAAGAGTTTGTAATCATGAAATGAATGTTCCTTTTAACTTTACTTCCTTATATTCAGTTATTTCTATTGACCAGATAGATACCTTAGAATTAGCTAAGTAATAGGGTATACTCGACAATTACAAGTACAATGAACTATATACATGACTTCACTAAATTGTTAGGGCACGTGGCCGAGTGGTTAGAACCTTCGCATTCTCCGTGAGAACCCGGTTCGAATCTCACCATGACCGATATGTCATTGCTGATGTTATCAAACTGGAGGGGTTAGCGTGCATCACCTTTGGAAAGAGCCTGAAACCCATGCTATGGGTTGACCTAAGCCTTGTGAAATTGGGTACTGACGATAGCTGTGCTAGCACGAAATCATAAGTCACCGTGGCCGAGGGCTTGAGTGTGATGTCCTTGTTCAAATTCTTGATCACGGTAGGTAACACACTCTCTCCCAAAAACTGTAACTAAGGTTTGCTCAGCATAGATGCAGTATAAACCACAGGTGGGCTCTGAATAAACACAAAATGCGCTTGATAGGGATTGGCTAGTCGCCCTGGTAGACGGGTATCCGCGAATACGTGTGGCCAGCTATACAATACTGTTAAGCTTGTTAGATAGACTGATTCGTTTTCTACGGTTTATCAACCTGTTACAGGTTATTTAAAGCCAGAAAAATTGTTTTTTGATTGTAAGAATATTGATTTTGTTATACAAGACTTACTAATTAACTCATAGGTAGGGGAGACGTTTCCCAAGGGGTATTAGCGCGTGCGTAAATATAACGAACTCAACGGGAATTGGAACAATTCCGAGCCATTGTCTCCTGCATCATCTGCACATCTAAGTCTTAAGCACCTGGCATTTCAAAGTGGTCACAGGAAAACTTTCCACTTTGTCATACATCTTTCTACCAAAACTATATATATATATATATATATATATATATATATATATATATATATATATATATATAGATAGATAGATAGATAGATAGATAGATAAATAGATAGATAGATAGATAGATATAGCATAAAGAGAAGCCACGTAAAAAAACATTTTTAAACAACATCTAAAATACTATCGTTAGATTTACGTTAAAAAATTCAAACACAGTTGCATTCCACATCACGTGACTTGTAAACAAACTCCCCAATACAGTTATTCAATTAATTTCTGAGGAAGGATCGAGGCGATCTGAAATATCAAATATATAAAAACATATAAATAAATACTTTCACAAAAAAAGCACCCAATTTTTTTTCTTTTAATTTGCAACTTTTAGGGTTGTTTTATCCATATTATATATATATATATACATATATATATATATATATATATATATATATATATATATATATATATATATGTGTGTGTGTGTGTGTGTGTGTGTGTGTGTGTGTGTGTGTGTGTGTGTGTGCGTGTGTGTACCTTTCATTGAATACGACAGACATGGTGCTTTGATTTAGTTTTTTATGCAATTTCTCATGTCATCTAATTTTTTTTTTTCTTCTCAGATGTTAAATTATATAAAAACTGTCCGAATATTCTTTTTATCCGAGCGCTTTCGGCTATACATTAACCCATTTTCAATGTTGAAATATATTAACTGTTAACAAGAAATAGTCTGTTGCATTTATGTACTTATATATTTTCATTTTCAAAACACTGTCAAGATATTGTATCCATGTTCATAGTTGTTATTATTGGGTGTTTTTTTTTGTTCTTATTAATAAGGCTTCCATTATTTTTAACCTTTTTTGCATGTAGATGATGCTATTATACTTGTGTTGTCAACAAGTATATTCCGAATAGAGTTTGGTAGGTTTCCATGAGTTCTTAAATGAGACCTAATTGAGCTATGGTCAGAAAGGCGTAGAGTGGTGTATATATATATATATATATATATATATATATATATATATATATATATATATATATATATATATATATATATATATATATATATATATGTAAAGACATTTATATTATGTTTAACGTTCTTTTTATAGATACAAGTATTTAAGCAAATGCTCTGTTTTATAATAAACAGTATTAAACAGAAAATTTTCGCTCTACGACAGGAATCGAACCTGTCGGAGAGCGAAAATTTTCTATGAAAATTTCTCGGACATTCAGGCCGGTAAATGTTATTTAATACTGTTTATTATAAAACAGAGCATTTTGCTTAAATACTTGTATCTATAAAAAGAATGTTAAACATAATATAAATGTCTTTAAATAAATTGTCGGACTATGTCCAATTCTAAAAATATATGTGTGTGTGTGTGTGTGTGTGTGTGTGTGTGTGTGTGTGTGTGTGTGTGTGTGTGTGTGTGTGCACCACAAATTTGGTCAAGACAACACAAAGCTTGACAAGTGGCTAAAGGAAATAGCTAATAAAAAGAATAAAACAACAGAAGCAAAAGGAGGAAAAGAAACATAAACGAAAATGAAAAGGCCAAAACATAAACACCTACCTACCTACATAAACAGTAATATGGAGTGCTCTTTCCCTACCTTACGCAAACAGACCAAATTAGCTTCCCATAACATGGGGGGTTGGAGATGTACGAGAAAAAAACGACGTGAATAAGAGTCACCCAAACAAGAGAAAATGAAAGAAAAAACATCTATGAATTTATCTGAATTAGGGTGATTCTGATCTGACTGAATATACGGTGGTAGGAAGAAGACATTCTACATTGGAGGCACAGTAAATGAATGGAAAATAGATATTATAATCTTAGGCTGAGTTTTAATCAAAGAAATTATGAAAATACAACAGCACTGTTTATTATTCGAAAATTCAAAGAGTAATAGAACTCCTAAAATAAATTGGAAAATACTTACAAAGAGAAATTCCTGTGAAAATCGTCGAGATAGGAGTAAGTTATGCCGAGAAATGTCAGCTATATGAAAAATGAGTTGCGACATTAGATTGCTAAATAAAAAGTCGGAGTTAATTCGGTGTAGGCATAGTATTAAACACCTATGATGACACTTCACACCAGATTGGTGATTTATTCCCCCATGAGGTTAGATAAGAGTCGCCCTGGCTCAAATAAGTCCGTAGAGAGTTTATTATTTTTCTTTTTCCTCCCTGGAGGCGTTTTCATTTTCGATTTCCCCCGTATTTTATAAGTATAAATAATTCCGTTCCTCTTTTATTCATTTCCTCTGAACTGTGTGTGTGTGCGTGTGTGTGTGCGTGTGTGCGTGCGTGTGTGCGTGCGTGTGTGCGTGTGTGTGTGTGTGCGTGTGTGTGTGTGTGTGTGTGCGTGCGTGTGTGTGCGTGTGTGTGTGTGTGTGCGTGTGTGTGTGTGCGTGCGTGTGTGTGTGTGTGCGTGTGTGTGTGCGTGCGTGTGTGTGTGTGCGTGTGTGCGTGTGTGTGCGTGCGTGTGCGTGTGTGTGTGTGTGTGTGTGTGTGTGTGTGTGTGTGCGCGCGCGTGTGTGAGTGTGTGTGTGTGTGTGTGTGTGTGTGACTGAAACCGCCAGACAATGAGTGGATCGAAAGATTGCAAAAATGTCCGTCTAAGAAACTTCGGAGTCGGGGTACTAAATGTAACATCAGATAAAAGAAATTTTTTTTTTTAATTTTTATTAATCATATACATATTTCTTTCTTACAAGATTTCTCAGATATTAAGGCCGGTAGATATAAATGAATAAATATACCGTTTAATAAATAAATAAAAAAAGAGCATGTACTTAAATATGATTATCCGTATAAAAATAATTTTTAAATAAATAAAAAATCTGTCGGATTTTATCCATTTTCATTATACATACATATATATATATATATATATATATATATATATATATATATATATAATTATTAAAGAAAAAACAAAACAACCTTCCAAAAGACGTAATCATCATAGAATCTCGAATAAGGACAGCAATAAGGAAAAGAAAAAGACCTAGACGTAAATACCTAGTAGCTCAGTCAAGTGCTAAACGGTAAGAAATGCTAGACAGAGTAAAAACGCTTGCCAACGTTAATTACTATAAAAGGATGGCCCTTGTCATAACCCGAGTTTCATCTTCGTGCGGACGAGTTTTATATAACTCATGACCGTAAACCATGTGGTGGTGGCGGGGGGTGCATGTATTCACTCATCGGTCAGTTTATTAAGTATAATCTCCTAATAACAGATTTGGTCCCTACTTGACTTTAGACACGTCTAGTTTAACTACGTTGACGAACCGGACGATGTCCTAGAAGCACCCTTTCGAAATTTTGCTCCATGCTTTTATTATAGCTGTTCGCAAATCTTATCGATTGTTTCAATGAACATCTCGGATTCGAATCTCCCTTTCCACCACATCCCAAATGTGCTTTATGGAATCGAAACCCAGTAAATATGGAGTCCATTTTAACACATTGCTTCTTTCCATGAACAAATCTTTCACTAGATTTGATTTGTGAGACCAAAAGTTGAATACACCCTAGTCATACATTGAAGCACTTAGTCATCTACGATACCTAGGTAGTTTATGACATGTAAACGCTTTTTTTATTGGTAACAACAATTATTTAGGATAACATTATGCCTCTCCTACAAGTCTTAAGCGTTGATACAATGCAGGTTGGATACTTCCATATTGGTTTTACTTAATTTTGAGACAACGATCCGACCTATGAACCTTTTTAAAATGCTGTTATCAAAATTCTGTCCTCCTTAGCTTAGTTTGTTGTTCTTAGCTGACAAAGTGGAACTTAACCCGATCTTCTACGGCTCTAGCCCAACTTATTCATTCCACGAGGTGTTGTGCATTCAGAGAGGCCCTTTGTATACCACCCGCTTTAAAAGGTGGTCATTTGAGTTACCGTTGCCTTTCTATCACCTACAAAGAGTTTGTCCATTCTTCTCCAACCTCTTTCATAAACAAGGTTTTTTTTTATTTTTTATTTCTGATCATTCTGTGTAAACCCAACAAATGGTTATGGATCGATAATCATGGTAGATCAGCAGTTCTGAAATATTTAGACCCGCCAATTTGGCACCAATAAAAATGCAGCGTCTAAATTCACTTAAATCAAATTTCATTACCATATTAATGGATGAAATAACAATCAGACGGCTCAAAAGCATGTGTTTATTAAAGAACTGTTATTTGAGCTAATGTTGCCCTACCAGTCTGGTCAGTTGACAGTCTAGCCATTCCCCTCCGACATCTTTCGACAGCAAGGAATTTCTGCCCATTGAATTTTCGCTTATTGTGTTTTTATTCATTTGCCATTTCTTGTAAACCAAATAGCATGGTGTGCATGGAAATCCTCGTCTATCAGTAGTCTAGAGCACGACATGGATATTTAGCCCTTTTAAGAAATGTATAAAAACGTGGTTTCCCAGGAAATGAGAATGCAAGTTTGATTCCCGCCGAGAGGTATATTTTCTTCTTTAGTAAGTCTTTAGAGGAGCTAAGCCAATAGACGTTAACTTGACTGTCTGTAAAAAAAGAGTGTTCTACGCAAACACATTTACACTCACAAAGGTGCGCCTACGCACAAAACATACACGCATACCTACATATATATATGCATATATGTACATAGATAGATAGATAGATAGATAGATAGATAGATAGATAGATAGATTTTATTTATAACATTCTAATATACAACAAAGATACTTCACTGATCCTCGGCTCAAGGACGATTATCAATGTGCCATATCAGATCTGAGATCGGGGTGTGTAAGGAATATATATATATATCTTTCTTATACTATATATATATATATACTATGTTTCTTATACTATATATATATATATATATATATATATATATATATATATATATATATATATATATAGTATAAGAAACATAGTGGTCAATGTTAAATAACAGACCTATTTAATATATTAAGAAATATACACAATATCTTACACTGATTGCACAACTCAAGCGTTCTGCATTCTTTAGGTGCTTTTTTTTGGTTTAACACCGCTTCTATAATATTTCTGTTTATCGCGAGATACTTTATTTTAGGGGTGCATTATTATTGTTGTTAAAATATGTAAATGAATTGTAGTTTAATTTTGGATTTGAATTTAGGCCCTGATTAGCGTTTAAGATTGAAAATAACGTTTGAAATAAGAATCATAAATTCTAATTTGAAGAGACGCTGTTGTTATCAAAAGGAATAAGAAAAAACGTTTGAAGATCAAAGGGGCAACTCTATTTGTCCATGAAAATCAATAAATAATTAATAATATTATTGATATTCATAGTAATGTCAATAAACCGTGATAAAATAAAATTAAAATTAAAGTACTAATAAAAATAATACATATCAATGAAAATAAAATAAGATAAAATAAAATAGAAACTTACGAATATGGAGCAAATAGATAAAGCAAATAAAAAATAATAAATACAAATGAAAATTAATAAGTAAATAAACACGTTCCTAATAATATGACTAAAGGTTTGGAGAAAAAGACAAAAAGACGAAGCAATAATAATAAAAAATAGAGATAAAATAATGGATTAGCAAAAAGGTTATATGCGTTACAGTCTAATATTAACAACGCTTGTATAGTAAAGGTAGCAAAAAGTAAAAATGTTAGTAAAAATAAATAATGTCAACCTTACTATTACTATTAATTGGTCAACGTGTTTGAGTAAAAATCTAGGTATGCGGGTGCTCATTAACTAACTTCTTTGTTTAAGCGATTAGGATTGTAGAAACACGATCTCCAGTGGTTTTCCATAGAGCCCACATAAAACTTGGCCTCGTCATCCTATCTGATTTCATCTTTATAAACTAAGATTTTTTTTATGCTTTTCACCCCAAGTAAGGTGGGAGTGTCACTAGCACGCAAGGGGTTACAGAGAGTGGGAGCAGGAATAAAGAGGCGTGAAAGAGGAAAGGATGAAGAGAAGGACGGGGAATAGATAAAGACATCTGGAGATGTCGATTGACATTGTATTTGAATAGTCTGCAGTTATAGCTATCAGGGAAGCAAGTAAGAGGAAGGGAGTTCCACAGACGGAAAGTGCGAGACATGAAGCTATTGGAGTAGAAGAAACGGCTACATTTAACTGTTTCGACAGTGAAAGGGTGGGACCGTGGTGCCAGCTTAGTGGCACGTTTAAATTCATGCAGTTTGGAAAATAGCGAAAGTAGCTCGTCGGAGCAGTTACCGTGAAAGTATTTGTAGAAAAGATAGAGGGAGGTGACGGCACGTCTGTGAGAGAGCGACTGTAAATAAGATGCCAGATCAGGGCTAACCACATTGCATATCCGTCTCTGGATTTTGCCGAGGGCCCTAAGACGAACAGCGGAGGTTCCAGACCATATATGACAGCAATATTCCATGCAAGAGCGAATGGTTGATTTATACATTTGAAGGATGGACTCGGCCGATAAAAACTTTCAAGCGCAACATAGAGAACCAACTTTCCTTGTGGTAGATGAAGATTTTTTTGTGTCTTGAAGTAGATGAATTCAATATAATCGTTCCATCTCAGGTCAGCAGAAAGTGTGAGACCAAGCAGTCGCAAGCAGAATTCCAATGAGAGGCAGGGTTGGTTACTCAGTGGTGGGTAATAGAGATCAGTTTTGTTTTTGAAGCATTAAAGTTAACCAATCATTTCCTGCCCCAGTCAACAACCGATTGGATCTCATTTTCGAAACCAACGCCCAGGTTAGTTTTGTCAGCAATGCCATATTTGGTATTTAGGCAGGAGTAAATAGTGGTGTCGTCTGCATAGATGCCTTCTTTGCAACTGATGACATCGTTAATGAAGATCAGAAACAGTGTCGGACCTAGGATAGAGCCTTGGGGAACACCTGCGTTCGTGAGAAAGGAAACTGGAGGAGAATCCGTTAAGGACGATCTTCATTACACGGTTTGACAGGAATGATTGTATTAAGTTAAATAATCGACCTGAAATTCCGTATCAATGAAACTTACGAAGGAGGCCGGCATGCCAAACCCTATCAAACGCTTTAGAGATATCTAGAGCCACGGCACGTGATCAAAGTTATTGTGAAGTGCTTCGTAAACAAATTTAGCTATGGCCGTAAGCACATCAGTCGTAGATCCGGCAAAGCGGAAACCATATTGCTTGTCAGAGAGCAGATCATGGGATGTAAGGTGCTTAACCACTTTGGCGTTGATTAAAGCTTCAAAGCCTTTGCCTAAGAGTGGTAGGAGACCGTAGGACGGCAATTAGACGGGTCAGAGGGGTCGCCAGAGTTCTTAAAGACAGGTACTACAGATGAGGATTTCCAAAAGGATAGAAGGCAGGAATCATTGAGGTAGTAGTTGTATAGTTTGGAGAGGACAGGAGCCAGTTCAGGAGCAGATTTCTTCAGGACAATGGCCATATGGAATCTAATTTAAAGATGTTCGATACCATCGTTGGACTTAAGTGCATCTCACTTAGTAGAAACTCAGTTCTGGAGACGGAGTTGGGTGTGGGTTAGTCAGATGAGTCGAGCGTTGAATTGGATGAGACTTTCCGAGCAATGCATTCAGCCTTGTCAGCTAAGGAGGTCAGAACCTGAAATTGGCTGAATAAAGTATCGTGGATTTACTGTTGTACAGCACACCCTTGCAGAGCCACCAATAATTTCTTTAGGACACTGACTGGTATCCCGTCCCCACTGCGAGCCTTATGTGAGTATAATTTAGAGATGATGTCCAATACCAACGATAGGGTTAAGCGCAACTCGCTCAACAAAGCCTCAGTTCTAGGAGGGGGATCTGACGAGTCGAGCGTTGAATTGGATGAGGATTTACGAGCAAAACATTCGGCCTTATGAGCTGAGGAAGCCAGGATCTCAAATTGGTTGAATAAAGGAGGTATTGTAGGTTTGCTGTTATTAGGTGCACTCTTGCAGAGACGCCAATAATCCTTGAAGACGAATTTGCGAGATGTAATACGTTGTTTCATTCTATCAGCAAATAGTGACTTTGCTTCATTGAGGACATGCTTGCGCTCATTACGAGACGTCTGTTGCAATCTGGCATATGTCAGTACGGTACAGGCGGAAGAAGTGATTCATAGCGGCAATAGCAGCTGAGGAAGCAGCAGAGGGGTGAGCCTGATTTAACCTTATATTTCCTTGCAGAGATAAAATCCTCGATTACAGCTTTTACCCAGGAGGAGACCACAGAAGCCCATTCTTGAACGGAGAGATTAAAGACCACATTCCAGAGGACATCGCGTAAGAAATAACGAAACGAGTCCCAGTCAGCGCGTTGATAACAGAAAGATGTTCTGTTGGTAGGAGGTTCTTTGCTGGGGGATATTTACCACTTAAAAGGCAGTGTTTATTTTTTCTGCAGTTGCAGTTATTAGTTGCGAAGATGATGTTGATTTGAAGGTTGTTGATATATCTCTTTAGAATGGAAGAGTTGTGCTGTACTATATACTGGTCGATGTTTTTAGGACAACTGTAGATAACTATGACGTTGGTTTTGTTGAAAATCATATTTAGCGTTGGGGAATGACTTAACTGCTTATGGATTAAATTCAAAATAATTTTCACAATGTGTGTGTGTGTGTGTGTGCGTGCGTGTGTGTGTGTGTGCGTGCGTGCCTGTGCGCGTGCGCATGTGTGTGTGTGTGCGTGTGTGTGTGCGTGCGTGCGGGGATACTGCTGAGTTTTTTCGCTGTGTGGGCGCACTCACGCGTGTGAACGCCTATAGATAGATAGATGCGTGTGTACGCGCGTGCACGTGCGCTCGCCTCTGTGTGTGTGTGTGTGTGTGTGTGTGTGTGTGTGTGTGTGTGTGTGTGTGTGTGTGTGTGTGTGAGTGAGTGAGTGTGTGTGTGTGTGTAGTTGTGTGTGTGTGTGTGAGTGTGTGTGTGTGTTGTTGTTGTGTGTGTGTGTGTGTATGTGAGTGAGTGAGTGAGTGAGTGTGTGTTTGTGTAGTTGTGTGTGTGTGTGTGAGTATGCGTGCGCGCACGAGCGCGCGAATATGCGGCTGTGATTTTTCGGCCCGACGCATTTCCAAATCTTTGATCAACTGATTCTATACATTTTACTTTTTTTTCTTCCCCCCCCCCCGGACTACGAACAGATGTGCCTACTCTCTGAGCTATGAGTCCACGTGTGTCTGTGTAAATGTGTGCCTATAGAAAATATACACACGCCTTCAATATATTGATTCTGAAGAGAACTCTAAATAACCTTGATCCCGTAAATATCGTCCAGTAAAACTGGGTCGCATACAAAAGCCATAATTTATGATTTCATTTGCATAGATCCCACACTACATCAATTTTATTTACGTCTTTAACATACTAACACACATTCCTGCCAAAATTTATGACACATCAACTTTGATAAGAAGCCAAAGGCAAGAATTGAAACAATGAGAAATAGGAATACATATAAATAATTAATATAGGGCATATATATATATATACACATATGGTGGCTCATTTGCGTGTGTGTGTCTGTTTGGGGCGTATCTGTTTGGAATCATGGTTAGCGGGCAAGTCAAGCAAACCGTCTTTACTGCCTGGTGAATTCAAGCAATGTCGGTTAACCGACCCTTGTAAACTTCTGTTAGCCACAGCAAAGCTTTATAAGGTTGTGTGTAAGGGATATCGGTGCTGAGAGTGGAAAGAGGGATCCGAATTCAAATTTAGGCCCTAATTTGCTCCCTTAAACTTTCGCACTACTGCCCTTGGAAAAGGAATGCATACGTCTCTTCTCTCTTCCTCTCTATGTTACTTAGCGAAGCAACGTAAGGTAGACTCTTTAGCCTTGGCTGGTAAACATTCTAAGAGAAAGACAACTTTGAATTATAAACCGTTAAGAAAACACTCTTTCCGCAAAATGCATTACGATTCATTTGCAAATGAAGATTACATTAACAATTTCTGATAGTATAACAATGATTTGTTTCCCAGAAACTAGTTGTCCTATTTAACCTAATAGCTGGGGAGAAGAGATAGATTCCCGGTTATTTGTGAATATAATAAACCTGACTGGAATTTGATCTTCACTATTCTAGATCACACTGCCAGCCGTTTATCTATCACACAACTCGCACGTCTTGATGCTGTATAAAAAGTTAAAAATTCAGTTCTGAAATGAAACGTAAGACTATCATCACAAATGATTTGATTTTAATAGTGAAGGCATGAGTAGAATTAATCATGCTTTTCGGAGTGAATTGATAACAAAGAATGGATGCAGTGTTTCGCGAAATCTCAAAAAGAAAATCTACTTACGCTGGAATACAGAATATACTCAAACAAAACAAGACAGTCAAAACTGCTCTACTATTTAATCCATATCAGGAAAAAGGTCGATTCATATCTTTTACACGAATTTGATTCGTTCCTGAAGGCTATTCGTGAGCCGGAATCTTTGTAAACCGAAACTATTTTCCCAATCGGAATAAATATAAAACGGTTTAATCGGTTTAATCAGATATACACTATAAACGAAAGGTTTTGTGCCATTCACTGGATTTAATTTTTCTGTTTTGTTTTTGGTTTAATTATCTCGCACTAAGCTTCGATGCTGAAACCTATTAAACCCATTAGTACAGGGAGAGCAATTTTTATATTAAATATATGAAAAATCTTCCTGAAAAAGAAAGTCCCTCTCAACCGAAGTAAGCTAGTAACTTTGTTTTGAGAAAGACACTCAACTTTCAGTTCTTAGATCTTTCTTTGAAATCCAGCGGTTGGACTTAAACATTTGGCCTATCATATATATATATATATATATATATATATATATATATATATATATATATATATATATATATATATATATATATATGTTTAAATAAAAACAGATTGCTTTAAGGTTCCATATAATAAATTATTTCACCACAGCCCTTTTAAAGGACAGTGGATCATCAGATTTATTTCCAAATGTTGAAATGAAAAAATGAAAATAAATTTACACATTTATGACGGGCAATAATAAGGAAACTCACGAAGTGGGGGCAGTGTAGGGGGGTAGAGAGACAGCATTGAGTTAGATGTAACATTTCTATTGTTTCAAATTTAATTTTCGCTGAAATCTAGACATTGACACTTTAAATCTGTTAACGGATTAGGAAGTGGGATGGACAGAGTAGTATATAAGGAAAAAAGAAAAAAAGGAAAAGAAGAAAAAGAAAAAGAGAGAAAGAAAGAGAAAGAAGTTGTAAAAAAGTGTCATTAACTTCTATTGGAATAGGCGTTGTTTTTTTTCCTTTACTTTGAGATTTCGTAAATTTTTCAGTTTTCATAATTGAGTTACATTTTAATAATCATTATTAATGATAAAATATTTAGATTTTTGATGATTAAATACTAAAGTCATCACCTAATTTCTTTCTTAGAGAAGTTTCTTTAGGAAATTCTAGTTGCACCCCTATATATATACATATATGTAAGTATACGGAAACATCTAAGAAGATATATGAAATTACCCATGTATATCAGTACACGTGTACCTGTATAAGTGACTGCAGATGTGAAAGATCGTATGTGTATGAAATTCACATAGAGGTGTTTACAATATATGATGGAGCATGATCTCTAATATTGCGTTAAAATGCCACTCCATATTAAATTATTAATACTAAATTTTAAGTAATGGAATTTACCAATGTAAAAACAGTCACTAATCAATCTTATAAATAAAATTCAAACTGATATCACCTTAATAATCACTTACTACTAACTAGATGTAAACTTATATTTGAGAAAAAGTTTCTAGTATTTTAATGTAAACTCTATATTTTTTAATCGACTATTTCACATTAAATCCCCAAAATGTCCGTAATAAGGTTTTTAAAAAAGTGTAACATATAATTACATGGCTTAGACTGTTTAAACTGAAAAATCTGTAAGCAATCTGTTTTTATTTAAATTATTAGCTCTGATTTACATTGAGCTCTCCGGATTCTATCCTCATTGGGTCTTCCCATACGGATTACCTAGTTTTTCGTAAACTATATATATATATATATATGTATATATATATATATATTTGAATTGGACAAGGTCCGACAATTTATTTAAAGACATTTATCATATGTTTAACGTTCTTTTTATAGATACAAGTATTTAAGCAAATGCTCAACGGAGAAGCGTCTGGCCAAACGGTTAAGGTACGTCACGCGAAATGACGGTTCCGTATAGGATACAGGTTCGATTCCTGTCGGAGAACGAAAATTTTCTATGAAATTTTCTCGGACATTCAGGCCGGTAAATGTTATTTAATGCTGTTTATTATAAAACAGAGCATTTGCTTAAATACTTGTATCTATAAAAAGAACGTTAAACATATCATAAATGTCTTTTTATATATATATATGCATTTGTGTGTGAGGAGGTTTGCTAATTAATTCGCTTACCCAATATTGCATATTCACATGCAGAAGCACGCTGGAGTAGCGGCTCGGATTGTGGAATCGGAGAGTAGAGTTCGAATCCGTTTTATTCAATGACGTACTAATATCCTTGGTATTAATCATCTTCTTCTCCCTCCAGCTATTGGTAAATAGCAGGATATACTGGATTGGCAACTGGTCTAGGAGAAGGACAACCCTGAATTCAAAACCTGCGGAGAGTCGTTCGAAAAGTGTCGTTGGTTCAGCACTGCTATACTCAAATCATATGTGCTGGTGACTGGCCTGTCGGTTCCTAGAAACTGAGCTGCTTGACACGCATACATCGAATACGACGGGAGAGTCCACCATATATATACCGTATATACTCGTCTATAGGGTGAGTTTTCATGATCAGCTTTTTTAAACAAAAATAAGGGTCACACGGATAATTTTTTTTTTAAAATCACATATTCTGTGACTGCATTTATACGCGGATTTTTTCCGGCGGGGTGAGAGATGCATGCAAAAAAAAATTCATGGTCGTTTTATACATAGAGTCGTCTTATACATGAGTATATACAGTAACTACATATTAAATGGATGGAGGCGCGACTCTGTTTGAGGAATCGGAGAGTGGAGTTCGAATTCCAGTCGAATTCATGACATTCAATTACGTGCTAATACACTTGGCAAACATATGAATCCGTCTTTTTCCCCCTATGTACGGAAAAATAGCTGGACAGGCTGGGTCCTATAACCTTGAGTGGCAACCGGTTTAGGAGAAGGAACTCTGAATTCAAAACCAACTGTGGTTTCTTTGAGTACCTTGTGGCATACTGCGCATCGGTTCTCTGTACTGGGCTCTCCAAATGATATTTGCGGGGTAGTCTAGTTGAGCTGCTTGACCCTCATATGTTGAAATCGACGGGAGAGTTATATATATATATATATATATATATATACAAAAGGGGTTGGACAAAATAATTGGAACAGGTGCAAATTTTACTCCTATATTTCAAAGACTTATTATATTAAGAACTTTAACTAAAACTTCGTAATTGCAGGTTATATCTATTGTAAATACGTTTATTTATCTAATTTACTGTCTTTGTCTTATTTATTTTTAGAATTTAGTAAAATTTAAGCTAAATGAGTAACCTCTCCGAGTTCGAAAAAAGCAACTTGTTGGAGCTCGCATGGCAGGAGCCTCGATCACTAAGGTTGCAGAACTGTTTGTTTTTTCAAGAGCTACCATATCAAGAACTATGACACAATTCGAGAAACAGGACAAAACCTCTAGCAACCGTAGCAATTCGGACCGGATTTGCAAACTTACTGACAGTGACATATGTGCATTGAAACACAATGTGGCAAAAAATCATCATACTACTGCGACCAAAGTTAAATAATCATCTGTATAATCCAGTTTCTACTAAATCTGTTCATCGTGAGCTCCATAAAGCTGCATATCATGGAAGAGCCGCTGTAATGAAACCTCTTCTCTCCACTAGCAACATTCAGAAGCGGTTGAAGTGTTGCAGAGATTACAATGTCTGGTCTGCAGACCATTTGAAGCAAGTCATATTCTCAGACGAGTCCAGTTTTTCTCTTTTCCCAACTTCAGGGCGAGTTTATGTGTGGAGGCAGCCTAAAGAAGTTTACAACCCTGGCAGCCTTCTTCCAACAGTGAAGCATGAAGGTGGATTAGTGATAATTTGGGCCCCCATACCATGGAAGTATCTCGGTTCAATAGTTTCCCTGCATGGTAGAATCAACAGCAAAGATTACCTGAACATTTTGGGAGATCATGTTCATCCAATGGCCCAGATTTTATTCCCTGGTGGTGACTGCATCTTCCAAGACGATAATGCTCCAATACATACCGCTTGAGTGGTTAATAATTGATATAAAGAGCATGAAAGTGAGCTAAAACACATGGAGTGGCCTCCCCAATTTCCAGATATCAATATTATTGAACATTTGTGCTGTATTTTGGAGCGACAAGTTAGGAGCCGCTATCCTCCACCGTCGTGTCTTAAAGAGCTGGAGCAAGTGTTAATGGAAGAATGGATGAAAATTCCTCTGGATGAAGTCAGGAAGCTGTATGGTTCCATTCCTAGACGTATTAAATTAAAGCTGTATGTGAGGCTAAAGGAGGACCAACTCCATATTAATTAAATTTTCTTTAAATTTAACAAGTGTTTCAAATATTTTGTCAAAGCCCTGTATATATATTATCTCAGCTTGAAACGTAATCTGACAACATGAACAAGTATCAGAATAATTTTCGGTATGGAAAAGATTGAGTAGGTAATTCTGTCATCCAGTTTCGTTTTTTATATTGAAAATTAGAAGGTTCGAATTCCAATCAGTAATTAAATAAAAGAAAATCATTAATATGCCTGTTAAACAAATCATTTGTATTTACAAATATATATACATGAATTCAAAAGAATTAAAAGTAGTAAAAACTTTAATCCTGTTTAAAGACTTTGGATACTTAGTACACAGAAAAAACTATGTTTAGAAAAGACTTAATAGTTTGTTGCGAAAAGAATTTGATCGTCAGCGAAGATTCACGGACTGTTTTTTGTGTTGTTGTTTTTGTTTTGTGTTTGTGTCGTTTTGGTGGCGATGATTCGCTTGAAGTTGCGACACATATTTCTTTCAGCAGTTGCTGAGAGGGGAGCTTTGTAGCCAAGTCTTCTCTTGTTTTTGAACGGCTTGGAGTCAGTCGCATCTCTACGCCATGATAGTCAAAATATGTGTTGTACCGAAAATAGGTGAAGAAATGATAAGTTTTATTTTGATTAGTAAAATATTTTACATGTTAATGTTAATTTCTAACCGGTAGACACTGTGGGTGAGTTGAACTGTGGAATCTTTTTGCATGTTTGTAATTTAGTCTATTACTGGAGAGAAGATATTCGGGCGTGTTTTAATATGGTATGGATGTGGGTATGAAATCGTGTTGGAAATATTGTTTATTTCCTATAGATGCAAACATTTCACACAAATGTGTCATACATAATTAATTATCACAAATTCATGGCGCCTCGCCTAATTAGCATCAGATTATGGTCGACAATACGACAGTACGTCAGCAATCCAAACATCCAAAAGCGGAAAAAACAATTAAACTGTTTGTAGGCACGTCTAATCAAAGACGATGCCAACACCCTATCGATAAAATTTGTTTTAATCTCGTTCTGCACTTGTTGACATAGCACTGAACTGTGATGTCCTTTTAGTCACGTGAAGCTATATATATATATATATATATATATATATATATATATATATATATATATATATATATATATATATATATCACAATCTATTCATATCTCTCTCTATATATATATATCTATCACAATCTGTTCATATCTATCTCTGTATATATCCATCTCAATCTGTTTATCTATGTATCTCAATCTATATCTAAATTTGTTGATCTTAGTCTCTTCATTATCTATCTATCTATCTCAGTTTGTTCATTATCTATCTATCTCAGTTTGTTCATTATCTATCTATCTATCTATCTATCTATCTATCTTAGTCTCTTCATTATCTATCTATCTATCTATCTATCTATCTATCTATCTTTATCTCAATCTTCATATCTATCTATCTATTTCAATCTGTTCATATCAACGTCTATTTCAATTTATTGATATCAATCTCAATCTGTTCATATCTCTCTCACTCTGTTTATATCTATCTCAATTTGTTTATGTCTATTTATTTCAGTCTGTTAATATTTATCTATCTATCTATCTATCTATCTATCTATCAATTTTTTATCGGGCGTATCTTTTTAGCCCGGTCTGTATCTATCTATCTATCTATCTATCTATCTATATATATATATATATATATATATATATATATATATATATATATATATATATATATATATATATACCATCTAGTCATTTGATACGATAATACCTATTCATTTATCTATATACATGCACAAAAGGTAGAACCTGTCTCATCCACAGATGTAGTAGTTTTGATGTTTTGCTAAATGAATCAAACAACTTATTTTAATACTGATTTTTATTTGATATTCGTGAGTGGTATTACCAGGTTTCTGCTTCAGACGATTATGAAGTTCTTCTAAATTTCAGGAATTTGGAACGGCACTACAATCATCTTCAAGAAGTGTCTAGATACTTTCCAAGAGCTGATAATTAATTTTCCAAAGAGATTTGCATGAATGACAACATTCTTCACTCTACAGATAATTAGCTCGACAAATATAATTATGATAGATAATTAGACCTATCATTCCACGGATCCTTATAATGACAATATAATTCGCGCAGCATTCTCAAACGTAATTTCAGATAAGAATCTAAGCATGAGATAAGACGGAGTATTGTATGTTGGGGTATATTCTATGATACAAGCGCGAATTTCTTAGGATCTCTGGCGCCAAACCAACATCAAAGACTATAACATTCAGGAAACGAAGGTTGTTACGAGGAAGGATCAAGGCAAGAAAAAGAAATCGTTATATGTGATCTAGGTAAATGCCAGAGAATAGACATCATTAGAAATCACTGGTCAAGAAAAAAATGTTGAATATCGTTTAAAGAGCTTTTTTTTTTTCGCTTTCTTCTTTTCTTTCTGTCTTCCCTTCTTTCTCTCTCATCGTACAGCGAAGTTAAGCAACATCGAGCCTGGTTAGTACCTCGATGGGTGACCGCTTAGTAATGTCAGGTGCTGCAAGCTTATGTTTGCGAGTGATAATGGCTCGAAGATCCGAGTTCCAATTCCAGTTGGGTTCGTTACAATTCCCCTACGCGCAGATACAACTGGAAAAGCTATGAATCCACCTCTTCTCCCCTAGCTATGGGTTAATTAATAAGACTATAAACCATCATTATTATCTTCTCCAATAATTCAAAATACAATCTAAAAACAGTATTTTTCTGGCTTTAAATAATCCGGAAAGTGTTGATAATCTCTCTCTTTTTCTCTGTGTGTACACACACACACACACACACACACACACACACACACACACACACACACACACATATATATATATATATATATATATACACATACATATATATATATATTATTATTATTATTATTATTATTATTTCAAAATATATCTTATTACTCCAAACGTTATTTTAGTGTATACCCACGTTTGAATAGACGCCTTACTTTTAAACACTGTGAATTATCGCCTACCGTCTTGCGCATTCGAGAGATTTAAATAATAAGCGGTCGAATGCACACTCGCTCAGACGGTAGTTTCCCCTAAAACGGTGGAAACAGGTTTCAAAAATGCCGGTAAGGTCATTCTCATTATTAAGTCACTCGAATGCACAGACCAGTAACCGTCATTCATACTGGTTTAAATCGGGAAGTAAAACAATAAGAATAAATTTCGGCTTAAAAAAATTGTTAATAAAAATAAAATTTCTCATACATACATACATATATTTTTGCCACCTCGGCATGATGTAATGGTTAGCAAGCTTGTCTTGTTAGAACGATTACTATTGAGTACTGAGTTCAATTTTCACTGGGTGCCATATACTTTAGACCCAATGCCATATCTAAGCTACACTTAGAAAATTACCATATATATATATATATATATATATATATATATATATATATATATATATATATATATAGTTTAGGAAAACCTAGGTAATCCGTATGGGAAGACCCAATGAGGATAGAATCCAGAGAGCTCAATGTAAATCAGAGCTAATAATTTGAATAAAAACAGATTGCTTTAAGGTTCCATATAATAAATTATTTCACCACAGCCCTTCCAAAGGACAGTGGATCATCAGATTTATTTCCAAATGTTGAAATGAAAAAAATGAAAATAAATTTACACATTTAAGACGGGCAATAATAAGGAAACTCACGAAGTGGGGGCAGTGTAGGGAGGTAGAGAGACAGCGTTGAGTTAGATGTAACATTTCTATTGTTTCAAATTTAACAACTTCTTTCTCTTTTTTTCTCTCTTTTTCTTTTTCTCTTTTTTCAATATATATTTCTCTCCATCCCACTTCCTAATCAAGATATAACTTCCGTTAACAGATTTAAAGTGTCAATGTCTAGATTTCAGCGAATATTTAAATTTGAAACAATAGAAATGTTACATCTAACTCAATGCTGTCTCTCTACCTCCCTACACTGCCCCCACTTCGTGAGTTTCCTTATTATTGCCCGTCATAAATGTGTAAATTTATTTTCATTTTTTCATTTCAACACTTGGAAATAAATCTGATTATCCGCGGTCCTTTAAAAGGGCTGTGGTGAAATAATTTATTATATGGAACCTTAAAGCAATCTGTTTTTATTTTAAAAAAAAAAGATATATATATATATATATATATATATATATATATATATATATATATATATATATATATATATCTAAAACGAATAAATATAGATAAATGTACGAAAAAAAATGTTAACCACAAAAATTCACACCAGACGATTGCAGAAAGCATGAAACTCCGAGTTGTAGCGTATTATATACAGTGTAACCCGGATATAAGAGAGTTGTCGGGGCCGGAGAAGAAGTATCTTATATCCGGGTTTATCTTATATCCGGGTTTGGTCTATTATATATACATTCAAACAGGCTCTAATTTGGGACCAGAGAAAATCTCTCTTATATCCGGGTTACACTGTATATATATTTTAAGATATATATATATATTATAAACTGTTACATTGGAACATGCAAGTTACCACGACAAAAATACATATTTTTTCGATGTCTAATCAGATATCTCATCAGGTCGTTAACGTTGGTAGCAACGTTTGAATTTACATTCTTTTCGTTCTTTTACATTTGTATGTGTATATATATATATATATATATATATATATATATATATGTATATATATATATATGTGTGTGTGTGTGTATGTATGTGTGTGTGTGTGTTTGTGTGCGTGTATATATATATATATAGAGAGAGAGAGAGAAAGAGAGAGAGAGAGACAGAGAGAGAGAGAGAATCAGTTGATTCTTTAACAGGCATTGATACCTACTACTCCAACCGTTATTTTGTGGATACCCATATTTGAGTAGCCGCGCTTCCCCCTCCTCTTTTAAATGTTAGACGTAACTCACACTATTTAAAAGATAAACGGGTGGCATAACTCTTATCGGCGCGGCAGAAGGAACTGTTGAGTCGAGTTCGAATTCTGATCAATCCGATTGTGCACTCTCTGAACTTGGTACAGGCATCAAACTATCTTCATGGGTTATAAGTTAACTATTACGGTAGTTGCACTCTTTGACCTTAGCGGGTAGCCCGTTTCACATTCACATCATTTTTTCTCTGGTTGGTCATGCTAAAGTACATCTACTATCCCTCGTCTGTGACATGATTGTAGGTAGTTAAAGCTCAATGATAATAAAAACATAAGGAAGTCAGTCTTGTCACTTCGTGGCATACTTTCCTTATTATCAGTGCTTTCGAAATAGTTCTACACAAGGTTTCATCATTACACTCGGATCCGTCCTGGCTATGACGATAAACTACATCCGCGTCCTGGGTAAGATGATAAACGGCATCCAACAGCAAGACCTCTCATCAGGAGGTTTTAAGGAGCGTGGAACCACCTCTTAATTGCTGGTGTTCCCAGATCCACCCTGACCCGGGGTGATAGAACCTGTTAGGCCCCACCATTGGGCAAATAGTTAACCCCGAAACTGAGGTAAAAAGCATTATGAAAGTATAAAAATAGGTTTCAATCCCAGAAATATTTTGTAAAAAAAATTATTACCAGAAATAATAATTTTTGAAGAAAAAAACTATTACCAGCAGTATCTTTTTTGTAAAAAATATTACCAGCAATACGTTTTGTTAAAAAAATATAACCAGTTTGAGGAAAAAAATATTACCAGAAATAGATTGTTAACAAAACAAAATATTACCAGAAAAAAAAGTTGTCGGCATTAAATAACCCATATAGATGTTGATATGCCGTAAAACAAACCAAACCAAATACACTCAGATCTTTTGTTTCTTTATCTAACGGTTCAGTTGTAAACTGAGCTCTTGTGACTGTGAATTGATATATTTTCTGAAATATGTTTATTTGTTTGCTATATACAACCAATTCTTTTCGTATAGAACCGTCAGATTTCGTGTGATTAATTACTGGATTATGACGAAGTTTTTAAAGTGTTTCTTCTTTTTTGTTCATCACTTCAACCGCTTTTCCGTTGTAAAAAAGTTGTAATAATAATTGAGATGATTCGGTGTAAGATTATAATTTCTCTTTTGATATTTTATAGCAGGTCAACATGTTTTTTTTATTGAAAATATTATCTTATCTATATAAATAAATGTCAATGTAAGTGTGTGTCACACTTTTTCATCTTTACTCCTAGAGGCCGGGGTTTTTACATATATATATATATATGTGTGTGTGTGTGTGTGTGTGTGTGCGTGTGTGTGTGTGTGTGAAAAATATGAGTTTAGAGTTGTGAATAATAATTTTTTACACTTTATAATTTATATTAAGCATTTAGATTACTTGTTCTTTAAAAAAAATCGTAATTTACATTAAAAATAAATCTGGACCAATGTATTTAAGCAGATATTTATTTTTATGCCTCCATGTAACCATCAATTCAGTTCTCTTCTTTAAAAAGCTAGACATAAATTACATTTATTTCCTTTCCCCCTGTAAAATTTAGAAATTAATAAAACAATAAAAGTAAAATGGAAAATATTAAATAGAACAAGAACTTGTAAAACCTGGGATGACCCATGCCCTTTATGCCTACATGAAAAACTACACATTATTAAGTTTCTAAATAATGAAAATTTATTAAACCATGGACATGAGTTAACGGTTTTTTTGCCGGCATCAACAAAGTTTCGCATTAAATAATTAGCTTAATAAAAAATAAAAAAATTTCATAGTCTAATAAAAGGCTTAAAAGCTTAATTCAATCATAAAATTGAAAAACCCTTCATGAAGTCGTCAAAAATCAAATTGTAGTTCAGTGCGACACGTTTATATATTAAACAGCCATTTGGAAAAAATAAAATTAAAAAAATAAAAATGAATAAATAAATAAATAAAATAAAACAAAATTCTCTAGACACTTCACGACATATCATGGTGCCAAAAGCTATCTTTCGCTGTGACTGACCAGACGATGTGCGTACATGAATGCCATCGTTCGCATTGAAATGGATAGCCCACCCTACCTCGGCTCGACCTCTTTCCGAAGGTGACTGAGATGTGGATAAATGTTAAATGTTAGACCCCTTATCAAAATGGCCGCCCCAGCCGTTTCCATAGTAATTAATTTTACGAATGAACATGCTTATAAAGATGCGTGAATTTCAAGATTGGTTATTCCTAAATTTTCGCTTGAGGATAAAACTGGGGCTGATAGCTTAATTCAATTTAATTTTAATAATTATATTGAGGGTTTCGGCTCTCGTTTTTCAAACATGTGAACTCTTTTATAACGAAGGAATCTTTTTTCTTCTTGAGCTTCTGTGTGTGTGTATGTGTAAAGTTGTATTTATATATGAATACATAAGAACTTGTGCCAAAAATTAGATCCTGCATTAGACTACAGGATTCTGATTTCCAACACAATTAGAAATTGATTCGGCAGGGTGACCTGTATTTGCGGGTAATTTAAGCTGAGGCTGCCATGAACTATAAACAGGAGTTTGCCTCATTTGGCTACTAAATGATTGTTAGTACGGTAATCCGACTCCATGATAGCAACTGCTAATTGCGTTTTACGAGCAGTAATAGAAATGACATACTCGGAATATATGCATTTCCGACAGGCGTCAGCAGCAAGTCAATATACGTGTGCCCCTAGGAGGTGCATAGAGAGTTCCGACAAGCATGGTAGCTACCCAACGAAGGGGAACATTCATATCAGATTGCATCCCAAATCATCGCTGCTGCGGCCCTAACCTGTTAATGAACGCACGGTGTGGCATACTCAGAATTCCATAGGGTTTATTAGGAATCCATTAAAAAGAGTCTTTTATTTTGAGAATCGATTACTTCATCGATAAAGATAAGTAAGAAAACATTGTGTGAAGAGAAGACTGGTTTCATATAAATGTTTCGTTAAGCGTTGTTTCAAGCCGCTATTAAGCGTGATTCCACCATGTTTTCTTAATGTACTCATGCATTTTTGTTGATTATTATTATTATTATTTGATTTGAAATATCCTCCAACTCTTAGATGTTTCGGCAAAGTGATGATGGACAGATCGCAGCTTACACACACAGCACATTGCTTAGAACAGGTGCTGTTCCAAGCAGCACTGCTGCCTGTGCGATGCCAATGATGATTCCACAAAGCGGCTTGCTAGTGAAAGAAATTCTTGGAAATATCCCCGAGTAGGCCTCACAAAACTGGAACAAATTGAGTTTATTTCTCGTCCACTTGAGTTCATTTCTTCTTCTTCTTCTTCTTCTTCTTCTTCTTCTTCTTCTTCTTCTTCTTCTTCTTCTTCTTCTTCTTCTTCTTCTTCTCCTCCTCCTCCTTCTTCTTATTCATCTCCCTCTTCTCCTCCTCCTCCTCCTCCTCCTTCTTCTTCATCATCATCATCATATTCTTCTTCTTCTCCTCCTCCTCCTCCTTCTTCTTCTTCTTCTTCTCCTCCTCCTTCTTCTTCTTCATCTTCCTCTTCTCCTCCTCCTCCTCCTTCTTCTACTTCATCATCATCTTCTCCTCCTCCTCATCTTCCTCCTCCTTCTTCTTCTTCTCCTCCTCCTCCTTATTCTTCTTCTTCTTCTTCTTCTTCTTCTTCTATTATTATCATTTGTCACTTATGTGTCATGCGTGATAAACGCTTAGACGATTATGTATCTTTTGACGATTACTCCACTGAGGTGTAATGGATAGCGGCTATGATTGAGGAATAAGAGAGCCGAGTTCGAATTCCAGTCGAATCCATTACATTCACTTACGTGCTAATACCCTTGGGAAAGGTATGAATCGTCCTCTTCTCCCTCCAGCTATGAGTAAATAGCAGGACAGACGGGGTGCCTTGGATGGCAACTGGTTTACCGCAGAGAGAAATGGCAACCTACTGCGAGAAAAATCTGCCTCATCAGTCATGTATCGAAAGATACATGATCGCCTAAGCGTGTATCACGCCTGGCACATAATTGACTGACTAATGATCGTTTATCACACACTGTAAGTATTTTAATATACCGGTTACATTAAGTTATCTCTCAGGTCACAGCAAGGACCACAGACAGACAGCATTTTCCTCAAAATATGTGCAGTGCCCAGAAGAGCACATTTTTGTATGAAACCAAACTTTTGGTATGGTCTCGCGAGCTTATAAAGGAAGTCACGCAGTTTAACGGAATTGACCCGAATGCGTAACTCAGCACTGGAATCACCTTGACATTCCGTTTCTGCATTCCAAATAAACTTGCCATCTCAACTTTCAAATCAGACTTGTTTGAAATGGATCTTGCAAGCGGATAATCGCTCTGTAATCGTGGTGATGTATTCTTATGGCGCTCATAAGAACTAATGAAACATTCATCTTTTTGTCGCTATTTTGACACTTTTCTGCTTGCTATTTTCTTTCATGGTGAGTTTTTATTCAGTAAGATAACACAACACCACCTCAACCAATGATGCAAAATCTCTTCCAGGAACTACCTCGGCCTCACGCTTGCTAGATTAAAATTAAATTTGACCTTGTATGATAGATACTATAGACTTCATTAAATTCCCTGCATCCATATCCAACGGGGAGACCCCGAGTTAAATAAAACCCCTAGCATCTACTGACGGCATATCACTGCCGTTACTCATAAGAAGATGGGAGATAGATATTATGCAACTGTCTATAATTTGTCGATTTGTGCATGTGGGTACATGTAGCCGTATTTTTACATCCTCTCTCTCTCTCTCTCTCTCTCTCTCACTCTCTCTCTCTCTCTCTCTCTCTCTCTCTCTCTAACACACACACATGTTCAGACATGATGACTGATGTGTCGGTTTATTTGTGCGCTGGTTATGGACTAACTTAGAAATTGTAGTTTTATTATCGTGCTAACATTGCACACAAGAAAGAACATTTATATATTAGTCGGTCTGTCAGTGTGTCGGAGATTTATAGCCAGGCGAATAGAACATTATTATTAGAGAAAGAGCATTATATAAAATTTGTATACATCCGTCTTATCCTTATTCTAGATTCCATATGATGATACAATCCATAACGTTTTTTGAAAAGCACACACGCACATTCAAATTTCCTTTTCTTGACCAAACAAAATCCATGAATAATTATATTGGATATACCACTACATGCCAATCAAGAAGACTGATGTGACACCTCACCGACCATAGCTCAATTAGGACGAATTTAAACACACACAGAAACCTATCAAATGCTATCCGCAACATACTTGCAGAAAATACAACAATAATAACCTCATACACATGTTTAAAAAAGAGATGAAAAATAATGGAAGCACTAATAATAATAAAAAGAAAATGCCAACACTCAATAATGACAACTATGAACACGGCTACAATGTGCTGACCGTGTTTGAAAAATAATAAAACATTATCTTCACTCTAGAAGCTTATAAAAGAATCTACACATTCAGTTTAAAAAATCTTTAATAATGGCTAAAAGAATAGCCTAACCCCCACGAATATACAGAAAATTTGGATAAATTTTATACACTTTATGTTCAGAAAACTAAATACTTATACGAACACGAGAAAAATTATATAAAAAGCTTAAACGCAGTACCTTGTTAGTTGTCTTCTATGAAACATGTATGAAAGAAGGATTGCTACAACAAAATTATATATACAGAATTATATATACTTATATATATATATATATATATATGTATATATATATATATATATATATATATATATATATATATATATATATATGAGCATAATATATATAATAATAATCTTGAAAAGTGAAAATATTTTATAAATCATACATACAACAAACTATTTCTTATTTTAACAGTTAAAAAATAATATTTGAAAATGGCTAAATGTATAGCCGAAAGCGCTCGGGTAAAAAGAACATACGGACAGTTTTTATATATATATATATATATATATATATATATATATATATATATATATATATATATATATAATGCTTTTGAATATTTCCCCGTGTGCGCGCGCGCAAACATCGGTCTTCCAAGATACCTGGAAACTACAGACGATTAGGTGAATATCTGTGTCAAAGAACACAAAATAAATAAGAAATTTATTCACTAATAAAGAAAGCTAACAAATTCAAACGTGAATTTCAAGAAGTTGAAAAAGTGCAAATAAACCATAATGCACCTACTGCAGCGGCAAAGAACGTAAATAAAGAAAGCAAAAGCAAATGCGATGTACTAAATGCAGAAACGATGGCAAGATAAACATCTTCGTAGTCAATACTCTATCTGCACCAAATAAGCTGATGTAGACAAACCCCATACCCATCAGTGGTTACGTAGTGTACGGTCAAAAGCTGAAGCCGAAGGTTTTATTGTTGCTGCACAGGACCAATGCTTGCTAACTAGAAATTACCAAGCTCACATACTAAAAAATCGTGTTAGTCCAAACAATTGACCATCTTGTATCAGGTTGCATGGTATTGGCACCCACTGATTGGGCCAATATCTGCATTGGAAAATTTAGAATTTTACGGAAAGGAAACTGCAAGAAATTGGCATGAAAACCACACAGACACGGTTACAGATATAGGACCAGTAACAATTTTAAGGGACTTTACACTGCACAGACAGAACAATCAAAGTTAGTCGCCCAAACATCGGGATCAGAGACCACAAAAACAGAATATACCTCCTTATTGATATGGCAGTCCCTGCAGAATGTAATGTATCTTTGAAAATCTTCAAAAAACTCTCAAAGTACAATGGATCTTGAAGTGGAAATATTAAAAATGTCGTAGGTGATCATATCAATTACTCCGGTTGTTGTTGGAGCCCTCGATTTGATTGGAAAAGGGTCAAAGGTCTCACTGAAGGCATTCCTGGCAGCCCAAGTCTTAAAGAACTACTAAAGCTTTACACACAACAACAGCAGCTCCCACCTTACGAAGGGATTAATCAATGTAAAATGTTTGTGATTTTTTGTTGTTGTTGTTGTTTCCCAAAGAATGCTCGGTGGAAAATGTCATCATGGAATTTCTGACCTTGGGTCACTGGTTGGGACCTGGAAAGAAATGAGTATATGCCAGAAATTAATGGAATAATAATAATAATAATAATAATAATAAGAAGAAGAAGAAGAAGAAGAAGAAGAAGAAGAAGAAGAATTAGAAGAAGAAGAAGAAGAAGAAGAAGAAGAAGAAGAAGAAGAAGAAGAAGAAGAAGAAGAAGAACAACAACAACAACAACAACAACAACAACAAGAAAATGAGCTAAAATGTACTAAGCAGTAGAAACTCTTTGCTTTTGCTATATTTGCGCCATTTGGTATAGCTTCCATCAATAATATAACGCTTCTTGATGCCTTTATCAAGCACAATAATATCCAGAGGGCGATGGTGTATCACTCAGTATTATTATTATTATTATTATTAGTTTGCCTTTGCTTTTTTGCAGTACAATGTTCTCACAAGTCACCAACCGATATTCTCTGATACGTCAATCTTTTGTATCAAAAGAGGTTCTCACAGATGAGATTTCATGTAGTCAGTAACAAATACGTCGGTCGTGTAAAAAAAAAAGGTTTTTGGCGAAAAAGTGGAATCGTCTAGCTCCAGTTTTGTCCGTGTCTGCTAAGTTCACTTCATATTAAAGCATGAGTCCAACTCTCCTTCTTAAGTAACTTGTTAAATAACAGTGCAGTCTGTGTATTCACGTGTTGAGAAGAAGGACAATTCCAACAAGAAAACAATAGAGAACACAACGAATCCATTCAATTTTGTGAGAGGTCCTGGCAATTCAGTGATATTAAAGTAGAAAAGAAACTCTAAAGTCCACCTAACTTCTATGGAGACATGGCATTTAGAAATATGAGTGATATAAATGTGGCTATAAATATCTGAAATGCTTGTGTTCAGTCATTGAAGTTGTTAATGATTATATGTTTTTTCAAGAATAGATAACGAAAATGAACGGATAGTAAAGAAATTCCGATTACTAGTGCAATGAAAATGGCAATATGTCAAAGGACTGCAAGGAAAAAGACGAGATTTAAGCGGTAAAATGTATACAATTGGTAGAAGCCGTTTCCACAGAAGGAAACAAGAAAACTACACAAATGATATACGAGGAGGAATAAAATGACATAAAAGTTATGAGAAAAATGAAAAAGAAGAAGAAAAAGAAGATTAGAAATATAAACGCCATGAAGAAAAGACGAAAACCTCTAATAAAAGAATAACAAACCCAGAAAGAGAACACAAAGTAAAAGGAAAGTATTGTTCATAATAATAAAAATAATAACAAGTAGTGTTTGAAAAGATTAAATACAAGACATAAAAACAATACCTGGATAAAAAATATTACACAAACTCTATGAATATAAATGACAATAAAATAGATAGAATGATAAGAAATATTCATCGTATAATAATAATAATAATAATAATAATAATAATAATAATAATAATAATAATAATAATAATAATAATAATAATAAGAAGAAGAAGAAGAAGAAGAAGAAGAAGAAGAAGAAGAACAAGAACAAGAACAAGAACAACAAGAAGAAGAAGAAAGACAAAATATGAGTAATATTATTTATAGCTAAAATAACAACTTCAACAAGAACATATTGATAAAAGCCTTTTTTTCTGAAAGGGAAGCAACTGCGTTTTGCATATCTATCTAAAGAAACCCACTCAGCGCTCTTCAAAGATGGCGGACGACCCAACTGTGCCTCTTTCCGCTTTTTGTCTTATTTCTTTTCGTCTGTATTTTTTCCCGTGGCTACCCGCTTCCATTAAGTTGTGCAGAAAGATACGGACACATAAAAAGCTGCACTTAAGGAACTCATGGACTTTTACCGATAAGAATAGAAATATTTTTGGATTATTCACGGAAAAAATTATTTTTTATCTGGTGGGTGGAGGGAAGCGAATCAAAAATCTCATATTCCTATAATCGCATATTCTCGCTTTTTTATTTTTGATTCTTTCCTTCTTTATTCTAATATGCATGAAGGGAAATACGTTAGAGCACGTACATATATCTATCATAAATATATACGTACATAAACTTTTGCATACATATGTTATTAATATACATATTATAAATGAGATGTATGTTTAAGCGAATATATATATATATATATATATATATATATATATATATATATATATATATATATATACGTATGCGGAGGTACTGAAAAGTTATCAGCTCGACCCATTTTACAAAATCTCACGAAATGACTAAACATTATTTTTTATGGATATGTGCGCGTGTGTGTGATAGATAGATAGATAGATAGATAGATAGATAGATAGATAGATAGATAGATAGATAGATAGATAGATAGATAGATAGATATTAAAAGTAGGATATATGTGTCGAGTTCAAATTCGAATTTTAATTAAAATACACTCAAGAATCCATCGCTTCTCAAACTAGTGGTTAATAGCAGAACAAAATGATCTCTAGCTTTGATCGTCAACCGGTCTAGGAGAAGGACAATTCCGAATTCAAGTCTAGCTGGCTGTGAGTGTGACAACTCATCCGGAGTAGGGACAAACATACGACGGAAATTACAGCAACAACGCCTAACTCAGGAACGTATTATCCGTATTTTCTTCACTGTTGTACTTCTAAAACAAGGTTTATGAACCACTCAATGTAGAGGCTTACTGGGTGAGATTATTGTAATAAATGTCGAATGAGATAGTAGGAAATCAACATTATGAGAACGTCTATGACAGATATCCTTTGAACCTGGACTTGAAGAAATCAAGATGAAATATGCTCTCAGGAGTCTATTCCCCAAAGTAGCAGTTCTGAGGAAGAAGCTGACTGCATAGAACTTACTAAAGGGTCAGGGGTCGATTTGCCACAGTGAACCTAGCAATATGTGAACATGGCTGGTCCTAATGGTGAAGGTCTGAACTGGCTGGACTAAGAAATGTAACTCGTTAAATTATTGACCATTGTAATAGTGATAAATTAGAGAGTCTCGTGGGATACGAGTTGCACTGTGGAAATTAAATTCATCACCCACATGGCCGTGTAATGATTTTGAACGCTGTCAAAACTGATCAGTGAGGACTGGGAAGCACCAGCCCAGATATTGCCGCAATATTCCATTCTTGCTTTGATCTGACTTTTGTAAGTATAGAGTATGGTAACAGGAATTAGATATTTTCTGGAGCAACACAAGGAACCGACCATTCTTCCAGCGCATTTAGCGATAACATGAAATATATCTGTTCCATTTCCTGGTGTTTGGTTTAGACCAAATAGGCATTTGGGACAAGGCTAAAGAGCCACTCGAAGTTTAGGGTTACTAAATGAGTTTGCTGAAAGTAGAAAACGGTTGTTCCGAGACTTGAAGATGTTAAGATTTCAGTGATCGGTGAAATATCCTTTTTCAAATCTGTTCCGCAATGTAGTTTCTCTTGGAATGAAAAGTTATTCTTATTAATGGAATACGAAGGGGACGAAGATGATTTGCCCCTGTATTCTTGGAATGGCGGGTCCCTGCAACAATAATCTGAACTAGGGGAATTAAGGAATGTAGAACGGTACATTTTCCATTGAAATAACGATATATTGTCGAGAGGCTTGCGACGTATTATCTGTGGGAAACGGGTTGTAGGATAGAAAAATAATTCATCACCCACTAGGTCATGTAGCCATGTTTTAACTCTGTCAAGGCTGAGAAGTTAGGATTGCGCAGTTGAAGCCCAGATATTCCACTTCTGTTCTGAGCTGACATTTTTAAACATAGGCCATAGCAGGTTACATTCTAAAGTGGTAAAAAATGTTTTCCATCCATTCCAAGCTTTATATCACATGTGTAAGTTTCACTTGATCTCTAAAGTCAATGTCGACTCAAGAAATAACATTCTAAAGAAGCTGGCTAGCACCTAATGGGGTGCAGATGACGGTACAATCCGCACCATAGCTCAAGCAATTTGCTGCTCCACAGCAGACGATGCATGACTAGTGTGGATCAGATCATCAAATTGAAAGAAAATCGACCCTGCCTTAAACACTTCTTGTAGATAGATCACTGGGTGTCTCAGGCCAACTAAAGTTGATAGCTTCTACTTGATTAGAGCCATATTTCTCCCTTACATGATGACAGTTGACTCCCAACTCGAGAAATTTAAGAAGGAAATTGGACCTCATCATCCACTCTATGGCTGTGAACCATGACAAAGTGCCAACTCACAGCTTTTGACCCTTTTACATCCTAGCTCCTAGTCTGCGTCTGTCCCTGTGTCAAAAACTATTTAATGTGTCAATTGTCATATTCTATAGGCGAATGCAGGGTGTGATGGATAAATTGTCGCCATTTTATATGTTTTTAATTTCGTGCGGGCACGTTATATATTTTTGCTTTTGTCGACTGCACAGTATAGTAGGGTCAGTTGGGCACCGCCTGTTCGAAGAAATGCACCTTTACGCAATTCACCCCCCGCCCAAAAGTTAGAAAGGGCACGCTGTACTGCTTGTCATTCGCGCGCGAAGATCCAATACGAACATTTCAGAGCGGTTGGATGCCAATCTATGGACGGTGCAGAGGATTCCGAAATAGTTCGATGAGTGTAATGGTGATCACGAAGGCGTTTGGAGTGATCACTAGTTATGGCGACGTTATGCTTCCATTCATCTTCCTCCATTCATCTTCCTCAACACGGAGGCCTACATCAAGTACCTTGGAAAGGTAGTGCTTCCCTGGGTCAAGAGGGTGCTTGTTGGATGAACCTATATCTCGTAACAGGACTCTTCACCATGCCAAGTCAATTAGGAGAACCCAGACAATTTCTGCGACTACATCACCCCTTACATCTGGCCACCTAACTCCCCAGATTCAACCCCCTTGATTATTATTATTAGAGCGCAGTTGAGCGAGAGACCATCAAAACTCCTATTTATATCGTTTGCTTTGTTTTTTGGGACGACATTTCAGCCCATGTACGCTCCGGCTTTCTTCAGGATCTGTCTCTATTTCTCAGATCAGTTATTGTAATTATTTACACTATTTACATCGTTCGGACTGTTGTCCTCATCTGCCATATTCACGACGCTTCGGCGGATGTACGCCCCGAGCTTCTTCAGGTGATATACTTTTATTTAGAATACATGGCCTAGTGGATAAAAGTGTTGGTTAAGTAATCCAAAATATGACTTCACCCCAAAATACCTGGCTACAGCAGAGGGAAAAAATGGAGAGATCACTTACTAAAGTGAATTAATTGAAACTTAGATATTTAAAAAAAAGGCAAGACACATGGAATTAGAACAATCTACCCTCGTGGACTAAATAAAGAGTTCGGTTTGAAATTCAAACTTACAACAGTAAATTATATACCAGTATTTCCAGCATTGTAATAATAGATCTAGGATTCATTTAATACTAGAGTTCTTTTTTCATTACAATCATTTTAAGATATTAGAATTTTTATTTTTTAATAAATAATAATAACAACTGATTTGCAGGTAAAGAGCAGGGTATGAATGACACGGGCAAACAGTTTGGGCATTTGAGGGATCAATATATTAATTATTAATAGATTTATTATTGATATGCTTATTATTGATATATTGATATGTTTGTATAATCGATTGAATTTCTGTGCAATTATTGTTCTATTATTTTTTTTATTATTTATTTGTTTTTATTTATTACCTACTTTAACCTCACCTGTATACACCAAAGCACGTACGTACGCACACGCACACACTCACACAGACACACACACTCGCGCTTGCGCACACAGACATAATATATATATATATATATATATATATATATATATATATGTATAGTGTAACCCGGATATAAGAGAGTTGTCGGGACCGGATAAGAAGTATCTTATATCCGGGTTTTTCTTATATCCGCGTTTCTCTTATATCCGGGTTTGGTCTATTATATATACATTAACACAGGCTCTAATTTGGGACCAGATAAAATCTCTCTTATATCCGGGTTTCTCTTATATCCGAGTATCTTATATCCGGGTTACACTGTGTATATATATATATATATATATATATATATATATATATATATATATATATTCGAAAATTATAACAGAAATATGTTATAAAATCACTACAGAAATAGTTTCAACACTTCTGGTTCTTATCAAGTGATGATGCTGAATGTAGAATAAAATAAGTGAAAGATCAAATGCAGATCAAATACAACAGGTTGATAAAATAAAGAACAAATAGGAAACGCATAGCAATCTAACATGTTTAACTTTTATTAATGTTTCATCAGAGATTGATAGAAAACAGATAAATGAGAGAAACACTGATTTTTAATTATGTTTGGGTCAGTCCTCATTGTTCAGCTACGCGTCACGTGCATTAAAGCTTTAGATAATTCTATATACATGTATGTTTGTGAAGATTCTTGTATGTCTAAGTGGGCAGCGGATGCTAATATGTGTTCGTAATTGTATGTATGTGTGCCTGTCTAGTGGGAATTTTAATGTCAGCGAAACATGTTAGATTGAGATACGTTTCCTGTTTGTTCTTTATTTTATCATATATATATATATATATATATATATATATATATATATATATATATATATATATATATATATGAGATATCTGTATGCACGTGTGTGCTCCTCGTTACACACACATACACACACACACACACACACACACACACACGCATATATATATATAGATAGATATATATGTATATATATATGCGTGTGTGTGTGGCTGAATGTGTATTTTTATATGTGCGCCTATGTGCATAGAAACATCGGTATGCAATTTCCCCTTTGCACGAAATGTATGTTCTTTAAGGGTCTTTTTTCCTATACTGATCAAAGAGTCGAAACCATCTCTACACGATCCTTGCTCCATTATAACCACCTATTGAATCTATGCAGTTAATTTAAATCGCTTATCTCTGCAATCCTATATACTTCATTTTGACTTAATTCTCAACCCACTCTTTATTCCCAGAAATCAAACGTATGCCCCCTTTTCATTTGAACAGAACGCCTTTGTACCATGAATTTTCCAGTATCGCTTTCTGCTTTTATTATGATATTGTTTGGGGTGGGGTGGGGGTGGCGGATCTGAAGAAATTGATTTCCTTTCACTGTTGTATCTTTTATTCACATTTCGTTTACTTCTTTACTTATTCAAGTGTATTTCGTTTCTTAATGGTGGCCTTCACAGAAAACGCGCTAAATTTTTCGGGGTTTCAAATTTCAACATCGATACCCAACATTCTAGTTAGTAATTAAAGCTATACAATCTTCCATTTCTCCCAACATTTTTTACTTTATGTTCAAGTAACCGTACAATGCACAATGACGACCAAATCAGTTATGATTGTGTTCCTGTATCTTATTAACCAATACCGTCGAACACTGCACTATTCATAGATATGAAAGTCATTGAAAGCATTTATGAAAGCAAATGCAAGTACATCATTATTTTTCTCTCTGCCCCCCTCTCTCTCTCTCTCTATCTATCTATGTAACAACAATAATAAACACTATATATTTTGCTGAAGGTATGATTAAAAAATAAATGATTAAATTAAAATAACAGCGTATCATATGTCGCCAATAAAGAAAAGCGTATATATATATATATATATATATATATATGTGTGTGTGTGCGTATCTGTGTATGTGTGTGTGTGTATGTATGTATGTATGTATGTATGTATAGATAGATAGATAGATAGATAGATAGATAGATATGAATAAAAAGACAAGAGGGAAAACTATTAAAAATAGAATAGTTTTTCCTCGTCTATTTTTCATTGTGTTCATTTACACTCTGTCTGAAAATAATGCACACACACACACACACACACACACACACATATATATATATATATATATATATATATATATATATATATATATATATATATATATATATATGGAGAGAGAGAGAGGGAGAGAGGAAGTGAGAGAGAGAGATTTGGTGCATGCAAATGTTCCTAGTACTTCTTTTGTAAAACTAGGGTTTGAATAATCAATTTAGAACCGACTTTTCCCTGGAAACTTTCGTAAACTCATACCTACCTACTCTCTCTCTCTCTCTCTCTCTCTCTCTCTCTCTCTCTCTCTCTCTCTCTGTGTCTGAACATATATATATAAAGAAATATAGTCTTAAAGTGTGCTATATTTATGGGATAAAGTGCTCAATATCAGAGATAGAGCGTGTGTAAATATAAAAGTGGACATGGAAGTCAGCACTTAGAGGCGACAGTCTGTTTCATGCTAGTGCAATCGCCTGTCGCCTCTAACAGACTGACTTCCATGTCGACTTTTATATTTATATATATATATAAAAGTGGACATGGAAGTCAGCACTTAGAGGCGACAGTCTATTTCATGCTAGTGCAATCGCCTGACGATTGCACTAGCATGAAACAGACTGTCGCCTCTAAGTGCTGACTTCTATGTCCACTTTTATATTTATATACATATATATATATATATATATATATATATATATATATATAGTCTAACCTGGATATAAGAGACCCGGATATAAGAGAAAACCGGATATAAGAGACATTTTCTCTGGTCCCAAATTAGAGCCTGTGTTAATGTATATATAATAGATCAAACCCGGATCTAAGAGAAACCCGGATATAAGAGACTTCTTCTCCGGTCCCGACAACTCTCTTATATCCGGGTTACACTGTATATATATATATATATATGCTGCATATCTTCATTCAAACATGTTTTATTGAATAATGTAGACATATTGTGTCCCTTTTTTATACTAATCCTTTCCGGTTTTCTAATCAATATCTTGATGTCAAGCTGAAATTCATCAAGAGAGGCGCCGTAGTTTTTTCTAACCCAAGTACTTTCGATCTTTTCCAAGACCATGTTCAGGTGTATATTACAAATATATAATTATTGTAATTACGATAAAATTTGCATTCCCTTGTGATGATCATTTCAAATATTTAAATTTATCCATTGTAATTATGCAATTTTCTTACAAATCAAGCGTTTTAATATAAGGGAGCTGACCAGAAATTGGTAGAAATGTAAAATGGTATTAATGTTATATGTATTTTAGTATGTTGTTGCTATATTCGTAATGAATTTTGTTGTGTTGGTTGGTTGACTTTGATATAGAGGGCCTCGAGAATTTGAAGATTTTGTTTATAATTTTCTTGGTGAAATATATTGGTGTTGTCAACAAATATTTTCCTGTATTGTGAAGGTGAAGATGAATGTTTTTAAATGTTGCGCAGTAGAACTTATATATGTATTAGGAAAATATATTTGGCTTATAAATGAATGTCATAATGATCTTTCTTAACGAGAGTCAATACAATTTAACTGGCAATTTATCAAGCAAGCACAGAATGGATGCTGGCAATTGATTAGAAATCATTAAAATTTTATCTATGAAACGATTTTTTTTTTTTATTGTAAATCATTATTTTGAAAATGAGGAAAATATGTTTAGATGAATGTTCTATCTTCTTCGATTATTAAACTTTTAATCAAACACAGGCAGTTTATTTCCCTTTTTGAAACTCAAATTTAATAGACTTCATTTACTCCGAAAATTCTCTATTTTAATAAGGATGTCATATAGACAATAGCCGATTTCTTTCCTTTCGTGTGCAAGTATAATTAATCTTTTTTCGTTATTGTTTTTCCCGTTCTTTTAAAACAGAATCCCGCATTTATATATGGATCATCTGGAAGGTCTACTTTTTGTTTCTACCCACCTGGAAATATTGAAATGTCCTAAAGTTGTTTGTTTGAATCAACATCATGCCAATCTAAACGAACCCATCCTTTCAAACGCCACAACAAGCGAAATGAATTAACCTCTTCTATGCTCTATGCGTGTCTCTGTGACATGAGGTTAGCTTGACATTACACTAACTGGCCTTGTTTTGAAGAGCAGTCAAATTGTCAGTGCGTTTTCTTCTCTGACAGCTTAATCTTACGCCGGAAGTAAAAGTTGACATCTTTGTTGGAGAAACGTAAGCAGACAAACAAATCATTGCATGGCAAAATTTTACAAGCATCTTTAATTTGAAGAAATAAAATGTTACAACGAGACATTTCTTATTCTGAGTCATGAAACAGAATCAGTCAGTTATGTGCCATGCGTGATACACGGGTAGGCGATCATGTATCTTTCGATACATGACTGACGAGGAAGATTTTTTTCCCTGCCGTAGGTTGCCATTTTTTTCTGCGACAGACAAGTTATAACACAAGGCTATAGAACTCTCGGTCTGTCCTGCTATTTACCCATAGGAGAAGAAGAGGGTTCCTACCTTTCCCAAAGTTATTACCACGTAAGTGAATGTAATGGATTCGACTGGAATTCGAACTCTCCGATTCCTTAGTCCGAGCCTCTATCTATTACTCCACCGTGCCTCCCTAAATTAGTTTAAATGCTCCCCGGTAGGGGAATCGAACCCCGGTCTCCCTCATGACAGGCGGGCATACTCACCACTATACTACCGAGGACCACCTTGAAATGGAATAATGCTGCTATATATGGGCATTCGCTACCCAGTCTACCCTTTCCGGTTTTAGTATAGTTCAAAAGACTCTTCGTGTCCTTGTGACTGACTTTGCTATTGTCGAATGATTCTTGCTACTCTATCGCTGTTTCTATGGAATGTGTTCAGAAGAAATATATTCCCTAGTTCCTCCAGTTCTGGTCTTCACGTTTCAGACCCGCCATGCCACACCCATTGTAGCGAACCACCCTCATTCCATTCGTATTCTGTTGGTGTATGTTTCTCTCGAGCATTTTCTTCCTACGAACCGCTGCTTTGTGGAACCAGCTCCCAAGGAGATGCTTCCTCGATCACTACACTCTTAACCTGTTCAAGTCTAGGGTCAACTGTTATCTTTTCCCATATACAGTGTAACCCGGATATAAGAGACCCGAATTAAGAGAAACCCGGATATAAGATAGATTTTCTCTGGTCCCAAATTAGAGCCTGTGTTAATGTATATATAATAGACCAAACCCGGATATAAGAGAAACCCGGATATAAGAGACTTCTTCTCCGGGCCCCGACAACTCTCTTATATCCGGGTTACACTGTATTCCCATAAACTGAGCCTTTTGCTCTGTAATAATCAACCTCGCGTGGCTATAAGTCCTTGTATTGGTCGAACGTTATTATTAAAAAGAAAATGACGAGAGAGGCAGCCTGATTGAAGATCGTGCTTAACGATCCTGATTAAATTAATCTTCATTTTTCTTTTCTGTTTATTTTAAGTTAAAACGATGTTTTATTTTTTATTTTATTTTATTTTATTTTTTTTTTGTTTTTGTTTTTTGTTTTTGTTTTTTGATCAGCTATTAATATATTTTCAAATTTTTCTCAAGCAGATTTTACGTTGTAATTTAATGATCAGGGTCGGGCCATAACGAATGACCATAATTCCTATCATTCATTTTACTCTTTGGATAAAAAAAAAAAAAAAACCTTCTCAGAATAATGGTTGTCCCAAACAGTGCCGTTGTCTGAAGCATCTTCGGTCGATTTACAGTCCCAATTTCTTCAGACATTTTTTGGATTTTTTCCATCACTGTTTCAAGGACACCCACAACAGCAGCAGCAACTTCTACTTTCTTAAACCCCCATAAGTGTGCTCTTTCAAATCGTAATACCTTTTCTCCTTCTCTATTTCTTTCTCAACAACCCTTTATTATTATTATTATTATTATTATTATTATTATTATTATTATTATCGATAATCAAAATGATTAACGTAATTCTTCTAATATTTTGCAACACTTCCAGAAGAGAGCGATTTCAGAAAAAAAAAGAAGGGAAAAAAACAGCGTTTAACAATATTTCACGTTATTTCGACAGTATGTCTGTCTGCATCATGCTATACATAAAACATTCATATTCATTCTTGTGTTATGCACTCATTTGAAAAAACAGATACGTTGTTGAAATATTGTTAAGTTTTGTGTCTTTCCTTTTTCTTTTCTGAAATCGCGCTCTTCTTCTTCTTCTTCTTCTTCTTCTTCTTCTTCTTATTATTATTATTATTATTATTATTATTATTATTATTATTCCTTTGATATCTAGTGTATACTCATTTCTTTCTGGGTCCCAACCAGAGAACTAGGTTCAGAAATGGCATCATGGTATTTTCCACTGAGCCTTTTTTGAGGAAAAAAAACCCTCAGATCATACATATTTTACATGGATAAAACCCTTCGAAAGGTGTGGGCTGTACTTGTGAGTACATTTTTTTTTGTATTTCTTTAAGATATGGGCTAACAGTGATCTCCTCAATGACTCTATAGGAACGTTTTCTAATCAATCCGAGGGCCCCAACTACAACTGGAATTATTGATGTCCTCATGTGCCACATTTTTTAGATCTCCATTTCAAGGTCTTTGGGTTTTGATCTTCAAAGATTCATTACAATTTGCAGGGACTGCTAGGTCAATAAGAAATCACATTTCTGTTTTCGTCGTCTTTAATAATAATAATAATAATAATAACAATCATTAATAGTAGTAGTAGTAGAAGTAGTTCTTTAATTGCCTCGCTAAAGGCAAGACGACCAAATTTCATATGTAAAATGTCTATTTAAAATCTTACATTTATGAAAAAAATATATTCGATTTAAATACAGATGGAATCATAAAATATTATTTCTGATGGCCACATATTTTGGCTTATACTCTTTTTTCTGTTAGCCAGAGAAACAGAAAGAGAAATGAATCCGTACAACATAGATGTCCATTTCAGAGGCGTTCAACCAATATATATGTGTTTTTGTGAGTGTGCGTGTGCCTGTATTTGTGTGTGTGTGTGCGTGTGTGTGCGTAGGTATATTTTAATTCAATGACAGACAGAAAAACTATCTCGACAAAATATTTTAAAAATTAATAATTTTATTTTTATGTATTGCTTAATAAATTCCACCAAAGTTCATTTGAATCTTGTAATCATTCGATATATTTTAGGTTTTAAAAAGTTAACAAGTTTAACGCCGAGAAATTAGTCATAGCATTTTTCCCTTGTGATTTTTTACCTGAATTCACATTTTCTTTTTTTAATCATTTTGGTAGAGGCATGGTGAAGTAACGGATAACATTTCGGATTGAGGAATCGGACAGCCGAGTTCGAATTTCAGCCGAATCTATTACATTCACTTACGTGCTAATACCCTTGAGAAAGGTATGAATCCTCTTCTTCTCCCACCAGCGACGGGCAAATAGCAGGACAGAGTGGGTTCTATAGCCTTGGATGGCAACTGGCCTACCGCAGACAGAAATAGCAACCTACTGCCGGGAAAAACTCTGCCTCGTCAGTCATGTATCGAAAGATACATAATCGCCTAAGCGTGTATCACGCATAGTACATAACTGACAACCATTTTTTTAAATATTTTAGCAGTAGTAGATATGTTGATATAATTCTTAAAGTTTTTGACGCCGTAAAATTCGAACTGGCGCACCATTTGTACTAAACTTTAGCCAGCAATCATTCTACATCAACATTCCTTGCAGTGAAGAAACATGAAAGAATTTTTCGGGATATTAGTCCATGTAATATCGTACAGTTTCTTAAAGAAATCAATCTGTATTACAAAATATAACTTCAATAAAGCTACAACTTCAGACACACATATCACCGCCTTTAGTAATTAATTTCGCACAAAGATTTATATGCACAAAAGCTGAGTATCATCTACCATCTATTCTATTGTGAAAGTGAAATAACATATGTCATATTTTATTACTTCAACGCTCCCACGAAAATTAAATTTCGGCATTGAATGACCCATGAAGGAGTTAATATCCCGTTAAACAAACAAATCAATCTTTGGTTAAACTTTTGAAAGCAATGCCCTTTCGGATTTTGGTGTCGTATTTTTTGTCCCCCTGTTAAAAAACTTTCTAGATATTTATATCTTTGCACTTGCTTGATTTTGATATATCCAATTTGTAATTTCTATGTTGGGCTCTTTTTGCTAACAGCCATACATTTGTCTTTTAACAATTGAAGTTTAGTCCTTTCTTCTCACTTGCCTTTACTACGTTCTGTAGGATTTCCTGTCGTTTCCTTTTTGTGTCTGCTATCAACACTGTCATCTGCATATTTTACATTGGTAAGATTATGGGCGCCAATGATGAATCCTGGAAGGAATTCTAATTCTCTCAGAGTCCCCTCACTTTATAAGTTGAATAAGTCCGCTGGAAATTTCTAATTCGCATAGAACGGCGCATTGCAATAGCAACGTGCACGACAAAACAAATCTAATAAATTTCTCAGAAGTATAACGAATAGCACTTTGATGTGTTTCAGTGATGAGAGCTGGCCCTACCTCCATGCACATCAGACATATTCACCACTGATACACGAGTTCAGTCTCTGATATCATGCTAGTAGGTGGCATTACTTAAAACAATCTTTTACCATTGGTATTTTTTGAGAGAATTTTGAACAGCGCCATATATATCCAGAATATTGTTAAACACGTTCTGCAGCTATTTCTACAATGTTCCAGGTCGATAATACCAGCTCACGCGATGCCCATGCTATTCCATACTTATCGGAAATTTTCCGATATGAGTCATAAAATAATACATGACAGGATGTGAGTGGGAATGATAATTTTAACCGTTTCCTTATAAGGAAATTGTTGTAACCTAGAAAAGGTTACTGAATGATGAATAACCAAAACGGTGGTTGGAAATTAAATGGTAATCTTTATAACATCAACAAAATACAATACTCGCCAGCGGCGTAATATAGGTAAACCACTGCTGTGGTGGACTACTTACAAAGCATATTGCAATAGTGTCCAATGTATTTATGAGGATTGGGACATGATCATTAGTGTTCATGGGTACAGTATATAACAATGGTAAAAGTCATTTGCAATGCATTTTCATAGTAAAATTCATTTCCAATGCATTTTCATAGTAAAAATCATTTGCAATGCATTTCCTTAGTAAAAATCATTTGAAATGCATTTTCACAGTAAAACTCATTTGCAAAGCATTTTCATAGTAAAAATCATTTGCAATGCATTTTCATAGTAAAAATCATTTCCAATGCATTTTCATAGTAAAAATCATTTCCAATGCATTTTCATAGTAAAAATCATTTCCAATGCATTTTCATAGTAATATTCATTTGCAATGCATTTTTGTTGTAACCTAGGAAGGGTTACTGAATGAAGAATAACTAAAACGGAGTCTGGAAATGAAATCGTAATCTTTATAACATCAACAAAATACAATACTCGCCAGCGGCGTGAAATAGGTAAACCACTGCTTCGACAGCATATTATCCCCACTTACAAGTGTCCAACGTATTTATGAGTATTGGGACATACCCATTAGTGTCCATAGGTACGGTATATAACAGAAACATTTGGCATTCACTGATCAAACATTTATAAATTCTTTCTGTTAAAACATTTTTCCAGAAAATAGGTTTCTCAAACCCAGTAGCTGTTAACCGTCTTTCCAACACTGATTGAGCTTTCCTTCATAACATTTTAATTGTAGTGTTGAACGTGAACATTTTGATTCCATCTATATTTTCTCTTTAAGTTACATATAATATCCATTTTAGTTGTTGCTGATGATGTGATATAGTTTTTGTTATTTGGTACATTTATCTAGTACAGTTCTTTCTTTGTGATTCTGTGGCGCCAAGTCCGCAAAGCTATTTTAAATAGTGATCTTATAAAGCGGTTGTATACAACTGAGAGTTTAGATATTTCTGTACGGGTTTGGTGCCATGCATGTCATCCAAATTATTGTCTCCTTCTGACGAGGCTAATTAAGGTTGATGTTTTCGTTTTGTAGCAATTTGTGGTGTTGGGAGAAACTATCTCTCTGTCCAATTTTCCTTTCTCCTATAGTAAATTTGATATAACTGACCCATTCACCGACGGATATGAAGTGTTTACTGTTTAATAATTACACATCCTGAATGTTTATGATGGATTCAAGCTATGTGCCATCAACGCTTTCATTCCAATTCCAGATTATAGTTTATGTTTTAGAAACGTTTATCTTGAGTTTATTTCTTGGAATACTTGTGTTGTGTAGAAATAAAGTGTCATTGCCGACACCGTAGTTTGAACACAGATCATCAGTGAGCAAACATGGACGATTCCATTATTAAATAATTAGATCACGTGATCGTAAAGGAAATGTATAAATGGGAATTAGCGTGACGTCTAAGTTATCGCTATTCTCTATACTAACCAATATACTATTTCTCTATACTGATCATTATACGAATTACTATTCGGCGATTACTATTTGAACAAGTATTATTAGTGCGAGTATTATTTGAAGGTGTTACTACCATCTGCGTTTACAAAGTCTCGTCTACAACGAGAAAACGAGCATTCGTTGATCTAACGGAAGTTACAACGAGTGAGCGTCTAACATCAGAAAAACCTGGCAGATGATGTTCATTGTTTATTCAAAGTCATTCTAACCCTAACTATGAATACTTATGTTGTTGGTATAGCACCTCCTTTTAATACCAGTACATTGGCTTCCGGGTGGGGGAAGCAGGATTGCTGTCTTATATTAATAGATTACTTTGGGATGTGGTATGGAATACTTAAATGAACAGCGCCCATCACACCACATGTAAATCTGCAGGGCATAGTATAGGAAAAGATTAAATAGACTAGGGTTCTCATTTCCTCCTTATCGTAATCCTAATGTTATTTGAAATGTTTTCTTATTGGGGTCCACGCCAAACATATTAGGTTTTGCGGACCGATATTATATTAGATCGATGCATTCAGTTGATTCGGAACTTGGAAGCTTATTTCTAATGGATGAAAAGTGAAAGTCTCTATTGATGTGGTCGTCAACATAGCAGGTACAGTGTAACCCGGATATAAGAGACCCTGATATAAGAGAACCCCGGATATAAGAGAGATTTTCTCTGGTCCCAAATTAGAGCCTGTGTTAATGTATATATAATAGACCAAACCCAGATATAAGAGAAACCCGGATATAAGATACTTACTCTCCGGTCACGACAACTCTCTTATATCCGGGTTACACTGTATATAATTATTCATGCAGATGTTACAGTGTTGATAGCAGACACGGAAAGGAAATTGATAGAACTATAACAATACCATAGAACGAATTGTAAGCAACGAGGAAATTTTAGAGAAAATGGAAACAAAAAGGATACGAACACTGGTTAACACCAAATCTATTGTCTATATATATTTTAGCTGATTTCGGACAGTTCTGATGTGCTGAATCCAAAATTCACATTGATTTTGCTCAGTCAGGTCAACTTTTTGAGCTATGGCCACACGCTGTTTATTACATTTTTGTTTCTGTTGTCATGTCCATTAAAATATCTAAATACTTTTTAGGGCCAATTAGGAATAACTACTTATATAATTCCGCAGCCAACTTCTTAGGAATAACAGTCTAAAAATCACGATGTTTGACCTCAACAACAGAGTTTCTCGGATTCCACTAAGAGCCATATCACCCTAACTGCTTATATTCAAAACCTCATTCACTCCCACACACACATTATCAATAAAAGACTCAGCAGCTTCGTGACCTGGATCAAGCTTGTGTGCCTCACATGGTATGTAAGAGATGTATTGGTGAACTAAGGGCAAGAAGAGTTGTTTGAAATTTGGAATTCCTATGGTTTGTGGGAGAGCCAATAAACTATAGCACTGAGTGCTACTCCTGTGCTATTGATGTGACCGGGATCAACAGAAAGAAACGGAGAAGCCTCAAGTATCCTGATCTTCAATCAGCACGTTGCCCTGTAGCTCATTGTGATGAAATTCCAATACCTGCCTTTGGAGATCTTAAAGAGTTCTCAAGTGTTCAAGAAGAAAAAAGAAGTGGTTTTTAACAATGAAGCTCCACGTCCTTTTTCCCAAAAGGAACTAAATTATCTCATTCACAATCTCAGCTTCTCAAAGTCCTCTGCCACTGATCATTCTAAGGGTTTGAATAAATGGAATTTCAAGTCCTGAATTTTGAACTATGATGACGTCACATGCAATTTACATGTACTTGCATTTATCAATGCATATTATTCAAGTTATTGTAATCGATGTTTGTAACATTTAATTAATAAATTGTGTTAGAAAACAAGTTTATTCTCATAAGAACTTATTTTCTATGAGAAATATTAACAAAATTCAGTCGATAATGTCACAAAAATGTAACCAATTTAGTCATAAGAGCGGATTTTTAAAAACTCAACGTGGCACGACAACGTGGCCTAATTGAGAGAAACGGATGTCATTTTCGGATTCAGCCGTGAAAAATTGTCCTAAATCATTTGGAAAAATATAGACGACTTAAAAAAATGTTTTTTGTTGCCAAGTGTTATACTTAACATCAGAATGAGACAGTTGAAATTACTAGTGCACATAATGAGGAGAGAAGGCTTGGAAAATTTGATACAGAAAAGACTGAGAATAAGGGGGAGAGAGGAAAACAACGCATAACCACCGTAGCGAACATAAGTAAATGGATGGCAAGATAGGATTTAGGAGATATAACAAAGTTTATTAAGAGCAAAAAACGACGGGAAGTTGTGGAGAGCCATGATCGCTAACATCATAAACATACACTGCACATAGAAAAGTTATCTCCAAAGAAAAGCGATACCTAAGGTTTAAAATTATTTTTTACCAAAATGAAAAATACTTTTAACTAGCCAGTAATTTATGAGAATATTCAAAATAATCTAATGTTTTATTGAATCTTAAGTGATTTTGATGAAATTTACTATAGTTACCGCTCTCATTTTCTGATAATATTGTGCATGGAAGTCCGTATTTACAAAAAAACAGACACGTTTATACACACCGAAGAAAAATTCAAAATCCATTTTTAAAATACTGGGACTTGCTGAATTTGTTACAAATCCCCTTCCACCATAATCATTTCCAATTATGGTTAGTAAATCTATTTTTTTACTTAATAACAATATTGCCTAACTGGTACAAATTCATTCAGAATTTGAAAAGATTTAAAATTTTATAAATTAAACCACAATTTGATTTTTGCAAGAATTTCCGAATCAATAAAAAAAAAATAAAAAAAATAAAGATAACATGTAGAGCTTTTAACCTTAAAAATTAAGAGATCAGTTGAATCCTCTACGTTGGTTCAACCTTACGGTAACCTCAAGGCGATTTTTATCAATCTCCCAACGCTTTAATTAAACAAAAAAGAAACAAAAAAAAAACAACTAATGAACGCTATATTTAAAAAAAACAAAAAAAACAAAAGTACGATATACATTTCAAATACCCCCCACCCCCGCCACCGATACACCTTTTCTTCATCATCTTCTTGAGGTCAATAGATACAAAATCGCCTGAGGATACCGTAAGCTTGAAACCAAGGTAGCGGATTCAGTTGATCTCCTAAATTTAAAGTATATATATGTATATTAATATATATATATATATATATATATATATATATATATATATATATATATATATATATATATATATATATATATATATATATATATATACATAGATAGATAGATAGATAGATAGATAGATAGATAGATAGATAGATTTATGTATTTGCAAATTTTCTTTTATACAAGTTTTATTAAAGTCTAATGCAAAATCTTTTGTTGAGGATTTTTCCTATATTTTGGACCTCTATCCCAGTTTCGGTGTAAGTGTTAATATAAATTGTCAAATTCCTGAGTACTTTCAGCTTTCAAATCCGGCAACATTTTAACCTTTGGACCTATGCCAAAATTCATGTTTTTCAAATATCGCGACCTTCATGCCGGTTTCTTAAAAAACAGCATCTTCACGACTCAGTTCCAGTTGTCCTCTATGTGTTTCATTTATTTTCTTTCTTTCTTTCTTTTTATAAGAAGTATTTATTCGACACCTAAGACCATAAACTAACTTTTCTAAATGAAACTTGTCCGTTTCATTATTGTAAAAATTTATTATATTATTTTAAATGGAACTGCATTTTACTGTACATATGTATAAATTCAATAATACATTTGAATCAATTGTATTATATTCAAAGTTTATCTATTTTGATTTTTATTGTATTTTTCCAATTCCCAATAAATATTTGCATATCCCGATAAAAATGTGGATAAATTGTCCGTTTTTATTCGAGTATCATCGGCCAATGGTTGAATTTCATCAAACCTTTTCTTTCCTTTCTCATCTCTGTTGAAAAACGGAAATAATTCGCTGCATATATAACTAAACTTAAAGGTCATACTAACAGTCGCACTGGATATGACATTTGACACATACGTACATGCACACATACATACGCACGCACAAAAACACGAGCGCACGCAAACACAGGCGTACAGAAGTACCCACATACAAGCACAAAAACAGGCACACAAACGCTCACACACACAAAAAGAGGAGAAAATTCGCCTAACACTAATAACAAAAGCATTCCAACGTGCGCAGAAATGAATTATATCAAACTTAGTATAAAGATAACAGAAAATAAAATTTTAAGCTCTTAATAAAATTAAGTTGGCCGAAAAAATAAAGGAGAGAGAGAGAGAAAAAAAGGTGTGTAAGTGTGTGTGTGTGTGTGCACGTGTGTGCACGTGTGTCTGTGTGTGTGCGTGTGTTTTTGTGTCTATGCGCGCGAGTGTGTGTGAGTGTCTGCGTGCACGCGCGTCTGTGTGTGTATATGTGTGCGCGAGCGCACGCGTATGTGTGCGCGTGTGCGTGCGTGCGTGTGCGTGGATGTGGATGCGAGCGTGTGTGTGTACATGTGGGTGCGTTTGTGTGTGCGCCCATGTCTGTGCGTGTTTACAGAAGCTTGTGAGACAGAGAGAATGGGGGATCAGTAAAACAGCGAAACGGAAGAGTCCCCCCCCCAAAGGGGGGGGGGCAAAGGGGGAAGAATACATACATAAGTATAAAGGGGGGGGTTAAAAGAAGGAAAGCTATAAATAAATAAACGTCAGTACAAATCTAACACTATCAGCTAAATAGAAAAACTAATACTATCGCTGATAAAAAAAAAGTAGTCGATTGCTGAAATCCTCTGACGAGTGGACTGAACAATTACAAAAAGGTTCGTCTCTGAAACTCGGGAGTCGAGTTGTTGACCATAACATCAATTAGCTAAGCGAAAAATTTTATTTGTATTAATCATATATATATATATATAGAGAGAGAGAGAGAGAGAGAGAGACAGACAGCCAGACAGACAGACAGACAGACAGACAGACGGAGAGAGAAATAATTGATGGCCACAAACATTCCCCACACACCTGCACATACACATGATTATAAAAATCCAACAAAATAGGAAATTATTTTGCAATATATCGCTACATTTCCCCGACAAAAACGAGGGTGACATCTGTAGACTCCCCTCACATGCACACTTATAGATGAATTAATGTTAACGTCTTACATACACACTCTTACACTATCACACACTTTAACATCCTAAATGTTCCGCAGCCATATTTATATATTATCTATTGCGTTTATACACGTGACGCGTGTCTGACCAATGAGAACTTCCAAAAATCAGAGCATTCCACAGCTCGAGATTTATTGCTTGAAAATAGAGCGATCGCGGCCATAACATTCCAGTACTCTGTCTCTTTGCTTTTTCATTTCTATTCTCGATCTCTGACGAAGTCTTAATAAAGGTGAGACATGTTAGATTAAGATTTGTTTCCTTCTTTATTTCATTGTATCACACACACACACACACACACACACACACACACACACGTGTGTGTGTGTTATTGAATATGATGGACAAGGAACAATTTGTCAGGTATTATTCAGTCTTTTAGGGTTCTTAGAATTTTTCCCTTATAAAGATTAAGAATGTGTAGAAACTGCCCGTAATTATTATTATCGAAACAATTATGAAATTTTATAAGCCTTCGTAATCCTCATAAGATAAAATTGAAAGAAGTAAAACTGAAGAAAAAAATTATAAAATATTACTTCTCCGTCGTATTTAATATTTATATATATATAATTTAAAAATTAGATCAGTTGATTTCGCTACCTACATAAAATGTTAATGGTCTGGGTTGACCAGGGAACAGTAGAATTAAAAAGTGCTAAATACACGTGTAAAAAATTAAAAATAACATGTACAACATTAAACATTTTTTAGAGCTTTTAACGTATTTTTTTTAATAAAGCATTGGGAGGTCAATTGCTAAAACTCGCCTGTGGATACCGTAAGGTTGAAACCAAGGTAGCGAAATCAACTGATCATCTAATTTTTAGATTATATATAATCTGAGGTCTATTGTCTGTTTCGTCTGTAGCATTTATTTGCACTGACTGAGTGTATCAATAGTTCCGAAAAGTGTGAATGGTTCTGCACAAGCCTTCACCACTTTAATCAAATCACGTGTGTGGGTTTGCTGGCGGTTTACCTTGATTCGTTCATTCTTATTTGTCATCAGGCCAAAAAATTTCATCATACATCCCGAAAATACATTCATATTACTTCACACCACTGCAAATGACCTAATGTGAGAAAAAAATAAAAATCGTTTACACCCTGTCATTCCAGTGGGTCTAAAACTGGCCACATGTCGAAAGAAAGACAACTAAAGCGTTTGCTTCAATTAATTTGCACAAGGGTATATATATATATATATATATATATATATATATATATATATATATATATATATATATATATATATATATATATATATATATGGGGGGGGTTATCCTCTGAAAAAAGAATTTCGTATTTGGTCATATCTTCACGTTTCAGGAAATAGGTCTTGCTAATATATTTGGCGGCACCACTCGTAATTCATGAGCTGCATTTTCTCGGTATTTTCTGTCGGCCATAGAAAAGATTTTACTAGCTTATGGATATGTACACCTCTTTCTGAGAAACTCTGTATCTTCATATCATAATCAAATAATTTCCCCTCCCTGTAACACATTATAGACACATCTTCCAGGTTATCACCATTGTAATTACCACCATTTTAAACAACAACCGCAAACAAACACACGTCAGGCAAATTATAAATTGCAATGAAATTTGTCAATATCTCTAAAGCTTTAATTTTGTTTCTCGGTTTATTTTTAATTATCTTTTAATTCTAGAAATTACTTGCATCGGCAAAACAAATATGTCCTGAGTGTCTTGATTACCAAAACATCAGACGTTTTGTCTCTTGGCTACGAGTTCTGATTCTACTTTTTTTCTGACCTCTGCATTTCATTTTTCTTTCGACATTTCATCATAGTCTGCATTCTTTCTTTCTTCCATTTGAAATTTTTGCAGCTTTTCACCCGGAAGATGCTTTTGTAGAGTAAGAGAAACAATTTTCGCATTAACAACCTTTAGTTGACATACAAGAAAGTAATTCGATTCTTTCTATCCACTTTCTTCTTCTTCTTCTTCTTCTTCTTCTTCTTCTTCTTCTTCTTCTTCTTCTTCTTCTGCTTCTTCTTCTTCTTCTTCTTCTTCTTCTTATTATTATTATTATTAATATTAGTAGTAGTAGTAGTAATAGTTTTTTAAGAATCAAAATGATTGACGTAAATCTTTTTCTTTTTAGTCAAACACTGTGTCATTTCTTTTTCATTAAATCGCTCTCTTCTCTAAGATTGTATTATTATTATTATTATTATTATTATTATTATTATTATTATTATTATTATTATACAATCTTATTATTATTATTATTATTATTATTAAAGATTCCATTCCATGATGATTTTGTCGTGTATATATTTCTCTCACCACACAATTGCCGCCGCCGCCGCCGCCTCCTCCTCCTCCTCCTCCTCCTTCTTCTTCTTCTTCTTCTTCTTCTTCTTCTTCTTCTTCTTCTTCTTCTTCTTCTTCTTCTTCTTCTTCCTATGCTTCATCTCCTCCCCCTATCTTTCTTCTGCTTCTTCTCCCTCATCTTTTTCTTCTTCTACAGCTTCTTCTTTGATTTCTTATTCTTATGCTTTTTAGTTTTCTTCTTATATTTCTTCGTCTTTTTCTTCATTTTCTGATGCTTCTCCTTCCTATGCTTCATATTCCTCTTCTTCATCCTCCTTCTCCTATTCCTCTTCATCTTCCTATTCTTCTTCTTCTGCTACTTCCTCCTCTTCTTCTTTTTCTTCGACTGCTTCTTCTTGTTTCTTCTTCTTCTTCCTATGCATCCTCCCACTCTTTAATTTTTCTCCCACTCTTCCTTTTCGTCCTCCTCTTCTCCTTTCGTGAATGCCATGTAGACCTAATGTTAAATGGGCCTCATCTTTCGAATTGTTGTTACGCACTTTTCTTCCATACAATCTGGAAAATAATGCTGACGTATCCCACCCACCCCCCGCACCCGAACGCTAACAATCTAAAAATAATTCACTGTCGGTTGTAAGAAAGAAAGAAAGAAAGAAAGAAAGAAAGAAAGAAAGTAAAATCTGGTCAAAAGTGATATGAATATTTTTGTTTATTTTTTACAGATCCGTTGACCAAGCAAATTTAGAAACAAATTGTATTTTTATTGCTAATTGCAAATAAATGTTTGCCTTGTTTCAGTCATGGCGCCGTGTTCAATTAGTGGTTGGCAAAGAAGACAGAGACAAGAGAAAATCAAATAGATGCGTGTTAAGAAAGGGGAAACGAGTGAAGAAAAGAAACCCGGTAATTTGGCGAGGGTGGATAAAAATATTACAAAAATACCAAAAAATGTACAGGAGCTCAACGAACTTTCGATGGTTAGACGAATATTTCTTGCGGTTTTGAGAGAAAGGTATTTACACAACTGTTGACCGCCGGAATATAAAGAAAAAGACAAACTGTTCTGTCATCCGTTCTAAAACACAAACACACGCAGATAGATAGATAGATAGATAGATAGATAGATAGATAGATAGATAGATAGATAGATAGATAGATAGATAGATATAACTGAAGATATATATATATATATATATATATATATATATATATATATATATATATATATATATATATAGAAAGAGAGAGAGAGAGAGAGATAGATAGATAGATAGATAGATATAACTGAAGATATATATATATATATATAGAGAGAGAGATAGATAGATAGATATCAACAAGCTGAAACAGAATGAAAGAAAGAAAGAAAGAAACATATATAGATAGATAGATAGATAGATAGATAGATATGAATATGAGATAGGGACAGTGGGATATTAATAGCCAGCGATAGATAGATAGATAGATAGATAGATAGATAGATAGATAGATAGATAGATAGATAGATAGATAGATATGAAAATAATGAAACCGAGAAAGTGAGGTATAAATAGGCTGGATAGATAGATAGATAGATATAACTGAAGATATATATATATATATATATATATATATATATATATATATATATATATATATAGATAGATAGATAGATAGATAGATAGATAGATAGATAGATAGATAGATATGAACAAGCTGAAAGATAGAATGAAAGAAAGAAAGAAAGATAGATAGATAATAGATAGATAGATAGATAGATAGAGAGAGAGAGAGAGAGAGAGAGAGAGATGAATATAGATAGATACCACAATCTGAAAGATAGACAGACAGAAAGCAAGAACTGAATAAATATAGATAGATTGAATTGAATAAACATAGACAGATACCAACAATCGGAAACAGACAGATAGGTAGAGAAAGAGAGAGAGAGAGATAGTATGTAGAATTTTGTATATTTACGTAGAAATTGTGTTCACTATCAAAGAGAGCGTATATGCATGCAGATAATTTGTACAGAGTAATCAGCACTGCATGATGAGTCAGTTTCATGCCTCTATTGGATCTTCAGACTAAGTGTCTCCTTTATCGAGATTGTTCTGAAGATCACATTGATATTCGAAATTGACAACCATCATGCAGTGTTGATCCCTATGTCCACATTGTCTATATCTATCATAAATATATATATATATATATATATATATATATATATATATATATATATATATATATATATATATATATATAGTGTGTGTGTGTATTGAGGCAGCATTTTTTCATTCATACATGTTTCATTAAATGAATGTTTTTTTTTAATCTGTAAATACACCATCCATCTACCTAAGATACGTTGATGATATTCTCATGTTAGTTAAAAATACAGATGAAATACTTCAACTTCAAAAACGGTTCCAAAATAATTCTGTCCTTAAATTCACGTATGAACTCAATGCTAATAATAAAATCCCCTTTCTTGACATATTGATAAACACAAATAATAACAAATTTACTATTTCGCCATACAAAAAACCTACCAGCATAAATTCATGTACATTTCACTACAAAAGTGAATACCCATATTACTACAAAATGGCAATTATAAAAAATCTAATACATCGTTCAGAAACTAATTCATCCACAAAACAGATTTTATACAGTGAACTAAAGAATATAAAACAAACACTTATTAATGATAGCTTTCCAAACTATATAGTTGATGAACAAATAAGATGCTTTCTTAGAAATCTCAATACTAAGCAAATAGTACATAATACTGCTTCTACTAATCTCAAACACATTAATCTCCTATATCGTAATTAAATGCATACTAATTATAAACTAGAAGAAAATATACTAAAACAATTAGTAAATACTAATATATCTACAGCAGATCCTAGCAAAAAAGTTAAGTTAATCATATACTAAATCTAGTATATCCAACTCAATTATTAGAAATGATTCTTCTCACCCTGTTAGCGATTTGCAAAAATCCAACATAGTTTACAAATTCAAGTGCCGTTTGGGAGATTGTATCTCCAACGAATTAAATAATATTTATGTTGGTCACACCACAAACTCGCTTTCACGACGCTTGACACTACATTTGAATGATAACTCTAACATTTTACTTGGGGGGAATTGATTAAAAATAAATCGTTTATCATTGCGTCAGGGACAATTAGGGGTTTGAATTCAGGGTTGTATTTTTCCTAGATTGATTTCCAACCGCAGGAAGAGAGCCCAATTTCTGCTGCTATTTAACCCATATATTGAGGAAAGTGATGTATTCATGCCTTTTTCAAGGTAAGTGGATATAACAAACTGGACTATAATTCGAACTCGGCAATCCGACATTTCCTTCCGAGCCGCTAACCAATGCTAATCAAACTAATAACATTATTAAATATTATCTTGATTTCTATACTTTTATTAAATTTTTTTTTTTGTTTATCTTTCTATTTTCTCTCTCGTTATTTTTTTTTTACTTTATATCTTTTCTTTTTTCCTCTTCTTAATAATAAAAGAGAGAAGAAAAAACTTTCTCTTTGATGGACGACATTTTTCCCCAACACCCGATGGCATAAACACTGTCTAAGTGGCTGTAATTATTTTACTTACAATATTTTCAACGTCTTTTTCTCTAAGGCAGCAGTTCAGGTGCGTGGCGACAAAATACGTTGCACTTGATAGAAGTTATTTATTCATACCGTTTTTCTCACATTTAAAAAAAAAAAAGCACTCTCTTGCACATCGAGAAACACAAACATAACCTAAATCGAAAATAGACACCTGACTAGTACACATTCACGCACACCACCTCAGAGCAAAAAGATTAATCGTATCTTCCTCACATCAAAAATCTGTGTTCTTTTTTACTCGACTTGTTAAATATTTCCTCTATTTAATCTAGAGCGAAAAAAAAAAAGTCTTGCCAAACATTGTGAAATGATTTCATTCGGTACGTGCTACCTCTCTTATCAAAATCATCAGCATTGATTGATAAATGCTGGCAACCCGCAAGCATGGATATTAAAACAAACAAAATCTGGCACAGATGTGTGCGTAGGCAGCGTATCTTCATTCAAGCATATTTCATTAAATAATATAGACATATTATGTGTATTTATTTTTATAATAATCCTTTCTATTTCTCTAATTATCTTCTTGATGCTAAGTTGAAATTCATCGAGGGAAGCGCCGTATTATTTGTTAACCCATGTACTTTGGATCTCATCTGAGTTCTGAATTGCGAATACAAATTTAATGTAACTGTAATCGTTGTGATGGGAATTTTTGTAAACACGCAGGAACGCGCTCTGCTTTAATTATTTTAAAATTAACCGTTGTGGTAACGATGTTTCGTAAACGTCCGTTCAATTTGGAAGGGAGTTAACCAGAGATGGTAAAATGCAACCTCATAGTAAATGTTCGTCAACTCAAAATTTTAAAACATTGCTACTTTACTCATAATAGTTTTTTTCAGTGTTGGTTGGTTGCTTTGTATATAGAGGGCCTCGATACTTTAAAGTGTTGTTTATTACTTTCATGGTTTACTATACTGGTGTTGTCAACAACAATTTTCCTGTATTGTGAAAGTGGACATTTATATATATATATATATATATATATATATATATATATATATATATATATATATATATATGATGAAAAATATGGAAAAGACAAAGCAAAATCCGAATATGCAAATTTACTGTTTTATTTTGCTTTGTCTTTTCCATATTTTTCATCATACCGTCGGATCTACATCCACATATTTGCTTACACACACACACACACACACACACACACACACACACACACACACACACACACACACACACACACATATATATATATAGATATATATATATATATATTAGTCATTCGCAGACACTACTGTTTCGTTGTATCACGGCTCCTCAGTGCGACTAGACATCCAAATCCTTCAATCAGTCAGAGTTTCTACCAGAGTTATCATCATTCAGCAGAGAGAAACAGCTAATTCTAGTTTATTGTCCATTTCATATATATATATACACACACATATATATATATATATATATATATATATATATATATATATATATATATATATATATATATATTGTGTATTTTGGCAGCAGTCACACTTTATTCAAGTTTCATTAAAGACTACTGACAAGGTACTGCGGTTAAGATTTTCTTTAATGTTTCTTGTGTTCTTATAATTTTCTTTTTTTCTGGACATAAATTATCTAGAAATTATTCGAAATTTTGTATGTTCGATCGACTTCGATTATACTTTTAGCCATTATGATGCATGATTGTATTTTTTACTTTTTACTGAATGTATTGATTGTTTTATGTATGTAACTAGAGTTATAGGAATGTTTTATTTTCGAAATACAGTCAACATATTGTGCCCGTGTTCATAGTTGATATTATTGAATGTGGTATTTTTCTTTTTTTATTAAAGAAAGGAAAATAATGACGAAAAATAATGAACGCATTACGAATGAAAAACGAAAAGAACCCGATGATATCGTCTATGAAGACGGCCACCAAATTATATGAACACAACAAAAATTAAATAAAACCTTTAAAATCCGCACTACCTTGCCAGTCGTATTTAATTTAATGAAACACACACACACACACACATACACACACACACACACACACACACATACACACACACACACACACACACACACACACACACACACATATATATATATATATATATATATATATATATATATATATATATATATATATTAGTCTAATTCGCCCATTGTAAAGCAGTGAAGCCACGGAGTTACTGCGTGTAAAATAATTAAAAAATAGAAGTATTATTCATGAGCGAAAACTATAGCAGAGTAATCAGTAAGACAGTGGAAAATGAGTGGCATTGCATTTAAATTTTTGAAAATCAAACTTGTCTGGAAAGCAAGAAGTCGAAAGAGATTTCCAACTACAAGAAGTACGAGGGAAGAAAACTCTTAGTATAGAACATACGGTTACATACTGGGTCGGGACAAAGCAATATTTAAATATTTTTACGTAGATTTTTTCAACCATATCTGTGCTATTTTGTTCCACAACAATTCTCCATCGTCGATGCAGCATCATAATGTCATCATCCCAGAACATAGCATCTTTCTGGGCTTTAAACTGGTGTAACTGTTTTTACGGGCTTCCAAAGGAAGGACGTTTCTAGGAGTCGAAAAAAGTGGTAATCCAAAGAGGTCAACTAATTGCGTGTTGTATAGTAGTAGATTCTTTCAAGTTGTTAATTTCTGCCGGATCTGCAGAGAGATATGAGGTCTACCGTTGCCCTCATGGATGTTCATCCTCTTCTGATTGGCCAATTGTGGACGGTTTATATTGATTGCTGCCTAAAATCGTTCCAATTGGAAAACAGTACATGTCCAAATCGGAAGTCAGATTGTTGCAAAACGAGGACATAATACACTATGCCTTTCAAATACCAACATATACACTACGTCAGTTTTAGAATGGTTGAAGGTGTCTCATTTCGTTTTTCCCCCCGGGACATTTTCCACTTCACGTTATTGTGATCAAACCATTTCACATTGCCTGGGATCGTTCTTTAAAAAAATGGGTCGTTTTTTTATCACAAATGAATGCAGATCATTAGAAGTTTTCCATTAAATCGTGAGGCACACAAATATGTGACCTGAATTATTTTTTAATCATACTTTTGGTTTGTTATTATCAACGACTGCAGCCCTGTTGGAAATTTCACTATTTTCCAGATAAAAAATTGTCATTCTTGAACCATTTACGAACTGTACTGTTAGATTTGGTACCATAGAATGCACATATATATTTTGCACTTTGTACAGCATCTAACCACCTACATTGATCAGATATGTTAAAACACAGAATGCCTTCCTAATGACCTTCCGACCTAATGACCTTCCGACCTTGATGCAGGACCGTAATGGTTGACGTGGTAGACAAGTGAATATCCAAGCAAATTCCACCGAATAAAAATAATACAATATACAAAATTTTTCTATTGCTTATTTTTTCTTTTCGAGAATAAAAATCAAAGGAGGACAAACCATCGCCTTTACTTCACGTTTGACGTAAAAAAAACTTTAAATATTCATAATCCACACATGATTCGTGTTGAAAGAAATTTGCAACGTGTATCACCCTTCAGGATATATGCATTTGTCCTAAATTTCAGTCATATGTGAAATTAAATCTATTCTTCGATTGTCATCAATTAAAAAACGCAACAATGTTTTACTCCACTCTAAGCAAGTAGATTGATTCAATGTATTATATTAGGTAAGTAGATTTTGGAAGCACTTTCTTGTAGTATGTTTTTCTG
>OZ038509.1:4267594-4332594 GCA_964036315.1 Acanthosepion esculentum | reverse complement strand
CTCTGATATTGAGCACTTTATCCCATAAATATAGCACACTTGAAGACTATATTTCTTCAAATATATATATATATATATATATATATATATATATATATATATATATATATATTTCTTACAACTCAAAGTCGGGGTTTTAAGGTTAATATCTGAATGCATTTGTGTAGTTTCTTTCCATTTAACCCAGACAACAACCGTCCTCCCCCTGCCACCATCCGCGCAGTTTGCCTTGTCTGCTATGTTATGGGTTTGCTCTGTATCAATTTTCCAAATGTTGTCTTTTTTAAATATTAAATTTTAAATCTCTAGTTTCGACACCGAAGACAGTGCACCATTTGAGTTGAATAAGGCTGACGCATTCTACGTTAGTTGAAATAGTCTATACTCATGAGGTCATTTTGGATTTCGCTTTTGTGGAATTTATATGCTCTGTCATAATAAATACATTGAGATCTTTTCGTGGATCAGTTTAAATATTTTTATATTATTAGTATCCACTTTATTATGATTATATACCAACGGATTTATTACCTGTATTATATATATATATATATATATATATATATATATATATATATATATATATATATATATATATATATATATGCACATTTCATTAAAAACGACTGACAAGGTGCTTTTATTTAGTTTTTTATATATTTTCTCATGCGATCTAATAATGTTTTTCTTTTCGGATGATAAATTATATAAAAACTGTCCGAGGTTCTTTTTATCCGAGCGCTTTCGGCTATACATTTAGCCATTTTCAAGGATTATATTTCAACTGTTAGAATTAGAAACAGTTTGTTATATGTATGTTTTATAAAATGATTCATTTTTTTTGTTTCAAAACACATTATGTATTTGAGCAGCAATCACTCTTTCATACAAGTTTCATTAGAGACGCCTGACAAGCTACTGAGTATTTTTTTACGAACATATAGCTTTCCAAATATTCTATATATAATTTCGCTTTTGACTATTCTATTAGCAATTAATGCTTATTTTATTTTTAATTGAATATGTAGATTATTATATATGTGCATCTTTAGTCATGAGTGTTTTATTTTTTCTAACACGGTCAGCACGTTGTGGCCGTGTTCAGAGTTGGTGTTGAGTTTTTCGCATTTTTTAAAATTACTAATGCATAATAGAAAATACAAAATCTACATATTCAATTAAAAATTAAAATCAATCATTGATAGTGGCTAACAAAATAAAGGAAACCGCACGTATATATAGAATATTTGTACAGTTTTTATAAACATTATGCCCAGAAAAGAAAACACTTATAGGAACATTAACCAAATTAAAAAACGAAATAATAGCCTATTGAAGATATATAAGTATATGTGTGCATGTATGTGTATATATATACATATATATATATATATATATATATATATATATATATATATATATATATATATATATATATATATATATGTGTGTGTGTGTGTGTGTGTGTGTGTGTGTGTGTGTATGTGTCTATAAGTATTTACCATTTAAGCATTAATATCATTATATATATATATATATATATATATATATATATATATATATATGTATGTATATATATATATATATATATATATATATATATATATATATATATATATATATATATATATATATATATATAGCTGGACAGACTATAGCTTTGGATGGCAACTGATCTAGGAGAAGGTCACCTCTGAATTCAAAACCTGTGGAGCGTCGTTTGGGGAACATGTGGCACGTAGTACACCTGGTCTCTATATTCAGGACTTCAAAAAGTGTTGTTAGCTCTACACAAAGCCTTAACCACTATAATCAAATCATATGTTCTGGTGTCTAGGCTGTCGATTCCTAGGAACGGAGCTACTTGACGGTCATACGTCGAATACGACGGGAGAGCCCACCACACACACACATACACACACACACACACACACACGCACAAACACGCACAAACACGCACACACACACACACACACATATATACATATATATATATATATATATATATATATATATATATATATATATATATATATATATATATATATAAAAATATAAAAATGAACATAGAAGTCAACACTTAGAGGCGACAGTCTGTTTCATGCTAGATGCAATTGTCAGGCCAGGATTGCATCTAGCATGAAACAGGCCCGACGATTGCATCTAGCATGAAACAGACTGTCGCCTCTAAGTGTTGATTTCTATGTTCATTTTTATATTTACACACGCTCTATCTCTGATACTGAGCACTTTATCCCATAAATATAGCACACTTTAAGACTATATTTCTTTATATATATATATATATATATATATATATATATATATATATATGTAAAATATTTATCATTAATATCAATTATTTACGTAAAAAAACGAAATACAACTTCCCTAGTACCTAGACAAAATCTTACACCAATGTTAAATGTATAAAATATGAGCAGATACCCACTGATGCGTTGACGGATAGGGCCCCCTAACAAACTCTGGAATCGAGTTGCTGAAGGTAACATCAATCAGCTAAGTGACAAACTTTTACTTTATATAATCTTCATATATATATATATATATATATATATATATATATATATACATATTTGTGTGTGTGTGTGTGTATTTAGGCAGCAATCGTTCTTTCATTGAATAAGACAGACAAAGTGCTTTTATTTAGTTTTTTATACAATTTATCATACGATATAAAAAAAAAAGTTAAAAATAATGGAAACCTTATTAATAAAAACAAAAAAAACAACACTTAATAATATTAACTTTGAACATGGACACAATATCTTGACCGTGTTTTGAAATATGAAAACATGTTACAAAACATACATACAACAAACTATTTCTTATTTAACTATTAAAATGTTTAATCCTTGAAAATGGGTAAGTGTATAGCCGAAAGCGCTCGGACAAAAAGAGCATTCGAACTGTTTTTATATAATTTATCATCCGAATAGAAATATATATATATATATATATATATATATATATATATATATATATATAGAGAGAGAGAGAGAGAGAGAGAGAGAGAGAGAGAGAGAGAGTGATATATATATATATATATATATATATATAGAGAGAGAGAGAGAGAGAGAGAGAGAGTGAGAAAGAGAGAGAATCAGAGAAATAGGTAGATTAGGAATACCAATGACAATGGAGAAAATTTTACGTGTGAGTCGTTTCTTCTTGTAAAACTTCATCGAACTAAAATAATGTTTACGTTGATGTAACTACACATGGGCACGAACGAGAGTTAGACGGTGAAATATTTCAAAGATCGTATTGTAATGCCAAAAGTGAGCAGGTGTAGGCTTTAAGAAAGTTTTATTCAACTGAGAATACAAGGTTCGTGTATAGTGTCCTTTTATAGTCCCAGTAAACAGAAATAGCGCTCTCAAAGAGGAGAGTAACAAAACAAGGGGAGACCACTCTGATTATCCATAATACGTATGTAAATATAAAATATGTAAATATCTTCTTAAACAAAGGATTTAACACAAATGCCACACTCAAAGAAATATACGGGTTTTAAAAGAAAAAAATGTCCCCGACAACACAAGGAAATAGACAATTTCGAAAGAGAATTATGTAACTTAGTAAGAGAAGTAAAATTTCATAAACAATTAGCTCAGTCAGTTATGTGCCATGCGTGATGCACACTTAGGCGATCATGTATCTTTCGATACATGACTGACAAGGCAGATTTTTTTTCCCGCAGTAGGTTGCCATTTCTTTCTGCTTTAGACCATTTGCCATTAAAGGCTATAGAACCCGGTCTGTCCTGTTATTTACCCTGAGCTGGGGAGAAGATGAGGATTCATACCTTTCTCAGGTGTATTAGCACGTAAGTGAATGTAATGGATCCTACTGGAATTAGATACTTTCCAGACGAAAAAAAATAATAAAAAGGAATATAATCAAAATAAGCAATTCACATCACGTATCTGTCCCCGCAGCAAAAGAAAAAAAATCATATGAACTAAGCCCACCCCACCAAAACTCCTCTCCACCAGCAAACTGTGTTCTCACCACCAAAACAAATTAAGCCCTTTCCACCAAAAAAAACTAAGCTCTTCCTAACAAAAAACTAAGCCATCTCCATAAAAAAACAAACTAAGCCATCCCCACCCCACAAACTTGAGCCATCTCTACCCAAAAGCAAGACCTCTCCATCCCACAACATAGTTCTCCTCACCAAAAAAATACTAAACTCTCTTCACCCACTCGAACCTGAGCCTTACCCATCAAAAAATTTCTAAACCTTCCCTACCAAAAAATAAATACATCTACACAAAAAAAGCTAAGCCTTCCCTATAAAAAATGTAAGCCCCACCCAGAAAAATTAAACCAGCCTCACCAAAACTAAATCATGCCCTATCCACCAAAAAAAACTAAGCCGTCTCCACAAAAAACACAATAAAGTGCTCAAGGCCAACAAATAGGACAGAGAAAAAGAGCAAAAACTGCCAAATATTATATTAAAATGGAAACTAACAAAATTTCTTAACATTAGACTTAATTAACCGAATAATCTGCATCGCTAAATCACAAGCTTTCGTGAGATTAAAAGACTACAAAGAAAACTTCCCAACGAATCTGGCAGGCACTCATAAACTCAACTGAAATCGAACTAGGTAAAATAAATAAAATAATTCTAGAAAGAATTAACTGAGAACCAAGGACGAAATCAATGGCAAAACACAAAACAACCATAGACTGGTTCCGAAACTTAAAAGACAAACATAATTGCGAATTAATAATTAGATATAAAAAAATGTCTACCCTTCAATAAGCCATACTAAATAAGACCGTCTCCTTCGTTCAGGAACAAATAAAGATACGCAGAAACGAATTAAAAATCATCAAACTCTGCCGAGAATACTCATTATTCGACGACGAAGACGCGTGACTAAAGAAAGAAAGAACGCGCAATGTTACAATGGGGAATTTGACTGAAGCAGAAACCAGCAAAATCTTTCAGGCATTTATTTACTACATGAACTAAGGAAAGTAATCGATAAAAATAATACAGACCTTTACAGGGATGATAATCTGTTAATTGTAAGAAACTGTAACAGACGACAACAAAATAAAACAGACAAAACCAGAAATATAATCATAAAAATTTTCAAAAATATAGGTTTTGACATCGGCATAAGAACTAAGCTGAAAGAAGTAAACATCCGAAATGTCACTTTCAACCTAAAATATAATGAGAATCTACTGTATATACAGACATCTTTCAGTCACCAGCCACCGAAAATCTAGCAGATCTCGCAATCAATTAACCGCAGGGTATCTGTCATTTTTTTCTAATGAAACTATCTTCTCAACAAAGCCCCAAAAACTATGAAACATTCCTAAAAGATAGTTGACTTTCGGTAACACTCATATACGCACCACACAGTACAAAAAAAAAAAAGAAAAAAAAAAAGAAAAATGAATATCTCAAAACCATTCTAAAATAAGTAGATAACAAATATAGGATAACAAATATATATATATATATGAGTAACTGAATGAATGTGGACATTCAAACAGGAAAATACTATTAATACTATGTTACTTAAAAATCGAAAACTATAAATGAATAATTCGTAAAACATGACCAAAAAATATCAAAATGAATCCATTATATACAATTCAAGATACTTTAGACAAAGGCAATATTTAAACTAAACAGATAAGATTTTGGAAAAAAACAAAACAAAAAAAAACGAAAAGAAAGAATTAAAATAAATAAACAAATTAAGTAAATAATAAACAAATTAACAAATTAAGATAGCCCACATAAACACAAGTAAATATTAAACAGATTATAGTCATTCGGTGTTGATTTCAGTTTCCACATCAATATATATATATATATATATATATATATATATATATAACAAATGAATCTATAATTCATAAAAGTTTAACAAATTGTCATATATATGTACCATATATATATATATATATATATATATATATATATATATGTGTGTGTGTGTGTGTGTATTAGAGTTAAAGATCAAATGCATATCAAATATGGATAAAGATAAAATAATTAACGTATATAAATCTATAGCATGTGTCACTTTTATTAAAGCTTCGTCAGAGATTGAGAGAAAGCAGACTAAAAAGACAGAACTTATTGTTGTTTTTTATATATATAAAAAAAAAAGAAAAAAGCCAACACTTAATAATATTAACTACAAACACGGCCACAATATGCTAACTGTGTTCGGAAAATAAAACATCTCTATACCACTAAAAACATACACGCAACGCACGCACACAATTAAATTGAAAAAATTAAATCATCCTTGATGATGGCTAAAAGTATAGCCGAAAGCCCTCGGAATTCTAGAACATTTGGACAACTTCTACACACTCTGTGTCCCCAAAAGAAAACACTTGTTCGAATATAAGAAAAATGAAATATAAAGCTTAATATATCAGACATTGTGTGGTGGTGTTAATAAGATAGTATTCGAAGAGGCACGGTGGAGTAACGGCTTGGATTGAGGAATCGGAGAGCCGAGTTCGAATTCCAGTCGATTCCATTACATTCACTTACGTGAATACCCTTGGGAAAGGTGTGAATCCTCTTCTTCTCCCTCCAACTATGGGTAAATAGCAGGACAGACCTGGTTCTATAGCCTTGGATGGCAACTGGTCTAGGAGAAGGATAACTCTGAATTCAAAACCTGCGGAGGGTCGTTTGGGGACCTTGTGGCATCCGTTGCACCAGGTCCCTGTATTCGTCCCTCCAAAAAGTGTGGATGGCCCTGCACAAAGCCTTCACCACTATAATCAAATCCTGTGTGGCTGTCGGGCTTTCAGTTTCTGGGAACTGATCTGTCTGACCCTCATACGTCGAGTTCGACGGGAGAGCGATAATTCGATGTAAACTAAAAGAGCTATAAATTATGTTAAAAATAAATATACATTTATTTTTTCAACACCAGTCTCAAAACTGTGAGTTTCATGCACAATGCAATCTTAACTCAGCGCCTCAAGATTGCGTTGTGCAAGTGTCGTACTACCGCTGAGGGACAATACAACTACTCCCTCTTTCTCTTTATGCCTTTTTGACCTATCCCCCTCCCATATCAATATATAACTTCCGTTAACAGATTTAATGTGTCAATGTCTGGATTTCCTCAACGAAATTTAAAGTTGAAAGAATAGAAGTGTTACATCTAACTCAATCATGTCTCTCTACCCCCCCCCCTTCACCCCCCTCACTCCCTCACTTCGTTAGTTTACTTATTACTGCCCGTCATAAATGTGTAAATTTCTTTTCATTTTTCGTTTCAACCTTTGGAAATAAAATCTGATGATCCGCTGTCCTTTAAAAGGGCTGTGGTGAAATAATTTATTACATGGAACCTTAAAGTGGTCTGTTTTTATTTAAATTATTAGCTCTGATTTACATTGAGCTCTCAGGATTTTATCCTCCTTGGATCTACCCATACGGATTACCTAGTTTTTCGTAAACTAACTAACTATATATATATATATATATATATATATATATATATATATATATATATATATATATATATAAGGTAACCAAAAAAGTTATGTCCGTTTTTTGATTAGTCATTGAATGAAGCTGAAATATATACGAAATGCGTGTAGCAATTGTTTTCAAATTCGGACAGCCGGGAGTAGGAACGGCAGATGTTATAAAAAACACGCTCACCGTGCCCAGTCATCAGTTATAAGCCGGAAAGCTGTGAGAAGGATGGAAGTGTCTAGAGATCTCGTTCGGGGCTGTTTGCTTTACGACTTCAAAGTGGGCTTATCAGCAGCTGCATCAAGTCGCCGCATATGTCAAGCATTTGGGGATAGTGCTGTGGATGAACGTACTGCAAGGCGTTGGTTTCGAAAATTCAAGTCGGGAGATTGGTCTCTCCATGATGAGCCTCGCAGTGGACGACCACAGGTCTTGAATGACGGAGTCCTGAAGACGGCCATTGTGAGAGGACAGTAGTCTAACGAATGGTGAACTTGCAAAACAGTTCAACGTTTTCGATGAAACAGTTAGACTTCACCTGCACCGCCTAGGTAAGACGTACAAACTGAGCAAGTGGGTTCCGCAAACGCTGTTGGAGGTCCACAAGGGACAACGAGTGGCAGCCTGCGTATCGCTGCTTTCTCGCCACCGTACCGCATCCTTATTCAATCGAGTGCTTACCAGTGATGAAAAGTGGGTTCTGTATGAAACTCCCAAGCGTTCCAGACATTGATTGTCTCATCAGGATGCTGTCACTCTCACCGCAAGACCGACTATGCACCCACGCAAGATTATGTTTTGTGTCTGGTGGACAGGTCGTCAAGTGGTTCATTATGAACTGCTACCAACGGGCCAAATGGTCACTGGAGACCTATATTCGAAGCAATTGAAACGTGTGCAACAAGCATTGTGCCAGAAGGAGCCAGCACTGGTGAATCGCAAAGGTGTGCTTTTCATCCATGACAACGCCAGGCCGCATGTCGCGCGAGTGGTCAGGGATACCATACAGCAACTTGGGTGGGAGACTTTGTGCCATCCACCTTATTCACCTGACCTTGCACCATCCGATTACCACCTCTTCCATTCCCTGGATAATCATCTTCGTGGGAAATCGTTCACCAATGAAGCAGACTTGCGCAAATCCTCACGGACTTCTTTGCGTCAAACCCCCCCGACTTCTACCGCAAGGGCATTGAACAGCTGGAGACACGTTGGCAGAAGGTGCTGGATGCCGATGGCGATTACTTCGAAGACTAAATATAAGTTACACATACTGTGAAGCGTTTTCTTTTTTTCCTTTAAAAACGGACAGGACTTTTTGGTTACCTTGTATATATATATATATATATATATATATATATATATATATATATATATATATATATATATATATATGTATTTTTTTCTGAGATGAGGTATTATGTACACTATTTACATTATTTGGACTATTGTCCTCATCTTTGTTGCCATATGTATCAAAACATTTCGGCCGTTTTACGCTCCAGGCTTCTTAAGGTGGTTGTAATGTCGAAGTGAATCCTTTATTTGCTCGCTGGGGTAGACTGTTCTAGTTCCACGTGCCATGTCTAATGGACGTCAGTTATCAGTTATCTTCCGTTAATTCCCGTCTCCAAGTACTCCACCGCCTTAACCAGGTATTGAACTCACACTCTTTGGGTCCTGTCACTGGATCTATCTAACGCCTTTATCCACTATGCCATGTGTGCTCATATATGGCAACAAAGACGAGGATAATGGAAATAGTATATATATATATATATATATATATATATATATATATATATATATATATATATATATATATATATATATATATATATATATATATATATATATATATATATATATATATATATATATATATATATATATATATATATATATATATATATATATATATATATATATATATATATATACTTGTGCAACGGGTGAGTAACAAAATGTAAATTTATTATGATTATAATTTTTAGCTCCGTTATACATCAACGACTGTTTTATTACTACCATTTATGTATATATATAGATAGATAGATAGATAGATAGATAGATAGATAGATAGATAGATAAAAACATTACTGATATGTTTATAGTATCAATACATGTAATTATAGATAGATGTAGAGAATATATGCCAAAAAAGTTTTACAGACAAAAATAAGGACAGACGCAAACGAAGAAGCAATTTTCAAATTGTGTTCCTTTTCCCACTTTCTCTGAATAATATGCCGAAGAGTCACTTCGAAAGTACTTGAGAAGACACTCTTAGGAAAGATCAAAACTTTTGCAAGTCTAATTACATGTCTAAAGGCAGAAACGACGCGACCCGAACACAACCCCCAACCTGACCTGACTGGCCTCAACTTTCCACAATCATCGTACATGATGTATGCTTCTTTCATATGGAGCTTTTCACCCCCGTCGGGCCTTTGCACAAAACCAGACGACTCTCTAGATCGATAAACGTACAAAACAAAGACGGCTGGTAAGATGGAAGTGATTCGTCTTGCCTGGGTTGAACTGTGTCCCACATTTATCAATCTAGCAATCCACACTAACATTTCAAAACCAAACTCCATCTTTTATTGTTATTATTTCCAGTGGTGAACTGGTTCTAAAAATATTGGTTGCCAGGAGACAAACAGGGCCCACCTACAACTATAATGCTATCATTTCATTTCCATAAAGAATAATTATCTTTTTCAATACATATGGAAGCAGGAAACAGGAAAAATATTTTTTATTACAGTGTATATATATTTAAACATATTATGACAGTAGATACGAAATATGAATAAAGAATGTTATAATTTAATTGTTTTTTTTAAGTTATTGGTTTATATATTTAAATAATCTACTGCAAAATTTACACATTAATAGTTCAAAGGCACAAGAATGCGTTGCACGCAGAGCAATCGTTTGTGTTCAGTAGATGATTGTTTGAATCTACCAATAATTGCTTCTGCATCCAATTCATCTAAGAACTCCTTTTCAATGGATAGCAACATGTATGATTCCAATTTCTGCTCAGAAAACAAATTACTTAACCTTGTCAATATGATCTTTACCTTTGAAAATGTCCTCTCACATTGGACTTGATTAACTGATAACATTGTTCTTGCTCATTTTTATTACTAAAACAATTATCTGAGTTTGTTTCATTATTGCATTTTTATTTAATATAGGGGCTCCATTCGATAAGTTGTCATCGGGCAACCTGACACCCTGGCCAGTTCGAAACAAATTGTTTCATCTCCCGCTCTCTCTCATATATATATATATATATATATATATATATATATATATATATATATATATATATATATATATATCTTCATATGTATCTATGTATCTGTCTCAGTCTGTTAATTATGTATCTCATTCTTTTCATATATATCCATCTATCTATTTCTCTTCATATCTATCTATCTACCTACCTACCTAACTCTCTCTCTCTCTCTCTCTCTATCTATCTCTCTCTCTCTCTCTCTCTATATATATATATATATATATATGTGTGTGTGTGTGTGTGTGTGTATTAGGATATTACACTGGAAACATCAAAATCGCTACACATTTGCAGTCGTGTTTCAATACGTATCAATGTATCTCATCAGGCGATTGTTAATTACTGGCCAGTGAACGATTTATTCAGATTTAAAAGCAAAATACAACCTCTTTTTCTTTAAGTAACTAGTGAATAATTTAAATATGTAGAATTATTTGGTAAATTAATATGCAAATGTTGAATACCGATTTTTCATATAGGATGTTAAAAACACTAACCAATCAATGTACAATGTCAAAAATAGCAACCGAATATCAATACATCTGTACAAGATGTTACCAATCCTACCAGGAAATTAATACAAAATTATATTAAACCCAGATTAATCTTAGAAATAAAAAGATAAGCCATATATTGTGCAACACAGTACAACTAAATTATTACAAAAATCATTATCAAATTTCAAAGTTTAACTGAATTGTAAGATAAACGGTAAACTATGCTTACAATTTACGTTTAATTCACTCCTTTGATTTATCAATGTTTTTTTTGTGAAAAAATCTGATGATTTCATGTAGACACAGAAAACAGGGTTCATGAAAAGTTCTACATGTCCTTGCCATTTTTAAAAAGATTCACCTTAGGGGTCTTTTAAACTCCAAAAATATTTAGAAAATGATATATTATATCTGTAAGCAGTATTGGTAAAGGACAAGATATGCTGATACCATCAAGTCTTAAAAGAATTCATAGTACTACCAATATAGGATTTTTCAACCGTCGGATTCTCTATTATAGAGATAGTACTAAGATAAACTAGAGATTTAGTTAAACATTTGTTTAGCAATGGGCATTGGTCAGAATTCCTAAAATTACATTGGCCAATATCATTAATATTTTTCTTAGAACGTGTATCATGATCCAGATTATTAAATTGATTTAAAATTTTATGATTGTGTAACTTTATAATCTTCTCAATATTATTGGTGTCAGCAGTGACTTAATTTTAATGTGTTTCTGTTAAATATTTTACTAAGAGGGTTACTTTTTGGAAAATATTTATCAATCAAATGGAGGCCTAACTTAGTACTGACTGATTAAATGGAGGGGGTGTACAAAATGATCTTCCTATTTCTATTTCTTTTATTTGGGCCACTATCATCATATTTTCTAAACTTGATTTCAGCTTATTTATAACCACTTTTCTTTAAAACTTTATTATAAACACCGTTATATTTATCAAACACATCTTTGTCTGATGAGTGTTTGCCAATCCTACGTTCGACAGGTATATGTTGAATTGCAGATGGAGGATGGTTAGAATTGGGGTGAATATAAATTAGGTTGGCATTATTTCTCGTATAAGGTTGAAGTTTACCATTAACGAGATCTCACGTAACATCAAGAAAATCTACTTGTTTAATAACATTAGCACTTAACTTATCCGTAAGATATAAACATTTTTAGGTTTCTGTGAATGATTTTTCTTAATGTATCGCGTTTCTATCATGTTTTCTTAATTTACATATTGCTCTACTCTGTATTGAGCCATCTTTTAAATTAAATGTTACGAACACTGGAATATACAGGGCTGTTCGATAAAAGTGACTCACCTGATTTTTTTTACTTAAATTTTTTTTCGGCTATTGTTCTTTGGGTCAAACTAATTTTTAATCTTACTACTATAAAGACCCCTTCCCGACCACCTAGTAAAAAAGTTTACTCACCCTAAGATATTCTATCGATAATTATAATTTTGGATATAAATGAGATTTAGGAAAAAACTCGGTGCAAAAAAAAAGTGACTCACTTATTTCCTGCAACTAGTAATCAATAGAAACATAACCGAACAGTTTTAAATAAAGAATAATAGAGGCTTAATTTATTTATAATAGGTAATATGGCTGGAAATATTTAATAATCTATGGGTCCTCCTTTATTTGGAATAACCTTTTCAACCCTTTTTGGCATTGACTTGATTAGGTTCTGGCAAATCTCATCTCCAAGAATTGAATTCCATTCGGATATGAAATTCAAAATCAAATGCTTTTTGTCGCTCAATTGCTCTCTCGAGAGCCTGTACGATAAGTTTTCTATGGGGTTGAGGTCAGGCGATTGGGGCGTCTATGTCATAACATTCACCCGCTTCTCATCAAAGTATTCCTTCATCAGTTTTGATCTGTGACAGGGAGCATTATCCTGCTTGGTGGGGTCGATTTGCACCCTTTCAGAAGAAGGGAGAAGACAAGACGCTAAAATTCTCTTTTACTGCTCGCTCATGAGGGTCTTTTCAATAGGTTTTAAGAAACCAGTTTCATGAAAAAAAAAAAAAAACATCCCCAGAACATTATACTGAACGGATGCTTGACAGTACTTACTGCTAAATTCAAAGAGCTTTCAAAGCTTCTTCTTCGGATTTTAGATCGCTTATCTTTTGAATTTAGCTCAACTTTCGTTTCATCGGAGAAGAGAATATTTAGTAAAAAAAAAAATCAGGTGAGTCACTTTTATCGAACAGCACTGTATATATATATATATATATGGGGGGAAGGATGCATCATTTTTTATATATCAAGAACAATTTTAGATCAGCTACAGTAAGTTTACTTCCAGGTTCTTACAACATTACACCATTCTTGTCAGAGCTTCTATGATCACAGTGTGGGATATTCAATAACAAAAGGAAGGGATATATAGACAAAAAGAAAGTAAATGAAATCAGCTTAATTATATACGGAATAAATATACTTACAATAAAGAAAAAAATGATTTTAAAATACGCAGTACCACGGGTCTTTCATGTGACTGTAGTCGCATTAACCTAAAGCGTAAAGGACGAAAGGTATCACAGGAATACTTTTTCCGGTTTGTCATAGATTTTCTCTAATATCTATCTATCTATCTATCTATCTATCTCTCTCTCTCTCTCTCTCTCTCTATATATATATATATATATATATATATATATATATATATATATATATATATATATATATATATATATATAATATCTGGATAAAATAAATGAAACAAAATTGGGTGTTTTTAAAAATAAATACTTAAAAAAAAACACCCAATTTTGTTTCATTTATTTTATCCAGATATATACATATCAAGAAAGTATACGTGGCCTCTCATTATGCTATATATATATATATATATATATATATATATATATATATATATATATATATATATATATATATATATATATATATATATATATGAGGATTGCGGATGGCATGAAACTCTGAGTTGTGCAAGCTACGTAGTTTATTATGTATATTTTTGAATTTATTAAATAGCTCTGTTATTTAATATCGAGCACTCTTATTTTCTTTCACTACACACACACACACACACACACACACACACACACACACACACACATATATATATATATATATATATATATATATGTATATACACGCCGACAAAATGACAAGGTCTGCATCATAATTACTGCAATGAATCATAAAAACAGAAAAGGCTCCAATTCCATTGCAGACAGACAAATTTACTTTGTATTTTTTGTTCTATGTTTTCATGATTTTCCATGCCTTATGGAACCTTTTCTTATCTATCGACTCGCGTAAATACCACACATCTCCCCCTCCCTCCACCTCTCCCTCCCTCTCCCTCTCCCCCCCTCTCTCTCTCTGTGTTTGTCAGTGTTTGGGGATTTTGAACTTGGAATAGTGGTCTCATAAGAGACAAAGATGCACACACACACACACACACACACACACACACACACACACATACACACACACACACATATATATATATATATATATATATATATATATATATATATATATATATATATATATATATATATATATATATTAATCAAGGGACAAGTGTAATTTCCTATTTAAATTTAAATTACAAGGCATATTGGTATAAATTTAATAACTAAAAAAAAAACGGTTTCGTCCCAGCTTATGAAGTTTTATTCTGGTAATTAAAAAGACACACATGTAAATTAATTTATAGGATGACTAATGTGGGGGGGGGGGGTTCCAGAAAAACTCGAGACCAATAATATTCAGACCCAGCAAGCAATCCCTCCGTTTACAGAGAGAAGGCTTGCGGGATCTGATATATAAGGATTCTAAAACCTTGGGATGATATAATGAGTGCGACCGAGACAGAATAGAGAAACGGTCAACATTAAAGCCTGCAACAAAGCTCTTGCTATTAATAATATGTTGAGCGATAGATGACCCGGATGTATTCACCAGAGGCAGGATTTAATATTTTGGGAGGTAAATGTTGTTTCATTATAAATTCCAAACGCTGAGAAGTCCTCCCTATGTTGCCGAGTCCACAACTACATTCATATTGAGAGATCACTGAATTAATATGATGGGAAAGAAGGACATTCTTGCGAATTGAAGAAAGAATAGGTCCAGTAACAAATATTACTCGAACATTAGCAGAAAAATAACAACTGCTGATTGCAAATGAAATTCACCTAGCCAAAGACTCATCCTTTGAACCAATCAAAGGAACGACGCAAATAAACAACATTACATTGATATGTGTGTGTGTGTGTGTGTGTGTGTGTGTGTGTGTGTGTGTGTGCTTATGTACAGTGTATGGAAAAGTAACTTCCTATTTTATGTACGATGGACTTTCCCGTCTTGTAAAATTATCTTAGTCGGGAGAGTCCATCAAAGATAAAATAGAGAGTTACTTTTCAATCACGCTGTATATATGCGGGGGTGTTTACGTAACTGTATGTGTGTGAGAGGGAGTGTACCTAACGATTAGAACGTTCACGTTAGTCCAGACTAGCAGCATGGCCCGGCGTTGCCCGTGCTTGATTCAAAAATCGTACGACTCATACTGCAATCGCTATCACTTGACTTAAAATATTTTTGCCCTTCCTTGCCTTCAAAGGAGTGCCCTTTGTCGTACTGATGTTGCTACATGCCTTACTTCTTGCCTATCTCACACTGCGAATTTTTTCTAAGCTCTATACTAAACATTAAATCTGTTAGAAAAAAACTAAACAAAATGAACACAAAACGATCAGCTTTAAAAAAGGAATCGTAACTGGAAAAACCGAATGAAAAAAGAATGTTAACAACAAATACTTTTTCACACCCAACCTAGTTCTGCGGAATCAGAATCAACGTTGAGTTTAAGCAAGCGAATGAGCCAATTGGAGTAAAGTGCCATGCAGATTTAAATTTTTCCCACTTGTAACGAATACAGCTATCGATATTTTTGCATGCTAGCATGCTAGTTAACATTCGTGTCAGTCAGATGTTGGCTCCCACGCTGGCCAATAGAATCTTCCTGCCTATTCGTGGCAGCCAGCTATAGGCTCTCACTCTGGCCAGTAGAAATGTGGCCGAAAACTACATGAAAACTGCCGTAGAAGCATGAAAAAATCGATTATTTCGACTATCGATGGGAGTTGGGAACTGCAAAGTCGGTCTTGGCCTTCTCGCTAACTTGGAGCATGTGCCATGTAAATTTTGGTGCAAATCCGTCGAAAATTGCGGCCGTGCATTCGTTAAACACACAAACACATCCTGTCTTTTATAGATAGAGATTTCAAATCCCATGATATGTGTGTGTGTGTGTGTGTGCGCGCGCGCGTGTGTGTGTGCGCGCGTGTGTGTGTGTGTGTGCGCGCGCGCGCGTGTGTGTTTAAAGAATTAATGCATTTCGTTTTGATTCGAATACTTTGTAACAAACTATCACAAATTCACTGAGCCGTAACCCCAAATAGCCGCCAATCCACACGTCCAACTCATCCGAAACAACAGCATCCGGGTTATTCCATCAACACCGTAGGTAACACATGCGGGCTATTCCATTAACCCTTTTATAAACGACGGAATGTGTTTGACCTGGTTTTTGTTTGTAGCATTGAGCCAATGGCATCGGCCGGCGCACTTTTAAGATAAACGTATTTCTTCTCCATTTTTAAGATGAACGTATTTCTTCTCCACATACTTCAAGCTTTATTTTTGGTGTATTGCCATAATTGAGTAGACGCTCCATTTTATTTTAAGCAGTATTTGTTTCGTCTAACGAGCTACATGCTCCAGAAAATTCAATAAAGAGGAGGGAGGGAGAAGAGATGGATTCAGACCTTTCTCAAGGGTATTTTCGCGTAAGTGAATGTCGTGAATGCCGTGAATGTCGCTAGAATGGAATTCGCACTCGGCTCTTCGTTTCTTCAGTCTGTGTCGAAATCCATTACTCCACTAGTCCTGGGTATGACGATAAACTGTATCCGAATAACTACTCTGATCGGCTGATTGGAAGTTTTCAGGAGTGAGAAACCACATTTTAATTGATGTTAGTCCCCGGTCCATCCTAACCCAGGGTAGTAGGGATGAACTCCCAAATAAAATCAAAACACAATGACAGTATAAAAATTCATTTTTATAGTAAAAATGCCAGCAATATATTTTATATATTTTTTTAAAAAATTACGAACAATACATATTTATGATAAAGTTGCCAACAATACCTATTTATACTAAAATCATCAGCAATACTTTATAGTAAAATTACCAAAAATACATTTTATAGCAAAATGACTAACAATAAATTTTATTTGTATTTGAAGAATGCTATATATTTAGTTGAAGCCAGAAAAGTGTGTTCAAAATATTTAGATTTTGGCATTAAATAATCTATAGCGATTGATATGCCGCTAAATAAAATCAACCAACCAACCAACTTGCCTCCTCCGAGTCGATGAATGCCAGAGGGCACAACGGCCGGAACTTTGTAATAACAAGAACAAAGATGAGGACAATAATCCGAATGTAAACAGTATAAAGGACATATAGACAAATTGTTGATTCATTCTTGATCGTTAATAAGAAACTTGCCAGAAATAGTAAATGGAAAGATTATAGAGGATATGAATTAGAATAAGAATAAGAAATACAAGTAAGATATTAGTAGATTCAAGTTGATATTAGAAGAACAGAATTAGAAAATAATCTGGTTTAATCCACCATGCAAAAAGAATTTCATTGCACCTTCTCGTGTTAACGTTTTCCAATTGTATGAAGAGGAACAATTATATTGAGTCCATTGCTACGTCCACTGCTGGGAAAATTGTTTCACTGTGTCGTACGAGACAATCTTTCTCGGCAGAATCTATCTTACACATTGATACGTCTACCATTTGTCCCTGCTTTGAATATTGCTGACACATTTGGTTTGGTACTCCTAGATTCTTGATAAAAAAATAAGAATATGCAAGGTCCTGATCTGTCATCTCGGCTTTAGCCACTTTCCCACCGCCGTAACTTAGCTTCCCTGTATCTTATCTATAAACACTTTCATGGTAATTGTTATGATGAAATTTCTTCTGTCTCTATGATTGTTAAATTAACTTGTCCTGCATTAATTTTGTCCAGTGGTGTTCCTGCCAGGATTAAGGATTGTTTATTTTTTCTTTTATTACGGACTCTATTTTGTTTAGTTTATTGTATATGTTATGGGTCCTTACCTATAACTACAGAATGAACTCTTTCTAACACTATGTATACTACGCCTCTCAAGAGAGAGAGAGAGAGAGAGAGAGAGAGAGAGAGAGACGAATCGAGTCGAGCCGATAGTAGTTCACTCCAAACCAGACTGACAGTCATACTAACACCTTCCACATATTGTATTATTATTCCGTGTAATATATTTTCGTTATTTCTACTCTTGTATTCGTGTTGTTCTTCCTTGGTCCTAACCTGGACCATAACAGTATATAAAATTGTAACCGTTTTAAATATTCATTAAGGTTTCATTTTTAAAAGATGTTATTTTTATTCTTCACCCCCACAGACAAACTTTACATATAGGAAACTAGTTAGGACTAGGCAGAGATTGAGGTATTATGGTAGCTGCAGTAAGGATGTAAGTAAGAATGTGTTGTTTTACCATGAGGTATGTTTGATTCAGTAATTGTGGGGCTACATTTTTGTATTTTCAAAATAAATATTACTTTCCTCCGTACCTAGAATTTATAGATTTAAGTACTAGATTGGCGGTAAGGTCTCATTATTTTACAGTTGAAATGGCTAGATGTAGCTGTAAGTTCTATGCTAACAGTTTCTTCTATCGCAATTCTCGCTTGTGACAATCTATTCCCGCTTCTTGCATTCCAGTCAAATTTGATCTTCAAAAATTTAAATGCAATGTCAGTCGTTATCTTATGTCTTATTAATTTTTGATCTTTTATTGTCTTCTCCCCTTAATAGTATGTTTTTTTTAATGTTCTCTAACACTCAGTAGCCCCTTGCATCTCAGTGGCTTTATCGGATGGTGGTACAAATATAAGATTTCTTTTATAACTTATAGATAATCATTTTTGTAAATCACACAAATCAAAAAAAAATACATAATCATTATCATCATCATCCTCATACCTTCGACCGAATCGTCGGCGCCGAAAGGGCGGGAGCAGAAGGCAGAAGAAGCAAACTTTGATTCTTCTTCCTCGGGATCCATTCAGTTTGCATTCACATAGTTTGGCAGCGCCCATCTTCTCTCCAAACTGTTGGCGATAACCGTCGCCCTCAGTCCGTACAATAGGCTCTCCGGTTTTTAATTCAGATTTCTCTTTCTTCTGGTCCAACTGCCATCTAGTTTTTCCTGCTTTTACCCAGGACCCGGTCTGTCCTAGAATTTACCCATAGCTAGTTGAGTAAGGAGCGGTGAAGAGATGGGTTCATACCTTTCCCAAGTGTATTAGCACGTAGGTGAATGTAACGGATCCAACTGGAATTCGAACTCTGCTCTCCACTTCCCCAATCCGAATCTCTATCCACTGTACCTTCATTTAATACAAACATCATAATATAGTTATATTTGCATGGATAACATTAAACAAATAATTATAAAAACATAGCAACAAAATACTAAATGCCAACAATAAAAACACTAACAAAATAGATAATTGTAGACATAAATCAATATGTCCATTACATGGAAAGTAAGAAAAAAATATAGGGTGAAATTGACGACAAAGGAAAACACAAGGGGCGCGATTTACATCAGAGCAACTAGAAAACAATTTAAAGAAAGTTATTCAAACTATTTACTGTTATTCAAATACGAAATATATAAAAAATAACACAATCTTGTCAATATATATATTAGGTTGAAATGACGCTCTTTATAGGAAATGAATAGAATGCTTCTGAAATGTTAAATGACGAATTTATTTAGGCGAAATAGGCACCGTGTTGATAAATGACTGTGCTTCAACGTATCTCTAAATTCTTGAACCCATCACTAAAAATTTCTCATCTTCTGATGTGATAAATAGATCCAATATTCCAATTACGTCTTCCTTATTGAAGAATGTTTTATTGCATATGAAAAGCTTTCTTAAATAATTGATAATCAGATATCAGGCGAATATGGAGGATGAGGCAAAATTTCTTAATTCAGGTGATGCAGCTTTTGGGCAGTTGATCGAGAAGCGTCCGACCGTGCGGTGTCGTGCAGCAAAATTAGGACATCCCTTATTCACAAGTCTTGGATGTTTCTTTTATAAATTTTTCGTGCGTACGCTCAATTTCTCCACAATGCAAATTTGCTGTTATTGTTTTCCTTTGAGGCAAGAATGAATAAGGAGTAGCCCCTTTGGAATACCACCATAGTGAAAGCATTACATTTTTAGGGTGAAGTGAACGTTTTGTGTATTGTTTTGGTGGTTCACTTGCATCTAACCACTGACCCACCCTCTTACTGTTGCCAAAGAGTATCCATTTCTCATCGCATGTAAGGATTCGGTGCAAAAATGGTTCTTTTTCCCAGTTTGTAATCATACAGAAAGATTACACGACATTGTTTCACTGTAATCATTTTCATTGGGCTTATAAGTAACAATATATTTAAAATAAATTATCTAAAAAGAAAAACAAACTTAGGAATAAGTCAAGATCTTTTTATATACTTAGGAGGTTACTTTATTAGAGGACTGGATCAACGTCATTTCATGAGTGACAACCCAATTATGCAATTAATATATATATATATATATATATATATATATATATATATATATATATATTATTGTCATCCACAGACACACTGTTTCGCTGTATCACAGCTCATCAGTGTGGCTAGACGTCCGGTTGCTTCTAACTAGGATCGAAACCCGACTGAATTGGCGTCAGTCGGAAATTCTACCACTAAGTCGTCGGCGCACGGCAGGGATGAAGGTATTTATTTTTAGATTTAGATAAACACACAGTGACTGACAGTGACTCAATTCTGCCGAAGAGTCTTGCTATATTAGCTTTAATAGTCACTGTTTACAAACACACGCTTCACTCCCACAGAGCTCAACCGAAATTAATTTTTCAGGAGCCAATATTATTTTCATCCACAGACAGACTGTTTCGCTGTATCACAGCTCATCAGTGTGGCTAGACGTCCGGTTGCCTCTAGCTAGGATCGAAACCCGACTGAATTGGCGTCAGTCGAAAATTCTACCACTAAGCCGTCGGTATGAAGGTGAATTTTAGCGTATTTATTTTTAGATTTAGATAAACATACAAGTGACTGATAGTGACTCAATTCTGCCGAAGATTAATTGCATAACAGAGAAATCCAAAATTACCTCATGAGTATTGACTATTTCAACTAACGCCGAATGGTGTCAGCTTTATTCGACTCAGACGGTGGACTGTATTCAGTGTCAGAACTAGAGATTTCAAATTTAATATTTAAGAAAGACGGCATTTTGAAAAATTGACATAGGGCCAACAGACAGGACAGACTGTCCGAGTGGTGGTAAGGGAAGGGCGAAAGTTATCTGTTTTAAAAGGAAAGAAGCTATACAAATTCATCCCAGACATTAACATTAAAACCCCAAACTGGGGATAAAAGAAAGATGAAATGAAACTAAAGGTAGACTGAAAAAAGTAGTTTTATAAAACGAATTTTTTAATTATTAATTATATAATAATTTTGTTCCCACTAAAAATTACCAAAATTTGCTTACAAATAAGATATAAGATTAACAATAAATCGTTTTATTATAAGAAAGAATATATTAAAAAAACTAATGAATAAAAATAAATATATTAACCAGTTAAAATTTGAAAGATTAATTAAATCATTAAGAATACAAACCATACCCAGTAATATATAAAAAAACTCATAAAAACATTTAAAAAAATAAATAAATCAAAGAGTTTTTTTTATATATTACTGGGTATGGTTCGTAATCCTTATTGGGTTTTATTTGGTGGTGTTAAATTTGCTGGGGGAGGGAGGAGTAATTTACGTTAATATATATATCTATAGCCTTGGATGGCAACTGGTCTAGGAGAAGGACAACTCTAAATTCAAAACCTGCGGAGGATCGTTTGGGGACCTTGTGGCACGTAGTGCACCAGATCTGTGTATTCGGCTCTTCAAAAAGTGTGGATGGTTCTGCATAAATCTTTCACCACTATAATCAAATCATATGTGCTTATAAATTAAATCATTAAGAATACAAACCATACCCAGTAATATATAAAAAACTCATAAAACATTTTTTTTAAAAAGTAATCAAAGAAAAAGGACTTCATAAAGTAGTAAGAAAAGGTTATAAGATAGGACTGATATGGAGAAAGCAAAATATAGAAATAACTATAGTAATATTTTACCATTAAAAGGATTAGATAATTAAAAAATAAAGTAATATCAAAAATATTATAGAAGTTTAAGCCTGCTTCTATGACGACATTTTAAAATTAATTAATTCCTTTGATTTAACAGTTTGCTTTGATTATTGAATTGTATTATTCAAATTTTCTCTTCTAAACATAAGTCACACCTATTCCTAAGACTATTAGGAGTATGAGCGAAATCTATAATTTTCCAGTCAATCTGAGTGTTCAGACCTTTCTCCCTCAATTCCTAAATTTTTGGGGAAAGAGCTGTCTGATATATATATATATATATATATATATATATATATATATATATATATATATATGTTAAAGACAACATAGTCTTACATATTTTCTTTTGAATTTTCTCATATTCTCTAATGAGACTTTTTATTTGAAAATTTTTGACTAAAATATTGACCCTGAAGATGAACAATGATGTTCGAAAGCGCTAGGTCATCGTATGGAAAATACATATTTCGGAACTATTTTCAAATAAAAAGTCTCATTAGAGAATATGAGAAAATTCAAAAGAAAATATGTAAGACTATGTTGTCTTTAACATTCAACACTACATGTTTGAAAGAAAAGTTGCTGCCAAATTACACACACACACATATATATATATATATATATATATATATATATATATATATATATATATATATGGGAAATAAAAATGAACGAGAAAACACCTTTAATAGAATGGTATATAATTTTTTTAAATGCTAAGGAGATAGATATAAATTACAATTTATGTATCATGGAGAAATTGCTGTTCCCATGTCTACCCTAACCCGGGGTAGTAACATTGTTAGGGTCCCAGCTATAGGCAAATAGTTCATCACTATACTGGGATCAAAACACTATGAAAGCATAAGAAAAACATTTTTTATTGTCAAAATACCAGCAATTAATTTTCAAAGTAAAAAAAAATTAGCAATAATGCATTTAAAAAAAACATTCCAGTCATGCATTTTTTGAAATTATTAATGTTCATTGTAAATAAATTACTAATGCTAATAATATTTCGACATTAAATGACCTATAAGGAGTTGCTATGCCGCTAAGCAAACAAACAAATGCGAATAGTTTAATAAACAAAGGTCATTAAATCATTTCAAACTGTCGGCCGCTGACGCATACCTTTTGCAAAAGACGAAAGGGAAGATAAACCTCGGTAAAGTCCTAGATAAACAAGCGTCCATTTTGAAAACTTGCTATGCAATAAACAGGTTGTAAATCGTTAACTAAGTAGAAACTGTTTATTGTTTATGTATATCAAAAAGCTCTTGTAAATTATTTAAAACTGAATATTCCCATATACACGAAAGTAAGATACAAACAGGTTATCTATTTAGTAACGTATGAAGAAATAAAAATGTCGATATAAATCCACTAATTCTTTAGATTTTGCTCTATTCACGTTTCGGAGAAGAAACTGAGCAAATATGTGCTTTCGAGAAAATAATCTGTGTGCTTTACGGTAAAAAAAATGCCTTGTTTACGACCATGTTTTTCTTGGCTGAACAGTAAAGTAGGCCGGATCTAATCCGTAGTTTCCATCTGTGTCGGGAGGCACGGAAATTTCTCGAAGGCGCAGACCACATTATATATATATATATATATATATATATATATATATATATATATATATATATATATATATATATATATATATCCGATGCGATGAGAACGAAAGTAATATATAAATTCCAACGTTCGCAGCGTTAATTTAAAAAAGAGCTCGATACAGATAGTAAAGCGATAATTATTTATTTATTATAATTTTATCATATAAAAATTCTAATAAATATATATATATATATATATATATATATATATATATATATATATATATATATATATATATATATATATATATATATATATATATATGGTTGGATTGATGTCAGTTTGTGACCCTTATTATTATTATTTATATATTAGAAAGCGATACTTATTAGAAAGCGCTCAATATCAGAGATAGAGCTAACATATTTGCTTGGATTGATGTGAGTTTGTGACTCTGGGTTTCACGCTTTTGCGATCGTCAGACAAACTGATTAATTTGAAAAAATTTTGGATTTATGTAGGTTGCGTGCCTGGGTGTCATTATGGAAGTCGGAGGGAAATCGTCGTCGTGATGTCACTCATGCTAACGCAAACATACATTCATGCCCGTACACCCATTGAGGTACGCAGACACACATACACACGCGCTCACCCAGAGGGGCACACACGAACATAAACATATGTGGATAGTATGGGACTTGACATATGTATGTATATGTGTGCTGTTGTCTACATACATACGCATTTGATTGTTGAATTTCAATGATGGGATATGTATCCATTTCTCCCTTAAATGTAGCCATGTCAAATATCAGCTTATTTCTCTCTTGAATGTAGCCATGTCAACAAACAGACCATTTCTCTGTTTTTCCGCTGAATAATATTTCCTCACACGCACGTATATATACGTGTGGTGGTGTCTGTGTAAAACTATGGTAGGTAAAAATTGCTATTATTTTTTATTTTTTAAGGCTGATTTGTTATTATTTTAAAGCTGGTTATTTGCTTGTTTTTGATTACTGCGGATATGTAACTGGTAGAAATTGCAGTTCGTAATCCTTATTGGGTTTTATTTGGTGGTGTTAAATTTTCTGGAGGAGGGAGGATTAATTTACGTTAATATATATATCTATAGCCTTGGATGGCAACTGGTCTAGGAGAAGGACAACTCTAAATTCAAAACCTGCGGAGGATCGTTTGGGGACCTTGTGGCACGTAGTGCACCAGATCTGTGTATTCGGCTCTTCAAAAAGTGTGGATGGTTCTGCATAAATCTTTCACCACTATAATCAAATCATATGTGCTGGTGTCTGTTCCTAGGAAATGAGCTGTTTGATTCTCATACGTTGAATACGACGGGAGAGTCTACCATATGTATATATTAGCCGTCTGGTTGGAACTTCCGGTCGATTTGTTAGGTAGGAGATTTCTTAATTATATGTGGAGGCGACCCCAGTACGGAAAAGTACTTTGGAAAAAAGCTGAAAGCCATGCCACGTATTAACACAAGCGTTGTGAGCGAATTTGGTTATACTAAACCGTACGCAATCTGTTGATGGTTGTGCTAGCACGATGTCACAAGTCATCGTGACTGAGGTTTGAGCTTGCTGGACTTGATCACGCTAGATTATGCGTTCGCTCCTAGAAACGTTAAATATGACCCGTTCAACCTATGTCGGTAATTCGGATTTGATAGTCTCTCTCTCTCACTCTCTATCTCTCAATCTCTCTCTCTCTCTCTCTCTCTCTCTCTCTCTATATATATATATATATATATATATATATATATATATATATATATATATATATATATGTATACATATATATATATATATATATATACATATACATATACATATATATATATATACATATATATATATGTATACATACATATATATATATATAGAGAGAGAGATAGATAGATAGATAGATAGATAGATAGATAGAGAGAGAGAGAGAGAGAGAGAGAGAGATTGAGAGAGAGAGATTTATCTAAAAATAAATGCGCTTAAAATTCGCCTTCTTCCTTGCTTTGCGCCAACGGCTTAGGGGTAAAATCTCCCACTGGCGCCAATTCAGTCGGGTTTCAATACTAGCTAGAGGCAACCGGACGACTAACCTGACTGATGAGCAGCGATACAGTCTATCTGGATAAAAATATATATATATATATATATATCACTGGAACCTGATAAATATATATAACTGGAAACTTTTCTTAGTGGGTACTTATATTTGAGTAGATGCTTCGTTTGTTTGTTTTTTAACAGAGTATATTTATGAACATCTAAAGACCTGAAAATTCCCGACATCTTATTAAAGAAAATATATGCACTCCGCGAGGATTCAAACCTGCGTTCCCTCCCCACTTGGCAAGAAAAACCGGCGTTAGATCCGACGTATTCTTACCGACTCAACCAAGAAGGGCATTGCCGATTAAGCAACACTTTAAGCAAAATCCTCCTCGTAATAGATTTCCGAAATTTCATATAGACTTATTTCGTATCCCAATGTAAACAAAGTAATTTCTAAAGAAGAAATGGATTCTTTTATTTATTAATCTGACAGATTTTTATCATTGAAACGTTAGTCTTAGTCGATACTCATATTTGAGTAGACGCTTCAAATTTTTTCACCGTATATTTATTACCGCCTACCGGCCTGAATATTCCAGAAATATTATTAAAGAAATATATGCGTCTTGCAGCCCGATTCGAATTGCGCCTCTATTTGGCAGAAGTAATCAGCATTACATGTGACGTGCTCAACTACAAAGGACATTTTCGTTCAAACGAAGTTGAATAGTGACTCTAAGTGAAATCCAGCTCGTATGCGTACATGTCTCTATGTGTTTATGCTGCAGTTCGATTTTAATCACACTGAGTCATAGAAGAAACAACCACGTATAAAAAAAAGTACCTACAGGGTATGAGAAAGTTAATCTGACTCTGTTCTTTTATGTACGTTTCAGTATATTTTTTAATGAATGCATTTACGAAAAATGAAACGCTTGCTTTTCCCCATAATTTTATAAGTAAACAGAACTTTCACATTTGTCCTCATCCATTTATCTTGAACTAGATACAAATTTTCTAAAAAATTTTAACTTACAAAAGGAATATTAATAATCATATCTTTTAAGTAGGGAAAAAAAGATGTAGAATTTATAGCCTTTTTATAATTTCCTCTTTTCACTATAGCACATACTCCCCGGCTTCGGCTTGGGCGTTAGTTTTAAAACAATATTGCGCACAAGACCCAAGCAGGAACATTCAGGAAGAGACTGCAGTCATTACGCGGCGTGCCCAAAAGGGGAAGTACTGAAGTGGCTTGAGCAATTGGCCCACAGTATTGCCGCTAAAAGCACTTTAAACTTCTGTGTCAAATTCTGTAATGAGGTGGGCGCTATGAGAAATCTACTTAGTACACTATAGTATATACTACCATCGGTTTCAGCTTGGGATAGTTTCACAACAATATTGAATTACAAGACACGGGGGGGGTTATCCCCCAGGCAGTACCTTCGGGAGGTGGCTGAGTTTATTGCCCGGCGCCTGATGCGTACCCAAAAGGAGAAGTGTCCAGGAGCTTGAGCAATTGGCCCACGACAATGCCATTAAACGCACTTTAAACATCGGCCTTGTGCCACATTCGGTAGCGACGTGGGCACCCTGAAAAATCCACAGTATATTATAGCAACAGTTATAATATTCGTAACTCGTTAATTTGAAATTTCCGAGAACCGATCGCGTTGACTAATCTTCGAAAAGCAGGAGAGAGATAGGGTTTAATCATACGGGTTTTCCAGAACAGGGAAGCGACAGAATGGCGCTACCGATTTGTGTTTTTAAAGCTAATAAAATTGGTCCGGCAGGCTGATTAATTGTTGGCAAAGAAGATTAGAATATTTAAAAAATATTTAAAAAATTTTAAGAATGTGTTCGTATTTGTATTTGATTTTTGTGACGTCATGTGAAATAACTTCAAACCAAAACTTTGATGATTGCGTCGAAAGTATAAAAGATTTGTATCAATTCAATTGGCAGTCGGACGATTCCTCGACATTTAAAATAAAATTGGTTTCAACATTTTTATCAGCTAGAATCTTAATTTCGCCTTTTCTCGTGCTATTTTCTTCTCTCTTTCTCCACCATAGATAGATACATAAATAGAGTAGACATAGAAATCAACACATCATGGGGACTGTCAGTTTCACACCACAAATGATTTTCAGATACCTGCGTGAAACATATCATCACCATGCAGTATTGATTCCTATCTTTACACTATCTCCGATACTGGATACACTCCAGTCCTTCTCTAAATTTTTAACACACACACACAGACAGACACACACACACACACGCACACACACACAGACACACATATGTGTGTGTGTGTGTATTCATATATGTCATTCAATATATATATATATATATATATATATATATATATATATATATATATATATATATATATATATATATATTAAGACATTTTTATGTTTAACATTCTTTTTATAGATACAAATATTTAAGTAAATGCTCTGTTTATAATAAACAGTATTAAATGACATTTACCGGCCTGAATGTCCGAGAAATATTTTTATCTATAAAAAGAATGTCAAACATAAAAAGGTCTTAAAATAATTGTCGGACTTTGTCCATTTCATATATATATATATATATATATATATATATATATATATATATATATATATATATATATATATATATATATATATATATTGTTTTAATCTTATAAATATAAGGAATTATACTCGTCCGGAAGACATTAGTTGCCTTGATTTGTGAATAAACAAATCAATACCAAAGGGAAAAAAATGGCACAAAAAAAGAAAAAACAGAGAACATGTATGTCAGCCGAAAACAATCGTCTAGCATCCAAGTTCAGAGTCCAAAGAAACAATCCCGATACGAGTAAGTAAAATAACTAATAAAGTGCTCGATACGCTAAGTAGAGCAAACCTAAGTTAAACTTAAAGAGTCAAACCTACCTCGGTTTCACATAAACGGATCTCTCTCTCTCTCTCTCTTTCTCTTTCTCTCTCTCTCTCTCTATATATATTCATATAAGACATTTAACACCATCACTTGATATGACACCAGATGTATTGAAACAAAATGACTATTTTTGTAGTGATTTTATAATATGTTTATGTTATAATTTTCGAATAAATTATATTTGCCCTACTCTGTATTGAGCACTCTTTTAAGAATAGTATTTTTTGGTTATTGGAATTTATTCCGTAAGAATATGCATGTATGTATGCATATATATATATATATATATATATATATATATATATATATATATATATATATATATATATATATATATATGTATATGTATATATATATATATATTTATATATATATATATATATATATATATATATATATATATATGCATACATACATGCATATTCTTCATTGAATTAAGTGCATTAACAAAGAACGAAATAATTATGATGAAAAATAAATATTTGTTGTGTTAAACTAATGCCTTTGAAAATTAGTTTACAGATTTAATAATGCAAATCCATAAACAGATATCGCAACAGACTGAGATAGATATATAGATAGATAATGAACAAACTGAGATAGATAGATAGATAGATAGATAGATAGATAGATAGATAGATAGATAATGAACAAACCGAATCTCTTCAGTCATCAACTGGCACCGAATTTTGCTGGCATTTCGTAAGAACTACACGCCAGCGATGAACATTTCGCAAAATAACCGCGTTTTAAGGAGATTTTCCCAGCCCTCCTATCGCTATTTTCAAAGGAAAGAAAAACATCAGACAGACGATACCGAATACAAAGGATCACACTTAAAAGACCCTTCGGGGTTTCCCGTTCACAGTATTCCAGAAAACAGTCATAGAAGTGGAAATTCTTGTCCGTTATGCAATAAAATGAGTAAATTCCATTGCAAATTCAGAAAAATATTACGATTTCTTCAAAATGTGACATTTGCACTGATTCCTATTTGATATACTTCACTCAATGTACCAAATATCACTTGATTTATGTTGGGTTCACAACAGAAAAATTAAACAAAATATTTAATGGTCACAGGAATGGTGCCCGACACAACAATGTGACATCAATGGAACGCGTTGAATATTTCATTACAAATGACTGTAATTTCGACGAACATTTTAAAGTAAACATTCTTAAAAACTATCCAGAATAAACCGACCTTTCAGTTCTTAAAACGCATGGAGCTAATTATATATACAAATTATTAACGAGCCACTCCCGGGAGAATGAGCAAAATGACAGGAGAGTTCCATAAGACTTTTACTAAAATATATGATTAATTCCTCTTAATATCTAATCAACTAACGGAAAATTTCAAGATGAGCCCGATCAAAATTATGTTACTCACGTTCCAGACTCATTCCAATGACGTTATTAACATTTGACTCGCTTTGTCCTGTTGAGCCGTTGATTATCAGTACAACGATTCTTTTAAGAAAGCAATTTTTAAACATACCTTGAAGAGGAAAAACATACACTTCTAATAATAATAATAATAATAATAATAACAGAGGTGGCAGAGGCATAATTCAATTGGAATTGTCTTAGAAAATTTCAACAATGGGTCTTTATAATTATCTTGCAGCGATACAAAATTGAATGTTTCAAGTCGTAATGGAGGATGAAAAAAAGTTAAATGCTTTATTTTTTATTAAAATAAACCCATAACTATGCAAATGATGTATTGGGGTGCAATGGATAAATTATCGTCTAAATGACGCAAAAATGAAAATAACACAGACATCTCATTTTAACAGGCTTACCGGGTGCGATGGAAAAATTGTCGTCTCAATGACGGAAAAATGAAAAATAACGCTGACATCTCATTGTAACAGTTATACTGGTTGCGATGGATAAACTGTCGTCTCAATGACGGAAAAATGAAAGTAACACTGACAACTCATTTTAACGGACATACAGGGTGCGATGGATAAATTGTCGTCTAAATGACGCAAAAATGAAAATAACTGATATCTCATTTTAACAGGTCTACAGGGTGCGATGGATAAATTGTCGCCTCAATAACGCAGAAATAAAAAATAACACAGTCATCTCATTTTAACAGATATATTTACACATTTGTGACCCTGGATTTCACGCTCTCTGCGATCGTCAGACAAACTAATTCATTTTTGACATTTATTTTTGTTTGTGTACGTCGGTGTTTTATGGTAGTATGAGGAAAAATTTTCGTCGGAACGCCACTTATACGTACGCAGACATAAATACACGCACATTCACTCATTGCAGCTCACATAGACATGAGCATATGGGAAAATCTTTGGGACTAGGTGTATATGAGTATCCTTGTGTCGTTGAGTGCATCCGTACGTAATTGGTCGCTGTATTCAATGTTGCATTGTGTAGCGAACTTCTTTCCAAGTGACAGTGTCAACGCACAGATCGTTTGTCTGTTTTCTTCGTGGGATAATGTTTTCTCACACACACATATATACGTATGCACGCGCGTCCTCTCACTATCACAAACACATCGATATATGCAACCATAAATAAATCCAAAATTGCAAAAATTAATCAGGTTTTCTGATGATCGCAGAGAGCGTGAAACCCAGGGTCACAAACTCACATCAATCCAACTAAATATATATATATGTATGTGCGTGTGTATGTGTATGTGTGTGTGTGTGTGTGTGTGTGTGTGTGTGTGTGTGTGTGTGTGTGTGTGTGTGTGTGTGATCTTATTTGTCTTCGGTTTAACAAACATAAGAAAATTATTTTTGAGCATTTCACCGATGTAGGAAGAATATTTACTCTCTGTAAGAAGCGAACATCACTCTCCTTGTTGTTGCATTCTTGTACTGAGTCCAGCAAATGCATGCAAGCTAAACAAATTTTGATTTACAGTTTATAATTCCAAAAGTGTGCCAAATATTTAATTTTAAAAAAAGCTTTGATTTAAAATATTAATATTTGCGATAAGTAACTTTATTTGGGGTGAATTAACAGAAAAGATCCCCAACCTTGTAACTACTGATTAACATCGAACATCAATGACACAGCGACAATTCCAGTTCCGTCAAATTTAGGCTACTAACTTATTAATCCAAACTCATATTCACAAAATATAAACTAACATATGATAAAATAAATGAGTTTCCCTATACACGATGAGAGCTTTAACCCTTGTTTCCTGTTTAGGATTGGGTTTCCAGTTCCTTCTAAAGTCTGTTTCAGTCCGATACTTGTAATGTCTCTTCCTGAACTCTGAAATTTTATTCACTTATTGAATCTTGGCCTCTTCAGATCTAGAATTGACTGTCATTTTTCCTGCATAGCTCCGAGATATTCACTTCTTGCTGTTTTTTTTATTACGCTAATACAACACGACACAGTAACCGAATACCCTGAGTGGCTCTTGGGCCTTGAATTTTGTGAACTTTAGTAAAAAAAATAAATAAATAAAACAAAAACAAACGAGCCGGTTCTGAAATGTTCAGAATTCAAAAAAAATTCTCAAAATCTAACCAAATTATCAAAAAACAATGGTTCATTTTATTGCGTAATTTATTTATTTTATTTTTATAGGTACCCATTTTTTTTTTTTGCATTGTTTCAAAGGAATTCATATCGGAATGGCCAACTTTTCAGCACCCCCTTACGTACGTATTGTTTCTCCTCGGATAGATTTTACGTATTTTTAACTATTAACACAATGTCTTACCTGACTCAGAACCCATGGCATGTAGTGATTTTCCAAGCAGAGCTCAGTTGTGGCACAAGGCCGAAAGTATGGGGCACCCAGTGAGGATCGAACTCACTTACTCAGTCGTAATAGTTCTAGCGAGACAAGCATGCTAACCATTACACCACCTCGAGGTGCCCAAACCCACGGCATGTATAAGTGTGTCCACGAATAGACAGTATACAAACGTAGGTATTTGAAATATGCACACGTGTCGCAAAATAAATTCATGAACGCATTCTTTCCTTTCCGGATAAACACGCTTCCGCGTCTGACATTAAAGCAATTATATTTTACATTAAGCCGTCATATTCCTTAATTCAGTTATTCCTTTAACCAATTTTTATTCCCTATCTAAAAGCAATTCTTCAAAGTCTATTTATTTATTTATTTATTTTCCTGGCACCCATATGTCTTGTCCAAGATTAACTTTACCGAATTCTGATCAAAGAGAAGTAGGTCAGAGGCGTCGTCAACTTGATTGAATCTGTTTTTGGGGGGCTTTTTTTTCTCTCTTTCTTTCTCTCTCTTCCTCTCTCTTCCTCTCAAAGCGTCTAGACAGACAGAATTCATCTGTGTCTAATCTTGCTTCTTTCGGTATTCGGAGTGACGTGGCAACACACCAAGGGCTGGGGCGAGACGACCGCTTCTGAGCTGTTATCGAATGGGGAGGCGTGGAAAATAAAAATTATTTGTGCACGCTAAAAAAAAAAAAATTACATTACTTATCTGTTCATTATTAGCGAAAATATCCCGTGGGTATTCCCCAAAAAATAAACGAATAAACTGATTTACTCTTAACACAATGCCACCCTCTCGAAACGCACTGATGAAAGGCAATCCGGAATCAGATCTCTGGTGCCTTGGCCAAACACTGTACTTTTAAGGCGCAAGAAAAGCAGACGTGGCGTTTGCAGTATTTACATTAGTCGGACTATTGTCCTCATCTTTGTCGCCATATTTGTCACAACGTTTCGGCCGTTGTACGCTCCGGCCTTCTTCAGGTGGTTGGAATTTCGAACCGAACCCTTTATTTCGATCACTGGGGTAGACTGTTCTAGTTCCACGAGCCACGTTTGATGGATGTCAGTTATCAGTTATCTCCTGGTAATTTTCCCTCTGAAAGTTCTCCACTGCCTGAACCGAGTATTGAACTCACACTCTTGGTTAGATCCAGTGACAGACCCAAAGAGTGTGAGTTCAATACCCGGTTCAGGCAGTGGAGAACTTTCAGAGGGAAAATTACCAGGAGATAACTGATAACTGACATCCATCAAACATGGCTCGTGGAACTAGAACAGTCTACTCCAGTGATCGAAATAAAGGGTTCGGTTCGAAATTCCAACCACCTGAAGAAGGCCGGAGCGTACAACGGCCGAAACGTTGTGACAAATATGTCGACAAAGATGAGGACAATAGTCCGACTAATGTAAATACTGTACATAATACCTCATCTCAGAAATGTGGCGTTTTCAGTAGACATCGCCAAACGACATTCTTTGAGAGAAATAAGGATATAAGTTCCAATCTTATTGTCGTCTTATTTATCATTTCCTATCCGATAACTATCCGTGAGTTTCGATAAAAACTGTAAGAAATTTATTTACACTATCTGCATTGTTCGGATTGCTGTTCTCATCTTTATTGCCACATTCAAGACGTTTCAGACGTTGTCCTCTCCGGCTTTCTTCAGGATCTATCTATATTTATGAGATGAAATATTGTAACTATTTACATTGTTCGGACAGTTGTTCTCATCTTTATTGCCACGTTCAGGACATTTCAGACATTGTACGCTCCAGCCTTCTTCAGGGTCTGTCTATATTTCTGAGATGAGATATTGTAACTATTTACACTATTTACATTGTTCCGACTGTTGTCCTCATCTTTATTGAGATATTCACGAAATTTCGGTCGTTGTACGCTCCAGCCTTCTTCAGGATCTGTCTATATTTCTTGAGAGGAGTTATTGCAATTTTTTACACTATTTACATTGTTCCGACTGTTGTCTTCATCTTTATTGGCACATTCAAGAAGTTTCAGTTATTGTACGCTCGGGCCTTCTTCGGGGTCTGTCTATATTTCTGAGATGAGTATTGTAACTATTTCAAAATTCAGTAAGGTGTGCATTAAAAATGGTATTTACAAAAAATAGAATTGTCAGGAATAATTTGCAGACTTACTAACTAAACAAATCTAATTTACTTACATTTTTTGCATTCTTCAGATGCCTGTCGAACCGGGTAATCTTCAGGGAATTTGGAACAAAATACTTTATTTAATTTACGGGGTTAGACTGCTTTCGTTCCACTGCCCATGTTTATGGATGTGTCGGTTTGTTCTTTTCTTTAGTGCTGCTCTATTATTGCTATTCCCACTTTTCACTGAGTCTAAATCTGTACTGCTCGGCCCGGTGGTGAGGGTCTGATTTATATATAAAGTTAATTAATTTCTAATTATGGCAATATAGAAGTCAGTAAATATAAAGAAAAGAGGCATGAACGCAGAGATTACTGACAGAATAAAGCTATTTTCTAAATATACATTTGTTCTCTTTCTTATCACACCTGCAGTTAAATGCCATACGTGATAGGCGTTTGGGCGATCATGTCTCTTTCGATACATGACTAACTAGGCAGATGATTTTCCCGCGGTCGGCTGCTGTTTCTTTCTGCTTGCCAACCAAGGCTGTAGGACTAGTTTTCCCTGCTATTCAGCCCATAACTGGGGAGGAGGAAAGATGGATTTATGCCTCTTTCAAGAGTATCTGCACGTAAGTAAAATATAACAACCTCAACTGGAAATTGAACTCTCCGATTTTTAATTCCGAAACGATACTCATAGCACCACAACGCACATACGGGACAGAAAATATATTTCTCATAGATGGCGTTAGAGGTGCTTGATTTTTCTAATTCCCTTGCATATTTAATCTTTTATGCTTTTAACAAAAAAAAAAATTACCTCGGTCCGTATAAGAGCAGATGAAGAGCCAAAAGGCAAACTGATTGGTTTTGTTTTTGTAAAATTCGGATTTACAGTTACAAATGAATGATTGTTGTGGCGTGCCAGGTGACTATTTCCATTTCAGCTCAAGAAATGCTGAGTAGATATGATGATTTTACTTGAACGTAGTTGAGGCTGTGCACTGTGAATTTCCATTTTGTTTGTCGATAAAGAAATGAGTTAAAAACGGTTTTATTTAGATGGAAATATATAGAATCAGTTCGAATAAAATGAAAATATTTCTTTTGGTTTGAGCTTGAGAAAATATTTTTAAATCATTAATATTTATATTTTCGTAAAGTATATATTTTTATTTAAATTATAAAAATAAATGTTAAATTAAATACTTAAAGCATTAAATTAACATATACAATTTTCAATGCACATCTTATCGAATTTTGAAAATTACTCCAACAAATTTTAGGGAGAAAATAACAAAATTATTTCACGTTATTTCTTTATTGTTCTATGTATTTAGTTTGTTAGTGTTAAAATGGATACAAGAAAGTAAGGTTAAAGTTGTTGGGAAAGAATTTAAAAAAGCCGAAACAGAAGGTTTAAAATTCGTTCAGCATGAAACTATAACTGGTGAGACTGATACTGTATTCATTTTATTTTCTTACCATGTAATTTGGTATATTTTTATAATATTGTGAAAGTAATTTAATCTCTATGAGTTATGAGCCAAACAAAGAAGTTTGAATGGTGCGTCAAGAATGAATTTATCATCATTTCTATCCAACAGTGTGTAGTTTATAGTGCATTTCAAGGTTTAATTAGAAAAACGTGCAAAGAAGGAATTTCGAATCCTCAAGAGATTTCGCTTGAGAACGAAACAAAAAATTCCACCATCTGCAGCAATTAGGAATGCTAACCTTTCATTTTTGTATCGCATTGTTATAGGTGATGAAAAATGAGTTTTGCGTGTCAACAGAAAACGAAAAATATGTTGGCTATCATAAAGATCCAGCATTCCATCCACAGAAGTACAGCGTGGTCCGAAAGTCTTGTCACCTCTACATAATATAATTTTCCATTTCAACGCTCTGTGGGGTATTTTTAAAAGAGAGAGTTTCATATAAATGATACCAGAATATCCATCAGTTGAAGAATTCTGTTTGGAGAGCCATTGCAACAATCAACAAATCATAGCTTCGTAAAATATCACACAGGATATGGCGCTGCATCATTTTCTGCCACGAAAATGATGTTCATACTTTGTATTGTTCTTCTATTGTTCTACTTTTTGGTAGAGGGTGACAAGACTTTCGGACCACCCTGTACTTGCTTCGTGTCTGGTGGAATAGGAGGCGGGACGTCCATTAAAAGCTATGAAATATGGAAGTAACAACACTGTATACGCTTATTGTCAACAACTTGAACGGGTAAACAAAACGTTGCAATGGTTGTGCCCTTCAGGATTGCAATACAATTAAACACTCGAAAAATTAACCCCACCCACCAAAAAAATAAAATAAAATCTTTAAGATTGGGAGGGTTTCATATTCTTAAAACTCACTACATTGATCATCGACATATCTATTTCTTTTTTACAGTAATGTTCACCAAGAGCCACTCAAGGTAGAGGTTACAGAGTAAGAGGCACAGTTTATGGGGATATGCGAGGAGGATAAGTGTTAACCCTAGATTTGGAGATTAAGTTAAGTTTATAGCGATGAGGGAAGCATCCTCTTGGGAGTTTGTTCCAAAATGCCGCGGTTCGTAGGAAGGAGCTGCTCTAGTGGAACTTACTTCTCACCAATGGAATACAAATGAAATAAGGGTGGTTGGCTACAATGTGCGGGCATGGCGGGTGAGGCGTGAAGGGAAGAACTGGTGGAACTAAGGAATATAGTTCGTCTGAGCACTTTCCATGGAAATAACGAGAGGCTTGCAACGTTTCGTCTGTGAGAAAGGGATTGCAGCGTGGGACATAATTTGTCACCCACAAGTACGCGGAGACACTTTTGGGCTCTATCAATGTTGGAAAGTGAAGACTGTACAGCTCCTGCCCATATATGGTAGCGGTTCTCTATTTTTGGCCTTCTCTGGCCTTTGTAAAGGTAGAGGATAGCAGGAGGAGTCAGGGGCTTTCTGAAAGGCTACAGGAAACCGACCATTTTTCCAGTATCTTTAGCGATGGACCGTATATATGAGATTCACTTGAGGTCTGTGTTAAACTTAAATCCAAATAGGCGCTCAAGGCACGGGGCCTTCTTAAGAGAACACCCACTCATTGCGATAGAAGGGAATTTAGGGGTTACTCGATGATGGAACGCTACTAGTTAGGTTTTTGAGGTACTGAATATGATCAGCTAGTTTTCCCCGTCGTGTTGTTAAAGTTATGTCAGCAGTATTATTTTAACATTTACTTTTGGCCGTATACACTATGCGCGTGTGTGTGTGTGTGTGCGTGTGTGTGTGTGTGTGCGTGTGTGTGTGTGTGTGTGAGAGTGAGAGAAAAAGAGGGAGGGAGAGAGATTTTAGTGATCGGGATGCAACATTTTGGGGAGTCGGTTCCACAAGGCAGTGTTTCGTGGGAATCGTAGAGCCTACAATGTTTTGGAATCTATCGAGTGTGGAAAGAGAAGAGTGACCCGCCCCGCCCCCCATATATGGCAGTAGAACTCCATTTGTGGTCTGATTTGGCTCTTGTAAAGGTAGAGGATAGCACGAAGAGTGAGATATTTGCTGGGACCGACCAATTTCCCTGTACCTTCAGCGATGGATCGTATGTACGAGTTCAACTTCAGATCTGGGGCGCTCAAGGCACGAGGCCTCTGAGAGAAATCACGTTCTGTGCAATAGGTGAAAATTCGCCCGAAAGAGATAGTTATCATTCCTCGGATACATAATGCAGTAAGTTGGTTTGGAGAATTTGCTACACACAATGAAAAAAGTGAGGGGCTGGGTAAAATAGTAAGCAAATTACCTAAAGTCTTTGAATGGCAAAACATGGGATCGTGGGGATAGTAATGGGGAAGCCATAAAGAATAGAATTCCATCACCATGAAACCTCTTAATTTAATCAGCGCTTCGAGTGTTTCTGTTTTCCAAACGAACTAACCATCGAGTCACTATGGATGGCATACAAATAATTACTAAATGTCTGACCGGCATAGAATTCACCGCTCGCAGACCGACCGTATCGTCCTTCGGATAAAACCAGACTCATCAATGGCTTGAGTCTTCCGGACAATTGCCTCGACGGATTTATTTCAAGTCTAGGTTTCCATGGCAACTTCCGCTTTTAATACGATTCTAAAGAAATATGTGTGGTCACTTCTCTTTCTAGTGCCGCCAGCCAGTTTTACCTCTTCTACTGCAGAGGTCAGACAGTATTTTTTTTTCTTTTTCTCACACAATACATTATTTTCTGCTTCAAGAAATTCCATGGAGTCCCAACGCAGCTGTGCTGAGCTTAAAAACTTGGTAAAAGATGAAAGTAGTGAAAACCATTCAGATGGTAATGACAGCTGAATTAGATGTAGATAAATATACCAATATATAATAAAAGAATTACTAGGATACAAATGAGTTGTCTGCAATGAGTATGAAGAGCGAGAAGTCTTTATAACCAGTTAAAATGTATCGCCACAGGTTTTTGTGTTTCCATCACTTTCCAAATAAAAATAGAACACATTTCCTTTTCTTTCTTTTTTTACGAGTTCAACCCAAGAAAGGCAGTAAAGCTACTGAGGCACAAGAGGTTACTTAGTGCGAAAGAGTGAGAGCCAGGAACCATTGCTAGGAAGCAAGAACAGGACTGTAGATAGCGGTTAACATAACATTTACATGGCGGTGGAAAGAAATTCCACAAGCGAGAAAAAAAACTGTTAGCATAGAACTTACGGCTACATCCAACCATTTAAAATGTAAAATGATGAGACCTTACCGCCAATCTAGTAGCGCGCTTAAATTCATAAAGTCTAGGTACAGAGGACAGTCCAACAGAACAATAACCATGTAAGGGTTTATAGAAAAGGCATAGGGAAGCTACTGTAAATTAGTGAGACCTCGACGACTGTCTAGAACTGCGTTTAAACTCCAAGGCTCTAGGCACCATAAGCGAAGAGCGATATTTATTTCCCCTTCAAATACAGAAAATGTCGCACAAGACCAAAATGGGGAATGGGGAAAAGGACGGTCTTCTTCTGTCTTATCTTAAACTTAGCTAACCACAAACACTGACCCAAACATACAACAAGATTCCTTACACCAAAACAACGCATTCTTACTTACCTTTCTTACTACATCCACCATAATACCTCATTGTCTCCATGAAAATCCTAAATGAAGCCCATTGTATAATTCATTGTATGTAGGGTGGAGGGGAATAAAACAACAATTTAAATGTGAGCCCCAATGAGTATTTACAATATGAAAACAAATCTATTTTCTTCCGAACAATTTCCATGAAAGTATTTCTAGAAAAAGCAAAGAGAGGCATGTTAGTATGTATTTCTTTTTACTAGAGAGCCACTCAAAGGACGAGTTTCATGCCAATCCATCTCGCGACTGATATGAGTAACATACCTAAACATATTCCTTGTTTATATATATATATATATATATATATATATATATATATATATATATATATACACACACATATATATATATATATATATATATATATATATATATATAGACAATATTAGTGGTAAATACACACATATATATGCAATCATATATACACATACATATATGTATAAAAATAATTCCAAGAGGATATGATCCAGGTAGAACTCGATGTCCAGGACAGAGTAAGGATATAATAAAAAGACTTAAACACTAATATTCCATTAAACACTAATATTAGTGTTTAAGACTTTTTATTATATATATATATATATATATATATATATATATATATATATATATATATATATATATATATATGAAATAAATGGCTGCCCACTCGTATCCGAAGAAGCCCGTGTACTATGGTGGCTAGCCAATTCCTGTTGTAAACGCTCGCTCAGGCACGTTTGTGTTTGTTCAACACTCACCGATCCCACGTGTGAGTTATACTGCAACTTTGCTGGACGGGCGTTAGTTACACTATCTGGGTGTGAGCGCATTATCTACGCTCTTAAGTCACCCTCGTTCACGATCTCTTGCGACTTCTTGTTAGCATAACCATCGACAGCACCCAAAGAGTTCCGACTACCTAATTTCATTCACAAGGTTTTGCTTAACACATGATATGATTTATAGGCACTATTCCCACACGCTTGCATCGCCTCCCTCAAATCAATAACATCAATAAATCAACTGTCCGATGAATCGAACATTCTAACCACTCGGTCACGTGACCATTATATATATATATATATATATATATATATATTAAAAAACTTAAACACTAATATTCCATTGAATATTAGTGTTTAAGTCTTTTTATCATATCCTTACTCTGTCCTAGACATTGAGTTCTACCTCGATTCTATCCTCTTGGAATTATTTTTTATACACATATGTATGTGTATGTATGTATATTTATTTATATATTTTAGATATATAATTGCATATGTATGTGTATATTTTCCACTAATATTATCTCTCTCTCTCTCTCTCTCTCTCTCTCTCTATATATATATATATATATATATATATATATATATATATATATTATACTATAATATAACTATAATAGTAATACGAGGTTGGTAAAAAATCTAGGATAACACAACTTGCAAGTATATTAAAACAATTTGGTAATTCAACATCCCAGAGTTTCATAGATGGACTCTCCAGTAAACACTCCGTCCATTCGTCGGGGTTCTGGGGTATCAGCAGTGTTTTTGGTTGACAAAGAAAAAAAAAATTAAGAAAAGAAAAGTGTGAACAGAAAATAAAATAAAATATTCACGTATCTTGTTTCTATTCAGAGCGTCCCGAGGATCTTGGTCGTAAAATTTACAAGTTGATAGGCATGGAAGGAATTTTGCTTGAAAGTAAATATTTCTTAAGTAATGTAAATGTAAATAAGTGCATTTTTTCAACATTACACTCTGGGTTTATTTAGGTCGGTATGTTTAAACAGACTTGTTACAATCACATCCAAGGACTAGTGCATATGATAAAAATTTATTTATTTATTTTTATAACACTAATACAATATGTTCTCACATTGATTTTATAAAATAAAATAAATTAATTAATTACCTAGTTAATCAAATAATATGAATAAATAAATAAATCGCATTCTTTTGTGCAGCCTCGTTCCCAATAACCGTTGCATATGACGTCACGCTAAACTATTTCAAAAGTCCACCATCACAAAGAATAGCAGGATGCAGACAAAATAATTCTAGCTCACAGACACCACATCGGTTCTTCATAATGACATTGAAAGTCGAAAGTATTTGAATAAAAACAACAAAATATGAACTTCGGAGAGTTTATCCATCACTTCGACACAATATTGAACACCTATTGCGAAAATTCGAAAAAATTAAACCGACTGGCCTTGTCGGCTCTTTTCAATCAAACTTGTTTGAACATTATATATATATATATATATATATATATATATATATATATATATATATATATATATATATATATAGAGAGAGAGAGAGAGAGAGAGAGAGAGAGACAGACAGACAGACAGACAGAGAGTTTTAAGATATACTATATTTATAGGTTAACGTGCTCAGTATCTGAGATAGGGTGTATGTAAATATAAAATTGGATATTGAAGTTCGTTTGAAAAAACTGAAAATTCTAAAGTCTGTTTCTGACTAGTCTTGCGTCTATCGTCTCTTCATGTTGACTTAAATATCGTCTAATCCTAAGTATGTTTCTAATAACCATGTCCTGAAGATGGTCTACTAGACCGAAACGTCTGACATCGAGAGTAAAACAACATTAAAACAGTAAACTTGCATATTCGGATTTTGTTTTGTCTTTTCCATATTTTTCATCATACCGTCGTGCGCGCGCGTGTGTGTGTAAAGACCTTCTCCGCTTTAATGATCACAGTAAATCAAAAATTGTGATCTTTCTTGCACAATATAAAATGGTGATTATGATTCTATATAATACGGAATGAATACATACGTTTACTTGAAAACAGATATACGTTTGTTTTAAAAAAAATGTTTTATCGAAAATTTGCTTCTGCCAAATAACTTCATATTTTATTCATGCGAAAGACCAGTGATCTATATTTAAGATTCTAGTCTTATCTTTGAATAGCGTCTATTGAAATATAATCCCAGCGGAGGAAGAATATGAAATATTAAAGATTCAAATCGCTTTGCTCGTTTAAAGCTTAAGCTACTTAATGTCTTAAAACTTTTCCTCACTAAAATACAAACGATTTATTTAAAAGTTGGACGAATCGCTTCCACCATACAAACAATAATGACACTATATTTTTTATGAGGACTAATATTAGATATGACGGTGTAGCGCGAATTTGAATCTAGAAATGATTATTAGAAAAATAAACAGACATAATATGCCTATATTATTTTATATATATATATATATATATATATATATATATATATATTTCGGCAGCAACTTTTTATTCAAAGATGTTTCGTTGAATGTGGCAGACAAGAAAAATTTGATGAATTTTTAAGCAACAGAAATGTGGTTCTACAGAAAGATGCTGAGGATGTCATAGAGGAAATATGTGAGCAACGACGGATGTGACACGCTTGGGTGATCATATCTCGTTTCAATTTATGACCGAATCGCTTCCACTATACAGACAATAATGACACTATATTTTTTATGAGGACTAATATTAGATATGACGGTGTAGCGCGAATTTGAAACTAGAAATGATTATTATAAAATTAAACAGACATAGTATGCCTATACTATAATATATATATATATATATATATATATATATATATATATATATATATATATATATATATATATTCGGCAGCAACCTTTTATTCAAACATGTTTCGTTGAATGTGGCAGACGAAAACTTTGATGAATTTTTATGCAACAGAAATGTGTTTCTACAGAAAGATGCTGAGAATTCCATAGAGCAAATATGTGAGCAACGACGGATGTGACACGCTTGGGTGATCATATGTCGTTTCGATCTATGACTGACCAATGGTATTCGCGCCTAAGTGAATGTAACGGAAATCGACAGGATTTCTAACTCGGCTCTCCGATTCCTCATTCCGAGCCGTCAGTCATGTTTTACACCAACGGCACATCACACGTCCAAGCGTAGAACACCTCGTATATTGAAGCGTTCACCCATCTAGGTACTAACCAGGCTCGATATTATTTGACTTCGCTGATTTGATGATGGAACGGCCAACGATGCATTCCAGAAAGCCAAGCACAGTTTTAAGATACAGAAGAAAAAAAACTTCACTAGAAACAAAGAAAAGAGTGCTGAAATGTGACGTGAATTCTATCATTCTGTATGGCAGTGAGTCCTGGACAATCTCTTCAAAGGGGATAAATAGACTTGGGGCAACATAAATGTTGTTCTACCGAAAAGTGGGGAGGATACCACGGACGGAATATGTGAGTAACAACGAAGTTTTAGAGAAAATGGAAACAAAAGGAAGCTTGTACTTAACATCAGAAAGAGACAATTGAAATTTATATTTTTGGACTTGATTTTCGCGTGTCCAATTTGTAATTCGTATGCTAGGCTCTATTTTTTGTCAAAACTCATACATTTTGTCTTCTTTAAGTTGATGTTTTGTCCTTTTTTCTCGTTTCTATTTACTACCTTTTGTAAGAGATTTAGTACTTTCCTTCCCGTGTCTGCTATCAACACTGTGTCAGTTGTATATCTTATAACGCTAAGATCGTGGTGATCAATAATGAATCGTGGAAGAAATTCAAAATCAACTCACTATAAAGCTGCTGATGATACATCCTTGTCTTACAACCTTTTCTATTTTTGTATATTTCCTGAATTAATTTTCTATCCGTATTTTGTATATTTATCCCAATTATATCAAGGTTACTTATCAGTTGTAACGTTCTTTTCTAATCTAATTTACTCAAAACATCGTAGATTTTGTCTGTATTCATCAAATGACTGTGGTAACATTTTTGGAGGGTTAGGGTTGGGGTGGCTGTAAACGCGGGGAATTATACCCACCTATTCTCCTGAAATAGTGACCAAATATAGTCAGTTATGTGCTATGCGTGATACACGCTTAGGAGATCATGAATCTTTCGATACATTACTGACGAGGCAGATTTTTTACCGCGGTAGCTTACCATTTTTTCTGCAGTAGGCCAGTTGCATCCAAGTCTATAGAACTCGGTCTGTCCCACAATTTAACTATAACTAGGGGGAGAAGAAGAGGATTGATACCTTTTTTGTTGAAACTTGACTAATGCATGGAATAATAATACAACACAAAATGTACTTAGAACAAAATGTATTGAAACAAGAAGTGTACACAATATTTACATATAGTCTTTTGTATATTCCTGGGAAGACCGTTCCTGGAGAATGTGTTGACTAAGTCGCAATCGGGCAGAGTCTCTTGTGAATCTCTTGATTCGCCTCTCCTGTCTTCCCGGTACCAACCATATTTATATAGTCGGTACTCCACTATGCAAATTAGGTGGATCCTACCACAACACTTTTACAAGTGTATTAGGAAGTAAGTGAATGTAAAGTGAATGTAATGAATTCGACTGGAATTCGAACTCGGCTCTCCGAGTCGCTATCCACTGTGCCTCCTGACTAGATATAACCTTTCTGAACTGAAGCGTCAACATCAAAAGCAGACATTTCATAAATATTGGTGACGCAAACCACAATTCCTCAATACATTTGTTTCCTTTGAATAAATCATTTATTATTCTTGATCTATTCATTCCCTTCATCTTTTGTTTCTGTCGTTGACCTAAAATAGTGACACATGAAAATGCATTTAACAAGAATAATTATTATTTATTATTTATATTTAATCCTTCATTGTATTCGAAATAGGCATTATTTGACGAAATAATAGCTGTACTTTATTTTCTATTAGATTTTAGATTTTTCAACTCAACACATACAGGCACAGACAATGGGTTACTATTAACACATTCTCCATCACAAATACAGGAATCCCTCGATTAGTGTGGACAATGTGCACATCGGTAACTATAAAGAAAGAAATTTTCAATTACTATGGTTAAACTGAAGAATGTTTTACCGCACTTATCGAGTATTTTGTATGCACTAATGGAATTTTGGTAGATAAACATTTTAGCGCACTGATCGAAAACACATAAGTCGAATGCGTATTAATAGAGGGATGTCTGTATTTGCATATAATGATAGTTGTGTGTGTGTGTGTGTGCGTGTGTGAAAGAGAGAGATAGAGAGTGTGTGTAAGAAGCATACAAGGGAAAGTAAGAAAAGGAAGAGACTGAGCAAATGTGTGCTTGTGCGTGTTTGTAATCTTCTTCTTATTATTATTATTCTTTTTGTCGACTCCATTCGTAACACTGATGATCATGGCTCGCCACAGTTTCCTTTTCTTTCTATCTTTTGTTAGCGGAAACGTTTGTTCGCTTACTGTATTTCGCAGTCGATGTTCTGTCCCCATATTAGGAAGGCTACTTGCAGTTTTCCTCTGACCCTCTTGACTTCACTTTGCCTTATGAGTGTGTTTCTTCATTAGGTGTCCCAGAAACTTCAACAGATTTTTTTCTGATACTGAGGACAAGTGTCCTTTTAGTTCCTATTTCCTAATACTTCTGATTTCATATTCGTATCTTTTTTAAAATGATCCGACTGACCAAAGAACCACACTGCAAGGGATATGATATCGAAATAATATGAAGAAATCCAGAGCGCGCGAACGCACATACACACCCACCCACATACATCCATTTCGACGTATAAGGGTCAATCAACTCATTTCATTAAATGCATGCCTAACTGTACATATCGTTTGATGATAATGGTGAAGGTTTGTGCAGAACCAACCCCACCGAATACAGAGAACACACCGTAGGTTTTGAATTCAGAGTTTTTCTTCTCCTAGACCGATTGCCAAGGGGGAGAAGAGATGAATTCATACCTTTTCCAAGGGTATTATCAGCATGTAAGTGAATGTAATTAATGTGACTGAAATTCGAACTCGGTTCTCCGATTCCACATTCCGAGCCGCAATCCATTACTCCACTGTGCGTGCGTGCGTGCGTGCGTGCATATATATATATATATATATATATATATATATATATATATATATATATATATATATATATATATATATATATATATATATATATATATATATATATATATATATATATATATATATATATATATATATATATATATATATATATATATATATATATATATATATTCGACATCATATATATATATATATATAATTATATATATATATAATTATATATATATATAATTATATATATATATATAATTATATATATATATAATTATATATATATATATAATTATATATTATATATATATATAATTATATATTATATATATATATATATAATTATATATTATATATAGATATATATAATTATATTATATATATATATATATATATATATATATATATATATAATTATATATTATATATATAATTATCCACGGTTTTGATGCACATGATACGTGACTGACCAATGAGAACTGACCCAAACAAAACTGCAAATATCAGTGTTTCTGTCTTTTTGTTTGTTTTCTCACAATCTATGACGAAGCTTTAATAAAAGTGAAATTAATATATTTCCTATTTGTTCTTTATTTTATCATCCTGTTGGATTCAATTCGTATTTGATCTGCATTCGATCTTTAACATATATATATACATATATATATATATATATATATATATATATATATATATATATATATATATATATATATATATATATATATTCTTTATTATAAGATATTACATTCGAATATGTCACCGCTACATAAATGCATTCACGTTTCGATGCATATCATCTAAAAAGAAAAAACGACACAAGAGGTAGTAGAATAAAGGAGAAAAGAAAGAAAGGCAAGATACAATCCCTTCTAAAGGAAAAATAAAAGAGTCTTTCAGATATAAAAGAAGAAAAAACAGGAAAAATTAATAAAAATTACAAAACAGGAAAATAGGAAATTAAATCAAAAAACGAAAAAAATCAAAAGAGAGACTATATCTGGTGTCTTTCTTTTCTTCCCGCTCTTCTTATTTCATTCCTTCTTTTTTCTTTAGAAGAGATTGTATCTTGTCGTTCTTTTTTTTCTCCTTTTTTCGAATACATCTTGTGTATTTCTTTCTTTTTTTTTCTTTTTAGATTAGACTCCATCTTGTGTTTTTCTTTCTTGTTTTTTTTTTATTTTCTTTTTTCCTTTTTTTCACGGGAAAAGAGATTGTTTGTAAATTTAAAAATTGTAATAACCGTAATTTTGCCCCACCTGATGAGATGCGATGATATCTATCGAAAGATGGATGCATTTATGCAGCTGTTACATATGGTCGAATGTAATATCATATAATAGAGAATTATCGCTGTACTCTTGTATTGAGCTTTATTTTAAATTAATGTTATGAACGTTTGAATTTATAATTGTTTCGTTATCATTTTATTTGGTTATATATATATATATATATATATATATATATATATATATATATATATATATATACCCAAGTTTGGGATTGGTATATACGGAGTAAATATATTATGTAACAGCGTTTACTCCTAGCTAAGGATCGTTAATTAATTTGAAACTTTTAAAACCATTTATTCTATATTCTACATCATCACTTGATAAGACACCAGAGGTGTTGAAACAAAATGGCTATTTTTGTCGTGATTTTATAACATATTTATGTTGTAATATTCAAATAAATAATTATATATATATATATATATATATATATATATATATATATATAGTGTCATCCACAGACAGACTGTTTCGCTGTATCACAGCTCATCAGTGTGGCTAGACGTCCGGTTGCACGGCAGAGAAGAAGGTGAATTTAAGCGTATTTATTTATTAAGCGTATTTATTTTTAGATAAACACACAGTGACTGAGAGAACTCGATTCCATTTACCGAAGAGTCTTGCATTATTAACCGTAATAGTCACTGTTTACAAACCCACACATCCTCCCCAGAGAGCTCAACCGAAATATTCAGCAGCATATATATTGTCATCCACAGACAGACTGTTTCTCTGTATCACAGCTCATCAGTGTGGCTAGACGTCCGGTTGCCTCTGGCTAGAATCGAAAACCGGCTGAATTCGCGTCAGTCAGGAATTTTATCCTGAAGCCGTTGGCGCACGACAGAGAAGAAGCCGAATTTAAGCGTATTTATTTATTAAGCGTATTTATTTTTAGATAAACACACAGTGACTGAGAGAACTCAATTCGATTTACAGAAGAGTCTTGCATTATATATATATATATATATATATATATATATATATATATATATATATGTGTGTGTGTGTGTGTGTAAAAATATTTATATAGATTCATGTTAGAGTACTCAAAAGCGGCTCTTATTGAGGAAATGATGTGCCGAGTTCGAATTCCAGTTAAAATAGTTACAATAACTTACGTGCTACTAACCTTTTTATTTATTCATCTATTCTCACCACCAGTTATGGATAAATAGCAGGACAGAATGTCTCCTATAGCCTTGGGTGACAGCCGGTCTAGAAGAAAGACATCTCTGAATTCAGACCATTGTAAAATCGTTTCGGAATCTTGTGGCAAATTTTTTTGTATTCGGATGTTTCAAAAAGTTTGATAGGTTCTGCACAAGTCTTTAGCACTTTATTCAAATCATATGTACGGGTAGTCTGACTGCAGGCTTCTTAGAACGGAGCTGCTGGACAATCATATGTAGAAAATGACGGGGACCTTTCTCTGTTTCTCTCTCTCTCACACACAAACATATATATATATATATATATATATATATATATATATATATATATATATATATATATATATATTACGTGAATTACTACTAGCTTTCAATTGTTTCATACAATCATCGTCAGGTAGGGAAATAGGTAAGTTTTTTACATCCAGGTAATAACAGGACATCGAAAGATAAAGTGTAATCCGAAAGATGTGATATTGTTAACTGTAACATCTTACGGATTACATTTTATCTTTCGATGTCCTGTTATTACCTGGATGTAAAAACACTTACCTATTTCCCTACCTAACGATGATTGTATGAAACAATTGAAAGCTAGTAGTAAAAAAAAACACCTTATAAAACCGGAATTTATAAGCAAGATCATACCATTCATTAGCGGATTCGAGGTTAATGTATTTTTTTATTAAAAATTGTTTGCGAGAGTGATTCTTGCCATTTATATCATTAACTTCATTATCTGATTTTTGTATGAATGATTCGCGTAATGAAAATTGTACCTACACCACATAATTGATATATATATATATATATATATATATATATATATATATATATATAGTGTAACCCGGATATAAGAGAGTTGTCAGGACTGGAGAAGAAATCTCTTACATCCGGTTTTCTCTTATATCCGGGTTTGGTCTATTATATATACATTAACACAGGCTCTAATTTGGGACCAGAGAAAATCTCTCTTATATCCGTGTTTCTCTTATATCCGGGTTACACTGTATATATATATACGTACATATATACATGCATACATATATAAATATGGTTCTATTTCAAACAACAAACTACATGGTTTCACTTCAAAGTAATCTCCTCTAGAGTCTAATGCACTTTTCCAATCTTCTCTGTCACACGTCTATACACTGCTGAAAGGATTCTCCTTCCATGTCCCTCAGCTACGTACTTCCGTCCCTCTTGATCGCCACCATGCCTTCAAAATATGTCCACTTGATGATCCCCTTGAACCTGAGGAAAAGAAAAAAGTCACAGGGAGCAATCGCAGGTGAATAGGAAGGTCGTTTCAGAACTGGCGATGTTTTTCTCCGTCAAGAAATGCCCGATGCTCAAGGCGTTGAGAGCAGATGCATTGTCGTAGTGAAGCAGCCACGATTTTGCTGCCCCGAATATCGTCTCTTCTTGCGCACTGAGAGAAGCAAACGCTGTAGGATCTCTTTGTAGACTTGCTGATTGATCGTCTGTCCTTGTGGCAAGAACTCACTATGGACGATGACGAAGAACGGATAAGTCCCGTTACTTTTCACACAAACCTCGTACAATATAAGTATTACTATATGTTGAGTCTTGACTCATTGTTGAATCTCGCCTATTGCATGGAATAATAATGCAACACAAAATGTACTTAGAACAAGAATGTATTATAACAAGAAAGTGTACACAATAAGTACATATAGTATTTCTATATCTTTCTGGGAAGACGTTCCTGGAGAATGTGTTGACTAGTCGCAGTCGATCAGAGTCTCTAGTTGGATCTCGTGATTCCTTCTCCTCGTCTTCCGGTACCAACCATTATTTATATAGTTGATAGTCACCTATGCAGATTAGGTGGATCCTACACAACACTATACTCAGTATTTGATTATCCACTATACTAAAGTTTGAAGCAATCAAAATATCGGATTAAAAATAAATCCTTTAATAACTATTATTATTATTACAGATTTTGCAAGTAATAGAATGTACAGACTGTGATAGGATAAGCAGGTAGTATTGTGAAAATTTTTGTAGAGTTGTGTTCGACAATCAATATGATTTAAAAAACTGCAAAGACATTTAATGTCGATCGTATTAAGCATACAGATATGCAGATATATACAGAGACGAACTTCGAAATTAGTGGTTACTGGATTTATAAAATCTTGCCATCATTATTCTTAGCATTCGTAGGAAGAAACACATCTCAGACTCTTCAATGCTTTCTTCATCTGTGAGAAAATTGCCTCGCATTCGCTGCTGCATAGGAAATTGGATATTGCATCGCATCCTAATTTCTAATCATATTTTCCTATCAATAAAATACTGGGCATAGCATTGATAAACTTTTCGTATGTTTATTCTTAGAAGTCGCCGTTCTAGCCATATCTCTGTCGTTTCAGGTCTCGTCTTTATCTGTGAGGAAATTGTACAGCCTTCACGACCTGAGGAGACACAATATATTACATAATAATTAAATGCTTTCTCTCTGTGACTAACGATGTTTTTCTGTCAAGCAGAAAAGGCACAGACATATACAGAGTTATCTATAGACAACCCTGGAAATACTGAATACAGGCCTGATAAAATCATAATAAAATAACGGAATTATACGGAAAGGTCGTCAACTTCCTCTGAATATCATTATCTAACTACTTTTTTTAATCAGTATCATTAAAGCCACTAAAACGCAAGGGGTTAGAGGGTAGGGAAGAATTAGGAACGGAAACATTAATAATGAGTGGAAAGAGAAAAGTGTAATCAGGGGGACAGTAGATAGCCATTGACATTGAATTTAAAGTTTTGAAGATTAAAGTTGATTGGAAAATATGAAGACGGAAGGTAGTTCCACATGTAAGAAGTGTGAGAGAAGAAACTGTTAGCATAGGATTTAGGATTACATCTAACCATCTCAACTGTCAAATGATATCTTGACCCCAGTCTAGCACTGCGCTTAAATTCAAAAACTCTAGGTACTATAGCGAAGAACTTATCCAAACAATTACTATGAAAGTATTTATAGAAAATATTTTTATGATATAATACGAAAACACTGTCTGCATGGAATCTACGCCTATGTAGATATCATCATCATTACTGGAAGGACTCGAGCAAAACCTGCAAAGGTTCCGTGAGACTGGCCAGCTTTACAATCTCACCTTCAATGAATCTAACCTTCAATGAAAACATATGACACACGCTCTGTCATATTTTATTATGAAAGTTGATGTTTTTTTTAGAATATAAGTGATATTAGCCAACCGATGTTGGATAACATTTTCAAAACCTATATTTATATGAGCAAGACATTCATGCGAAAGTTAATATATATCTTTGCTCTTGAGAATTGACAACAAAAATAATACACATTATTTATTTATTAGATTGCTTATTTACACTATTTTTATATTGTTTATTTGTATGATTGACAAAACATCGGCGAATTGACAATTGATTCCAACTTTATAAAATGGTAAATATTAAGGATTTCCTTATAGTTGGGTCACATATTTTAATAATTTAACAAATCTTCATTAATTTATGAATAAAAATCATATTTATTTCTTTATTAATTTATTAAATGATAAATATTGTATTGTATTAGTTTTAATTGTATTAAGTTTGTTGTAAATAAACAATCTAATGAATAAATAGTACAGTGTAACCCGGATATAAGAGAAACCCGGATATAAGACAGATTTTTTCTGGTCCCAAATTAGAGCCATACTTACCTAAACAAAATAGAGAAAACCCGCATATAAGAGAAACCCGGATATAAGAGAAAATCGGATATAAGATACTTCTTCTCCGGTCCCGACAACTCTCTTATATCCGGGTTACACTGTATTTAATATTTTCGTTGTAAATTCTCAAGAACAAGAAATATATAAATTCACTTTTATCACGTGTTTAGGATTTATTACAATTCTGATCATCTATTTTTTAAACAATAAATACTGTTTATAAAGAAGATGGCTATACAGTAAAAATAACGTTCGAAGTAATGAAAATATTGGATTAAAAATAAATCCATTAATTCTTTAGCAATTGCTTTATTTACGTTTCAGATACGAAACTTATCAGATATGTGCTTTTGCAAAAACAATAGAAAAAGCGGAAGTTTCCTGTCCTTAAAAAGGTAGGCAGAACATTTCTCTTTAGACGCCTAATCAAACGTTTTTTTCTCCTACAATGGGGAGGTGGTGCAAGTTCGAATACTGCAGGAGAGAATAATTTCTTTATTCTTTTCTTGGTACGCAGGCCAATAGAATAATACAAACTGTTTGTAATAAAATATAGTAGTTTTTTTATCATATTCTCTAACACTCAGTAACCCTTTGCATCCTAGTGGCTTTATTGCCTTGCGTGTGGTGAAATGATTAAAAAATATAGTCAATACATATTTCTTTCTAAAATCAAAGATTTCATATCGAGCATATTTAGGGAACGTATTTAAGTGAATTCGGTCATGTCATTTGTGCCTGTTTTTGTATGAGACATTTCTTTGATTCATGTGAGTCAGAGAGTGTTTGTGTGGACTTGTTGTGAGTATTTCAACCGTAAACATTCCACTGCAAGGATTACGTCATCTCAACATCGCAGAGTTCATCGTAGAACAAAAATGTTAACTTTTGGTAATGCTACTTAACGTAATAATCTTTGATCTTGCAGTTTCTCGTTGCAAACGAGATTACATTTGAGGGTCCCCAGCGGCAATTACCACTGAGAAAACATATCACCACATTTCAAAGCGAATTCACCGAAAGAAAGGTTTTAGTAAAAAAAAAAAATAAATAAATAAAAATAAAAATGAATAAATAAAAATAAAAAGAAAGCAGGAAAGTGATAGTAAAAATGAAAGTGAAAGTATAAAACCTGAGATTGAGACGGAATTGGATGAGTAAGCCAAGGAAGAAATCAAAAAAGGACAAAGTCTAATGGGAAGAAATAGAAAAAAACAATCAAGTTCCTAACATTGGAAGGAATGAAATTGCCAAATTTAAATCTGAATCAAGGACATAAAGATTAGAACAATGTTAAAATCACGATACCCGTAACCCATTAGGATCGTAGGACCCCCTCATGTACTGCAGCCGCAGTAGCAATGGTGTTCCCTAGGCTAACAGAGTCAAACCAGGCTGGTTATGAATTCAGAATTTTTCTTCACCTAGACCGGTTACCACCTCAAAGCTATAGGGCCCAGTCTGTCCTGCCATTTACCCATAGCAGTGGGCGGAAGGGCGCAATAATTATGTCATCAAAATAAAAAGATAATAAATGAAAAGTTGTCAAAGTGTTCTGCAGTGAAAGGTGGACACTCAGCCTAGACAAAATGATTTCTTTTAACGACATAGATGTAATCCTACAGACGAATGCTGACATTGGAATATGTTTTAAAGCAGAAAAATGTTTTAAACAAAACAGAAACTAAAATAACACTTATACATACATTCAGGTAGGGAGAGTTTAAAAGACTGGGATATAATAAAGGAAAGTAGATTTAGTGACATTAACGCCCGCAGGACACAGTGATGGCAAAGTAGTAAGAAACTTACGTAATTAGCTTATGTGGCTGGCAGAACATGGATAAAGAGGGAAGAGTCAAATGTTGTTAGTGCAACCAAAAACAGGTTGTTGTGAAGAGCCATGATCACCCATATCCTGAAGGAACATGACGTAGAAAGAAAGGAGCTCATATAACGGAGACGTACAGAAAAAAGAAGCAAAACACGGTGAAATTCTTTTCTTTTTTATTTTCATGATAATTGTTCAAAGTGGCTTTCCTCTTTGGTACATCGACTTTGTCAATTTAACTACAGCCGGCATCAAGGTTCTTGACCGGGAGATTGTAGGTTTTCAGCTGCGTGGACCCACCTCTTTCTTTTCCTGTTTTTCCTAGGTCCACCATGACCCGGGACGGTAGCTCCTGTTAGGGTTCCAGCTATAGACAAATAGTGATCCCCGTTCTCCAAATAAACAAAGCACTATAAAAGTATAAAATATATATTTTTATAGTAAAAATATCAGCAATAAATTTTTATATAAAAAAAAATTACCAGCCATATATATTTGTAGTGAAATTATCAGAAATATAATTTTAATGCATAATGACCAGCAATACATTTTATCTGTAGTTGAATTGCATCAAAATATATTTGGTTGGAACTATAAAATTGTCTTCAAAATATTTAGAATTCGGCATTAAATAACCCATAGAGCTTGATATGCCGCTAAACAAAATCACCCAAACACATTGTCAATTTAAGCGCAGTACTAGATTGAGGGCAATATTTCATCATTTTACAGTTGAAATTGCTAGGTGTAACCGTAAGTAACCTCTTGTGTCTTTTAGTCACTTTATTGCCTTGCTTAGTGTGAGATGTTTAAAAAAAAAAAAGATCGGAAAACCAAAAACAAAAAGGATTGATGTGAAAGACGATATGGAAGAAAAAGTAAAACAGACTTCTGAAAGAGAAGACATTAGACATAAGTAAAAGTAAAATTGGATTGAATTAAAAAAAATAATAAGCGGGGTGAGATAAAACGGAAGTAATTAAAGAAAATGAGCAAAAGGTCGAGAAATACACAGAAATCTGGAGGAAAATAATAGAAAAAGGAAATAAACATAAGTTCAACAGGGGAAAAGCTATAAAAAGAAAGAAAAGAAAGATGCGCAAAACAAAAGAGAATAAGAAAGATATGTGAAAGGTAGAGAGAGAAAGAAAAGAACTAATGAAAGATATAAAAAGGATAGAAGACACAGAAATAGAGAAAAATGATATTAAAAATGGTGTCTTTAAAAGTATTAAAGGAACATTATAAATAACGAAAGAAATATAAAAGGTACAGAAAGAAAGAAAGAAAGAAAGATAGAAAGAAAGATGGAATTAAATGGAAGAAGGAAAGAAAGAAGGAAGGAATAAAAAGCAAGAAATAAAAGAATAAAAAGGAAAGAAAGAATGTATAAAGGTTATACAATAAAAAATGCTGAAAAATTAGAAAAAAAAAAGGTAAAATAAAAAGAAAGAAATAATGTGTAAATATAAAAAAGAAAAGAAAATGGATAGTGTTCATTGCTTGCAAAATATCAAGAATGGAATGAAAAAAAGTCGAAAAAGTCGATAGAATCTGAGAGAAAACGAATCCATTATCCGAAATGTCAGTAGTGGATTATGCGTCGAAAGCCTTAATAAATATTCCGGATATTTGTAATCGACATCGACTTGAGATTTCAACAAATCTAAGAAAAATGGAGAAATGTTAAATAGGTGAATGAAGCAAAGAAAACACGAACGCGATAACGTTGAAACAGAAGATCACGATATATATATATATATATATATATATATATATATATATGTGTGTGTGTTGTGTGTGTGTGTGTGTGTATGCATGCATGTATAAACATATTCAAGTGCTGAGGATTACGCTGTGCATGAAACTGCGAGCCGTGCTACCGATGAGGAATAATACGTATATTTATGAATATATACTTAATAGCAATGTCATATTACATTGAGCACATTTTATTAACACCAGCACTCAATGTGATATATATATATATATATATATATATATATATATATATATATATATATATATATATATATATATATATATATATATACTATTCGTATAAATATATATATATATATATATATATATATATATATGTGTGTGTGTGTGTGTGTGTGTGTGTGTGCGCGCGCGTGTGTGTGTGTGTGTGTGTATATTATTATATATATATTTCGTAAAATACATCTATTGCTTTGGTACACATCATCAATGATATTTATTACCGAAGTTCATTAGGGGTTTCGGGTCTTTCAACATCACCCCACCTCTCCACGGTGACCCAGCCGATAATGATCAAGTATATATATATATATATATATATATATATATATATATATATATATATATATATATATATATATATATATATATACACCAACTGATCTCCTTGTTAGAAGCTGGCTAAAGAGACGTTGTTTTGAGAACGCTATGAGAAAAGATATCCTCCCACGTGAGATGGAATTTTATTCGGATGGCTTCAATACCCGTAATGTTGCAATGAGTCAGAACGTCACTGATTCTAATGCGATCATTCATGTTTCTTTTGCATATCGTATGTAGGCAACGCATGTGAAAGACATCAAGTTGATTGATGTGTCGACGGTGCAGAGTCCAATATACTGCACCAGGGATTTCAGTACTTCTGACTTGTGCACATCAGTTTTCACCTTTAACGAAACATCATAGGTAATCCGAAGCCTGCAATTAAGATTACCAGAACTAGCCTTTCCAATCCTGCAATCAATTTCTTTGACCATTTTAGCATATCTTTGGATACGATGGAGTCAAGATAGGTGAAAGCGGAAACGGTTTTCAAGACTTTTCCCTCAACAAAAACAGTGGGATCAATAGCTAGGGATGGCGACAGAGAGGCTGATGGTAAGTTCTGTTTTTCTTTATGTTGATTGTCATATCAAAAGCTTTTAATGCCCAAGATATTTTGTTAACGATCCATTGCATATCCTCAAGGATATGGGCTTACAAGTGTGCAATCGTTTTAAAAGAGCAAATCACAAACAGTCTGTACCATCGTCTTAGTTCTAGCTTTGAAGCGTTGTTGGATGAACATGCCAGCACTTGTCTTAAACTCAGATCACAGCTTCTTTAACATTCTCAAATACTGTTTCCAAGATGACCGAAAAATACAAAACAAGTAAGAGACCTTGTCAAGTCTTGCCAAAAATGTAATCTGCAAGTTCATGTTTGTGAGTAAAGAGTAGACTAACAACAGGTCCATCATCTGATCTTTTCCTCGACCAGAAATGAGACATTTTTTCAAGATATCTTGCGTCAGAACAGAATGTAGAGAGAAATGTAATCATGCCTTTCCGCTTCGTGTCAATAAGCATTTAAGACCATCAACAGCTTTGGATTAAATCTGAACTCAGTTCGTCGATTTTGTTTTTACCTGTTGTGCCACTCGCACCTTCATTGTCTGTGCGTTAAAATGTCTGCAAGCGGCAGTGCCTTGCAAAAGACATTAAAAACGTGACGTAATCAGCTTCTCGTTTATTTTACAAAACTTAACATCAAGTATTTACAAAATATACTTTCCTCGCGCGTCGAACATTAAATCAGACTAAGAAACAGACGTCAGAATGTTATTGAAATTTAAAAATATATATTTTAGCGGAAAAAATTGATACAATGATTGTTTAGAAAATATTTTTAATTAAAATAATTTTAAAATATTACCTTTAATATACTATTCAAAAAAGAAAACTCATTATTAATTGCAGTGGATATTATCAAGTGTTTTTGAAACCTGGGCGATTGAGCGTCCTCTACGCAACATGCACATGATTCATATATTGGTCATAATTACTACCGGTTCTCGTTACATAACTTGTCAATTATCTGATCACTTTAAACCCAACTGATATTGTGGCAAAAGGTAAGAGTGCATATGGGAGCAGAGAGGTTGGTGAGAAGCAGGCTGGTGGTCTGCAGTTGTTTCCATATATGCGTATATGAATTATCGCCGAGTGGTTAGAATGTTCTCTTTTTGACCATGAGATTCGGGTTCAGATCTCACCATGGTCGATTTGTCAACTGGGGACGATTCCAGCATGCTTCAACGATAAAAATTGACGTATGTCTCGTGAGTAGAATTGGGAAGACATCGATATTTCTGACGACGGTTTAAGTGTATCTTGTTTATTATGCCAGAAATTTTAAATAAGGTACGCTCAGGATAGTTACAGTATAATCCAGAGATTGAGTTTGTGGGCCTGGAACGATCACAAATATACATGAGCAGGCACCTGAATCAGGGATATATTAGCCAACTTATCAGATGCATATGTTCGGAAACGAGCAACCGGCAATTATTATAATGTACTTTATATTTGTTTCTTCTCTCTCTATATATATATATATATATATCCGGGTTACACTGTATATATATATAGACACACAGTGTAACCCGGATATAAGAGAGTTGTCGGGACCGGAGAAGAAGTCTCTTATATCCGGGTTTCTCTTATATCCGTGTTTGGTCTATTATATATACATTAACACAGGCTCTAATTTGGGACCAGATAAAATCGCTCTTATATCCGGGTTTCTCTTATATCTGGGTTACACTGTATATATATATATATATATATATATATATATATATATATATATATATATATATATATATATTGTGTTTGTGTGTATGTGTATTGTTACTTATAGATTTTGGAATATAGATGCACATAGTATATGTACTTTATTGTATTTGTATATATGTGAGTATTTACTTTATAATTGTCTGTATATATGTGTCTAAGTACTTTATGCAAATAATCATGGGTATAATAATAAACTACATTCAGCAACAAGGCCACTAATCGGGAGATTGGAGGTTTTGAGAAGCGTGGAACCACCACTTAATTGCTGTGTTTCCCAGGTCTACCCTGTCTCAAGGTGGTAGCACCTGTTAGGGACCCAGCTATGAGCAAATAGTGAACACCAAAACAAAAACAGAATATTATGATAGTATAGAAATACATTTTTATATAAAAAAATACCAACAATACATCTTTCTTTTTATGTGCTGTGTCCTTTCAGGACGTAGACGATCATGGCTCTCCACTTCCCCCTATTCCTTGTGGCTCTCAATAAGTTTCGTGCCTCTGCCAACTCCCCCAGACCACGTTCTGCCATCCACTTGCTTAAGCCCGACAGGTATATCATCCGTTGCTTTCCCTTGTCCCTCTTTCCTTCTATTCTACCTGTGAGTATCAGATTCTCCAAGTCCTCCTTTCTCATTATGTGTCCCAGAAATTTCATCTACATCTTCCTTATGTTAAGTTAGTAAAATTACCAAAAATATATATTTATGATAATAAATATACGAAAAAATACCTATTTCTAATAAAATTACCAACAATACCCATTTTAGTATATATTTAGTTGAAGCCATACACCTGTCTAGAAAATATTTAAATTTCAGCAGTAAATAACCCATAGAGATATTGAATTGACTCTAAACAAAATCAAACAACCAACTTTATGTGAAACATCTACTGCAAAAGTCCACAAATTTGCCACTTCTGTGCAAGGGAATGTAAAATCCGAGCTAAACTATTAAGTTACACCATTGCCGTGCATATCTGAGGATGGATCAAGAATTGCTCTAAACCGTGTCACAGCCATCGAGTACTTTATATTTGAGGCCACGGAAAGTTCATCTTGATAGAGCAATATTAAATTTACTTACATTTCGAGTACGAAAATGAAGCAAGCAAATATACATTCGGATAAATCCTGACGTAAGATTTCCGTTCCTCAAATAAATAAATTGGAAATTACCTTATCTAGATGGTACCTTGGGGCGAAATGGGTAGCAGCCCGTTTCTGCTATATTCGATCCCAGTCGGAAGGCACATTTTTTTAGTAGGAGTTGTCAATCTAGGCTGTTTGATTATTCATTACATTGTTTAAGAAAATAAAAACAGCGATAGCAATTGAAACACTCATACCTATTTAAAATAACGTTTATAGCAATAAGAAATTATGTTGAATTAAAAAAAATCCAGGTAAAATCTCATCGAGTCAATGCGAACTTTGCTGCATAGTACAAACTTCGCTAGGTCTACATACAGTAGTTTTCCTTCTCCTCGACTTTTTACCACTCAAGACTATAGAACCCAGTCTGTCCTACTATTTACCAATAGCTAGGGGATTGGTTTTATACCTTGTCTAACGGTATTAACACGTATATGAAAATAATGAATTCGACTGGAATTGGAATTCGGCTCACCTATTTCTCAATCCGTGTCGCTATCCATTACTCTATCGTGTCAGGTTAAAATGAGTATTAATTATTAAAAAGAGGGTCACTTTATATTTCGAACAAGATGGATATATAAAAACAAAATTAGAAAGATTAAATGATCAATGGATCTGAAGGTTTTTTAAAATCATTTCACTCCAAGCAAGGCAATTAAGCCACAAAGACGCAATGCGTTACTGAATGTTAGAGAATATGAAAAAATATATATATACTGTTAAGGGGAGACGACAATAAAAGAAAAGAATTAAGAAGTTAGAAGATAATGATTGACATTTTGTTTAAATTTTTGAAGATCAAAGTTGCGAGAGAAATCAGAAGCTGGAAGAGAGTTCCACAAATGAAAAGTGAAATAGAACTTATGGTTATATCTAGCCATTTAAATTGTAAAATGATGAGACCTTGCCGCCAATCTGGTACCGCGATTAAATTCATAAAGTCTAGATATCATAGAGAAAAATTCATCTGAACAATGACCAAGAAAGTATTTATAGAAAAGGCACAGGGAAGCTGCATTATAGCGGTGTGAAAAGGACTGAAGCCGAGTTGCCAGATCAGGTACAGTAACATTGCAGATTTTTCTTTGGATTTTATCACGACTCCCATATATAGGAGAAGCAGCACCATAAACAGATGTAGCAGCGATATTATTAAAGCATTGATTATAGATATGTAAGATAGATTCAGGAGAGAAAAATGCTTAGCATGACACAGCGAACCAACTTACCTAGCTGCAGACTTAGTAATTGTTTTAATCGACAATGTACAAGAGGTGGCTATCCGATTGGAAAGGATTTTTGCATAATGAGAGACCAAAAATGATAAAAGAAGCATCAGTTTAGCTCAAGGAAATACATTGTAGCACTCACTAATTGTAAGATGAATTTTCCTAGAAACGAACTTCAAGAATATCACGGTAATTATTGCACAGACGTCTTTCAAGCAAGCTAACATCATCAATTCGATGCACTTCTCTAAGAGCATCGAGTATATTTGACAGGACAATCGTCTTCAAAGATCATGGACCACTTGTGGGCTTTATGGGAAGAACATTCTAATTGTTCAGCTCGTGTACATGACAGGGTTGGCTTTGATCAAGGACGCGGAAAGAAAAGCAAGCATCCATCATGAAAATGTCACCCCGCCGAGCCACAGGACAGCATTGTCCTTGAGATCATTTTCTCAAACCTCATTAATATATGCAGCAGTGCCTTCAAGGGGACTGTATACTGTTATGCAAAAGTCTGCGTCAAAAATACTGACGAACAATGGCTATACGTTGATTGATTCTGTTTTACAACAGTTTTTGTTTAGTTTGTAGAGATTCTTAAATGGATACAGACCAAATAAGAAAGATTGGTTGGTTGATTTTTTTTCAACAGCATATCGATCTCTATAGGTTATTTAATGCCTATATCTAAATCTGTCTATATTTCTGAGATGAGCTATTGTAACTATTTACACTATTTACATTGTTCGGACTGTTGTCGTTATATTTATTGTCATATTCACCAGATTGTACACTTCGCGGCCTTCACCAGGTGACATTCGTTGGAATTTCGAATCGTAACCTTTATTTTGTCCACTTGGGTAGATTGTTCTAGTTCCACGTGACATACCTCTTCTGGATATCTCAATTTCTGTTATTTGCCTTTAGTAACTCAGCTGCAGCAGAGGTGAACAAAAAAATGGCGAGTTTTCTATAGGGGATAGAAGAGGTGCATGTATACGTTTCCCAAATGCATTTGCGCGTAAGTGAATATGACGAACGCAACTAGAATTGGAATTCGACTCTCTTATTAACAATTCCGAGCCATTATACATTAGACCACCCGGGCATCCAAGCGTGCAGCACCTAGCATTCCCAAGCGGTCACCAATTTAGGTACTGACCAGACTAGACGTTGCTTAATTTCGCTGATCCTACGGCCACCGGTGTTTCAACGTGATATGACCGCAAGCTCTTATGACTTTTTCGTTTCTTTTTTATTATCTAAATGGGAAAAAACATATTTATTCCTTGTGATTTTTTCGAAACGTTCTTTTCCTTTCGTTTCATTTGATGCCAAATCTCTATCGCTTAGTTTCTCCTTCTTTTCTTTTTCCTTTTATCTTTTCTTTATTTCACACTTTTTCTTGTTATTTTCTTTTCTTTTTCTACGGCGGGGGTTGTGGGGAGGGTAATCGCATTGTTTCAATTGTTATGTTGCATTATTTTTTTTTTTTTTTATTTTCCTTTGGCTTCGATTTTTTTCTTTCGGACGAAATATATCAGAGAGCCAAGTTCCCATTCCAGTCGGATTCGTTACATTCACTTACGCGTGAATGTCCTTGGAAAAGATATGTATCTATCTCTTCTCCCCTCTGCTATGGGTTGAATAGCAGGATAGACTGGTTTCTACAACCTTGACTGGCAACTAGTCTACCGCCCGAAAAAAACGGCAACCTACTGCGGGAAAATCTGCCGTGTCAATTATGAATCGAAAGAGACATGATCGACCAAGCGTGTCTTGTATGCCACTTAACTGTGTAAATGGATGGCCAGAACAGGAACTGGGTGGCTTAGTGTTGTGGTGTCCTCCCTCTAAAGAGTCTATGTTGGACTCTTCCGCCTACTATTAGATTAGTAGGAGAGAAGGCCTTGGGGGAACAGTCGAATAGATTGAACGCTGGGTCGATCGACACACACTCAGTAGTCGTGTAATACTCTACTGTTGTACTTACTATTTAATATTATGCTATATCTGCAACATTTGTTTTGTTATTTTTTTAACCATTTACTTGGTCACAACACATAGTAAGAGAAAAAACATTACTACTATTGAGCTACAGAGGAGAGGAAGTTGGGGAGAGGCATGGTCAACCTACCTAAGAAGCTTGTTTAAATGGATTACCAGAACAGGAACTGGAAGGAATAGCAAGAGGACAAATATTGCTTAGAGCTACAAAGGAGCGGAAATTGTGGAGAGCCATATCCTACCTAACAAACTTGTGTAAATGGATGACGGAAACAGGACATCTATTGGTTAGAACTACAAAGGAGAGGAAGTTGTGGAGAGGCATGACCAATCTATTTAACAAGTATTTGCAAATGAATGTCAGAACTGGAACTAGGAGGGATAGTAAGGAGACAAACATTGCTTAGAGCAGTGTATCCCACCCTGGGCGCTAGCGCACCATTGTAGGCTCTGTTACGTTGGAAGGGGGCAGTGCGAGTTATTATTTCAGTTTGATGGGCGGGGAACGTATTCGGTGGGGGTAGTGGGTCCATTTTTTTTTCAAATTTTCAAAAATTATTCAATATTGCTTGCAAAAGAGAATTTCTGAAAGGTATCTAAAGCTGTGGGAGGCTATCAAACCTTTCTTTATTGCTTTGTCAACTTCCTCTTTGGCTGAATTTACTTTCAACGTAGTTACAGAACTTCTTTAGAAACAAAGAAACCGCCTGCAAATTACAAAACGAGGAAAT
>OZ038509.1:4187594-4262594 GCA_964036315.1 Acanthosepion esculentum | reverse complement strand
ACCAACTCACTTAGTAAAATATCTAACTCCAATACTCTTAAGTTAAGCTATAGTTGTGCAGATAACCTAGAGAAAATAATTAAAAAACATAACAATAGTATATTCAGCAAGTATACGAATTTGGAGAGCCTGACAACCCACAAGGTTTCGAAAAGCAACACTAAGCAAAATGACACAAATAATAAATCATGTAACTGCAGGAATCCCAATAATTGTCCACTAAAAATAATTGTTTAACTAGCTCTGTAGTTTATCTCAGTACAATATCAACACTAGAAAATCCAAATATAAAGAAATTCTACATAGGTTGCACCATGAGACCATTCAAGGAACGCTGGCGGGGTCATATGCAATCTTTTAATAATAGTAACTATAAATATATGACTTCATTATCCAAATACTTTTGGAGTCTAAAAGAAAAAAAGAAAACACCTATGGTTAAATGGAAATTAATTAGAAAGGCCCGGACATGTAACTCCCTATATGCCCCGTGTTACCTATGCCTTAACGAGAAACTTGAAATAATTATATTTAAAAAATAAGACTGATCTTTTAAATCAAAGATATGAACTAACAGTTAACTGTAAACATCGTTTTAAATTTAACTTAGTATAGAGATCATATACTTTCAATGATAACGATAAGTTAAACTTAATAGACTATTACCTGTTTAGCATGATGGTCACCAAATCAATATGCATGTGTACTGTGTACTTACAAAGTATTATACGTGTCTGTATTTGTAAGTATATATTTGTATGTTATGTAGGGTTGTTTCTACTGTTGGATGTGTATATGTGTATATAGGGGTATATATATGTAAGTTTTTTTTTTATTATTATTATATGAAGGTATATGGTTGTGTATATTGGCATCTATCATATGTTAACCTGTTTATGTGTACGAGTAAGGGTGTAAATTCTGGTAAGTGTCTACCACTAAGTGTGTAAGTATATGTTTGGGTATATAGAGATATATATGTGTACTTGTGTGTGTGTAGATATGTATATACATATGCATATGTATGTATATGTATGTGTGAATGTGCATATGTGTGTGTATATGTAGTATGTATGTATATATGTGTATGCATATGTTTAAATATGCATATATATGTATATCTGTGTATGTTTAAATGTGTATATGTGTATGTATGTGTGTATGTATATGGGTGTACATATATATCTGTGTATGGGTATTTATATGTATGCGCTCGACTGTTGGTGTACTGTATATCTGGATGTGTTGATATGGGTATTTATATATGATTAGATATTTGTGTATATATGGATGTATGTTTGTGTGTCGTTGTATGTGTATTTGTATGTATGCTTTAGTGTCTTGGAGTGTATCATAGATGCAAACTAAAATCTACTTTTGTTGATAAGGAACCTTTAATTGCTTATAGACCGTTGTTCTTTTCTTAAATTATGATAAACTTTTAATATATTTTATCATAATATTGTTGGAATATTATTAGAATATAAGTTGGTCTATGTATACTTATTCCTTTCCTTTTTTTGTGTATGTGTCTACATGTTTATGTATATATGTATATGTGTTTGTATATGTATGTGTGTATGTGTATATAAGTATATATGTATGTATGTATGTACGTATATATATGTATGTATGTGTATATGTATAAATGTATGTGTGTATGTATATATGTATGTGTATGTATATGTGTATGTATGTGTGTGGGTATATGTGTATATATATGTATTTATGTGTGTATATATATGTGTAGTTGCGTATGTATGTGTGTATATATATGTACAAGCTGATGTGTATATGCATTTTTATATTTATATCGTTTTAATTTACGTTTGTTTGATTTTTCATGTATATACATGTATTTGTAAATGTCTGTGTATATATTTAGTTTATATGCATATATGTATGCGTGCGTATGTATGTACATCTATATATGTATGTGTATGTGTATGTATGTATGTATTTGTATATAGTTGCATCTTTATGCATATATTTCTTTACTTGCTTTATTTACTTTTCTGCGTTGACGTATGGGTCGATATATTTATATGTGCTTATCTATATGTATGTTTATCTGCGTATGTCTGTATATGAGTACCTATTATGCGTATATATGTATATGCGGATGCATGTGTTGATTTGTATGCGTATGTGTGAATGTACAGTTATATATGGAGGTGGTTATTTACTTTTGTCTGTAATGTGTCGAAAACTATATGATTTAAAAATGTATATATATATATATATATTTATATATATTTATTTGTTTAAATTTTATCTATATATATTTGACCGGATTAGTTATTTTTCAAGTTAAAATTCGTTTAATAACATATTAAGCCACGAATATATTCACTTTAAGCTATGACATCTGACCGTCTAGATCAAAATGAATGTAGATGTATGTGCCTTTGTGTATTGATGTCTATGTGTAAGGAAAGTGCATTTGCGTACGTGTGGTGTAGATATTTTGTATGTGTGTGTATATATCTAAATACGTCTGAGCGCTTAACCTGCGTATGTTCGAATGATTTCGCGTGAGAGGCGACTAACATGTTCAAATGAAACTAAAGTGTATACATTTCTGTCTGGGGTTCTGAACATCCCTTTCAACATAATTTCAATGAAAATACAAATTAAATAGCATATATATCTTTTATTTTTATTTTTATATTTTTTCTCCTCGGTAATTCTACAATTTAAAACTTAATAGAGATTTGATTTAGATTTCTAAATAGGTAATTTTTAATTTTTTACTTTTAATTTTAATTTCAAATTTTATAAATCTTTTAATATCTATGATAACCTTGATTAGTTGTCAAATTTTTCGAATCATCCTATACTTGTATTTTGATTGGTCATTCTAGCTTATGTAACAGCGTTTACTCCTAGCTAAGGATCGTTAATTAATTTGAAACTTTTAAAACCATTTATTCTATATTCTATATCATCACTTGACAAGACACCAGAAGTGTTGAAACAAAATGGATATTTTTGTCGTGATTTTATAACATATTTATGTTGTAATATTCAAATAAATAATTATATATAAATATATATATGTATATATATATATATGTATATATATATATCAATATATATATATATATATATATATATATGTATATATATATAAATATATATATATATATATATATATATATATATATATATATATATATATATATATATATATATATATATATATATATATATACACACACACAGAGTATACATACATATATATATATCGGAAATTGAGGGTTTATACATACAGAGAGCCTGGGCATATGAATTAGCACTACATGCTGATTGTAAGTATCAGACTTCAAGTGATATAACACTGTTCTTTTATTGTTCTCTCCCCTTAATCTCGTTTTTTTTTTCTCACTCAACTTGTGTCTTAGTGGCGTTACCGGCTCGCTTGGGATGAAATAATAAAAAATGTCTTTGCTCTATACAATGAGTTTACATTTGGAAAAGACAGTTATTTTTTCTTCTAATTGTTATGTCTGTTTTGAGGAAAGAATTTGTCAAAAATGGAAGTTGTCTTTCAAAATTCTTCTTTCCTTGCACGTCTACCTGGCTGGGTGACTAGACGGTGGCTCAGGTAAATTTGGTACATTTCTAAACACCCACAGTGCCAGTCTGTGATTTATTTTGCGACTATCAGTCACTGAAGTGGCAGACGTGATACACACATCGGTGATCATGTCTCGTTCGATCCATGATTAAGAAAGCAGAAAATATTCCCGCAGTATGTTGCCGTTTCTTTCTGTAGTAGACTGGCTGCCAACCAAGGCGATAGAACCTAGTCTGTCCTGTTATTATACACATAGCTGGGGGTGGGGGGAAGGATAGATGGATTCCTACCTTTCCCAAGGGGTAAATGGTTTGCGCGTAAGTGAATGTAACAAACCCGACTGGAATTTGAACACGTCTCTCCAATTTCTCTTTCCGAGTCGATATTCATGACACCACAACGCATCCATTACGGATTTTGTTACATTTTATGGAAGAGAGAATATAACCTGGGGTGATCACCAGTTTGAACAAGACTTATAAGCTCAAACCCTCGGTCACAATGACTACGTGCTAGCTCAACAAACAACGACTGTAGAACAGTCTTATAAACTAAATTCCATTCTCAATGCTTGGTGGTATCGTTTTCATGTACTTTCCAACCGTACTGAACACTGACCCATCTCACTAGGCTGAAATTTTCAAGAATGCACTTCCTTAACATATAGATCATGGTGAGATTGTAATCAGTTTTCAAGGTAGGAACGCTAACTTTATAATTAATCAGCCATGAAATTTACAATTTATTAAGATGTCAAATCAAATTGTTTTCCTCCGTTTTGTATTATTAAAATTAACATTTTGCTGTTTCATAACTTAAAATTTCTAATCACTGTACACATTATCATACAATTAATATTAGTAGATTGTTTGATTGCATAAGTCAAGACTCATGGAACAACCAGTGACAATTGAACTCAATGACAAATATCTCGCCGTCTTATTACTGCTTCTATGGAATGTGCTCAGCCAAACATTTCTTAGTTTCACCAAATCGAACCTTCACAGCTAAGATCCGCCATGTCAGACACATTGTAGCAAACTAGGTCTCCTACTCTATAACTCTCTACCTCGTGTGGCTCTTACGCCTTATATTTTAAAATTCGAATTGTTCCTGTGGTATAAGAATAGGAATTCCGTTTATAGATAGATAGATAGATAGATAGATAGATAGATAGATAGATGTCAACAAATGGAGATAAATAGCAACAGACACAAGGATAGATAGATAGATAGATAGATAGATAGATAGATAGATATCAATAAATGGAGATAGATAGATAGATAGATAGATAGATAGATAGATAGATAGATATCAATAAATGGAGATAGATAGGTAGGTGTCAACAAATGGAGATAGATAACAAGAGACATAAAGATAGATAGATAGATAGATAGATAGATAGATAGATAGAAAGAAAGAAAAAAGGAAGGAAAAAACAAAGCAGATTGTTTTATTGCGTAAATCAAGACTCATGGAACAACAAGTGAGAATTGAACTCAATGACAATGGCTTGAAAATCTAACTGGCTCGACATTGCTGCACGGCAGACGCCGATCGGAGCGAGAACTAGAAATATCACCAATCAGAAAGAACGGATGTCCCCTAAGGGAGAGCCCGTGTCATGACTTTCTACTGGGACTTTAAGTCAACCCAGACCTCATGTGGAACAAACGATCCAGTGCTAAAGATGCTGGAAAAATGTTCCTTGTACCGCTCCAGTAAGTGCTCCTGTACTCCTCCTGCTATATACTGATATATGGGAAAGATAACGGTTTATAACGGCTAACGAGATAACGGCTTTACGAGAGCCAGGTCAAAAGCACAAAATGTAGTACTGTTGCTCTATATGAGCAGTAGCTGACTAGTTTTCACGTTCCAGGTTCGATAGAGTCCAAACACGTCTGCGCAAACTTCTAAATGAAAAATGATTTCCACATTATAACCCCTTTCTCAGACACTAAAAGTCGCAAACATCTCGCCGTTTTATTGATATTTCTATGGAAAGTGCTCAGACAAACAACATTTCTTAGTTCCACCAAGTCGAACCATCACAGCTAAGAACCGCCATATCACGCACATTGTAGCAAATCACTCTCATTCCCTTCGTGTTTTATTGGTGAGGTGTTAGTTCGACTCGGGCAGCTTCTTCCCACGAACAGCTACTTTGTGCAACCGACTGACATTGCTTCCTCCAACACTACAATCAGAATCTGTTCAAGTCTACGATAAACCGTTATCTTTCCCATATATCAGTATAAAATAGGTATCTTACTACGTAACTCTCCACTTCGTGTGTCTTTCAGGCCTTGTACAGGGGAACATTATTTTTTAAATACTCGAATCGACTTTTATAACATTGTTTCTGTGCTATAAGGATAGGATTTCCGTTTATAGATAGATAGATAGATAGATAGATAGATAGATAGATATCAACAAATGGAGATTTATGTATATATATATATATATATATATATATAAGTGAACATAGAAGTCAACACTTAGAGGCGACAGTCTGTTTCATGCTAGATGTCATCGTGGCCTGACGATTGCACTAGCATGAAACAGACTGTCGCCTCTAAGTGCTGACTTCCATGTCCACTTTTATATTTACACACGCTCTATCTCTGATATTGAGCCCTTTATCCCATAAATATAGCACACTTTAAGACTATATTTCTTTATATATATACATATATATATATATATATATATATATATATATATATATATATATATAGATAGATAGATAGATAGATAGATAGATAGCAACAGACATAAAGAAACACAACTAGATAGATAGATAGATAGATAGATAGAAACAAATGGAGATAGAAAGAAAGAAAGAAAGAACGAAAGAAAGAAAAAGAATGAAACGAAGAAACAAAAAAGATATAAGTGTATCACTGCTTCGCGTGTATAATTATATCTAATTTACTTTTCATTTATTTTTATTTCTCCTCTTCCATCATGAAGATGTTCACACGTTATTTCTAAAATCAATTTTTCTAATTTTCACACATGTATATTCAAATACCATTTAACAATAGACTCTTGCTGTTTAGGGTTTAATTGAAGCTGAAATAGAGCTTTCAATTTTAAATGGAGTTATTGTTTGGCTAATTACAAGGTAATTCTGCTTATTTATTTACAGAGAATTCTTATACAAATCCTTTAAACATGAATGGCTTACCAGCTGCCTTCGGCGGCCTTTAAGCATTCCTATAAGTATGAGATGTGTGTAAAAAAATTGAGAAGTCAGTTCCTAATTTTCAAAAGACTGCTTTCATTAGTTTTGCATAACGTAGTAATATTATTATTGGAATTTGTATTGCTTATTTTAAAATCTATTCATCACAAGGAAGGCGATAATGCCACTAAGGCGCAATGTGTTACTGGCAGTGAAAGAGAATGATATGACTTTAGAAGAAGCCGGAAACCCAATCTTAAACAGGAAAGAAAAGATAAACATCTACTCTTGTTCAAAAGACCAGGGTGTGGTGCTAACCGTGTGATAGTTGAAACTACCTGTTTCTATCGAGGTAAAAAATAAAATAAGATAAATATAATTTCAGAGTTTAGGTGGAGACGTTAGAAGTATAGAGTTCAAGTAGATTTTAGAAGGAACGGGTAAACCAATCCTAAAAAGTAAACAATGGGTATAAATCTACTCTTGTTCAAAAGACCAGGGTGGGATGCTAACCGTGTGATAGTTGAAACTACCTGTTTCTATCGAGGTAAAAAATAAAATAAGATAAATATGATTTCAGAGTTTAGGTGGAGACGTTAGAAGTATAGAGTTCAAGTAGACTTTAGAAGGAACGGGTAAACCAATCCTAAAATGTAAACAATGGGTAAACATCTACTCTTGTTCAAAAGGCCGGGGAGGAAGGTTAACCGTATGATAAGCGAAGCTATCTACTCCTACTGAGGTAATAAAATAAAATAATTATAATAACATAATAATCGTAGAAATATGTTACCGAGGTGAACTCATTAGGACACTTGTCATATCAATATATATAAAGAAAGGTACAAGAAAGCGAATCCTAAACAGAAACCAATGAATAAGTCTCTACTTCTGTTTAAAAACAGGGGAGGCGTGTCAACCGTATGATAAGCGAATTTATCTACTCCTACTGAGGTAAAAAAAATTAAATAAATAAATGTATTAGGTTGGTGCAAAAATAATGTCGTTTTCTCACATGAAGTTGAACGTCAAAAAACGACATTATTTTTGCACCAACCTAATAATTTCAGCGTTTAGGCGGAGACATTAGAACAATAGAGTTGAAGTAGACTTTAGAAGGAAACAGGTTTAGTTTAGTTTGGTTTGGTTTGGTTTGTTTTGTTTTACGACATATCAACCACAGTGGGTTATTTAATGCCGGCAATTTTTATTACTGGTAATATTTTTCTTCATAAATGTATTGCTGGTAAATTTTTTCCATCAAAAATGTATTGCCGGGAATATTTTTCAAAAATCTATTTCTGGGAATATTTTTTTCAAAAAATGAACAGCTGGTAATTATTCTTTTTCAAAAATGTATAGTTTGGTTCGGTTTTGTTTGTTTTGTTTTACGGCATGTCAACCTCAATATGTTATTTAACGCCGACAAAATTTTTATTGCTGGTAATATTTTTTTTTCAAAAATATATAGGTAGCAATAATTTTTCTTAGAAGATTTATTGCTAATAATGATATTTTTACAAAGTATTTCTGGTATTAAAAGTCATTTTTACATTTTCATTGTGTTTTGAGCCCAGTTTGGGGGTTAACTATTTACCCATAGCTGGGACCCTAACAGGTGCTGCCACCCCAGGTTAGGGGTAGCAGCAATTACGGGACACCTGCAATTAAGAGGTGGCTCCACGCTCATTAATACCTCCTGATCAGAGTCCTTGTTGTTGGACGTAGTTTTATCGTCTTACCCAGGACACGGTTTGTAGTTTATTGTCATACCTAGGACGGGAAGTAAACAGGTAAGCCAATCCTAAACAGGAAACAATGGATAAGCCTCTACTTCTTTTCAAAAAGTCTGAACCTGACAATAGGGGAATCTATCTAAACATATAAAGCCATAAATCATGGGTACGCCCAGTGAAGGTCTTACTTACTTCATGTTCACATTTGTTGCGCATTGTTTTCTTTCTTTTTCAAAGAAATTATCTGCGTCTTCATAAATTTTATTTTGCTGGGTGGTAATTGAGAAAACTAATTTAAAAATTACATTTTTCTCAGTATTTGATCAGTTTCTTTGTACTATATCTGCATAAGTGGTTCTGTTTCTAAATTTAAAGTACTTTTATTTGTATGCTGCTCAAACGTCATTTTGAAACAATCTGTAGGGTGTACACTTCTAGAGGTTATCATAACTACTATTCCATGACGAAGAACTTATTTTACTGCCAAGGAAAGCAAACGAAATAACAATGCTTGTTGTTGCTGTTGTCTTCATAGCAAAATACGGAATTTTTCTTCTCAAAGTGGATTCCAAAAACATAGTTTGAATAGGCATGTAATGATGGCAACAGCTTCAATGACTGACAAAAATAGAATCACGTTAAGAATAGCAACACCGAAACAAGAATAAAAGGAAAAATGTCAAAAAGGGAATTATAATTTCAATTAAAGAGTTTAGGGACTAACAAAGTTCTGTCAATATCAGAGAAAAAATATGTACGTCTCTTTGTCATTGTCTGTTGTTTATTTCCAATTATTTGTGAAGAACGAACTGCATACTGCCAACGGGGATTTCCAAAACAAAGGAAATATTTCACGTTTCTTGTTTTCATTTCGAGAATGTTGTTTCCGTGGCATCAGAATTCCCGATTAAAATCAACACCTTTACTAGTATTCTCCGCTTCCCCACGCCCTATTCGACTTCGACTCTTGTGTATCTTCTGTTTTATTTCTTCCTTTTTATTTCTCCCTTCTTCCTTCACTCTTCATGCACTATCCCCGTCTCCAGTTCCCTCCCCTTGCGAATACATATCGAAATGCATCACACTATATTCTTTGTCACAGAAGGACAAATGAATTCGCTAAATAGTATCTGCTCGCAAGCCATTGTGCTACTGAGCTTTGCGCCAAACCTGTATATCTTTCCAAGGACAAAACCCCAGTCTATTAATGAGAGACCTTTTCATATATTTTATACCGACATACATGTCTCATAATTACACACATCACCTTCAGATCACATTAGTACACTATTTTGCTTCAAAAACGTGATGTTACAGTATTATCAATCTTATTGTGCCCCGTCTTTCTAGAGTTTATTCCGTCAAAATAAGATTTTTTAATCATTTCACTACAAGCATGGCGTTAACCGCACTAAAACGCAACCTGTTCTTGCGAAGGAAAAAGAATGAAATTATGGCTTTATTGTAGTATTTTTTAAAGCATTTTAATGTCGCCATTACATACACGGAAGTCATTTGTTGTGGGAAGATTTTTTAGTTATTATTTAAAATACCATGCTCCTTCAGAATGTAAAAGGTCATGGCTCTCCACAGATTCCTTTACTTTATTCTCTGTAAGTAGCCAATGATTTCTTAGGGAAGATAGTAGTGTAACGAGAGTAGAACCAGGGAAGAATTACTTATTCTGCCAATTACGTTGCTCGCTTTATCGGCATTATTATTAGGTTGGTGCAAAAATAATGTCGTTTTTTGACATGATCTTGAACGTCAAAAAACGACATTATTTTTGCACCAACCTAATATATCTATGATATATTAACACCGATATTTCACAAGTGGAACGGAATAGCTGAAAAGAAAAAGAATGACACAAATGCTTAGTTTTCAGAGAGATTTTTATAATACTCAGGCATACACAAAACGATAAACCATTTCTTTTTGTAGCATCGTAATCGCTGTTCCGGGCTATGAAGACTTCAACTCGGAGGTAGAGGAGCGAGCAATATGAATATCAACTAGACGTGATGGTTAATAGAACGAGAACTCTTTTTTATTTTTTTAAGTTTATCACCCCAAGCAAGGCTGGAAGCCACTAGCACGCAAGGGGTTACAGAAGGTTTGGAGGAAGAGCAGATAGGAGTGGTAAAGGAGAGGATGTGGAGAAAGATAGTGGATCGATCAAGGCAGGGGAGTTACAGAAGATTTGGAGCGAGAGCAGATAGGAATGAAAGGTGAAAGGATGTGGAGAAGGGAAGTGGATAGATCAAGGCAACTGGAGATGACGATTGACGTTACACTTAAATAGTTGGAGATTGTATTTGTCGGGGAAACGGGAATAAGGAAGGGAGTTCCACAAGCGAGATGTGCGAGACATGAAGCTATTGGAGTAGAAGAGACGTCTACATCTAACAGTTTCAACGGTGTAGGGGTGGGAACGGAATGCCAGCCTTGTGGGACGTTTAAATTCATGAGGCCTAGAAACCAGCGAAAGCAGCTCCTCGGAGCAATTACCGTGAAAGTATTTGTAAAAAAGACAGAGCGAGGCAACATCGCGTCTGTGAGAGAGCGACTGAGGACGAGATGACAGATCAGGGCCAATTACATTGCATATCCGTCTCTGGATCTTATCAAGAACCCTGAGGGAAACAGCAGAGGCTCCAGACCATATATGGCAGCAATACTCCACTCTTATCAACGCAATATTTTTCATTCTATCCTACCAGAACTTGGCATCTTTTTATAAGTTGTGAACTCGTCTAACTGGTTTATATTGGCTACTATAGAACTAGACTCCTCCCAACTAAGAGATCATTTATGGGCACTTCGACGTGGTGTAATGTTTAATAAGCTCTTCTCGCTAAATCAATCACGTCTGAATCGTTGGTTCGATCCTGACTGCGTGCCCCTTACTTTCGGCCCTGTACCACATCTAAGTTATGCCTAGAAAATCAATTAGTCATTTCGACGTGGTGTAATGTTTAGCAAGCTAATACCGTCCAGCCTCGACTATGTTCAAAAGCACTTAAGTGGTCTTTGGGGTGATGAATCATTATCCACTTTGCAACCCTTAATCCCACATACAATCGTAATTGATATGGCAGATGTACGGACGAGTTACGTTCCTTTGTGCCACAAGCTCAGGACTTCACAGCTAGGAACTCCCACCATGCCGTGTTCACGGTGGTAAATAATCACTATTCCCGTCGTGTTCTTTGATAAAAAACAAACAAAAAAAAAACAAGTTCCACTCAGACAGTTTCTTCATCAGAATTTTGCTCCCGAGAGAATACTTCCCTAACAACTACAATCTTGGTCTGTTTAAGTCCAGGGTTAACCGATATCTATCCTATTCGTCTTCATAATTCTCTATTACTTTCCTCTCCCTTACAATCTCATTCATCAACCATCTACCTTGAGTAGCTCTTTTGGCTTGTATTGTATGAACTATCAGTAAATATTTTAAAAAATCAACAAATAAAACCCCATTTATAATCATTATGCTTAATACACGAGATGAACTATAAATTTGTTTTTGTCAATTTTGGAAATTTTTTTACTATAGATTTGCTTCTGTGGTTGTCAAAATATTACTGGTGACGGTGACCTCGGGGTTGGCTGATATTTGTGGGTAGTTGTGTGAACAAAGGAATAATTTCAGATCGTTATAAGAATTTTCTTTTGAGCACCAGAATGAAAAGCGGTTTTAACTTGGATTTAAAACAAAAAGCGTTCTCCTTCGAGAAGAAAAAATAATGAGAAAGTACCTCCTTTGAAGTTCTCTTTATCAAAAAGAAAAACGAAAAATGAGTGTGTGAGTTTCATTCGAATATGAATTCTGCTTTTTCAAAACCAGATCCGCTTTTTGTATTTTTGTATGTTTGCGTTTCTGTGTCACTCTTTTTAGGAATTCTATTTTTTTTTCCGAAAGGATATTTTTCTCTCCTTTAAAAGAAAAATGTATTTTTGTGACATTCTTTTAAACCTTTTACAAGCTTAAATTTCCTTGATAAATTTGCCGTGGGAAAACCAAATGATTATGAAGTGAATGCAATAAAAATTGCAAGAAATTTCTAACTTTTTCTGTTTTAAAGAATAACAAAGGAAAACGATTTTCAAGCGTGGATTACAGAGGATTTAATCCTATACACATAAAAATGCTTTTCTTTGGATTATGACTATTTGATAGGGAAAGTAGTTGGATACAAACGACTGACTGATAACTTTAAAATAAAAGAAGATTGTGTTGTTGAAACTAAACTTTATGATGATAAAAATAAAAAGCAGGTAAGGAATCTCAAGAGCAACCGTAGAAAATCCAGGGTCAAGTGTCAAGACCAAATGAAAACCGGGTTCTTTCTCTGCTGCAAGAGAGAACATTTTGTCAAACAAAATTCAAAGATGGCCGAGTAGACAAAATAAAAAGATAAAAATAAAACAAGTATTGAATGTGTTGGTAGAGTCGCGGTTATTGTCGCTTAACATGTTATTCTTGCCTATTTGTATGCATTTGCATTCACGCAAATAAATTTGGAAAGATACGAATCCATCACTTCTCACCCCAGCTCGGGGTTAATAGCTGGTCAGACTGGGTTGGTAGATTCATTTTCTACTGTTTATCAACCCTTCCGCAGGTTATTTAAAGCCAGAAAATATTTTTAGATTGTAAGAATTCTTTTTAGATAATAATGTTTTAGTGCTACAACTCTTTCTAATTAACCCATAGCGGGGGGAGAAGTGGTGGTTTCATACCTTTCCTAAGTATTTGTTCATAACGAACTCAACGGGAATTGGTACTCTGCTTTCCGATTAACAATTCCGAGCCATATTCCATTACACCAACCGCATATCCAAGATTACAACACCTGCTATTCCCAAGCGGTCACTCATCTAAGTACTGACCAGTTTCGAAGTTGCTTAATGTCGGTGAACCGGTGTTTCAACGTTATGTGGCAGTAAGTCAGATCAAACTGGGGTCTCTAATTTTGGTGGGTAACCAGGCTAGGAGAAGGTCAAGTCGAAATTGCACATCGGTTAGGTGTGGAACTAGAAACTCCAGTCCGTATAAACCTAAGGAATATACGAAACACACGTCAGTAAAAACTAGTGTGGTTTGGGTATGTTTCTGTACTCAACAGGAGACACTATAGAATTAAGAAACAAACAAAGGGAAATGGATATGTACGTAGAGTTTTATTTATCACTGAGTAAAGAAGATTAACGTGTCGAGTTCAAGTTCTCGTTAAGGACGTTGCGTTCTCATAAGGACAAATATAGTTGGAAATGTATGTCCACCTCTTTTCTGTCACACCCAGCAACAGATGGAAATAGCAAAGCAAACTGGGATCTCTAACGTTGACTGACGAGCAGTCTAGACGGCCAAATCTATTTACAAATCCTATTAAACACTGGACATCTATTTTAACGGTAAAAATTTACCAGCGACCGGGACCACAACATTGTCATACCTTTTGAGTCTGTAGCGCTATACTCCACAGCGGAGTCTACAAGGTTTATACCAAGAAGGGAAATTAAGAAAAGAATGAAGAACAAATCTAATCAGGTTCATAGTTTGATATCAGATAAAAAAAAAAGAGTTGAATTCGACTAAGACGATATGAATTTCATTATATACATTGTTATCAAATTTTTACATTCATCATTGGCATATCATTTTTACAGTATATATATAAATAAATATTCTTAACGCAAAAAATATTTTCTACGGGATTCTCAACTTAACACTTTTATCATATAAGTCTGCACGAGTTAAAAATGCGAAAATGACTGATTTATTTCTCTCATTATTTATTCGTACAAAAATGTACAAATTGTGGCACAAGGCCGAAAAAAGGGAGGAGTAAAGGCTGGTCTTAACTAACTATCCTATACCTAGCTAATCAGATTCGCGACCCATTCATACATTACAATTGACACATTCACCACAAGAATTCGTCCGTCACCATTCAATCCTCCATACACCATAATACCACATCCTCACCAGAGGGGACCTACAAAAACGCGCCCCACACCATAAAAATTTGATGGTAATAAAATATATAAAATTCTAATCATGAAAAGATGAAATGGGAGGGAGATGAACCCCATAACAAACTAAAATTCAACAAATTTTTAAACTAAACATAATTTATGTTAGTAGGGCCCGTCCAACCCTCAAAATAGAGAGGCCGCTGTATTCTGCCCAGAGGACAAAATCAAGAAGCACTCTCGCTAAGGGAGTGGGAAAGAGATAAAATAACTCGGACATGGGGAAGTAAAAGGCTGATCCAGTTGAGATGAAAAGGAAGTCAAAACAAACTAGGGAGGTTGGGAATTTCGACTTGGATCATAACTAAAAAGATGGCCGGGAAACAGGCCGGGAACAACACTTACTCATATTAACTAGGTACACTTAAGCTTGTCTAACCTAACCAAGGGGAGGGTTCCACAGGAAACCACCCCGATGTGACTTAGGTTGACCTAGAAAAGAAAATCAAGGCTAGCCCCGTTCAAACGAAACAAGCTCGCCTCTTTTACCCACCTTTCACTGAAGACTGTCGAATGCAATCGTTTTCTATCAGTTCTAATCTTCATCCTGAGCTGATGCTCAAAGAATCGGATCAGATCCTGATGCGAAAGACTATTGCCTCGCAAGACTTCCTCCATTCCCGTCGTCCATATCACCATTCGAGCCGTGGCTAGCAGCGTCAGAAACACCATTCGTTTCACCCCGGAATACGGGGGCGACACATTGTCACACGCGTATGCGCGATCAATGGACACGAGTTCTTCGGGAGCGAGACGAGCCGTCAGCTCGCCGACATGGTCCCATAAGGGGCGGACCCGGGGGCAATGGTAGAAGGCGTGCGAAGCCGCTTCTTCTAATCCAAGGCCACACCGTTCACAGTCTGGCAAATCCACCAAGCCCCATATGAAAGCCTTGTCGTTGAGAGGCAGCCGATTCCGAGCCAATCGCCAGGTAAGCGAAAACTCAGGGTTACTGAGATAATCCGCCGCTGGCGCCCAAGACCAGTAGGAGCGGTACTCCTCCTCCGAACAGCAGAGCGTATCACGTAGGGGATCCTTCGCGCGACCCTCCACTAATCCCCGATAGAAGACCTTCCCAGGCCGTGAAAGGTCACTGGACCGCGGAATAGCGTTCAAGGCTAACCGACACTCGCGGAGGAAATGCGATTCATCCCGGGGTTTACGACCGCGCTCAACCCACGAGATGGGGGGACTGATGGTATGGCTAGGGAACGCGTCCCTAACAATCCCCTCTAGAATCGGGTCTCCTCTAGTCAATGCACGGCGTAGGAAAGCCAACCGAGAGGCACGGATGTGACTCCTCAAGTGTGGCATTCCCAGCCCCCCATGACACGGACGTTTGATGCAGACTCGTCTGTCGACCCTGTTCGCGCGTCCCCTCCATAAAATGGAGGATACCGCTTGCTCGAGCGTCTTCTTGTGGGCCTTACAGAGAGGAAGTACTGACAATCGATAAAGAATCAGGGGGAAAATGTATGTAACACACACCTCCGCCCTGCCCTTTACGGACAATCTCCGTCGATTCTAAGTCTTACCGGCAGAAACAACCTTTGCTAGTACTTCAGACCAATTTTTCTCCAGCTGGAGGTCGGGTCCAAACCACACTCCAAGAATGCGGACAGGACCGTCCGTCCAACCGAAGCGGCCCGGAAGATCACGCCCCTTCCAGGCACCTAACCGCAAGCTGGACGACTTGTCGCGGTTTATCTTGGCCCCTGTCACCTTCTCGTACCGATCAAGCGCCTTCTGTACCGCCTCAATGTCACCACGGGACTACACGAAAGCAGATACGTCATCGGCGTACGCGGAAACCCTGGCTCGAGACCCTCCAGGAACGGCGATCCCACGTAGGGCCGGACTGCACGCCTCGTCCTTCAGCCGGCGCAGGAGAGGCTCCAACGCCAAAGCATAAAGGAGAGGCGACAGCGGACAACACTGACGAACCGACCTCGACATAACAAAAGCGCCCGACAACTTTCCGTTCACCTGTACCACAGCACTGGGGGAGCGATACAGGGGGCTAATCCAACGGCAGAAGTCGGGTGCGAATCCGGCAGCCTGCAGGACAGTAGCAAGGTAGCGATGGTCAACCCTATCAAATGCCTTGGACTGATCCAAATTGATCAGCGCGGCTTCGTCTTCGTCTTTTACGCCCTCTAGGATCGTGAGGATCAAATGCAGGTTGCTCTGAATTGTTCGGCCCCTCACAGAACAAGTCTGCTCAGGTCCCAACAGAGACTCGGCAACTGACTGCAAACGCTCCTGCAGGATCTTGGCCATAATCTTTAACTCTATGTTTAGCCAAGTTATGGGCCTATAATTATCTAGTTTCTCCCCAACACCCTTGCCCTTTTTCAACAGAGTGATCACACCCCTGGAAATGCGATTGGGGATGGACCCCGACCGAAACCAGTTGTTGAACACTGCTGTCAAAATCGGGACAAAGATGTGCGACAGCCTCAAGTACAATTCATAAGGCAAACCATCCAGACCCGGGCGACTTACCTCTGCCGACCTTCTTCAGTGCCTCGTAGACTTCGCCCTCCGTGATCTCTCCCTCGCAGCTAGCCGCTTCAGTCGGCGTAAGCCGAGGAAAGTCAACCAAATAGCTGCGAAACTCCTCCTCACGGAGACCAGGCTCCTTGGTAAAACGGCTCTCGAAATGCCACCGAAACGCCTCGCACATATCGTCAGTCGACCGCAGAGTACGCCCCTCCGGATATTCGACTTGACGAATGTAACGATCACCACCTCGACGGACTTCTTCCCGACGCAGTTCTGCGCCCATGTTCACGGCTTCAGAAGACATCTTACTTAACTTATGTCTAATTACCTGACCCATGTAGCGCTCGCTATTCGAACGCTGCAGGGCCTCCCTAGCTAGGGCTATCTCTAGGGAATCCCCCCAGCTTCCGCCCGGGAAAAATTAGCCTTAAGTGTCTTCCCCTTCTCAGCTCTAGTGCGAGCCGCTTGCTGAAATCAGTGGTGAAAGACCTAATTCTATCCTTAAGTCGAACCCACCACGTATTCCCGATAACCGCCCCACTAGCTCCCGCTGCACTAATTTAATTAGCTGCTCCTTTAAATTAAAAGCTTTTCTAATTAAATTGTTAAAAATGTTTCGAAACATTTTGGGGGGTCACGTAAAAAAGGAAAGACACTCCAGATAAGAAAAATGAAAAAAATGAGGAAGAAATGATGGATGCCGAGAAGCGCCAAAATTCTCCTGAAAATGCAGATTCCTGCAAAAGTCTGGTTCCAGAAAACGACGCAAATGTGGAAAAATCCAACATTTTAGAAAAAAGTATGATAGCCAAAAGCGGCCATAATTCAGCCAAAGAGACCAAATTTACAGAGGAAAACAAAAAGAAAATGTAACGCTCGGAGAGATGCCCTCTTGCTGGACGTCGCCTCCGAAATGTTAAATCAACATCAACAACAACTTAGGAAAAAGAAAAAGCTACAAAAATTAAGAGACACTCTAACAGAAAAACGTTTGCAGGATCAAAAAATAACTTTCCCTTCTTTGTCTCCATCATCATCAACATACAAACGACAACTACTGACGCCACCTCCCTTGACATAATCTACGTCTTTCTACCCTTCCAAAATGTCTACTCTTACAATGGCTCCCAGTCCTAGAAAAAATCCTACCCCTACCACTCTTCATGGCCCCAACCCTTCTCCTGTCCAAACCCCCACCAGTTCCCCTCTTAAATTCGAAAAACGGCAAAGCTGTCTATCGACTGATGCCATTGAATCGATCTGCAAGAAAAACGCCCCCAACATTATTTTTATTACAGGAGAAAATGTTTGTGTAATATCAAAAGAACAAGAGGAGAAATTAGCTTCTCCTAAAATTTAGAAAAATCAATAATCTCGACGTAGAAAACCCTTGCAATTTCCCAAACTCTAAGAGAGTATTGACTGTGATCAGGACTCGGACCCCTGGTAAACATGTATGGGCTATGGTGGCGGAAGCAGACCAGGCTTTTGGTATGCTTCCTCCTATTGCTTTGTTCGATAATGAGAATGTCAAGAAATTAAACCAATTTTGCCAAGGGAGGCTCCCACTTTTAGTTCACGCCTCCCTTTATAAAGCCCTAAAATTAACTTTTCCTTGGACATTGGCGGCTTGTCTCCTGATGGCTCCATCAGGACTGAGATGTGGCACAGGTTCAATGGGATATATGCTGTCGGTGTCCTAACCCCGGCCATGTTCAATGCAGGAAAGCAACCCTAATCAGTTTGATAATGTCTCTCTGGTTAGCAAGTGTGAATGCCCGAGGCCTGTGGTCGGAGTCTCGCAGGGCGTTTCGAGGTGAACATATGTTGTGTGTAACAGATCCCTTTTTCTTTTCGCGATTATGAGGGCATACTGGCTAGGGGTTTCTTTCTCTATTCAGCATGCTTTGCTGGACGCTCGTGGGGTGTCTTTTGGCTGGTGAGCAAGTCTTTGAAGGCTGCATGTGTTCTTGTCTTCGCAGATCCGGCGGACAGATTTTGCCTGCTGGATGCTACCATAAAGGATAAGGCTCTTCGTCTCATTGGGGTCTATGCATCCAATGTCCATTCTGAGCGGACTGCTTTGTTTCGGCAGATCGAGCCGTTTTTTGACATCTCGTCGGGTAGTTTTAGCGGGAGATTGGAATTCCGTACTTGACCCCTACGTAGATTGCATAGGGCCAAATTCGGGTACTAATAACCGGGACATGAAACCATTTAGGCATCAGGATATTGTTCTTCCTGGGTTGAACTTAGGCAACCCCTCCCGAAATTAGTCTAGTTTAGGGTTCTTTTGATTCTTTAATTTCCTTTTTTGTCAAGTTAACTTAGCTAGGATATGTATGCACATTGTCCCCTTTTATTTCTGTCCCTATTTTTCTTTAGTTTAATTCCCCCATCCCCTCCCTCGTTAGGTGGTCAGTGATGCCAGTTCTCTGATGGATGCGAGACGCCTTTGGTTTCGGGTGTGTTTTTCGTATTTGTTGTTGTCTGTTTGAATGCGTGTCTGTGTGAGTACTTGAGATGAATGAATGTTTTATATTATTATAGTCGCGCATTGATTTCGTCCAGTTAACTGATGTTTCTGGCTCATTTAGGGATTGGGGGGTATTTTGTTTAGTTTCATGTTCATATATTGTATTCATATTGCAAATTTCATTGGGTCTTTTTAGATTATCGTTTAATCCCCTACAGACAATGAATTGTAAATATGGGGACTAGTTAAGATTTTCTAAGAGACAGTGAGGTATTATGGTGGATGTAGTAAGAAAGGTAAGTAAGAATGTGTTGTTTTGGTGTAAGGAATATTGTTTGTATGATTGGGTCAGTGTTTGTGGCTAGCTAAGTTTAAAGTTAAGACCGAAGAAAACCGTTCTCTTCCCTAATTCCCGATTTTGGGCCTTGTGCGAAATTTTCTGTATTTAAACAGAAATAAATATCGTTTTTTTCCCAGCAGTCAGATCTGACAGGTGGCACTTAACATTCTTCCTCGTTTGTATCGTATTGTATTACCTATCCACTTTAATATATTTGTTAACTCAAATCCACTCTTGTGTCTTTATTTCTGGCCCCAACAAGGCCACAACAATATATATGAAATTGTTAGTAATAATAGTTAGTAATAATTATTAGTAATAATTATTATATCGAAATGTCTACAGAATTACATAGATTTTTTAATATCGATCCTCAACAAATCTTTTGATAATTTACATTAGTTCACTGATCTCATTTTCTTATTTACCTCTGAAATTATCCACCTGTTTTTTTGTGTTATATAAGATTTTTAAAACAATTCTCTTAAAGACGTAAAATTAATTTGTTTGATAACATATAAAAGTTAAAGGTTTAGGGAAAAGTGGTTTATGCAAGTGTCAATTCGTATGTAGCGAAATTTATTATTTATTCTATTTTATTTTTTATATTGTTATAGTGTTTGTATTTTATCCTTTTTTATTTATTTTTTTAATTTTATTTATCTGTTTTCATTTATTATACCTTTTCTCTTTCATTTTTATTCTTTATTTATATATTTTTATTCTGTATTTATCAACTATGACTTTATATAACAAATTTGGTGTTCATTTATATGTTTACAGGTTTTATTAATTCATTTTTTTATTAGTTTCTTGTAATGTTTGAAAGTATTTATTTATTACTTCAATTCTCTGTATACTTCAGTTTGTACTGTTAGTGTTACTTGGTGGTATTACTTTTATTTGATCTTTAACGTTGGTTGAAGTATATTTAATTTTGTTGTCATATATATTTTGATAGATTAGTGTTAGTGGGACAAGTTTTCATTCGAAAGAAATTTTATGGTTATAATATCTTCTCGAACTTTTTCACTCTTTGTTCCGATAATATATTACTTCTTTATTAGTATTTTTTTACCTAAGCATTATATATTATATTACTGGTTATACATATATATAATATAACACTGTGTGTGTGTGGAATGTGTACGCATAATTCTTTTCTTTTTCCTATTTAAGATCTAGGGTAAAAGCGAGAATTTAGACGCGAACCTGTTTAATTTTGATATTCGGTGAATACTTCACCAATAAAAAATGAATCTACACCTGCGTTCTAATAGACCTAAGGGCATTTGCGTATTTTAAAGATGGCAACATTTCTTCCTCCCTAATCGAAGAAAGCTATTTAATCTTTGAATTTCTTTTAATTTCTCTCTCTCTCTCTTATATATATATATATATATATGTGTGTGTGTGTGTGTGTGTGTGTGTGTGTGTAATGAGTATATACATACATATATATATATATATATATATATACATACATATATATATATATATATATATATATATATATATATATATATATATATATATATATATATATATATATATATACTCATTACACACGTGCACGAACACACAAAAACACGTACATACCAAAGCCAGACACACATTAGCAAGCATATGATATTTCCTGAGTGAATGAGCGAAAAACATGTCCATGAAAAGGAAATTCAATTATTAATTCAAAATTAAAAAGCGAATAATTTAAAGCAAAATAGCTTTCAAACTTTCATTAAAAATGGTTGTAAATATATAACTTCTAAAGCCTATACAGGCACCGACACACACACACACACACACACATATATATATATTATAATTTATTTTTTAAAAATATGATTCTTATAAGAGTTCTCATGTTTCAAAAGCAAGAGCCGAGACCCCTAATATAATTTTTGAAATTAAGTTGAATTAAGTTGTCTGGTCACGCTTCCTCGTCAAGCGAGAATTTGGGAATAAGCTTTCTTGTGGTTAGCGTGTGTTTATAAGTATGATCTCTTGCAACATTAGTTACTATGGAAACGGCTAGGGTCGGTATATTGTTTAGGTCGTCTAAGAGTTAAGAATTAATTTTTATCTACAGACCAGTCCCATGTCAGGTTATATTGGGGTGCCTATTTCAAGTCTGATAGTAGGAGTTGACGTCTAGTTGGTCAAAAAGGCATTTTTATGGCCTTGCTGCAGGTCGTTAAGTATCGAGAGGATTCTGTTTCATTATTATCTGTATATTAATCTGTTTATTTATTTGTTTATTCAAATGGCTATTATTTTTTTTTACAAACGTGCTGAAATGGATTAGAATTTGTTCTGTTTTTTTCGACTCCACAAAGGGTTTTTCTATTTAATGATTGGTCTGAGGTTTTAAGACTTTCATTAAACTATAGAATTTATTTGTTTATATTTTTTTATTAATTATTTAATGCGAAAATTTGTTGATGTCGGCAAAAAACCGTTAACTCCTGTCTATGGTTTAATAACTTTTTATTATTTAGAAACTTAATGATGTGTAGTTTTTCATGTAGGCATAGAGGGCATGGCTCGTCCCAGGTTTTACAAATTCTAGTTCTATTTATTATTTTCCATTTTACTTTCGGTGTTTTATTCGTTTCTTTTAATATATATATATATATATATATATATACATGAAGATTATATATATTCATATATATAAGATATATATATGTGTGTGTGTGTCTGTATGTTTGCGTGTATTTACGCAGGATAGCTTAATTCAAACATAATATAAGGATACAGGGAAAATAAATATCACGTGTTAAATCCTTGATGAGAAATACGTTTGGTCTCGCTAATGTAAAATTTCTGCATTTGAAATCTTTCTCTTTATGTAAGTTCATCAGTTAGGCATGCCAAACGGAAAATGTCCTATAATATATCAGGTCATCCCATAAGTTCTGTCCGAATTTTGAATAAAGAAAACAAGTGACCAAATGTTACATTTAATTACAGATTCAATCAACAATGTATTTTCCCTGATTATCTATGACTTCCTTCCATCTATTAACAAGCTTACTAATTTCATTACTGTAAAAATCTTTTGGCTTTGATTCGAAGAACTCACAAAATGTCAGTTTTAACCTCTTCCTGTGTTACAAAAGCTGTTTCTTCCAAATGATTCTGTAAGCTACGAAACAAATGGTAGTCTGAAGGAGCAAGGTCGGGAGAATAAGGTGGATGAGGAATTTTCTCCCAACCAAGTTCTTCGATCTTTTGTGACGAGATTTTTGCTGTGTGTGGTCGCGCATTGTCCTGATGAAACATCACCCGTTTTCGATTCACTAGAGCAGGTCTTTTTTCCTCAAAGCTTGGTTCAAACGCTCTAATTACTGACAGTATATTTGAGCATTAATTGTTGCATTAGGTGGTAAGAATTCAAAGTGGATTATTCCTTGGCAATCCCACCAGATTGAAAGAAGAACCTTTTGACCATGAAGTTTCCTTCTCGGCTGTGGCTGGGGTCCTTCCCCTTTACCAAGCCACTGTCTACGACGCTTAACATTTCTATAAAAGATCCATTTTTCGTCGCCAGTCACAAGTCTATCCAAAAAAGATGAAACAAGTTGGCGAGAATGGAGAGAAGAGCAGATGTCAACTCGGGATTTGAGGTTGTTTTCAGACAATTCATGAGGCACCCATTTTCCAAGTTTAGGAACTTTTCCAAGTTGTTGAAGATGACGATGAACAGTTGTATGGTTTGAACTGAGAACCACTGCCAATTCCTCAACTGATAAAGCAGGATTTTCTTCAAGGTCTGCTTCAAGAAGCTTTTCATCAAACTGAACTGGACGTTTGGTTCGTTCTTCATCTTCAAGGGTGAAATCTCCACCTCTGAATTTTGCAAACCATCTTCTGCAAGTTCTTTCATTCACACATTCCTCTCCATTAACTGAGTGAATGTTTCTAGCCGCTTCGGCTGCTGAGTTTCCTTTCTTGAACTCATAAAGCATTATGTGCCTCAAATGATTCTTGGGTACTTCCATGTTAGCAAATTTAATTTTATTGTTCTCTGAAATAAAATTTGACCAGTTTAAATGCATCTAAACATAAAAATAACGTTCAGCTCCATTAGACATTATAAAATACTCTTTAAATTTCGTTCATTTTAACAAAAAGTTAAAATTTGGACAGAACTTATGGGATAACCTAATATATATGTGTGTGTGTGAGAGAGAGAGAGAAAAAAATTGTTTGTGTATGTCTAAGTGTGTGCATAACAATATATAAGTATATATGTGTAAATATCATATGAGTCTACCTGTAAAAAGACAATATGAACAAAAACAAAAGGAAATGTTAACTTAGCCGATGCGGTTCGCCCACATTTGCCTTGATAAATTCCCGCAGAGGAAGAAAGGCGTTATCTAAGATAAGGTTTCCTTTCGTCATTTTTCATATGTATGTATATAAATAATGGCGTGTGCGTATGTATATGAAATCATATCGGAAAGCTCCTGGACTGTATATTCCATCGATTTATTGATGTTTAAACGTGTTCATTTATTACGTGAGATTTTGTCGGAACGGTTCTGTGAACTTTACATTTGCTGACAATACGTGACGGCATGAAATCCTTCCGTCATGCTCTGGAAATCCTATATCGATTCCATCGGTATGCTTTAACAAGATATTGATGAAAAATTTATTTATTCAGGAAACTCTTGCGCAAAATGTTTTAAAGGGTTACTTGAAATCACGACGATAGTTAGATTAACGCATGCATTGAGAACAAAGATGGATGAAAAGAGATAGATAAAATGAAATATAGAGAGATGTATAAATAGATACATAAAATTAATGAATAAAAATATAGATAGAATGAAATAATAAAAGTTATATAAACTGACAGATAGATAAAATTAATAAATAAAAGTAGATAGATAGATGGAATTTATATATATATATATATATATATATATATATATATATATATATATATATATATATATATATATGTATATCAGGTTGTATATATGTATATGTATTCAGGTTGCGATAGGTAAATTATCGCCATTTTATTTTATTTTTATTACGCGCATGCACGTTGTTTGTTTTTGATTTTGTCGACTGCACAGTATAGTAGGGTCAGTTGGGCACCGTAAATGAGAAAAAAAAGAAGCATGACGCAATTCACTTCGCCAGAAATTTGGAAACGGCATTCTGTACTGCTTGTCATTCGCGCCGGAACCTCCAATACCAACATTTCAGAGTCTTTGTTTGTCAATCTGAGGATAATGCAGAGAGCTCCGAGACAATTGTATGAGTCTAATGGTGATTACGAAGGTACAGCAACTCGGAAAACTCAGAAAAGACTCCCGAATTTGTTGGTGAGTGTCTCACTCAACACAGAAGCCTACATCATGTACTTTGAGGCGGTAGTACTGCTTTAGGTCAAGAGGGTGGATGTTGGAAGATCCGATGTCTGGCAACTGGCCTCTGCACCATGCCACACAAGTAAGAGGGCCTAGTTATGTCTGTCAGACAATTTCTGCGCCCGCATCACACCTTACGTCTGGCCACCTAACTACCCAGACTGCAACACACGTGTAGGGTGCATTTGTGCGAGAGACGAACAAAACTCGTAGTAATACCGAAGATGAACAGAAGGCAAGGATTATGGAAGCAATTTAAATAGGGAGGCCTTCCAAAAGAGTTGCAGGAAATTACGAAGTCGTCTGGAGGTCGTCGTTGAAGTCAATGGCGATTTTATTGAATTAATTTACTTAGTATTTTCAAGATATTTTATATAGTTTTGGTAAATATTTATTTAGTTATTTTCATTTTGGCGCTATTTAGACGACAATTTATTAATCGCACCCTATATATATATATATATATATATATATATATAGAGAGAGAGAGAGAGAGAGAGAGATAGATAGAATTAATAGATAGATAGATAGATAGATAGATAGAATTAATAAATAAAAGTAAACAGATATATAGATAGATAGATAGATAGAGAGAGAGAGAGAGATTACTGCATGCATTGAGAGAATAAAATGATAAAAACATATAGATAGCTAGCTAGCTAGCTAGCTAGCTAGCTAGATAGATAGGATCAATCTCATATGTCTGTGTGTTAAGTTATAATAGTCTTTCAATAATTGTATACATTTCAATCCCGATAATGTTTTATAAAAATAATTTGTTCAAAATTATAAAAACATCATTTATTCAATTATTTATACTACAATGGTGTTCTTATTAAAAAATACGAAAATTATGCAAATATTAGAACACTTTGGATTAAAGTAAACTTGAAATTTTCACGGTATAAATTTCGATTGCTTTCATAAATATTCACCGTTGAAGGGAGAGTATAAATAGTCAAGAAGTTTTTTAAGTAAATATTCGTACTGTAAAATAATTTGCTTTCATTTATCAGCAGATTTCCTTAGTACTTCAACGTAAATACCTAAGTAATATATATATATATATATATATATATATATATATATATATATATATATATATATATATATATATATATATATATATGTGTGTGTGTGTGTGTGAATAAAGAGTCAAGAGAAAAAATTATTCTTAGCGAACGTATTTCGGCCTTAAAGGAATGAGGGATTTATTTTGTTGCACGTGTTTATACACAAAAGCGATGATGTCATTCGTTTATCAAGGCTTTTAAATTTGAGAACGTTCATGGATGTTTATCAGATAGTTGAAAGCTCAATTAAAGAATATGGAGGACACAAAGTGTCATAATTCAAATTCTAACAAAAATGTGACCGAGTCATATTCAAGAGTTATTTTTGTGTTGTTTTTTTTTAAGAATATTGTTTAGATTGCGATTATATTGTCCTGGTATGAGATGGACGCATGTGCTGTACAAAACATGAAGTGATGGATTTATCCGTTTTCGTTTGATTTTCAACATATTTGTTGTGAATGTTGGATTAGGAAAGAGGTAATTCTTTCAGGAAAAGAAAGATTAGGAAAAAATCGGGGCGTACATTTATATTTGGATAAGATTCTATGGCTGCACTCTCTAGAATTTTCCTATTGAGTAAATTACTTTCTCTTTTGATGAGTGTGATATTTTTAGATAAAAATTGTGGTCGAATTTATTTCTGTGTATGACTAGTGAATATTACTCACTCACTTTCCATTTTCTCTCCCTTTTGCCCTCTATCTGTGCCATGAGTATCAGTTTTTCCAACGTCCCCCCCCCCGTACTCATTAAACTCAGAAAACTCAACTCTCTCTCTTCCTGATGTTAAGTATTAGTTTCTTTTTTGTTTCCATTTTCTCCAAAAGATTTTAGGTTCATAGTATCCTCTGTACGACTACATTTCTTTTACTTGAAGTCTCCTTCATCTCCGAGGAGCTCACTGCCAAGCAGGAGGACTGCTATCACATAGCAGTTCACCACTGTTTCCCTTGTTTCTAACGGAGTTTTTCTATTTCTTAATACTTTGCCTAAATTTTGGAAGGCATCTTTAGCTATCCCAATACACCTTCGTATTTCAGTGTCCTCCGTTAAAACACTTCCCAGATTCCTGCCCTTGTTTGATTTTGGTATCTCCGATTTGCAATTCGCACATTGGACTCATCCTTTTCCTAACAACCTTGCATTGTTTTATTCAAGTTGGTGTTTAAAAATTTTTTCTTGCTTTCCTCTGCTATTTCAGGAATCCCGTTTTCATGTATCAGCTTATGATCCCCCTGTTTTTTTATTTTAATTCTGAAAGATATTCTTAAAGTTTCATGGTTTCCCAAGTCGGCAGACACAAATGGCAAATAAACCACTTATTTATTGTTTTGTTTGCACCATAAATTAAATTACATAAATATTTATTTGTTTATCTGCGTATACACGCTATCGCACGCATTTCCAGTTGCTAATATCTCGTTATTTAGTTTATATTCAAACTCAAGCCTTGTGAGTGAAACTGGGTAGACGGAACTTCTGTGCACCGTCGATAATGTTCTAGCACGAAACCACAAGTCATCGTGACCGAGGGTTTGAGTGTACTGGCTTTGTTCAAATTGTTGTTCACGCTAGATAACGCGCGATCCCCCAGAAACTGTAACTATGGTCTGCTCAGCATAGTTGCAGTATAAACCACAGGTGGGCTCTATGGGTGTTGAGCAAACACAAATGTGCCTGAGCGAGCGTCTGCAATAGGGATTGGCTAGCCGCCCTAGTACCTGTGTATCCTCGAATACGAGTGGCCAGATATTATTTTTACCATATATATATATATATATATATATATATATATATATATATATATATATATTTGTCATCCACAGAAAGACTGTTTCGCTGTTTCACAGCTCATTAGTGTGGCTAGACGTCCGGTTGCCTCTAGCTAGGATCGAAACCCGACTGAATTGGCGTCAGTCGGAACTTCTACCACTAAGCCGTCGGTTCACTGCAGGCATGAAGGTAAATTTTAGCGTGTTTATTTTTAGATTTAGATAAACACACAGTGACTGACAGTGATTCAATTCTGCCGAAGAGTCATGCAATATTAGCTTAAATAGTCACTGTTTACAAACTCACACCTCAAACGAAAGAGCTCAACCGAAATTAATTTTTCAGAAGCCAATATTTTTGTCATCCACAGAGAGACTGTTTCGCTGTTTCACAGCTCATCAGTGTGGCTAGACGTCCGGTTGCCTCTAGCTAGGATCGAAACCCGACTGAATTGGCGTCAGTCGGAACTTCTATTTGTGTGTGTGTATGTCTGTGTGTACATGGCATCAGAGAATAACTGTGGGGATGTGTACATCATTTTCCATAATGAGTTTATAACATTTTTTAAACATACCACCCCATGCAAGGCAATAAAACAACTAAGACACAAGGGGGTTACAGAGTGAAAGAATAAGAAAAAATTGAAACCTCATTAGAGTGAATAATAGAAGAGTATTTACGAAGTCTATAGAACCGACATTGCATTTAAATGTTTGAAGTTCAAAGTTGTCTAGAAAGCATGGTCCCGGAAGAGAGATCCATAAGTGAGAAGTTGGAGAAAAGAAACTATTAGCACAGAACTTACGGTTACATCGCGCCAATTCAACTATGAATTGATGAGACCATGCCGCCAATCTAGTCAGTCAGTTGTGTGCCATGTGTGATAGACGCGCAGGCGATCATGTATCTTTCATATATGATACATTACTGACGAGGCAGATTTTTCCCGCGGTAGGTTTTCATTTCTTTTTGCGGTAGACCCATTTGCCATCCAAGGCTATAGAACCCGGTCTGTCCTGCTATTTACCTATAGCTGTTGGGAGAAGATGAAGATTTATATCTTTTCCAAGGGTATTAGCACGTAACTGAATGCAATGGATTCAAGTGGAATTCGATTCTCCGATTCCTCAATCCGAGCCGCTATCCATAACTCCACCGTGTCTCCTTTTTGCCAATCTAGCACTGCGCTTAAATTCATAAAGTTTAGGTACCATAACGAAGAATTCATCCGAATAGCTATCATGAAAGTATTCATAGAAAAGACACAGGAAAGTTACATGAAAATGACTGAAACAGAGACGCTAGATCAGGACCAATAATATTGCTGATTCTTCTTTGAATTTTATCCCGAAAAAAACTCTAGATATTTGGATTTTATCTTTGAAATATCTCTAGATGTACAGCAAGAGCACCAGACTATATGTGGCAGCAATATTCAAAGCATAGAAGAATGGTAGTCTTATAAATATGTAAGATGCCTAAAATATGGTTATACCATTCAAATACTCATGAAATTCTACTTTGCAGCTCGGGTTAACATCTTAAAAAAAAAAAAGCCCAAATTCAATAACATTGATCATAGCAGGATAGGCAAAATGGAGGTACAGCTGCAGTCAGCATGACGTGACCGAAGGCAACAATTCCCAGTTAACAATGGCTATTGACGAATGGGAAGCGATTCATCTTCATGTAGTTTAGTCTCACTGTGATGTGCCACCAGCGCATACGATGCATCTCTGTATCGCTTCGAATGTTCGGCATTAAATTCCCTTGGCATGATTATTGGAATTGATGGCAACAGCAACTCATTAATTGTAACTTTTTGCAGAGAATTCTTTAATTTATTTATCGATATTTTGTCGGATTCACAGAATTCTAAAACCTCAATGTCTCCCTTTTATTCTTGAATTTTTAATATATTGATTGTTATCAAATTGTGTGAAATCTCTCTCTCTCTCTCTCTCTCTCTCTCTATCTATCTATCGATCTATCGATCTATCTCTATCTATCTATCTCTCTATCTGTCTATCTATCTATCTCTATCTATCTAACTCTATCTATATATCTATCTATCTATATCTATCTATCTATCTTTCTCTATCTCTATCTATCTATCTACATGTGAACTTGAGAGAAAAGAAAATGTAAAAGAGCTCTTAGAGTCATTGAAAACAGAATAAAATCAATTATCATACTTTTACTTTGAGAAACCTGTGCAACGAATTCCAAAAATGTGTACTGCAGTAATTAAGGCTAAAGGGAGACATTTTGATATTACAGGTTTTGAATTCTTCTAGACCAGTTGCCATCCAAGGCTATAGAACACAATCTGTCCTGCTATTTACCCATAGCTGGAGGGAGAAGAAGAGGATGAATACCTTTCCCAAGGTTATTGGCACATAAGTGAATGTAATGGATTCGACTGGAATTCGGACTCGGCTCTCAGATACGTCAATCCGAGCCGCTATCCACTACTCCACCGTGCCTCTCTCTCTCTCTCTCTATATATATATATCCAGGTAAGATGAGAAAGAATAGAATGCAATTCTAACGTTCGTAACTTAATTTAAAAGTGGGCTCAATAAAATGTAGAGAAATATTATTTATTTTAGGATATTACATTGAAAAACATGTCAAAATCACTACACAATTGTAGTCGTGTTTCGATGCGCGTACTACGCATCTCATCAGGCGATTGTAAATTACTGGCGAATGAACGATCTAATCAGATTTAAAAGCAAAATACAGTCTTTTTACGAAAAAAAGAAAAAGAAAGAAAACAGGAGGGTGGTTATAAGGTTTGTGGGCTTTGCTTCGATCAACCAATCACATATGACCTGCGTTAAATTTAAACTAAGAGAAGAAGCAAAAATTAAGAAATTATTTTCCATAAATGGTTCATGACCCGTAGGTTTGAAATCAATGACTGCAACAGACACCAAACAGGAGCGGGTGTGGATGGATACGTGTTGTACATTTAGACGATGTCATTTCCTAAGAAAAAATTAGGTGGTAATCTAAGAAAATGCTAGACAAGTTAAGATTTATGAGTTTCCAACATAAAACCCATTATTATAGCTGATAAACAAATAGCTTCTTTAAGAAACCAGTAAATAATTTAAATCTATAGATTTACTTGGTGAAATAATATGCAACTGTTGACTAAAGATTCTTTCATAAGGTTTTAATAACAATAGCCAATCAATGCAAAATGTTAAAATACCAACCAAATACCAATACATCCGTACAAGATATTACAAACACCACGAGGAGATTAATACAGAATTAGATTACATCTAAATTAATCAACCGACAGACAGATAAGTGGGGCAATGCAGTTCAACTAAAATCTAAGAAAAAACATTGTCAAATTCCATATCTAACTCAATTGTAGTGTAAATCATGTATCATCTGCATTCAGCTCTTTTATATCAACGTTATTATAGTTTGTGACGTTCCGAATTCGAGGAGAGATGACAACATCGATCTAAAGAAAACCACAGTTATTAAAAGAGAAAGTAACTTAGATGGATAATTCTTGATAGTGCCGCTATCGAATGTTGCCACAATATGCAACCAAGCACCGGATTTTTGCCAAATATCTCCGTTTCTGAAAGAAATATTTCTTTCCCAAGCCAAAAAATTAAAAGAAAATGCTTAAATTTATACCATTCTATTATTTAAAATATATAATACGTAAATAATTTAAATAAAATACCAAGTCATTTTCTACCAAAATTCCCCTCATATAAGGCAGGAGATGCAGACGGTTACTGAATGAGGTGCGTGATATAAAGATATTCACTAACCGCCCCACGCGGTCGGATGTGGCACAATGTCGAGTTTATTTTGGAGGATCCGAGCCCGTAGGCTCGCCCAAAAATTACCCGTAGATTCCTTTGACATCGCTTCGTCTGTGGATCCTCTCCTCCGGAGGCAGAGAGTTTGACAAGCACACTCGGAAGTGAAACACACTTGGAAGTGAAAGCCAGATGAATGTAAGAGGTAGTAGTAGAGAGGGAATATTATCAGGATAATAGATAACGGTACAGTGGGAGAGCACCGGGCAGGTTAGGTGTCGCTGTGAACTCGTCAGGTGCGGATGCCACCAGGTGCGATATTTCGGAGCTTGTTGGGGGAGTTTTGCTCTTTTTCCGTCTTAATTTTCCCACTTCCCCCACCTGAAAGCCGTGACAGATCTCGTCGGTAGTGACTATTTCATCCCGCCGGAAACAGTCCAGATTTTCTGCCCATCGTCGGAAGATGATGGCCCGGCGGCGGGAAAGAAGTTAGAGCCCATGAAATAATGAATCACCACTGATTAGATTTTTTTTTTCATTTGGTTCACAGCTTTTATTTATAGATTTGACCAACATGAATGAAACACTCAACAGATAAGTATCGCCTTAGCGAGTGAAGCCTGTGGGTTTTGGCAAAGATCATACTTCTTTGAACATTGGTGACTAGCGATACAGAATTTCAAACCAAGAACTGTACCAAATAACAGAAAAACATCACTTGAGAACTACCAACAGCTGCATTAACTAAAATGGATAGCACATGTAACTTAAAGAGAAGATAATGACGTAATCGATATTTTGATATTTCATACTACTTCAAATGAAACGTTGGAAAGAAGCCCCCATCATTACTGGAAAGAGCGATAGCAGCTAGTGGATTTGAAAAATCTGTTTTCCCCAAAAGTTGTTTTAAGAGAAAGATTTTATACACTTCAACCGAAAGCGGTAATGGCTGCGTGGTTAACGAATGTCAAATGTTTCCTTATAGGGAAACGGCTGATACTACCATTACTGTAGGCGGTTAGGGATCTTCTACCATGGTCCGGACCTTGTCAGAACGTGGCCGATCATGCCTCTTCACTCTTGAAAACTTAGTAAAGTTGTTGTTTTTTTTTTGTTTACTATCTTTCTTAATCCCTGTTCTGTCAACCATATACACACGTTCGTTATGTAGCTTCTGCGATACTTTCTTTCCTCTTCCCATCTCGCCTTCAATCTGTCCTGTGAGTATCAAATTTTCCGATCTCTCTTTTCTAATTATGTCCCCTAGAAACTGTCTCTTTCTGATAATACGTATAAGTCTACTTTGTGTTTCCATTTCAATAGTGGTCGCCAATAATAAATCCTGGTAGAACTTATTCTCTCAGGATTACATCACTGTAAAGTTAAAATTAGTTCGATAAGAAGACACATCCTTGTCTTATGCCCCTTTCTATTTTTGTATATTTACTGAATTAACTTTCTGTCCGCAGGTCAGTTCAAAGCAATTAAATGGGCATCTCAAAATAACTTTATTTTTTTCCACAGAATTATGTGAAATGCTAAAAAATATATATCCTGTCTCATTACTTCAAACATTTTCCCAATATATCACTGGAAAGCAAAGACAAGATATTTTTTTCTTTTCAACAAATCGCTTATTAATTTGATTTAACTAGATTAGCAAACAATAATTTGTTTAGGTTGTCTTTTGTTTATTTATAGCAATATCTATAGGTTCCTAAATATAGTCGAAGATCAGGGCAGGTTTAATTACTGCAGTGAGTTCAAAAGGTTTGTGAACGGTTTTTTTTTACATAAAGGTCTTAGAAAAGTGAGTCTTACAAAATTCCAATGATGGGTGTGGCTGTGATGACATCACAAGATGGCTGCTGGGTTATTACGAACTAGCAAAATTCAATTAAGCATAACTTCTCGTGTGTTTGTAGTATATAGATGGTTATTTTTTGAATGCACACAGGAAAAATTTTCGAAGACCCTTTTATTATGTAGAAACAGGAAATGTTTACAAATCTTTGGGTAAATACACTTTAAACTTTTTGGGTAAATATATGCTAGGTTGGCCCTGGGATTAATGCACACATCTATGCGAAATGCGGGATAAGGTCCAGAGAATGTGAACAATAAGAAATCTTTTCTGCTGTAGTTGCGACTCTGGCTGTCGATAATAATGACATTATGATTCTACATACCGCTGTTACTTAGGAAGGTAGTTAGTTAGTACGTTATGCTATGTCATTACCTCAGATAAATAATGGACCATTTTATTTAAATCTTATTGCGAGGAAAGATATATATCAGTGACGATGTTTGGTTTTAGTAAGAAAAAGAATACACGATAAGGAGAAAGAAGGACATTTCGACATTGTGTAAGGATTAGTAATCTGGTTTCTCGAGATCAGTGATTCTCTGCCGTGGCACACTAGTCTTGCGCCCATTATTGTTACGGCATACATATATACAGGGAGCGACGGGTAAACTGTTGCCATTTTGTATATTTAATTTTGCGCATGCGCGTTGTTTGTTTTTGATTCTTTGACTGCGCAGTATAATAGGGTCAGTTGGGCACAATCTGTGAGAAAAAATGCACCATGACGCAATTCGCTCCACCAGAAATTTAGAAACGGCATGCTGTACTGCTTGGCATTCGTGCCGGAAGCTCTGATATAAACATTTCAGAGTGTTTGGGTTTTAATCAGTTCAGAGTTCAGTTCAGAGAATTCGGAAAGAGTTAGATGAATCTAATGACGATTACGAAGGTACAGCAGCTCGGAAAACTCATTTTCATCATTCTGATGAGAAAAGAACTCCCGAATTTGTTGGTGACGGTCTAGATAGTTTACCTTGCAAGGCTCCAGAGCCCCTATCTGTCCATCAAGTTTGCATGTTGGCCATTGACTCGCTAGGACTTCTGCAACCCTTTGACTGGTCTTGTTTTTAGTCTTGCTGGGTGACATGCCACATACCTCACCAATATCCACTGGTGGGGGAGCCGGTTTATTCTCTATGAGGCACAGATTCAAGAGAAGCGCAGAAAACAGAAGATGGACCTCTACATGGTTCTATTGGACAGGTCAAGGCTTTCGACACAACCGCAATGGCCTTTAGACGATTCTACAGAAAATCGGCTGTCCTGGAAGGTTCATTCCAGTAGTCCGGTCCTTTCTCGAGGGAATACTGGCCAGAGTACAGGAGTGCGGGGAATCATCTGATCCATTCTGTCACTAATGGCCCCAAGAAAGCTGTGTCCTTGCTCCAACACTGTTCGCTATCGTTTTCTCTATTAGGTTGCTTGACGCATTCCACGACCTAGACAAGGGGGTCTATATAAAGTTCCAGTCAGACGGAGGACTGTTTAACCTAAGGCGACTTCGAGCCTGTACAAAGACCACGACAATCCTGATCTGAGAGCTTCTTTATGCCGACGACTGCGTCCTTGTGGCCCACTCTCTGTAAGAGATCCAGTTAATAACATCCATATTTTCTCGGGCGTCACACACATTTGGCTCGACTATCAACATAAAGAAAACCGAAGTCATGTATCAACCAGCACCTGACAAGAGCTACACTAATCCCCTTGTTTATATCAATAACATTCCTCTAAAGTCAGTACAGAATTTCTCTTATTTAGAAAGTATTTTGTCAAACTTAGTGAATATAGATAACGAGGTCAGAAAATGGATTGCGAGAGCAAGCAGTCCCTTGGGAATCCTTAGACGTTGGCTATGGGATGAACATGGTGCAATATCAGTGTATACAAGGCTATGTTTCTCAACACGCTTTTGTATGGTTGCAAAATATGGACAGCATATCGTCGCCATATTAAGATTCTCGAGCATTTCCAGCAATGCTGCCTGCGATCCATCTGCAGAATTAAATAGCAGGATAAAGTCTCCAATGTCGACGTGTCGTACCCAGCATAGAAAGCCAGGTGATCAAGGCACAGTTTCGTTGGAGGGGGCACGTATGTTGGATGGAAGACTCGAGAAATTCCAAAGCAATCTTCTTCAGTGAAATAGAGCACGGCAACAGACTCCTAGGCAGACCGAAACCGAGACACTGTTAAATACAATTTCAAGAGATGTGGCATCGGTCTTGGTAGCTGTACTACCCAAGCCCGTTCAACCTGGAAGAGAACTTCAAAAGAGACATCGATGTCTTTGAGAACAGGTGTACCAGTCTCATCATTGAGAAACGTGCTAAGAGAAAGACCAACAGTAGCACTCAGAACCCACCTTATCAATACAGTGTCTGCAGTAGGGGGTTGTAGAATTGGCCTCTACTCTCACGAAAGGATACATCGATAATGTATCGATAGAATACCCATGCGTTGGCTCACGACATGAGAATCCATACACACACACACACACACACACACACACACACACACACACACACACACATATATATATATATATATATATATATATATATATATATATATATATATATATAATTATTTATTTAAATATTATAACATAAATATGTTATAAAATGACTACAAAAATAGCCATTTTGTTTCAACACCTCTGGTGTCTTATCAAATGTCTTGAAAGGCATTCAACATCATCACTTGAAAGACACCAGAAGTGTTGAAACAAAATGGCTTTTTTTGTAGTGATTTTATAACATATTTATGTTATAACATTTAAATAAATAATTATATCTGCTCTACTCTGTATTGAGCACTCTTTTAAGAATAATAATTGTTGGTTATTCGAATTTATTCCGTATATACCAATCCTATACTTGGGTATATATATATATATATATATATATATATATATATATATATATGTATCGAGAGAGAGAGAGAGAGAGAGAGAGAGAGAGAGAGAGAGAGAGATACATAGACATATTTTGTCTATTTTTATAATAATCATTTCTGGTTATCTAATTATCATCTAGATGTTAAGTTGAAATTCATCAAGGAAGGCACCATATTTTTTGGTAACCAAAGCACTTTTGATATCCTCCGAGATCATCCTCTGGATGAATTGTATATCCGTTTAATCATCCTTTGTATCTCTGACAAAATGTAAGTATATACGTTCGCTTGACAATATTATCAAGACGTCTTACACGCCATTAGTCGGATACAAATTATCGGGCGCAACAATGAAGCATATTCCTGTCAACCTTTGAGGAAAATACTTGTTGATAACAGCAATATGCTACACCATGAAAATAATAAACATAAACTTCAAATGAATATTAACTTTTTTTTCATATAATTGTATTCAACATTCTTTGTTTAATTCAAAAGTTATGATTTTATTTCATAACATTTAAAAGTATAGCCTTTAAAAGTTTCTCTAAGTGTGCCGTGATATTTTCATTTGCTCCTAGGTGTGCCGTTGCTTAAAAAGTTTGAGAGACACTGCTCTAGATCAATTATGACTGAATACTTCGATCCTCGCTGGGTACCCCATATTTTCGGCCTTATATAAGGAGAAAGATTGAAGAAAGGATAACGCTTTCATGTGTTTAATATTTGTTTCAATGAAATGAAACACTTTGTCAATTTTGAATCTTTTCATTTTTACGCTGTTAATTCTTTAAATAATACCTATGGTTGTCACTGCAATATTATGGTAAAGTTGTTAAATTCCCCACTTACATCGTTAAAGCTAAGCTCAAATATTTAACGATGCAATAAGGATATTTCAACGGGCATTTTATTGTCGAGAAACTCGCAAAGAGCTTATTCAATAATTGACTAAGGTATTAATACAGCATAAAATTCAGATATGAAAATCAAGAAATCTTTAGGTGTACTCATTATTATTATTATTATTATTATTATTATTATTATTATTATTATTATTATTATTATTATTATTATGTTCTTTAATTTATGATCTATATTCATTTGTTTCCAGGTCAGTAATGGCATCATGACATTTTACACTGATCATTAAAAAAAAAAAAAAAAAAATGTAACAGAGATCGATTAGCTTTTATTGTTCTGTATGTGTGTATTGTAATAATCACATGAATAAATGTTCTAAATCTCTAACAGGGGCTGGTTGATGTTTATACCAATTTCTTGCATTTTTCCTTCCCGTAAAAGCTGAAGATTTTCCAGTGGCAGATAGTGGCTAAATCTGTCATGCCGAGTTTTATATTCAGTGGATGCTAAGACTATGCTACCTGAAAAAATATGATTAAATATTTCCGGATATTTATCACAGAATCTGCATTTTGCGCTAGTACAATTTTTCAGTACGTGTGTTTGGTAATTACCTAATTAGCAAACATTGGTCTTGTGCAGCAAGAAAAAAACCTTCGGTGTCAGTGTTTTAAGCCTGCACTACATAACGACTGATGGGTACGGGGTTTGTCTACATCAGCTTGTTTGATACGGGTAGAGTATTGACCATGAAGAGGCTTATCTTCCCATTGTTTGGGACATTGTTTTGCTTATGCTTTCTTTTTAGGATCTTTCCGCTATAGTAGGTGCAAGTAAGCCATGAGGTTTATTTGCACTTCTTCGCCCTCTTGAAATTCCCTTCTGAAGGTGTTGGTTTCCTTTATTACTGAATAAATTTCGTATTTCTTTCATGTTCTTTGACACAGATTACCATCCAGTCTTCTGTAGTTTCTAGATATCTTTCAAGACCGATTTTTGTAGCTTTATAAGACAGTTCTAGTTGAAATAATCCTCTGCCTCCTTCGGATCTGGGCACATACAGGCAATCAAAGTCCATGTGATTCCAAGTGAAAAGCTTTCTTGTTTTAATAGCCATTTGTTTAATGTCAGCTATGGTCAAATTAACGGTATTTAATATCAGATGCACGCGTCTATAGTATGCTTTTCTTACTCTCTACTTCAATTGGGTATGCTGTATTCCATCTCTTTAGCTGAGTCCTCGGTATATATAGGCTTCTTTTTGTTCCACTTCCCTAATCTTTCTGACAAAATCAAAATCGATTGTGTGTGCTTCTGTAATTCTCCACTTCTTGAATATTATTTTTGCACATTTATCTAATCCGAAAGCTATACCGATGCCATCACTGAAATATTTTGCAATAGTGAGGATACCCTTCAACTCATTGTCGTCTTTGGCAAAGAGGTTGATATCATCCATGTAGAATAGGTGATTAAACATAATCACTGTAGTCATTTCTGTTTAGTTCATGCGAAAGGGCGATTAAGGACAGACGTAACAGAAGAGGCGACAAGACGTCTCCTTAAAAGATTATTATTATTGTTGTTGTTAATGTTGTTGTTATTGATGATGATGATGATGATGATGATGATGATGATGATGATGATGATGATGATGAAGAAGAAGAAGGATCAGCACGAGGAGAAAGTGTTGCTGGGGTAGAAATACACGAAGCCCAATATATTCATCACAGTGCATAATGGTTACAAGTATCACAGCCAAATATCTGAGATATGATAGCAGGTTTTGATAAAAAGCAGCGCACTTGCGACCCCCGTTAGAAGTACCTCCAGATCGGGTAACAGTCTACCATTGAGGGTGCAGCTAAGTATATAGACGAGTTGCCAAAATTGCTTTGAGTGCCTCATTCTTTAATATTAAAAAAAAAAGCTCTCCACACCTGGACACTAGACTCACCCACTACATTCTGTTATGGGCAGAGATATGCATAATACATAAACCCAGAAGGGGACATGCCCAATTGTTAAATTTAAGCAGCAGACAACCAAATATCTGCTACTGAACAGCCTCAAAATGTGTACATGTCATTCGACTCCATTAAAATCAGAAACAAGAAGAAACGTGCATGGTGTAGCATCGGGACATTTATTATTATAATGAAATTTCTTTTATACTTTGTGTGAATAGTTATTACTTTTTAGTTCAAGCTAATTCAATCATTAATTTAAGTATTATTATACATCAGAAAATTCAAATAGTAAAACCGTGAAATCTTCAAGTATACTGTTCGTAAAAACATATTAACAAATGTAGTTCAAACCACAAAAATTACTTCTCGATAAATAATAACGAATATTTTCTTCTATGTGCCGTTCCCCTTAAAGACGCTGGAGATCATAGCTCTCCACAATTTCCTTTCGCTTGTAGCTCTTAATAAATGTTGTCTTATTGCTATCTCTCCCAAATCCTGTTCCACCATCCATTCACTCAAGCTCGTCAGGTGATTTATGCCTTGTTTTCCTCTCTCCCTTTCTGTTGAAACTTGACTAATGCATGGAATAATAATGCAACACAAAATGTACTTAGAACAAAATGTATTGAAACAAGGAAGTGTACACAATATTTACATATAGTCTTTTGTATATTCCTGGGAAGACCGTTCCTGGAGAATGTGTTGACTGAGTCGCAGTCGGGCAGAGTCTCTGGTTGAATCTCTTGATTCGTTCCCCTCTCTTCCCGGTACCAACCATATTTATATGGTCGGTACTCCACTATGCAAATTAGGTGGATCCTACCACAACACTTTCTTAATATGTCCTGTGAGGATCACATTTTCCAAGCCCTTTTTCCTCATTATGTGCCCTATAAATTTCAACTAGTTCTTCCAGTTATTACCTATAAGTGTCCATTTTGTTTCTTTTTTCTCTACAAGATTTCTGCTGAGTCAAGTCCCTTCTACGTTTGTGATGAGATCGTCCGTCTTTCACCGATAAGTAAGAGGTCTGATATTACATAACAGTTCAGTACATATTCTGTAAAAATGATGTGGCTTCAGATCGAGCTTGAAAGTGGCGTTCTAATGTCTTTATAAAGAATATTATCAGTGTTTCAATTGATGAAAATTGTTTATCTCTATTTTAGTTGATTGTGGGTGCGCATATATGTGTGTACGTATATGTGTGTACGTTTGTGGTTGTAAGTGTGTGTGTGTGTCTGTAAAACTATATTGCAGGAGGAAAAAAGGCACTTAAGTGCAAAAGAGCTTAAGTAGAAGAGATTTAAAAAAATAATAGCATAGGTAAATTGAACGGGAGATATATATATATATATATATATATATATATATATATATATATATAGACCGATAACACCGGCAGATAAGAACAGACTTAGATAGATAGATAGATAGATAGATATGAACAATTTGATGCAGAATAGATAAATAAATAGATCTGAACAAATTGAAATAGAGACAGATGCACAGATTGAGATAGATACATACACACATACATACATATGAAAAGACTGAGACAGATAGATAGATAGATGAGAATAGATTGAGATAGATATGAACAGATTGATGTATAATATGTAAATACATAGATCTAAAACTGAAATAGAGACAGATGAACAGACTGATATAGATAGACAAATCTGAACAGACCGAAATTGATAGATAGACAGATAGATAAATAGATATGAAGAGACTGAAATTGATAGATAGATATGAAGAGACTGAAATTGATAGATATATAGATAGATAGATGGATATATAGATAGATAGATAGATAGATAGATAGATAGATAGATAGATATGAAGAGACTGAAATTGATAGATAGATATGAAGAGACTGAAATTGATAGATAGATAGAGAGAGAGAGAGATATGAAGCGACTGAAATTGACAGATAGATAGATAGATAGATAGATAGGAAGAGACTGAAATTGATAGATAGATAGATAGATAGATAGATAGATAGATAGATAGATAGATAGATATGAAGAGACTGAAATTGATAGATAGATAGATATGAACAGACTGAAATTGATAGATAGATAAATACATATGAACAGACTGAAATTGATAGATAGAATAGATATGAACAGGCTGAAATTCATAGATACATAGATATGAACAGGCTGAAATTCATAGATACATAGATATGAATAGGCTGAAATTCATAGATAGATAGATAAATAGATAGATAAATAGATATGAACAGACTGAAATTGATAGATAGGTAGATAGATAGATAGATAAATAGATATGAACAGACTGAAATTGATAGATATAAACAGACTGAAATTGATATGATATGATCAGAAAAGATAGATATGTAAAATATGAAATAGATAGATTATGAAATTGAAGATATAAAATTATGTAATAAAACACATTCCTTCAGAGATCGTGTAAATTAACAGTAACTAAATCATATGTGCCTTCGCATTGTTGCGTCAAATGTTTATTCGCTTTTGCCGATATTGTAGATTTTTAAAATGAGACAACTAAAATCACAACTATCTTCGATACATTAAAGATTAAGGGATCAATTAATAATTTATTACCACTCACTTATCTTTCTTTATACAGTGAGGTGCAAAATTATCTGTACGCTAATATTTTATTTAAAATAATTAAGTTCACTTTTTTCAAAGATGTTTTTTAGTATATGAATGATAAAATCTGATATTAGTTGTCGAAGAAATACGTGTAATCCATTACAGAAACTGTTTAGTTAATTAAATATCATACGTGATACAGTCCTAGTGGTTCATGTCTCTTTCAAGTCAGAAAATTTTCCCACTCTAGGTCTACAATAATTTCTAGTAGACTGGTTGCCAACAAAGGCTACAGGACCTAGTCTATCTAAGAGTTCTATGCGATTGATTCTTAGCCGAGGCGTACTGATAGTTTTATCCTTACCTATTTTGGTCTGTTATGCTAAAAATGTTTCATTAAAATGTTTCATTAAAATGTTTCATTAAAATGTTTCATTAAAATGTTTCATTAAAATATTTCATTAAAATGTTTCATTAAAATGTTTCTAAAATGGAGGATGTGCGGACGATGTAATGTATGAACGGCTCAGAACGAGAAGATGGAAATCCCAGTTCGAATTCCAGTTGGGTTTGTTACATTCGCAAATACCCTTCGTAATGGTCATTTACTCCCCCAGTTTTGGATTAAACACTAGGGTTTTTGTTTAAAATAATCCTTTCTTTTATCAAAAATTTGTTAACGCAATATACACTTGCCAAAAATTATTCTTACAATCCAAATTATGTCTCAACCAAGAAAATGTTGTTAAACCATCAAAAAACAAAGCATTTCTGAAATGCATTATGAGTACTTATTCGACGTCTGAGTTAATGTATAACGTTTTATTGATTTGAAAAAATGGATATTATTTTCAATGGAATTTAAGTGTAAAATGGAATAGTGTTTTGCTTCACTGTATGCGTCTCTGTGCATAAATACATGTAGGTATATATCTGTTTTGCACATATTTTCAAAATCTAACAAGTTCGGTGTAACCAGACGTTATAGATAATGTCACTATTTGATTATTTATAAAATTCTGTCTATGTATTTTAGACAACTCAATTCTTTTGAGCGCATTTTGAGATAATCACTGTCAAGATGTTCACGTTTTGAATAATATATAAGTTCGTAAGTAAAGTCTTATCAAATGAAACAAAAACTTTAATTGATTTCTGTTAACTTTATATAAAAAAGAAACTTGTCAATGAGGAATCTCGGCTAGGAGTTGAATGCGTTAGTTTAAATTGTACGGTATTATGGTAGTCAGGCTTAAATTATCGGTTTTTTAAACAAATGCATAGAAAATTCCTGAAGACAACAAAATCAGTAGGTTTAAAACATTACTAGTACAATTCATTAAGTAATGGCGTTACATAGACTTTTTTTTTTTTGTCAGCGCCCTTATTTGAATATGATTATGCTCAATCAGGGGGTCATATCACGATTCGCGTAACCCGGAGTTTTGTTAGAGCATCCTGTTTACTACAGCAGTAGCAGAAGTAATGTATCCAGGACAGCGTAGTCTGACGGAGCCCATCCATCTTCTGGTTATTTGCGAAGTCAGTTTTTTCTTCTCCTAAGCTGATTGTTATCCAAGGAGCAACTCTATTTTGTTTATACAAGAAGATTTATTCATATCTTTTCTGAAATGAACGAAACATAATCCACCAGGGTTTTGAACTCAGTCCGCCTATTTCACTCACCGTATCTATATCCGTTACACTATCGTATCCCCTCCCCTACACACCGAATTATGTTCAGCATTTTTTTAAATCTAGGTATATCATCAGTCAGTTATATGCCATGCGTGATGCACGCTTAGACGATCATGTATCTTTCGATACATGACTGACGAGGCAGATTTTTTTTCCCCGGAGTAGGTTGCTATTTCTTTCTGACGTAGACTAGTTGCCATCAAAGGATTTAGAACTCGGTCCGTCCTGCAATTTACCCATAGCTGGGGGACTAAGAAGATGATTCATACCTTTCCCAATGGTATTAGCACTAAAATGAATGCAATGGTTTCGAGTGGAATTCGAACTCAACTCTCCGCTTCCTCAATCCGAGCCGCTATCTATCACTCCACCGTGCCTCTCTATATCATGCAGTGGCTCACCATACCAGCTATATCATACACAAAGATAAAAGAAGAATGATGTCTTTCGAATAGTTCCTCTGAAGTAAAGCTGATTGTCAACCGTTCTACCTTCTCGCCTTTATCTTCTGATAATTGAAACCTTTCTCATTTGTAACTCGCGCAATCACTTTACTTCAAAGTCGTGCGATAATATCATATTTTCCGAGAATCCATATAAATTCAGTAAAATATATATTTCGTTATTGACAGCAATTTATAAAACAGGATGAAGTAAATCACCGCCGCTCGAACTCGTTATTATGATGCATAAAGATGCAGTGAAATGATCACAAGCAATTCCTAGCAGCTTACTAAAGAAACTTATACGAATATCTTTATTCACTTTATTTGAATACTAACCCCGGTTCAACTCCAACCTGTTTGGAAACTTTAATGAAAACCGGTATATGCTAGATAGAATGGTAAAGTGAAACCATTTCAATTCAAATAGAATGACAAATTGAATAGGTTTCAATTGAAAGAGAATGGTGAATTAAAAACGTTTCTATTCAAAGAGTAGTTTAAAGAGATATCGCTTAAATTCAAAGAGAATGCTTAAATGGAGCAGTTTCAATTTAAAAAGAATGCTAAACTGAAACTGTTTCCATTTCAAAGGAATGGTAAATTGAAACCATTTAAATTCAAAGAGAATGGCAAAGAGAAAAGTTTTCAATCTTGCCACCTTTTGATAATCAGACCATAAGTATTTTCTGGTGGCGTAACAGTTATCGAAACGGAGATTGAAATCGTCTAGACAAATTCAAATTTTAGCCAAATCTGTTGTATTCATTTGGTCCTCATGAATTCAGTAATTGCCGGAATCCAATTCTTCTCTCCTTGCCAACAGGTCTGGCTGGGTTCTTTAGGACAAATGGATTCAACCCCTCGTTATTAATAGGGCTGACTGGATTCTGTAGCCTTAGTTGCCCAACAAATCTAATTCAGGACAATCCTGAATTTAAAATCAGACTGGCGAGGGATAATATAATATGTTACAGTACAACTGGTGTCGGGACAGCAATGATCCAAAACATACAAATATTTACGTTTATTAATAAACTATTTTACACATTGTGTCAAAATATTTCATCAATTTATCAATTACTTTGTTTATCCTTTCTATATATGTAATAAAATATTTTATCGATAATCTGCTGTTGTAAGAATTAGCTTTATCATTAAAAATAAAACTGACCAAAGAAAGATAAAATGAAACAAAACAAGTAAATACGAACTGTATATTAACAATCTGTTGTTATTATTTATTAAAGGGATATCCAGTTGTTATCATAGCACTAGCTATTTTTGCTTGCTGGCATCGAATATAAACATAACAATTGAATATCTCATTATTAAGAATTGCGATAAGATTGTGTGACTGCTTTACTTTAATGTTACAGTGGGAAGTTATTACCGTTACCAGGTTATCAGTTCCCAAATAGGTATTTATAATAATGACACAGCTATTTACTCATGTCTTAATAGTAAGACTAGAAAGATCCGACAAAGTTAAACTGGCAACTACTCTCGAAAAGGACCTGCAATCAGTGCTTAACTGGGCTAAGTAATGGCTTCTAAATTTCGAAACAAAAACTGCTATCATTTAATCAGCTTACAGAGCCTTTAGTCTGATGCTAAGCTCCAGGAGAACAACAATTTGCACCTTATTTTATTCGCGTTTTCCACTGACATCAAGTGGTGTGATTATATTGAATCAGTTGCTAAGGCAAGGAAAGCTGATTCACTGTGTTATAGACTTTTTCTCGTCAGAATCCACCTTGACCATTTACAAATCAACCATCCGTGCTTAGAATGTTGCTGCCATATCTGGTCTGATATTCCTATTGTATATATCGAAATTCGTGACAAAATTCAAAGAAGAGTCAGTTATATAAACGATCCTGGTCCGGCATCTCAAATTCAGTCGCATTCTTACCAACGCACTGTGTCTTCCCTTTGTCTTTTCTACAAATATTTTCATGGCAATTGTTCTGATAAGCTTTTGTCTTTGATAACTCGACTGCATGAATTTAAGCGAACTACTAGATTGGCAACTAGGTCTCATCATTTTCTGCTGAACTAGCTAGATGCAGCCGTTTCTTTTATTCTTATATCTTCTTTTCTCACACTTCTCGCCTGTGGAACACCCTTCAGATTTCTTGCTTCCCTTCAAAAGTTTAAATGCAACGTCAATCGCCATCTTCTGTCTCTCTGAACCCTAACTTTTATTGTGATTTATTCTTACTAAAATCTTCTCATTCTTTTTCACTTCCAGTAATCCTTTGCGTCTTAGTGGCACTGTCGCCTTGCTTGGGGGAAATGACTAAATCATAAAGAGATAAAATAATAGGACGTTGTGTTATTCCGCCTGAATTCAAAACCGTATGTAAGGAAAGTAAAACCACTCTAGTATTTTTCCTAAGAAATCATTGGCTGTTCACAGATAATAAATTAAAGGGATCCGTGGAGAGTCATGATCTGAAGAAACGTGATATCTTCAATAATAACAAAACAAAAAATCTTCCCACAAATAAACATTATCCCCGTGTATACAATGGCGACATTAAAAATGATTTACAAATAATAAATAGAGACAGAGAGTAAATTGTTCAATGCTGACGAGAGCAATGGCTATTAATATTATCATAATTGCTAGAGAAAATGAGTAGACAGTTTTAATGGCTTTGTTCTTAACAATATCTCTTAAAGGTGCGGTTAGAAATTGCAGATTAAATCGATTAGCATAAAACAAAATTCGTCCTTGATATAAACACCGCTTGGAAACAGAAAGAATTGATTTCATTAGAAAGAGCAAAATCCGACTTCCAGTGGTCATTGTGTAAATAATTGAAAAGACCGTACAAGAATAAAATGATATAGCAGTTATTTTGAGGATGGCCTTACATTTAAATGCAGGGAAAATGGTTTCGGAGAACCGAATTCAAAGTCCCTCTGAGTACACTATCTTTTAGAAACACCTCTTTCCTTAGATTCCATGCTTGCTAGGCGATCCTATCATCTTGATTCATGATTGACTTGATAGAAATATTCCTGCAGCAGGCTGTGTTACTTTCTGCAATAGACTGGTTGCCAACCAAGGCTATGGGACTTAAGATGTTCCACAATCTAACCCATTGCTAGGGATAGAGCAGGGGGTTTCATACTTTTCCCAACTGCATTTGCAAACTGAATGGAGCAAGCTAAAGTGGAATTCGAACGTGAAAAAAGAAAGAAAGCATGAATGATAGGAAGAAAGAAGGGGGAGATTCAAGCGACAATAAAGGTCTCGTGCGTTTAACGTTTGTTTCAATTGTGAATATATTCATTTGTATCCGCTTACTTCTTTAAGTAGTGATCTGCATTTATTTATTTTTTTATTGTTATTGCTATATTTTGTCAAAACTCGAATATTTACTGATTCAATAGGGGAATTTCCGCGGATATATTATAATCGTGGGACTCAAATGGTTTTTAATTCAATAATTATAGTAAGAATTATGATTGAGCCGAAAATTCAAATAGGAAAATCATTAAATTTTCAAAGATACTGATAGTTACTTTTATTTTATTTCCTTTGGTTTCTGGTGCATACTCATTTCTTTCCGGATCCTTTCCGGGTCCCGACCATCGACCTAATGTCAGGAATGGCATCATAACATTTTTCACTGTGTAATTTTGAAAAAAAAAATCACACATATTTTACATAGATAAAGCCCTTCGCAAGGTGCGGGCTGTACTCGTGAGGACAATTTCTTTTGTATTTCTTTAAGGCATGGGCTTCCAGGAATCCCTTCAATGAGTCTATTGGAATCATTTCCAGTCAATCGGCGGACTTCAACTACAACTGGAATTCTTGATGTTCTGATGTGCTACATTTTTTAGATTTCGATTTCAAGGTCCTTGTATTCTGATAGCTTTTTGAAGATCTTCAAAGATACATTGCAGTCTGCAGGGACTGCCATATCAATAAGGAGGCACTTTTTTTTCTATGCGGCCTCTAATCACGATGTCTGGGCGATTGGCTTCGATTTGTTTTGTCAGTGTGTATTGGGAAATTATTCTTCTTATTATTGATACGGTAAAAGGAATCTTCATTTTAATTTACCAGTGACATTCATCGGTAACAGCTGATCCATAATACCTAATTATGGCTCAAAATATTCCTATCATTAACGAACTGGAATCTACAAAAGAAAGAGATATAAGTGAATGCAAATACCAGTGATGGCAAAACACTACTTAGGAAAATTAATATTAAGACCAGAGAGAGTATAAACGTAAATGAAAAGACCATGAATGTTTTGTATCTTTTATTTTGCTATATTTCATGTTCTTCGTTTTAAGTTTAGCTGAAATGATTGATTTTTATATACAGTGTAACCCGGATATAAAAGAGTTGTTGGGACCGGAGAAGAAGTCTCTTATATCCGGGTTTGGTCTATTATATATACATTAACACAGGATCTAATTTGGGGCCAGAGAAAATCTATCTTATATCCGGGTTTCTCTTATATCCGGGTCTCTTATATCCGGGTTACACTGTATACAGTAATATTTTCCGCTATAGCTAAACGGATTTTGCAAAGTTTTGTAAAGTATTGATAGCCTGCTATAAGCAATATCTAAATACATTAAAAACATTCATCCGACGTATTCTTCTTTATATGCCGTGTTTAATCTGCACGTAGGCGATCATGGCTCTTCACAACTTCCTGCCCCCCTTGTAGCTATTAATAAACTTTGTCTTTCTGTTATTTCTCCCAAACCCTGTTCCGCCATCCATTTACTCAAGCTCACTAACTATGTTATGCGTTGTTTTCCTATGCACTTCTTGACCTCTGTCATGTGAGTTACAGAATTTCCAAGGCCCCACCCTTCCTCCTTATGTGCACCAGAAACATCAATTATCTCTTCCTGATGTTAAGTATTAGTTTCCTTTTTGTTTCCATTTTCTTTAAAATTTTGTTGTTGTCCATATATGTTGCTGAAATGGGTTTCTCTTTGATCTGCCTGTGCGTCTTTTGTACTCTCAAATATGTTATAAAATAATAAAGTATAATATAATTCTGCAAAATGGCTTAATGTTTGTCTCCCGTTGTTATCATAGTAGAGAAATACGAAGCTTATTTTGTTGTTGATAACCGTCACTTTATTCAGGAGAGGCTGTTATTGGTCTAACAAAGGACTGTTTTCTTATTTTACCATTTTAAACAGCACAGATCTAAGCACCCCGCCAAAAAAGCATACACCCTGGTAAGGTAGGAATACTGGACATTCTAAACTGCTTCTTTTTTGCGAAATTCCCGTTTCTGAATGTATTCATTAGTTTATATCGGAGTAAGTTAGACAAATGGACAACATCCGTGTGTGACGTGTACTTAATTGGTCGCATGGTTTCATGACGTGTCTTTTATTCAATTAACTATGTCATATTGTTGCGAGGGGTCTTTTGATTATTCCAGCTATGACCCTATTTGATCTGGCCGCCTTACTGAATTTATCAGCATTGCACTAATGTAATTTTAGCTAAAAGTCTCTCTAGAAGTTAAACGGAAACTATGAATAATTAAATATCGATTTAAAGTTTCTTGTACTTTAATTAAATTGGCTTAATTTTCTATGAATTTCATTTCCTGTTATAAATTGGCTTAAGCAAGAAGCTCATCCATTCATCCATTATATATGAAAATTGAGTAGATAATCTCCGATTCTGTGTGAGATACACTTGAAAATTATCATAGAACTTTGGTTAATAAGTTCACCTTTGCAAATCATTGCTCGTCTAGAGTATCTTCGTTTTTTCTTACTGATTCATTAGTTGCAGCATTGTACACTTTATAACGCGGTGAAACCAATATCAAGGAGAAAGTGGAATTGACGAGCCAGGTTCAAATTCTGGACTAATTTGTTACGTTCACTTTCTGCCAACACCCCAAAACAGTCTCTCTTAAACTGTGTTCTTGGAACCCTGGGGTTTCGTCAATGGTTGCTAGGGGTTCTGGGTGAGACAGTGGTAAACAAACTAATGCATAATTTTAATTTTATTTACGTAATTTTACTATATATATATACAGCGTATTCTTGGCAAATCCATGGTTAATATAAAGGTTATTAATGAAAAATAATATAAGAACGTTTTCATGTACAGTTAATTTCATAATTAAATTCAATAAATTTAATCTGATATTTTAAATATGCTTGCTTTAATATTCGCTATGGTTCAGAGCCCTTACTATTTACATTGAGCTCCTTGATAAAATCCGAAGAAAGAATCAGCAATATTATTGCTTCTGATCTAGCATCTCGGCTTCAGTCATTTTCCCACCTCTGTAAGGTTGCCTGTTTGCACCTTTTGTATTAATATTTTCATGTTAATTTTTCGGATGAGCTCTTCGCTATGGTTAAATTAGGACTTTCATAGAGACATTGAGGTATTATGGTGGGTGTAGTAATAATGCGTTGTTTTGCACTTAGAAATATTGTGGTATGTTTGAGTCAGTGACTGTTGCTAGCTAAGTTTAAATTTAAGACTGAAGAAGACCGTCCGTTTCACCATTCCCATTTTAGCCTTGTGCCACATTTTGTATTTTTTTACAAATACATGTCGCTCTTCGCTATGGTACCGAGACTTTTTGAATTTGAACTCAGTCATAGTCTGGCGCCAAGTTCCCATCAATTTAGAGTTGAGCTGGCTAGATGTAGCTGTAAGTTCTATGATAAGTTTTTTTCTCGCACTTCTCAATTGTGGCACTCCCTTCCCGCTCCATGCTATCCAGCCAACATTAACCTGCAAAAATTTAAATGAAATGTCAATCGCTATCTACTGTCCTGATTAACCTTTTACTCTTCCCGCTCATTATTAATATCTCTGTTCCTAATTCCTGTAACCCCTTGTGTTTTAGTGGCTTTACTGCCTTGGATGCGGTGATATCCTATTAAAAAATAAAAGAAAAAAGCATGTTTAATCTGTGGAGGTAAAAAAAAAATATAGTTAATGAGATTTCCTTAAAGTCCAACGTGAATTATGTTTCATTAAAACTACTTTAACGTTGATAATACAAAGTTTAAAGTCTACATAACATTTCGTTTACAATTGTTAGCGGGACGGGAAGTGATGGCTCCGAAGTTCTGCCAAATTAATTATTAATTGTAATAAGTAATTAGTAAAGAAAAAATATACTAAGGAAAAGAAAATTCCCATTTCGTGCAAAATTAATTATTTGTGAATCATTACATTTTTCTACGAAATCAAATTGAAAGTAAATATCTTCGTTCCCATTGGAATAACAAGTGTTGATATAGGCCTCCATTTCTGTGCGAAAGATGCAATATGACATGGTCTTTAATAAAGAAGGCATGGGATCAGTTTTAACAAAGTTATAATTGATAACGAATTGGAACTCACTCTATATTTTGCATCAGCTTTTTTTGCCTAATGTTGTAAGATGCTATAAAATCAAATAAAACATAACCTTAAACTCGAGTTAGGTTCCTAAATAGCTTCGTCAGTTTTAGATTCTCATCTGAATCCCAGGCTCGGCGTCAAACTTTTGGGAAATGTTTTAACTATTCTGTATACAAACGTTTTCTTTCTTATTGACTAAAATGTCTTCAGACGAATAAATTATTTAAATATTAAAGAGGGAGATACTTAAATCGGATCTTTTTGACGGGCGAAAAATATCGCAGAGCTTTACCAAATTAAAGTAACCCTGAACACCTCTAGCAACCACAACAACACTAAAAATGGGCAGCGTATGTGAGTTTTCATGTGGCATCTGTCGTTCTCAAGAGACCTTGGATCTTCGCCCAACGAGTTATGCCTACTGATGGCAGTGCAGCATCTGTTATGGCTGTAGAGGTCTGCATAATTGCAGCGAATGCATGTGAAGACGTTCTCCCCTGATATTGTGTTGTTTTCCTTCTGTCGAGCACGCTTCTCCCCGTCGAGTCACCAGCGTGAGCGATCGTTGTCTTCCCACCTCTCGATGTCCATAGTCACTCATCTTCCTTTTGCAGACGTCATTCAAGCGAAGATAAGGTCACCCTCGTCTCCTCTTGCACATGTAAGTAAAAGAGAAAATAATGGTATAATCACGTTCTTAATAAGCCATCCAACCAAAAGGAAATGTTGGAAAGGAAACTACAATAAATGTATTTAGAATTCTAATATCTGGAAATTATTGTTGATGTATTTTTATTTGGTATGTTTTGTAATCCCTGTAAATGTTTTTATTATTATTATTATTATTATTATTATTATTATTATTATTATTATTATTTCATTTAATTTATGGTGTGTACACATTTCGTTCCGGGTCCCGTTCAGAGACGAAAGGTTAAAAATGGCATCATGACATTTTCCACTGAACAATTAACCTCACCCGCCACCCCCCCCAAAAAAAACCAAACATATTTTACATAGATAAAGCCCTTCGTAAGGTGTGTACTAGTGAGAACAATTTTTTGTATTTCTTTAACGCATGGGCTTCCAGGAATCCCTTCAATGAGTCTACTGGAATTTTTTCCAACCAATCCGAGTGTTCCAACTACAACAGGGATTGTTGATATTTCCATGTGCCACATTTTTGAGATTTCGATTTCATGGTCTTTGTATTTTGATACCTTTTTGAAGATCTTCAAAGATACATTGCAGTCTGCAGGGACTGACATATCAATAAGGAGGCATTTTGTTTTGTTTGCGGTCTCTAATAACAATGTCTGAACGGTCAGATTTAATTGTTCTGACTGTGTGTATTGTGTAGCCCCATACAATTGTAACTGGTCCTATCTCCGTAACCGGGTCAGGGTGGTGTTCATCCCAGTTTCTTTCAGTATCCTTCCTGTAGCAGATTTGCCAGTGCAGATATTGGCCCACTCCCTCATGAAGTGTTTTATATTCAGTGGGTGCCAATACCGTGCAACAAAATGATCGTTTCTGGATATTTATTACAGAATCTGTATTTTGGGCTAACACAATATTTCTAGTATGTGTGCTTGATAGTTTCTAGTTAACAAGCACTGGTCCTGTGCATTTAGGATAAAACCTTCAGTTTCAGCTTTTAACCCTGCACTACGTAGCCACTGATTGGTACGGGGTTTGTCTAGACTAGCTTGTTTGGTACGGGCAGAGTATCGGCCATGAAGCGGATTGTCTTGCTATTGTTTCTGTATCTGGTCGCTTGCATTTGTCCTTGCTTTCTTTTTGGTTTATTTTGCAGCTTCAGTCGGTGTATTGTGCTTTATTTGTATTTCTGCACCCATTTGAAACTCCATTTTGAAATTGTTGGCTTCCTTTTTTACGGAATAAAGACGCTTACTACTTTCATGTTCTTTGACACATTTTATCCAGTCTTCTGTAGTTTCCAGGAATCTTTGAAGTCGAATTGTTGTAGTTTTGCAGGACAGTTCTAGTTGAACTAATCCTCTGCCTCCTTCGGATCTGGGCACATGCAGACGATCAACATCAGCTTTGGGATGATGTCTGCGGTACCAAGTGAGACACTTTCTCGTTTTATAGTCCATTCGCTTAACGTCAGCTATGGTCCAGTTCAAGGATGTTAAAGCTGTATTGCCCCACAGGGACAGCCAAGGGGTTTAGGGCTGATATTCTTTTTTTATAATTCAGCTCGGTATTTTGTACCAGACACACGCGCGTATAGTACTCCTTTCTTACCTTCTCCTTCATTTGGATATGTTGTATACCATCTCCTTCGCTAATTCCTAGGTACTTAAAGGCTTCACGTTGTTCCAGTTCCCTAATCTTTGTGACAAAGTCTAAATCTATCTAGGGTGTTTCTGTAATTCTCACTTTCTTGAATGTTAATTTTGCACATTTATCAAATCCGAAATCCATACCTATATCGTCACTGAAACATTTTTCAATATTGAGGAGGCCCTTCAACTCATCCATTTAGAGTTGGTGATTGAATACGTTTTGTTTAGTTTGTAACTATAGCTACTGTTGTTTAAGATTAAGAATAAACAAAACAAAAAGGATGACAAGGAGTCTTTTTGAAAGTTTCCGTCTCGGATATTCAGACGGTGCGAGATGGCAATTCCTCTGGTGTGATTCAGGTATAGTGTAGTGTTCTACATTCCCATGCTGTGCTTAAGGAAATTTACTACCACAGGGGAAACTTTGAATATTTCCAAAGTCTTAAGTATCAGAGGCTTTACGATAATCAAGCCACGTTGCGCTAAGATTTCTACATCGTCACCTGCAATTTTCCAGGATCATTTTGTTTATCAGTAGTTGATCTTTGCAGCCATATGAACCTTGGTGTCAGGGCGTGTATAAATAAAACCCGCTCGGTTGAGGTAGGAACTCTTCAGTAGACAGCAAACCTGGTGACGAAGACGAGATAATTTGACAAGCTTCGAATTAACAGCAAAGGGAAAAAAGTACTCGAATTCAACAACAACACGAGTAACAAACTTCGAAAATAACAAATTCTTTCGAAAGAAATGGCTCTCTCTATGCCAACAATAGAGCCCCTAGACTGGGAAGACTCCAACCAGGAGCAAGCATGGAGAGAATGGAGTGAACATATCGAAGACGCATTTACAGCGTTTGATATAACAGATGATAAATGACAACTATCACTCTTTCGATTTTACGGGGGAAAGAAACTGAAAGATATGCTCAAAACCTTAACACCGGAGATACCACGAGGCCAAGTAGAGCCTACATACAAAACAACAAAAATAGCACTGGATGAATATTTCATCCAGAAAACAAACAAAGTCTTTGAAAGACATAAATTCAGGATGCTTAGTCAAGAAAACGGGGAGTCAACACATGATTATGTCACCCGTCTACGCATACAAGGAGTAAAATGCAACTTTGGCGAATACAACCTGGATAAGGCTATAGTGGACCAATTAATAGAAAAATGCTCGTCAAGCAAATTACGCCGTGCGTATTTGAAAGAAACTGATTTAACAGTAGAGGAAGCACTTCAAAGAGCATTCATATTTGAATCCACTGAAACACAAGCTAAAAAAATAAAAGAGAATGAAAGAGAGCACTCAGATATCCACAAAATTACAACCAATTACACGCAACAACAACAACGAGATAACAGTGGGTATAGGAAACTATCCAGGGACAACAACCCATTAAAAACAGTTACAAAATGCTACGGGTGTGATGGCTCCGACCACACACACGGTCAAAAAAAATGCCCAGCATTTGGGAAAAAATGTAACTACTGTGGAGTTATAAATCACTTCGAAAAAAACATGCTTAAAAAAAAAGGAATAGTGGTAAAGGGAAAACGAAGATGTCAGACGACCAACCAGTATCGACGAATCCGAATAATTCAGACAGCCAGGCATTCGTTTTTCAGGCGAAACCTATTCATTCAGCAGATAGAGAAATTGACCATATTGACGACGTACCAGTCGGAATATTAATAAATTCTGGAGCAGACATCAACCTTATCGACGGCAAAACGTTCAAAGAAATCCTTAAAGTACGGCCAAACTTAACATTAAAAGAAACAAATTGTAAACCAAAAGCCTATGGGAATATACCGATACCACTAAGAGGAGAATTTTTCGCAACGCTGACGAATGGGCCCAGAAGAAAAGCCCACAAAGTATTCGTTACAAAGGCATATCAAGGTGGTAACATATTAAGTAAGCGGGCCAGCATTGAATTAGGGTTTATCACCACCCCACAGGTGAAATCGATTACAACAAAAAATATCCCGAAATCAACAAAAGAAATTCTAGATCGACACCTATCCTCGTTGGAAGCATTAGAAAGAATGAAAAAATTTCCAACTTAAAATTAGAATAGACGACAAAGTTATACCTGTTGCATAACCGCCAAGACGGACACCATTTCATATCCAACAAGCAGTAGAGGAAAAAATCAAGGAAATGCTAGAAAATGATATCATCGAAAGAGTGGAAGGACCCACTCCGTGGGTCTCGCCGTTAGTAGCAGTACCGAAACCAAACGGAGAAATTAGAATATGTGCCGATTTACGCGTAGCAAATAAAGCAGTGAAACGCACCCGCTATCAAATACCAACAGTTGAACAGTTACTGAGTGAAATTGGCAATGCAAACGTTTTCTCAAAAATCGACCTAAACTCTTATTACCACCAAATAGAACTGGATCCTAAATCTAGAGACATCACTACCTTTCCATGCAACACCGGAATCTACCGATATAATGTACTGGTTATGGGCATTACATCCGCAGCCGAAGAAGGGCAACGATTGCTTCAACAAATCCTTCAGAAAATCCCTAACTGCTGCAATGGGGCAGACGACATTCTAATCTGGGGCAAAGACACAAGAGAACATAACAGAACCCTAGATATGGTATTGAAAGAAAACAACCTCACAATTGCAGAGCACAAAAGTATATTCCATAGTGAAGAAATCGAATTCTATGGTTTTATAGTGTCCAATACAGGGATCAGACCGACTGACTCGAAAATAAAAGCAATCAGAAATTTCAAAAACCCTGAGAACGTCCAGGATATACGTAGTTTCTTAGGTCTAATCAATTACCTCGCAAAGTTTATTCCACGACTGGCAACACTGAGCGAACCATTAAAAAAGTTAACGCGAGCAAACATGGAATGGCGGTGGACGGAGGAAGAAGAATCTTGTGTTCTCATGCTGAAGAAGGCAGTCATTCAGAGCAAATCGCTCATGCACTTTGATCCAAAACTTCAAACATCTGTTATAGTAGATGCCAGTCCCGTGGGACTAGGACCAATACTTTGCCAAAACAAACAAGGGATACTCATCCCCATCAGCTATGCACCCAGAACTTTAACCGAAGGCGAACGCCGATACTGTCAATTAGAAAAAGAAGCCCTAGCAATTGTATGGGCTTGCGAAAAATTCCACTTTTACCTTTATGGAAAGAACTTTCTTATAATGACCGACCATCAAGCATTAACAACTATCTTCAATCCTAAAGGTAACCCCTCCGCGTGAATTTTGCGATGGATTTTACGCCTACAACAATATGATTATACAATAAAACACATTAACGGTAAAGATAACCCGGCGGACATACTCTCTCGGCAACCCGAAGAAGAGATTGCCGAAGGATTTATCAACACGGTTGTAGCTAACAGCATTCCAAAATCAATCACCTTATCGGAAATAATGGAGGAATCTCAGCGGGATTCAACCGTCACAGCAGTGAAAAAGGCAATACAACAAAACGACTGGACCAATAAGTTAACGGAACCCTTTAAACACGTGAGGAATGAACTGACAACAAAACGAGGCATAGTTAAAAGCAGAGCCAGAATCATCATACCCCCAAACCTACAGAAACGAATCCTGAAATTGGCGCATGAGACACATATGGGGATAATGAAAACAAAAGGCCTGCTTAGAACTAAGGTATGGTGGCCCAATATAGACAAAGACATAGTGGCTGCCATAAGCTGATGTATCCCGTGCAAAACATTAGACCCGAAGGGAAGCCACCGTTCGGTGCATATGGCTGAAATGAAAGGACTCTGGAAAATACTCCACGTAGACATCTGTGGGCCTTTCCCTAGCGGGGATTATGTAATCGGAATAATCGATGCGGGATCAAGATGGCCTGAGTCATTTGTTACCAAATCCACTCGGGCTGATCCAATCATATCGACAATCCAAAGGCGTTTCTATACACATGACATTCCATCGATTATCATTTCAGATAATGGACCCCAGTTCATATCCTCAGAGTTTAAGTGCTTCTGCAATGAATGGGGTATCCAGCACCGAAAGGTAACCCCTTATCATCCCCAAGCTAAGGAAGAGATAGAGCGGTTCTTCGCAACCATGTTGAAAGCGATTTGGGCGATGAACACAGAAGGAAAGGACTGGAGAAAACATCTAGAAAAATTCCTAATGTATTACCGAAATAGTTCACATGCCATGACGGGAGAAACTCCAGCTAAGCTACTCATGGGTAGTAAACATCACCATACCAGGATTACAAAAGAGGCCTGAAAACCAAGCTTGGAGAACAGCACAGCAAAAGGACAAAAAAGGAAAAGATAGATTGAAAGATCGCACAGATCAGAAAAATAAAGCTAAACAAACTAACATAGAACCCGGAGATGTCATACTACTTAAACAAAGTAAACACAACAAGCTAACGCCAGTTTACCACCCAACACCATGGAGAGTAAAAGAACGCAGAGGCGAATCTGCAATTATAACGCGAGGTGACAAACTTATTTTACGACACACATCACAAATGAAAAGAATTCCCGAAGACAGGACTTGCCAACAACCAAGGGATGACGACTTCCCTTTCAAGGACGACCTTTGGGGGGGGGGCAGAAAAATATAGAACATGAGAGAAGAAAGCGAGGACGAGGAGAAGGAAGAAGCAGATATGCATATAGCCCTCAGACGAACAAAACGTCAAATAAGAAAACCCCAAAGGTATGCAGGCAGCATTTCGGAAGAAGAGGGAAACAATCTGAATACAAAGGAGAGAGCAGATGTGATGTCCGCACGAGTATAAATAGAACCCGCTCGGTTGAGGTAGGAACTCTTCAGTAGACAGCAAATGAACCTCTCCTGAATCCCTTCTGTTCCAATGGAAGAATGTCGTTTGCTTCGAAAAAATTAAGTACGGTTTTTCAGGACAGACGTGACCAACTTATACGTGATGGAGAGACATGTTATGTTATTGGCATATAATTTTCGGATCGTCTGTTTCACTCGTTCTTTTGGCATGAGATATGTTATACCTTCAGTGATCCATTCTGGGATTTCATTGGGATTATTTACAAACGTTGATAGAGTTTTTGCAAGGATTTATAGAATGATGAGAGATGATAGCCATAAATTGGTCACCTTATCATTTCCTGGGGATTTCCATTTTTGGGATTTCATTAGAGCTTGTCTAACATTAATTGTGGTTATATGTTCACACTCTTGCAGAGGTGTATCCAGCATTCGTTCTTCTTCACGTTGGATCCATTCTGCATTTCGGTTATATTCTGGGCGGCTCTAAATATTCTCCAAACATTTCTGCACATTGGCAACAGATGGTGGCGTTTCGACATGTATAGGTGCTTTTCCAATTTCCCTATAAAAATTCTTAAGATCGCTTTGGTACATTTTATTTTGGCGATAGAACCTACAACGTTTTTCGTATCGTTTTGTTCTCTGTGCCTTTAACTGAAGTTTCTGTTTGAGCATTTCCTTGATTGATGGAATTTAAATTAAAAATATACGGAATAACGATACATAAATTTTGACATATCAAGAACAGTTTTGAAGGAAAAACGTATATCAAAGTGGAAAGTGTTTTCTATTGACGTGTTTCGTCCTAGTTATATATATATAATATTTTTAATATTACAAACAACAACATTTTCTGATATTGCTGATTACATCGATAATGGTGTCTTCACACAGTGTAAGAAGTCATTATTGGTTGAAACAGCAGTAGCAGAAAAGGTTCTTTTTTATGAAATTTAAAATATTAAATAACTCTACATTTTCAATTGATTGAACTATACACTGTGCACTTTTAAAAAAAATATAATCGTTTCCTAGACAAAATATGCTTTCTTGTTTGTAAAGATATATATATATATATATATATATATATATATATATATATATATATATATATATATATATATATATGTGTGTGTGTGGATGTGGATGGGAATGTTTTTTTAATTTCCGAACATGGTCAGCATATACTCTGTGGTCATGTTTATAACTGATATATATATATATATATATATATATATATATGTCGCCAAGAAATGTATACACTCTTCCGGTATATCTTCGGACATTTAAAAATATGCATATTTTTCTCACTGAAACCCTTCTTTAAATCTTCTCTCTGTTAAAGGTTAATGCCCCCTCCATCTTTAGACCTCTCAGCCCCTCTCTCGTCTGTTACCCCTCTATATAGATCTCATGTCCTCCCACACTCTCACACATATACTCTTACTAAACTTTTCCTGGAGTTGTTTTTTCTGTTTTCTTTTTGAATCTGTAGGTCTGAGGAATTGGATCGTTCTTACGATTCCAATGGAATAAATTATGCCCATGGAATATTAGTGTTCAAATCTTTTCATTATATCCTTACTCTGTCCTGGACATTGAGTTCTACCTGGATCATATCCTCTTGGAATTAATTTTATACACGTATGTATATATAATTGCATATGTATGTGTATATTTGCCACTAATATTGTTTATATATATATATATATATATATATATATATATATATATATATATATATATATATATATATATATATATATATATCGTTATCTCATATATTATATTTATATATATATTTGTGTATGTGTGTGTATGTATGTAAGAAAGAAACAGAAAGAGAGAGAGGGGAGGTAAATAGGTAAAAGTAATAGTTGAGATGAAAGAAAGTAGGAATGTTTCTATGGAAATAGATGCATGTCTACGTGATGAGTAGATATATCTTTTTTTTTCTCCCGAAAATTGGCCAGAGGAACAAGAAAGTATGAGGAGGACATGAACCAAGACTGAAGGAGATAAAAGAAAACGGTAACGGTAAAGAAAATCATTCTTTCTTTTTTGCATCATCAGATATCCTATTTGGTTGTGGAAACAGAATGAGAATCGAACATAATACAACGGGAAAGAACAGACATCAGATTACCATACTTATTGAATAAGAATTGTACTGTCTGGCACAAGGTCAAACTAATAGAGAAATCGATGAGGAAACGAAATCATTAATGTAGTTTACAAGAATTAGATATTTACAGTTATATTAGAACTCGCTGTCTATGCTGATGAAGTAATTATTTTGTAATCCTTAATCCCTTTTAAATAGTGGTGTGACCTTGTTAGGGACCAGAAAGAGAGGAATTGAGTTAAACAAATAGATTAACAGAATCAGTAATACAAACATATACAAACGAGAGTGTTACAGCAAGAATGTTCGGTTCGACTGTCAGAGCTGACTGCTGGAAACGATATTTATTTCTGCTTATTTACAGAAAATGTGGCACAAGGGCGAAAATGGGGATTGGGAAAAAGGACGGCCTTCTTCTGTCTTAAATTCAAAATTAGCGAGCCACAAACACTGACCCAATCGTACAAACAATATTCCTTAAACCAAAAAAAAAAACACATTTCTACGTACCATTCTTACTACATCCACCATAATACGCCATTGTCTCTATGAAAATCCTAACTAGTCCCCATATGTACAATTCATTGTCTGTGGAGGAGGGGAATAAAATAACAGTTTAAAAACTAGCCCCAATGAGTATTTACAATATGAGAATAATGTTAGTAATAAAAAATAAAAAAACACAATCCCTAAATGTGGCAGAAACATAAGTTAACTGGACGAAATCAATGCTGGACTATAAAAATATAAAACATTCATTCATCCCAAACATTCACACAGACATGCACTCAAACTTACACAGCAACAATTACGAAAAATACACCCGAAACGAAAAGCGCCTTGCATCCATCAACGAACTGGCATCACTGACCACATATCGAGGAAGAGAGTGGGGATTAAACTAAAGAAAATAAGGACTGAAATAATAGAGACCAATGAGCATACATACCCTAGCTAAGTTAACTGGAAAAAGGAAACTAAAAAGGAATCAAAACAACCTTAAACTAGCCTAATTACGCGAGGGATTGCCTAAGTTCAACCCAGGAAGAACAATATCCTGATGCCTAACCGGCATTAAAGTGCCACTCCAGGTCAGCCCCTTTCACTCGACACTATCGCGCAAGATTCATCCCCTTTTGCCAAATTCTGATGAAGTGAGCCCCCGATTTTCCTTTCCCATCTTGACTTTAACCTGATGCTTAAAGAACAAGATCACTTTGGAAGAAGTGAACTTCTCGCCTCCATAGAATTCCTTCTGACGTGTCGTCCAAATCACGACTCTCATAACCCTTAGCAAGCAAAAGAACACATATTGTTCAGCCTTCGTCAACGGCAATGACACATTGCTACAAACAGAACTGGCCTCAAGGACAAAGAACTTTCCTTGCAGCATGCGAATCATGAGGCCTTCAACAAACTTGCACAACGGCGCTACCACGCTGCAGTGAAAGAAGACGTGACCAGTGGTCTCGGCAGTTTGGAGAGTTCTCCAAGCCTGCTGAACATTATTGACTGTCACCATCTCATAACCACTGATTTCTTTGCTGACTTCGTGAATTTCGGCTCTGCTCGACACAAGAACCGAAACGTCATCAGCCGATGTGGTAGCACCAGATTGGAAAATTTCGCGTAGGACCGGATTCGTTTTTAACTTGCGAAGGAAAGGTTCCAATTCAACAACGTAAAGAAAAGGCGTAAGCGGACAACCTTGACGAATGGACCGAGACAATACGAAAGGCTTCGATTGTAGCACATTCACTTCCACCAGCGCACCGGTATCGCATACAGAAGTCGGATCCAAGTTCAAAAGTACGGCCCGAAACTGGCCGCCGAAAGGACAGCCTCCAGGAATAGATGGTCAACCCTTTCTTGGCCTTGGACTGATCACGCCTCTGGTGAAGCGTTAATGTATAGGTAACTGTTTCATCCAGTTACCTAAAATCAGTGCCAGCAAAGGAACAAAAATGTGCGATTGCCTCAAGTACACTTCATAGGGAAGACCATCTAATCCCGGAGATTTGTCTAGGCGAACCTGCTTCAGCGCTTCCCAGATTTCTGACTCTGTACTGGGATCCTCGCACCTAGCCGCTTCAGCCTACTCAAGGCAGGGAAAGACATCTAAATAGGTGTTGAACTGCGCAGGGCTCAGACCGGGCTCGTCGTTTGTATTCCCACTTTCCTCTGTACGCAATTTAGCTGCCATATTCGTTGCCTCCGAGGACATTCTTTTTAACCTATCCCGAACTACCAGAGCTTGATCCTTCTTGATAAGCAAGGAGGCCAACTTTGCCTTATCTAAGGCTATGTCCCCACTATCACGGGATTTGATCTCCCGGTCAACTTTTTGCACACAAGCCGTTTGCGCCACTAATCTATCTAGATTGAGCCGAAGACTATAATCAGCAGCAAACGTTCTAATTTTGGATTTTAAGTTATCCCACCAGGCATTCCTAACCACAGCCCCCGTAAGTTCCCTATGTATCATTAGTAGCAGCTGGTCCCGGAAATCTTGCTCACCAAATAATGATGAGTTTAATTTCCAGTAACCAGACCTCTTAATCTTAGGCTTATCTAAGTTTACTCGAACTCGGACGAGTCCATGATCCATATAAATATATAATGGAAACTTGGACACCCTAAGAGCCGTAGATCAACTCTCCTAACTAAGACTCAATCGAGGTAGCTAGAACGCACCTCTGTAGCCGAGCTGCCACACTACCTCCCGAGGGTGCTCATTCCGGTACTTATGACAAGATCAAACTTGAGGATAAAGTCCCGAAATGGTTTCACGTTCCGGTAGTTAGTACCCGAATTTGGCCGTATACGATCTATGTCGTGGTCAAGGACGGCATTCCAATCCTCCGCTAAAAATATCCGACGAGATGTCGAGAAAACAGCTCGATCTGCCGAAACAAAGCTGGATATTCAGAATGGACATTGGGCGCATAAACCTCAATGAGACGAAGAGCCTTATCATTTATGGTAACATCCAGTCTGCCCGTCGGATGTGCGAAGAGAAGAACACACGCAGCCTTCAAAGACTTGCTCACCAGCCAAGAGAGACCCCTCGACAGTATGCCCTCATAATCGCGAGAAGAAAAACGGGTCTCTTGCACGCAACATATATTCACCTCGAGACGCTAAAGATCATGTGAGAGCCACGCCCAGAAGACTCCGAACTCCGGCCTCGGGCATTCACACGAGCTAACCAGAGTGCCATGATGAAACCGATTAGGGTTGCTCTTCTGCAATGAACATGGCCGCGGTTAAGACACCGACGGCATGTCCCATCGATCGAGTGTCCATCTCAGTCTTTATGGTGCCATCAAGTGTCAGGCCGCCAATGTCCGATAGGGAACGCTAATCTTAAATCTCTGTACAGGGTGCGGTGAACAAAAACCGGGATCCTCCCTGAAAAAAAAATGACCAATTTTTTAGCTGAGGCCTCGTTAAAAAAGGACCAGAGGAGGAAAAGTTTCAAAAGCATCGTTAGCCTCCTCAATCATCTTCCAAATCTGTTGACCTCCTGCATCTGATCTTACGACTGTCAAGTGTTTTCGCGTTTGGGAAATTGTACGGATTTTCTACGTCCAGTCCATTGATTTTTTAAGGTTCATTAGTGTTTTTAATTCCTTGATTTTTTTCGCCTGAGATGTGGATTTTCCTGTTGTTCTTGTGACACCCTGCAGACGTTTTCGCCAGTATTGAAGATGGGTTTTAGTTTCTTTATTGAAAAAAAAAAATTCAAAAAATAAGTATAAAATAAAATAAAATCAAAACTAAAAAACAACAAAGAGTAAAGTAAAATTGAGGGGAGGGCAAAAAAGAAAGAAAAAAATTAAATTTTGGGCAAAAAGGTGAATAATATGAACGTAAGAAAATAAAAATTTAAAAGGAACTAAACGTGAATAATTGTTGAAAAAAAAGTTCTCAGATAGTTCCAGTAATGCGTCTGGCTTCAAATACCGGTCGTATGAGGTCTGCAGAAAAGGGAACTCTCCTCAGAGCTACCAAAGAGGAAAGCTCCGCTGACTGCTGGAAACTTTCCTCTCTAAAAAGCAGGACCTGCAACTATTTATAGTTATGCGTGCGTGGGTAAATTACCATAACAAATAGTAAGTCTGATCGGATCGATGATGTCAAATTGGTAGCTGATCTAAAATAAAAATCTCCTACAATCTGTTGTTAACTCGAACAAGGAAAGATTTTTATTTTATTTTAATGCCTACAAAACGAAAAAGCTCTCTTAATTACTTGAGAGAACCATTTTTCCTTCCTCGGCCTGACTGATGCTACCCATCAGGAGAGTGATTCCTTGCACCATCTCGAACTAAAGTTTTCCACTAACATAAAGTGGAAAATTATATTGAATTAATTGTTAGTTCTGCTGCTAGGCACGTTGATCCACTGTGTCGTGCTAGAAAATCTTTCTTACCAGAATCTTACACCATTATAAATCTACCATTCGTCCATGCAATGAATATTGCTATCACATGGTGCATCTGTATGTATTTAGGGATACCTGATAAAATCCAAAGAATCTGTAATGTTATCGGTCCTGACATGACATCTCGGCTTCAGTCACATTCCCACCGCTGTAACTTAGCTCCCCTGTAGCTTGGAGAATCAGATACTCACAGAACAGATTGAAGAAAAGAGAGACATACTAAGTGATCTTGAATAAATGGATAACGGAAAATTTTTAGGAGAAAGAGCTAGAAGATAGAAATTATTAAGGACATGAAATGGTGGAGAACCATGATCGCCAATATCCTGCGGAATACGTCACATAAAGAAGAAGACTAGTAAGGTTTCATCAGTATTTACATTAGTCGGACTATTGTCCTCATCTTTGTCGCCATATTTGTCACAACGTTTCGGCCTTCTTCAGGTGGTTGGAATTTCAAACCGAACCCTTTATTTCGATCACTGGGGTAGACTGTTCTAGTTCCACGTGCCATGTTTGATGGATGTCAGTTATCAGTTATCTCCTGGTAATTTTCCCTCTGAAAGTCTCCACTGCCTGAACCGGGTATTGAACTCACACTGACAGGCCCAAAGAAGAAGGCCGGAGCGTACAACGGCCGAAACGTTGTGACAAATATGGCGACAAAGATGAGGACAATAGTCCGACTAATGTAAATACTGTACATAATACCTCATCTCAAAAATATAGACAGGGTTTCATCATCTTAAAATTGAAATGGCTAGATATAACCGTAAGTTTTATGCTAACAGTTTCTTCTCTTGCACTTCTTGCTTGTGGAACTCTTTTACGGTTTCTTGATTTCCAGTCAACTTTGATCTTCAAGAATTTAAATGAAATATCATTTGTTAACTTCTCTCTACTTAATACATGTTCTTTTATTGTTCTCTCTCCTTAATAATATATTTTCTCATATTCTCTAACACACAGTAAACCACTGCGTCTTAGTGGATTTATTGCCTTGCTTGGGATGAAATTATTAAAAAGAAAATTAGGAGTTTTTGTGCAGATGTTTTAGATCCTGAGTTATACCGATATCGGAAGTGCGGGGCAACTATTTTTTTACCTACTACATATATATATATATATATATATATATATATATATATATATAACTTTTTACGACTTCTGTAACTTAGTTATCTTCTATTTTATACCCACCCGCTCGATGCATGTGTTAAAGCAGAAGGCGCTGTCGTTACCAACGTATTATGTTCCACCCAAACAAAGAATTTGTAAAAAAATGTCTTCCACTACTTAATACACCACCACCAACATTACATTTTATCGGGCAACGACCGTGGTGTTTAATCTGATACAAAGCCACATGAGTAAATGGCAAGGAAAACACAAAATCTCTAGTTATGCAGCATGAGAGTAATTAATTCCTCATATTCATTCTTTCTTGTTCTTCATTGATATTGTAGGCATTTTTTCTGTTCCTTGGTAACATGGCACGCCTGCTTTATAGATCAGAAAGTTCTCTATCTATTCGCCCTCCCACATAGACGAAATGTGTCACAGAGCTTATTTTAAAAAATGAAGTCCTTACGCATTTGACAGTTCCATCGGCGCGTTTCCGCAGGTGTCAGTCTATTCCTACCAAACCCACCCCGTGATTGGAAAAGAGATATTCTGACTGGGATACGGATCTATGTGGAACCAGGCATCTCGTAAGTATTCTTGAGAATTTAGTCAGAATTCACAGACATGTTCGTTTACGAGTAAATACCGAAATTACAATGGACAGTGCAAGTGTTATATATAGACATTTTTCAGAATGATAGTAATAAAAAACAAAATGCCGATAACAATCAGAACGAGGCAACGTTTATTTAGGGGACATATAATAAGGTATGAAATTATATCGATCCCTCGTTAAGGATTCTGGGAAAATGGCCGGTCCCATTTACCGCTCCAATATATACCCTACTCTTCCTTCTATCCTGTCCGTTTAAAAAAGCGACAGCTGGTCGGAAAGGGAGTACTCCTGTCATATATTGGCAAGAGCTGCCCAGTCTTCAAATTCTAGTCTCGATAGTGTCCAAAAGCGTCTTGTGGGCGATGAATTATTTCCACCCTGGAAGACACTTCCCACAAAATACTATTTCCTTAAAAAGAGATCAGACGAATTGCATCTCTTAGTTCCATCAGTTCTAACCTTCATGGCTAAGACCTGCTTTGCCACGTCCATTGTAGCGAACCACCGCACATGCCCTTCGAGATGTAAGTTTACTTCGGGCAGCTTCTTTCCACGAATCGCTACTTTGTGGAACAGACCCCTAAAATGATGCGTCCCCGATTTCTACAATCCTAACCTATTCAAGTCTAGGGTTAGCCATCATCTTCTCCCATACGCTCATAAAATGTGCCTTCTACCTCTTATTATGTAACCTCTATCACGAGGGGTTATTAGTTGTTACACAGTGTGAACATTAATGTAAAAGAAAAAAGGTTGGAGAATTTAACTACAAACATTTTTGGCAATATGTATTCACCTGAACAAGACCCAGACGCTACTCGAGATTGAGTATTACACACTAAGAAATAATAGAGGACACATCAAATATATTAAAACAGTAGAAGTTAGCAGAAAGATGTGGAGAGTCATCATTGCTTACGTCCTGAAGTGAAATGTGAAGGGAAAATAAAGAAAGAGTCAAACATAAGTAGGACATTCCTAAACTTAAAAGAAAAGCACTTCACTGAAACAAACCGATTAGCAAAAATATTCAACAAAAATAACGTTAAAATCAATTACAGCTGCACAAAAAATATAACAGAAATAATAAATAAGCCACAAAAAATGACAACCTACAATAATGCAACCAAGGATCCTCAATGCAACTGCAGAAATAGAATATGTCCATCCAGGGAAATTGCCAACAAAGGAATACAATATATAAAGCCAAGGTAAGTGCAAACAACAGCACAATGTACTAAATCGGTGCCACTGAGGGTCCATTGAAGAAGAGAAAAGCAACCACAAACTTTCATTCTCCAAAAGAAAAGACTCGAACAGCATTACACTATCCACATACATATGGCATCTAAAAGACAATTATTACACCAAGAATAAACCAGAAAATATTGAAAAAAAGCACCTTTCTACAACAACATTACAAAGAAATGCCTATATATATTAAATAGCTCTTAGGAGCACTATTTTATTAACACCAGCAAATGTGATATCTTAATCTAGGTAAATTCTCAGTTGTCTTTAATTAAACTTTTATCCAAAATACACAATTTATATATATATATATATATATATATATATATATATATATATATATATATATATAAAAGTGGACATGGAAGTCAGCACTTAGAGGCGACAGTCTGTTTCATGCTAGTGCAAACGTCAGGCAACTCAAATTGCACTAGCATGAAACAGACTGTCGCCTCTAAGTGCTGACTTCCATGTCCACTTTTATATTTACACACGCTCTATCTCTGATATTGAGCCCTTTATCCCATAAATATAGCACACTTTAAGACTATATTTCTTCATATATATATATATATATATATATATATATATATATATATATATATATATATATATATATATATATATATATATACTGCATAAATGTCTACTTGGGAACTGATGACATCAGGAAGATCATTGAAAAACATAAACAACAACCAGGTGATAGCCTTCGGAGACACCCGCTTTCGTGTGAATGGCTGTGAAAGCGCACCGGTTCAAAACAACATTTATTTCACGAATTGATAGGAACTATTGGATTAAATCAAACAATCATCATGTAATACAGTAGCGCTGGGTTTTACGTAGAACACCAGTGTACCATAAACCCTGTCAAACGCCTTCGAGATATCTAGAGCCACAGCTCGAGCTTCGCCCTTATTATCAAGTGCTTGATTACATAAATCAGTAATGGCCACATCACAATACCATTTCTTTATATGATTGACCAACGACTATCGAACATGTCTGTTCAGTGAAGGGCTAATTCATTATAAGACATCAACTAACTTAAGTGAGATATTTATAGCTATTTGGCTAACAAGTTTCTAGTCATAAAATGAAACTCGCCTTTTTTTAATCCGCATCAGGTCTGGATTCTGACAACATTTACAGATCATTTACAAAGTAATTTCAAACGAATTTAGTCTTTCTATCTCCAAACAAGTTGAGTTTATTTAATTATTAGTTTTGTTTTCGCCTGTTTTGATCTTTGGAGGTTGGCCATCTACAAAGTAATTGCTATTTAATAGACCTTTCAAAAAGTGAATGTTAGCATTTTCTCCGTTAACGACACACTAATGCGCTTTTGTAATTTACGTGATAACAAAGCAAGTGTTATTTTAAGCGCATATTCTAAACCACGTAAAGATGGTATAAATTACTTTGAGTTGCAAAATTATTTCGCGACATCCGGACTTAACTACTTTACTGAGATTAAAATTTAATTTATTTAAATGCGTTTTCTCTCTGATTCCTAGCCTTACAAAGTAAGCTAACATCCAGGGAATAAATTTTCTGCTGACAAAACTCACCGTGTATTGTTATTTACTCATTTTAGTTTAGCTTAGTATAGTTCAAGCCCAACTTGGATGAATACTGGAATGTGCTGCGCCAATGTTGAATGTGGGAACAAAACCAACTACTTTCGTCCTGGGTATGACGATAAACTACATCCAGTAGCATCACCTCTGATCAGGAGGGTTTGAGGAACGTGAAGCCAACTCTTAATTGCTTTTGTGCCCAGGTTCACCGTGGCCCGGGGTAGTAGCACCTGTTGGGATCCCAGCTGTGGGAAAATAATGATCCGTAAATTTGGGGTCAAAACATGAAAATATAAAAATTCATTAGAAAAATTACCAGCAATACATTTTTATAGTAAAAAAAAAATACCAGAAATATAGACAGATACCAGCTGTACATTATTGGAAAAAGAAAATTCCAGCACTATATTTTTGGATAAAATATTACCAAAGATCGCAAGAATATAAAATTTTACCATTAAATGACCCATAAGACGTTTATATATCATTAAACAAACAAACTAAACCAACTACCTAGAAAATTTTTATTTTGAATTTTGTATTTTGCACCAACCTCTATCATAAGTGAAAAATTCGTACCTACTAAAGCCACAAGTTAACCCAGCAATTACGTTTACGGTGTGATCTGTGCACAGCGTGTGAGCTGTACAGAAAATTAGTTCCTCTTTTTGAGAGATTTGATTGTTAAATGTTTGTGAAAACCTCCTTTTTCAAAACCTGTCGTGAATATTTATGCAGATGATACAAATGTTTATGGGTGCACCTCCAATAATCTAGAGGACCAAAGTCTGGCAGTTGATCTCTTCTTTGGCCTAAATTCTGTGGTGGACAAAACTGGCTGGTCACATTCAATGCCTCAAAAACCAAACTTGTAACGTTACTTCATCACTGAGTAGCTCCTAAATTTCCTCTATCGCAATGCGTGGGTGTTCTCTCATGAAGACCACTTTGCCTATTGCAACTCACCCCAAACCTCAAGTGGAACTCGAACATACGATACTTTGCTGAAGATGCTGGAAAAAATGTCCGGTTTCAAGTACAGCTCAAGGAAGTACTTGATTCCTCCTGAATCAGATTAGACCGAAAATGAAGTATTGCTGCCAGATCTAGACTGGAGATGTCGGGTCGCCACTTTCCATTATTTATAGAGTTCAAATGTGCCTACGTGGCCTTGTGGGTGATGAATAGTTGTCCACCTTGAAATCCCTTTCCAACAGAGGAAACGTTGCAAGATTCTTACTACTCTATCGCTGTTTCCATAGAAAATATTTTTTAGTGTCACCAGTTCTAACCCTTACAGTTAAGACGTGCCACTTCGCGTACATTAGGTGAACCATCCGCATTCCCTTTCCATTCCATTAATGAGGAGTGACTTCCACTAGAATAACTTCTTCTCATGAAATGTTGCTTTGTGGAACAGAATTCCAGAAAGTTGCTTTCTCGACCCTTCTTAACTTGGTCAAGTCTAGGGTCAACCGTTATCTTTCACCCGTTATCCTCATACCGTTCTTGTAACAACCGCTTTTGCGTACCTCTATCTTAAGTGGCTCTTGGAAAGTGGCTTAAGCACAATCAAAACGAGTATCTTACAGACATCCCATAGACACCGGTTGAAAATGTTATGTTGGACATGGTAGAATACTTGAAGTATTCTTGGCAGCTTTTGATGTGAATGACTGGCTAGGTCTTTGCGATAATTATCTTTATTTTCTATTATTTACAAACGGTTAACCCAATGCAAGGCCCTGAAGCAACTCAAGGCAGAGGGTTACTGAATATGAGTGCAGTAGTGACGTTTTAGGAGGATGTAAGTGCAGGTTACGAGAATATCTAGGACATAGAGAGTCAACTGTTGACCTAAGTCCTGAAGAAGTTAAGATTGTTGCTTCTGAGAAAGCATGCTTTAAGCAACCTCTTCCATAAAGTAGCGGCTCTTGGGAAAAAGCTGAAAGAATAGAATTTCCTTTCTTACCACCGGAACACATGATTGACTGATCTGGTTTCACGGCTTATCAACCCCTTGCAGGTTATTTAAAGTCAGAACATTCTGTTTTACCTTGTAAGAATTTTAATTTGGGGTGTTCAGCATTAAATCGGTGCTACCTAGATGTCAAGTAGTACGCTTAAACTCATGTAGTCGTGGTACTAAGGGAAATAGCCCATCAGACCATTTGCTATGAGAATATATGTAGAGAAGATAAAGGGTAGTGACTTCATGTCGGTGGGAAAGTGACTGAAGTCGAGATGCCTAGTCAAGAATATCGAGATACGTAGGAGGAGTCCCAGACCAGCTATGGCAGTCGTATTCAGTGCTTCGAGGAATGGTAGACGTATAAATAGGCAAGATGGCTTCCGAGAAAAATTGTCTGGTACGACATAGCGAGCCAACTTTCCGAGTAGTAAACCTAGCAACATAATCACTACCGCTTAGGTGGAGAGAACTGGTGAGTCGCTCAGCGGCGCAGCTGCTCCATGACCACACCCAGTCATCCAACCTAGTGACAATGATGATGGTGGTGGTGTGATGATGATGATGATGATGATGATGATGATGATGATGATGATGATGATGATGACGACGACGACGACGAATTGAGAACAACAATAAAGAAGAAAGGGCATAGAGGTATTGAGTATATTTTTTTATAATACGCAGGAACTTGGGAATAAGTGTATTTTCGACTTGGTCATAAAACAATACCGTAAATCTCTCCTGGAAGGAATTTTAATTTTGATGCAAAGCAAACGGTACGTTTTAACAAGTTCTTCAACTTTAGTGCCACCAAATGTTATCGCATAAAAACATTAAATCGTTTTATTTTATTTTTTGTTTGTTTGTTTTTTGTAGGCACTGACAGCATGAACACGTTTTCCTCAAAACAGGCAGATCCCATACATACAAAATGTCTGATATTTACATGGCATATATACACAAACAACTGAACGATTAATCGTATGATATTGAAGATATTCTATTTCTAGCTGGGGTCACTTTGACACGACGCTGCACTCAAGGTACTCTATGAGGTCACTAGAACGCGGTGGACGCATGATAAACACAACACAACGACGTATTTGGTTAACAAAATGTAGGCCAGACTGAGATATGACTAAGGAACTGATTGGTGCCGCGTCATACTTTATTTATCGAGGATTTGTATTTCTCATGGTTAATGCGAGGAAAGGAAATGCTTTCTAAACTAACAGTATCCTTGTGTAATCGTTAATTTACGTGTCCAGTTATTTATATAATCAGTAAGTCAGTTGTGTGTATTTATATATGAATAGTTTTGCCTGCGTCAGTCATTTTATCCGTTTATTTGTTTTCTTCGTAAGGTGGGTGTAAGAGCATTTCTTCCGACACACAAAAAACACTCACATATCGAGTAGTGGAAAACGTTCATTCGATTTATTGAACAAGTTATTTATCTATATTTATCTATTTGTTTCACTCTCTTCAAATATTTTGCAGACATCTTCATAAATATTCTCAGAAAAAAAGTTCCAGTTTCCTTTTGCAGTCTTCCAGGGAAATTAAATTTTTATTTACAAAATTATATATAATGTTATATAATTTAAAGAAAAAAAGAATACATTTGGCATATAAATTTTTACAATCCCCATAAATGGCATTTCAAAAATTAAGTATTAATAAAATCTCTGTTTATATTTCTGAGATGAGTTATTGTTATTATTTACACTATTTACAATGTCCAGACTGCTGTCCTCATCTTTATTGTCATATTCACAACGTTTAGTCATGAAGAAGGCCGTTGTACGTTCCGGCCTTCTTCAGGACTTATCTATATTTCTGATATGAGGTACTGTAACTACTTACACTGTTTAAAATGTTCAGAGTGTTGTCCTTATCATTATTGTCATATTCACGACGTTTCGGCCATTGTACGCTCCAGCCTTATTCAGGATCTGTCTATATTTCTGAGATGTTGTAACGATTTACACTATTTACAATGTTCAGACTGTTGTCCTCATCTCTGTTGTCATATGTTTTATCCATTGTGCCCAGTGGATAAAAGCTTTGGTTGAAGTAAACGACTTGACCCAAAGATTTGTGAGGCCAATACATGACCACAGCAGAGGTGAGCAAAAACTTGAACAGTTCAGTTACTAAAAAGGAAATAACTGAAACTGAGATATCCGGAAGAGGCATGGCACGTTGAACTAGAACACTCTACCCCGATGGACTCAATAAAGAGTTTGGTTCGAAATTCCAATATCCTGTAGAAGGCTGCAGCGTATATCGACTGAAACGTCGTTAATATAACAAGAAAGATGAGGACAACAGCCCGAACAATGTAAATAGTGTAAATATTAATATGTCCATTCATACTTTAATCTGAAAGTTATGGAGATTATTGTCAAAGCTAAACAACCTGCTTAACAAATAGAATTCTGCTATTTTTAATTTTCGTGTTCTTTATGCTTCATTGGTTAAGCCCACCTCACGAGCATCCATTTTTAATTCTTTGATGAAGCTGTCTTTTTTACAAATACTTTCACCGTAATTGCTCCGAGGAGCTGCATTCGCTGGTTCCTAGGCCGCATGAATTTAAACGTCCTACGAGGCTGGCATCCCGTTCCCACCCCTTCACCGTTGAAACTGTTAGATGTAGACGTCTCTTCTACGCCAATAGCTTCATGTCTCGCACATCTCGCCTGTGGAACTCCCTTCCTTATTCCTGTTTCCCTGACAAATATAATCTCCAACTATTTAAGTGTAACGTCAATCGACATCTACAGTTGCCTTGATCTATCCACTTCCCTTCTCCACATCCTTTCCCCCTTTCATTCCTATCTGCTCTCGCTCCAAACCTTCTGTAACCCCTTGCGTGCTAGTGGCTTCCAGCCTTGCTTGGGGTGATAAGCTTTAAAACAAAATCCGCAGCAGCAAAAACTGGCGTCGTTTTCGTAAAAAAGGATTTTTCTTTTGAAACGAACTGATATTCGTCGTTGTTCTTCAAATCTAGCATTGTTTATAGGACTAAAAAAACAGTCAGTGTTATACAAAATAATTTTACTGCATAATTTAAGCTTCTCTGAAAACGAACTTTGTACCCCGGGTAATTGCGATAGAAATTATTTCTGTTT
>OZ038509.1:4090094-4185094 GCA_964036315.1 Acanthosepion esculentum | reverse complement strand
TGTCATGGCGATTTTTAAGCGGAACTGAAATCATTAATTTGTGTGCCATTACAATATTTTTAGATAGGGGATGTGGCTGAAAAAGATATTCCAGTGTGTATATTGTCCAATCTTATCATGTCCATTTTTTGTATTCCTTCGATGTCAAGAATGGATAACCCAGCATAAAATTGTCTCAAAATATTGTCACAAACTGTTATTATTATTATTATTATTATTATTATTATTATTATTATTATTATTATCTCTTCTCCCGTGACTTACGTCCATATCACGTTGAAACATCGGTTCCCATCAGATCACCGAAGTCAAGTAACGATGAGTGCTATTATTGGTGACCGCTTGGGAATGGCAGGAGGCCGTAAGCTTGAATATGCCGGTGGTGTAATGGATGATGGCTCGGCATCGTTAATTGGAGAGTCGAGTTCCAATTCCAGTTGGGTTCGGGAAATCACTTAAGCACAAATACCCTTGGGGAAGGTACGAATCCACCTCGACGACTTGTATCGATTATCCATTATTATCTTGAAAAAATAAATTCTTGCAAAGTATAAATTTTTTCTGGCTTTAAATAACTTGCAAAATGTTGATAAGCCATTAAAAAAAAACAAATCAATCTCTCAATTCTCTTCTTCCGCTAGGTTTTTACATTTCAACGGGAGATCTTGCATTATAGCTGTTTACCATCAAGCCGTACACCTCAGATAGATAGCATATTTCCCAGTGCAAAATTAATGCAGACTTCTGAAGCATTGGGATAGTAGGCTTGATTCCGAATTTCTTTATGTAATTTGGAAGTTACCGTACTTGTTCAGCTTAACAATCTCTTCTTTACTTATATTATTCCTTTTCCTTTCAAGTTTTCGACTTTTTGTATCTCTATCTCTCTCTCTATCTATCTATCTCTATCTCCTTCTCTCTCTCTATCTCCCTCTCTCTCTCTCTATCTCCCTCTCTCTCTATCTCCCGCTCTCTATCTATCTCCCTCTCTCTCTCTCTCTCTCTCTCTCTCTCTCTCTCTCTCTCTCTCTCTCTCTCTCTCTCTCTCTCAGTGCCGGAAGATCTACTCTGTTTCTTTAGATTTATTCGTTTCAAATATTAATTTGAATCATTGTGAATTATCTGCTTTTGCATATCTAATATACAAATGGATTTTTTTCCTATTTAAATTAATCTTTCTGTGTACTTTCAAATGAGCAGTTAAACTCTTTAGAAATCCCAGATTTCATTACTATTATTATTATTTCTCTTGACTTTTTTTGCATACACATTTCCTTCCAGGTTCTAACCTGAGACCTAAGTTCAGAAATGGCTCCATGACATTTTCCACTAATCATTGTTGTACGAAAAAATAATAAAGACCACGGAAATTTTACATAGATAAAGCTCTTTGTAATGTGTCAGCTGTACTTGTGAGTAACATCTTTTGTATTTAAGTCATGGCCTTAAAGAAATTCAATCAGTCCATCGAACCCTTTTCCAATAAATCTGAGGTTTCCAACTACAATTGGAATTATCGATGTTCTCATGTGCCACGTTTTTTAGATTTCCACTTCAAGATCCTTATATTTTGATATTTGTTTTTTTTTTTTTTCAGATCTTCAAAGATACCTTACAATCTACAGGGACTGGCCTGTCAATAATGAAGCCTATTCTGTTTTTGTGGTCTTTGATCACGACGTCTGGGCGATAAGCTTTGATTGTTCTGTCTGTGTGTATTGTAAAGTCCAATAAAATTGTTACAGGTCTTATGTCTGTAACCCGGTTTGGGTGATGTTCATACCATTTTCTTTCTCGTAAAAGTTGCATATTTCCCAGCACATTTATTGGACCACTCAATAGTGCTGTGTTATATTCAATGGGTGCTAACACTGTGCTACTTGATAAAAGATGGTCAATTATGTCTGGATATTTATCGCAGAATCTGCATTTCTTCTTCTTCTTCTTCTTCTTCTTCTTCTTCTTCTTCTTCTTCTTCTTCTTCTTCTTCTTCTTCTTCTTATTATTATTATTATTATTATTATTATTTCTATTATTATTATTATTATTATTATTATTATTATTATTATTATTATTATTTCCTTTCATATCTGGCGTTTACACATTTCTTTCCGGGTGCCGCCCAGAGACCTAAGGTTAGAAATGGCATCATGACACTTTCCACTGCAAAAAAATAAAAAATAATTACATAGATAAAGCCCTTCGTAAAGTGTGGGCTGTACTTGTCAGAACAATTTTTTGTATCTCTTTGAGGCATGGACTGCCAGGGATCCCTTCAATCAGCCTACTGGAATCTTTTCCAACCAGTCCAAGGGCTCCAACTACAACAGGAATTGTTGATGTTCCCATGTGCCACATTTTTGAGATTTCTATTTCAAGGTCATTGTATTTTGACAGTTTTTCGAATATCTTCAAAGACACATTGCAGTCTGCAGGGACTGCCATATCAATAAGGAGGCACTTATTTTGTTTGTGGTCTTTAATAACAATGTCTGGGCGGTTGGCTTTGATTGTTCTGTCACTGTGTATTGTGTAGTCCCATAGAATTGTAACAGGTCCTATCTCCGTAACCGGGTCAGGGTGGTGTTCGTACCAATTTCTTCCAGTTTCCTTCCCATGTCATACCGGGTTTTATATTCAGTGGGTGCCAATATCGTGCAACCTGATATAAGATGATCAATGGTTTCTGGATATTTGTCACAGAATCTGCATCTTGGGCTAACACAGTATTTTAGTATATGTGCTTGATAATTCCTAGTTAACAAGCATTGGTCTTGTGCAGCAATGATAAAACCCTCAGTTTCACCTTTCAACCCTGCACTACGTAGCCACTGATGGGTGCGGTTTTTGTTTACGTCTGCTTGTTTGGTACGGGCAGAGTATTGGCCATGGAGCGGTTTATTTTGCCATTGTTTCTTTATTATTATTATTATTATTATTATTATTATTATTATTATTATTATTATTATTATTATTATTATTATTATTATTATTATTATTACATGTTCCCGCCCTGACAAAGACATTTAAGCCTTTCACTTCGCATACTCCTCCTGAAATTACTTCTTTCCATACTTTCTTTGTTTCGTTGAGAGCTAACGAAGCGGAAGGATCAAATGATCATTATGGAATTCTGACGTGGCAATTTGCTCTTATTTGTAATCAATGCTCTCCTTCTTCGAACTTAGCCGCTTTTTACTTCTATCACACGACAAATCTACCCAGTAAATTGAATTAACATTATTGACTTAACATTTAATATTAATGTTTTTCAGAGGAGTTCAGATTATGCGGTAAAATTAGTCTGCGTAGTATTTAATGGCATGTTTTTAATCTCATAAAAAAGCAGCATTTGAAGAACAGCGACTAATATTAGTTTATTTCAAACTTGCCTATGAATTCAGTTTTTTGAAATCTATACCAATGCCTCTAAAATATCAGATCTAATGTAATGTAAATTTATCACTGAAGAACACACCTGCTCAAGTTTCATCGGTCAAGAAAAATGTCAATTTCAAAATTAAACTAGCTTTTCGGTTCTTCTGACCGGTGATAATTTTGATGACAGGTGTACGGGAATAAAGTCTTTGTTCACATAAACAAAGCAACACTACATGCCGAAACATTTTCATGCCAAATTCTTTGCAAACGTGATGCTCTGTGTTTGTTTGTTTGTTTGTTTTTTTTAATCAGATTTTCCCAATCAAGGCAATGATACCACTAAGATACAAGTGATTACTGTGTGTGAAAGAAACAGAAAACAGAAAATATTATAAAGGAGAGACAACAATAGAAGTGTAATCAGGAAGATAGGATATAACGATTGACATTGTATTAAAATGTTTGAAGTTGGCCGGAAAGCGTAGAACCGGAAATAGTTCCACAAGCGTGAAGAAACTGTTAGCATAGAAGCTATGATTACATCGAGCCAATTCAACTGTAAATGGGTGGCACTTTATTGCCAGTGTAGTACTGTGCTTAAATTTAACAAGTCTAGGTACCATAGCGAAGAGTTCATGCGAAAAATTATCACGAAAATATTTATAGAAACGGCACGGGGAAGTAAATTTACGGCGGTCGGCAAGTGATTGAAGCCGAACAGGCAGGATGTCAGGGCCAGTAATATTGCTGATTTTTACTTTGAATTTTATTAAGAATCTTTGAATATCATTAAGTGAATAGCAGCAGTTTTCTAAGCATAAGAGAATGGTAGTCTTATCGATATGTAAGATTGATTCGGGAGAGAAAAAAGGTCTCGCACTATACAGTGAAGCAATTTTCTTAGCAACTGACCCAGCAGTGGTTTCAATATATGCGAGAATGCTAACCGGAAAAGGCGCAACGAATCACAGTCCTGGATGTTAGCCTCAGCCATGCTGCTGGTCTCTCGGGAAACAGAGAGCAGTTTAGTTTTTCTTTCGAAAAGGTCCAGCGTGAAGAGTTTTAAATCTCACGACTCGATTTATGTGGAAGACCAGTTGTTTCCATAGACTGAGCTGATATAGGCTTTCACAAAAAAATTCTAGGAAGTGTTTTTTTCTCATTAAAACGGACAATGGACCGTCACTGAACCGAGGCTCTTCGTAGCCGAGCGCTAAAGCACACCAGATCAAACGGTTGTTTCTCTTACAAAGGAAAGCGCAAGATCGATTCCTGCCGGAGAGCAAATTGCTTTGTTTACACTTCGGATACATAACTGAGCAAATATGAGATTTCAAGAAAAAGAATTTAGGGAGAAAATATGTTTATCTTTAAACGAAAAATAGAAACGTGCTGAAACGTGACGCTCTTCATAGCGCAGCGATAAAGCACGGCGGTGATTGTCCCGACAAAGTGGAACGCAGGTTCGCTTGTTGTCAGACTTTGTAAAAAGATTTATCAAGTACGCAGACCGATAGATGTAATAAACACTGTCTAAAGTAAAAAGAAAATGTGCGTCTGTTTCAAATAAAATTATCCACTACAATAACGATTGGGCTAGTAAATGTTATATAGGAATAAAGTGTCGCTGCCGACACTTGAGTTTGAACATTGATCGTCAATGAGAAAACACAGGCGATCCTATTATTGAATTAAGTACACTACGTGACCATAGGGGAAACGCATATATGTAGGAAGAAGTTGACGACTAACGATCGTCATTTTTAGTCTATCCTCTATTACTATTCGGATCGCTATTCCTACTCTATCCTCTATTTATATACGGACCGCTATTCTCTACTTTATTCACTATACTATTTCTCTATTCAGATCACTATACGGATTACTATTCCAGTGAGTATTATCGAGCAAGTACTATTAGTGCAAGTGCTATTCGAAGGCGTCTGGCACTAGTATTGTTCAACGGCGTTACGATAGTTGTATCTGAAATTACAAAGTCTCTACTACAACGAGCATTACGAAAGTGACAACGAGTATTCGTTGAAATCACAAAAGTGGCACCGTGTGTTCGGTGACATCACAAAAAATGATAATGTCCTTTCACTAATTTTTGCTGCTAGACTTTTTTCGTGACCAACTTTTTGTTATAGATATATCCTTATCCTTAGAATTTTTATGGAAATTTAGCATGTCAAAAATGTGTTCAGTGCGTTTATAGTATTTACAAGGTGGGATGTGACACAAGGCCTTTTATTTAACGTGGAACGATTTCGAGCCCGTATGTTCAGACAAAAATTACCGGTAGGCCCCGTATAAACGGGGTCGGGTAGCTTTCTACCTACCTAGATGAGACTCTGCCCTTCGGCATAGGCTCGTCTGGGTTTCTCTCTGCCCGAAGGCAAATAGGTCTACGAGCTGAGAAACAGCAAACACAAAGGTTTTGCTCTCTCTCATGTTCATTGCGTTAACTGCAATTTTAATCACGATCTAATCTGTAGAATTCAAATTTTTTTATTTTTTAACTTTCGTTCTTTTCTATACACTCACTAGACAATTACATGGGAACAAATCCGCTTTTATGCAAATATCTAAACAGTCAGTGACTTTGACGGAAAAGTGATAAAAAAACAAAAGTCAAAACTAGGCACCGCCATGAGATCGCTGGAAAATGAGCATAGCAGGATAATAAGGGCCTTAAACTTGATGAAAATATTTTTTAGCGTCAAAATGTTTGGTATTATCAAGAGGAAAGATCAAAGTATTTTTTATTATTTTTTTACATTTTTTAATAATTTCTAGCACGTCCAAAATCTTCGTTAAAAATCTTGTATTTTTTTTATCAGAAAAATTGACAGAAAATCGATCGTCAGACATTTTTTTAACTTTTGTTTAGAAAAGTGAAAGTTTCTGTTTAAAATTCCTTTAAAAAAGCAATTACGAATTTTGTTAAATTAATTTAATAAAATTATAAATTATAAATTTTATTCAATGTATTTTGAAACAAACATTACTTACTTTCTGTGCTGACAAAAAAAAAGTACTTTCAGACGATAGAAAGCCGGGCTTAGAGGTGTTGATTGACAAGTGACATATGCGTGAATTCATCTTACGGGAGGAAAAGTTATAGTACGGAAGGTCACAAATGACAGTTTAGCTTCATGTGAACAACTTATTTACCTCGTTATTTTTAAGTAGGTATAGCATAATAAAAACAGCCTTAAACTTGACGAAAGCAGAATTTTATCGTCAGAATGTTTATGTTACTACCAATGCAAACCATGTGACGGACTATTGTTTTCACGATGCTTCCGGTCTTCCGTATATTTGAATTTAAACTATTTGGGGGGGACATAAAAAACATGTTATATTAGATTTTTAGCTATTGGCAAATTTCTGATTGTAACCAACTTCATTTTATAATCTGTAAATGATATTCATCTACTTAATAATATCATTGACTAAGGTGTACAAGATTTTCATTAATTTTAGAATATTTAACAACTTTAATGTAAAAAAAATAAAATAATTTAAGAAATAACAAATAATTGTTGTAAAAATTTATTTTTCATCGTAAACGTTTTTTGATTTCAGAAAATATTATCCATATTCATAAAAACAAGTAAAAGCAACTAAAAGCTTTTGAAATTAAATAATATCTTTGTATTATTGAGTTTTGTATGCTACAATTCAGAATTGATTTCAAGGTCGAAGGGTGTCAACGTAAATAAAAAAATTGATTTGCTTTCCTCAAAGCCTTGTGTTTTTAACTAATTAATCACTAAATCTGTACAAATTAGAATTTCATGAGTTTTCATAAAATTAATTATGGAGTTGGGGGGTAATAAATATAAAAAGAAATTACCATAACTCTAAAAAAAACAACATATTTATAATAATTTCCATCATTTGTGAATAGTTTCTGAAAGTTTAATTAAAATCTAACAATTATTTTTATTTTTGCAAGATTTTCAAAATTAATGACTGCCATTAAAAAAAAACCCACAAAAATCCGCCATGTTAGTAGGACATTCGCTGATGATGAAAAACGAGGTTTTTCAATCAAAAGTTAGAATGCTCTAATAAAGAGAGAAAAATTTTGAAAAATAATTAAAAATTACTTTGTTCTTTCCTCTTAATAAAAACATAAATATTTTGACGATAAAAGTTTGTTTTCGTAAAGTTTAAGGCCTTTATTATCCTGCTATGCTCATTTTCCAGTGATCTCATGGCGGTACCTAGTCAAAACAGTATATACTAGAAAAATTAATTTTGTGTGACGATCTTTTTGCTTAGAGAATTCCACTCCATCGTTAATTTTCCTATAATTGTTCTAACACATTAGAATGAATAAATCATCTTTACACTGATACCTGTCTCAGTTTGAATCTATCTTTCGCAGCCTGAATTTATCTAATTGTTCATAAGTCAGTCTATCAGTTAATTCGTATCTTCTTTTAATGTCCCCAGAAATACTTTCGGCTACAATCAGTATTTCGTTGAAAAGAGAATGTAAAGAGCTTATCCGACATTTATTTAAATCTTTGTAACAACACATCTGTTCAAATTTAATCATCTCGTTTTTTAAAATCTTTTTCAAAAGACACCTTTGGCAAAGATTAGGGATTCAACACTGGCAGATGTGTTTTTTTCACAAACAATAAATTAATATCGTGTAAAGTGATAATAAAGTCATGAATTCCTAAGTAAATGCGGACTAGAATTATTTTTCTGACCCAATTCCATCGCTTAAAGCAAGGAAAAAAGAAGTTAATGCAGCAGACGGTAAAAGATAGATGATTTGAAACCAAATACAATCAGTCACACGGATAGAGTAAAAGAAGCAATGAGGCTTTAAAGCAAAGAAAAAAAAACATCAAATATGAATACCGTTTTCATTTATTTTGCTCGAAAAGCACAAGTCACGGATAGAGTAAAAGAAGCAATGAGGTTTTATTGTCAAGAAAAAAAAAACATCAAATATTAATACCGTTTTCATTTATTTTGCTCGAAAAGCACAATTCACGGATAGAGTAAAAGAAGCAATGAGGCTTTAGTGCCAAGAAAAAAAAAACATCAAATATGAATACCGTTTTCATTTATTTTGCTCGAAAAGCACAATTCACGGATAGAGTAAAAGAAGCAATGAGGCTTTAGTGTCAAGAAAAAAAAACATCAAATATTAATACCGTTTTCATTTATTTTGCTCGAAAAGCACAATTCACGGATAGAGTAAAAGTAGCAATGAGGCTTTAGTGCCAAGAAAAAAAAAATCAAATATGAATACCGTTTTCATTTATTTTGCTCGAAAAGCACAATTCACGGATAGAGTAAAAGAAGCAATGAGGCTTTAGTGCCAAAAAAAAAATACATCAAATATGAATACCGTTTTCATTTATTTGGTCGAAAAGCACAATTCACGGATAGAGTAAAAGAAGCAATGAGGCTTTAGTGCCAAGAAAAAAAAACATCAAATATGAATACCGTTTTCATTTATTTTGCTCGAAAAGCACAATTCACGGATAGAGTAAAAGAAGCAATGAGGCTTTAGTGCCAAGAAAAAAAACATCAAATATGAATACCGTTTTCATTTATTTTGCTCGAAAAGCACAATTCACGGATAGAGTAAAAGAAGCAATGAGGTTTTATTGTCAAGAAAAAAAACCATCAAATATTAATACCGTTTTCATTTATTTTGCTCGAAAAGCACAATTCACGGATAGAGTAAAAGAAGCAATGAGGCTTTAGTGCCAAGAAAAAAAAACATCAAATAAGAATACCGTTTTCATTTATTTTGCTCGAAAAGCACAATTCACGGATAGAGTAAAAGAAGCAATGAGGCTTTAGTGCCGAGAAAAAAAAAACATAAAATATTAATACCGTTTTCATTTATTTTGCTCGAAAAGCACAATTCACGGATAGAGAAAAGAAGAAATGAGGCTTTAGTGACAAGAAAAAAATCCATCAAATATTAATACCGTTTTCAATTATTTTGCTCGAAAATCACAATTCACGGATAGAGTAAAAGAAGCAATGAGGCTTTAGTGCCAAGAAAAGAAAACATCAAATATGAATACCGTTTTCATTTATTTTCCTCGAAAAGCACAATTCACGGATAGAGTAAAAGAAGCAATGAGGCTTTAGTGTCTAGAAAAAAAAACATCAAATATGAATACCGTTTACATTTATTTTGCTCGAAAAGCACAATTCACGGATAGAGTAAAAGAAGAAATGAGGCTTTAGTGCCAAGAAAAAAAAACATCAAATATGAATACCGTTTTCATTTATTTTGCTCGAAAAGCACAATTCACGGATAGAGTAAAAGAAGCAATGAGGCTTTAGTGTCAGGAAAAAAAAACATCAAATATGAATACCGTTTTCATTTATTTTGCTCGAAAAGCACAATTCACGGATAGAGTAAAAGAAGCAATGAGGCTTTAGTGCCAAGAAAAAAAAACATCAAATATGAATACCGTTTTCATTTATTTTGCCCGAAAAGCACAATTCACGGATAGAGTAAAAGAAGCAATGGGGCTTTAGTGCCAAGAAAAAAAAACATCAAATATGAATACCGTTTTCATTTATTTTGCTCGAAAAGCACAATTCACGGATAGAGTAAAAGAAGCAATGAGGCTTTAGTGCCAAGAAAAAAAAACATCAAATATGAATACCGTTTTCATTTATTTTGCTCGAATAGCACAATTCACGGATAGAGTAAAAGAAGCAATGAGGCTTTACTGCCAAGAAAAAAAAACATCAAATATGAATACCGTTTTCATTTATTTTGCTCGAAAAGCACAATTCACGGATAGAGTAAAAGAAGCAATGAGGCTTTAGTGCCAAGAAAAACAAAACATCAAATATTAATATCTTTTTCATTTATTTTGCTCGAAAAGCACAATTCACGGATAGAGTAAAAGAAGCAATGAGGCTTTAGTGTCTAGAAAAAAAAACATCAAATATGAATACCGTTTTCATTTATTTTGCTCGAAAAGCACAATTCACGGATAGAGTAAAAGAAGGAATGAGGCTTTAGTGCCAAGAAAAAAAACATCAAATATGAATACCGTTTTCATTTATTTTGCTCAAAAAGCACAATTCACGGATAGAGTAAAAGAAGAAATGAGGCTTTAGTGCCAAGAAAAAAAAACATCAAATATGAATACCGTTTACATTTATTTTGCTCGAAAAGCACAATTCACCGATAGAGTAAAAGAAGCAATGAGGCTTTAGTGCCAAGAAAAAAAAAACATCAAATATGAATACCGTTTTCATTTATTTTGCTCGAAAAGCACAATTCACGGATAGAGTAAAAGAAGCAATGAGGCTTTAGTGCCAAGAAAAAAATCATCAAATATGAATACCGTTTTCATTTATTTTGGTCGAAAAGCACAATTCACGGATAGAGTAAAAGAAGCAATGAGGCTTTAGTGCTAAGAAAAAAAAACATCAAATATTAATACCTTTTTCATTTATTTTGCTCGAATAGCACAATTCACGGATAGAGTAAAAGAAGCAATGAGGCTTTAGTGCCAAGAAAAAAAAACATCAAATATGAATACCGTTTACATTTATTTTGCTCGAAAAGCACAATTCACGGATAGAGTAAAAGAAGCAATGAGGCTTTAGTGCCAAGAAAAAAAAAACATCAAATATGAATACCGTTTTCATTTATTTCGCTCGAAAAGCACAATTCACGGATAGAGTAAAAGAAGCAATGAGGCTTTAGTGCCAAGAAAAAAAACATCAAATATGAATACCGTTTTCATTTATTTTGCTCGAAAAGCACAATTCACGGATAGAGTAAATGAAGAAATGAGGCTTTAGTGCCAAGAAAAAAAAACATCAAATATGAATACCGTTTTCATTTATTTTGCTCGAAAAGCACAATTCACGGATAGAGTAAAAGAAGGAATGAGGCTTTAGTGCCAAGAAAAAAAACATCAAATATGAATACCGTTTTCATTTATTTTGCTCAAAAAGCACAATTCACGGATAGAGTAAAAGAAGAAATGAGGCTTTAGTGCCAAGAAAAAAAAACATCAAATATGAATACCGTTTTCATTTATTTTGCTCGAATAGCACAATTCACGGATAGAGTAAAAGAAGCAATGAGGCTTTAGTGCCAAGAAAAAAAAACATCAAATATGAATACCGTTTACATTTATTTTGCTCGAAAAGCACAATTCACCGATAGAGTAAAAGAAGCAATGAGGCTTTAGTGCCAAGAAAAAAAAAACATCAAATATGAATACCGTTTTCATTTATTTTGCTCGAAAAGCACAATTCACGGATAGAGTAAAAGAAGCAATGAGGCTTTAGTGCCAAGAAAAAAAAAACATCAAATATGAATACCGTTTTCATTTATTTTGCTCGAAAAGTACAATTCACGGATAGTGTAAAAGAAGCAATGAGGCTTTAGTGCCAAGAAAAAAAAAACATCAAATATTAATATCTTTTTCATTTATTTTGCTCGAAAAGCACAATTCACGGATAGAGTAAAAGAATCAATGAGGCTTTAGTGCCAAGAAAAAAAAACATCAAATATGAATACCGTTTTCATTTATTTTGCTCGAAAAGCACAATTCACGGATAGAGTAAAAGAAGGAATGAGGCTTTAGTGCCAAGAAAAAAAACATCAAATATGAATACCGTTTTCATTTATTTTGCTCAAAAAGCACAATTCACGGATAGAGTAAAAGAAGAAATGAGGCTTTAGTGCCAAGAAAAAAAAACATCAAATATGAATACCGTTTTCATTTATTTTGCTCGAATAGCACAATTCACGGATAGAGTAAAAGAAGCAATGAGGCTTTAGTGCCAAGAAAAAAAAACATCAAATATGAATACCGTTTACATTTATTTTGCTCGAAAAGCACAATTCACCGATAGAGTAAAAGAAGCAATGAGGCTTTAGTGCCAAGAAAAAAAAAACATCAAATATGAATACCGTTTTCATTTATTTTGCTCGAAAAGTACAATTCACGGATAGTGTAAAAGAAGCAATGAGGCTTTAGTGCCAAGAAAAAAAAAACATCAAATATTAATATCTTTTTCATTTATTTTGCTCGAAAAGCACAATTCACGGATAGAGTAAAAGAATCAATGAGGCTTTAGTGTCTAGAAAAAAAAACATCAAATATGAATACCGTTTTCATTTATTTTGCTCGAAAAGCACAATTCACGGATAGAGTAAAAGAAGCAATGAGGCTTTAGTGCCAAGAAAAAAAACATCAAATATGAATACCGTTTTCATTTATTTTGCTCGAAAAGCACAATTCACGGATAGAGTAAATGAAGAAATGAGGCTTTAGTGCCAAGAAAAAAAAATATCAAATATGAATACCGTTTTCATTTATTTTGCTCGAAAAGTACAAGTCACGGATAGTGTAAAAGAAGCAATGAGGCTTTAGTGCCAAGAAAAAAATCATCAAATATGAATACCGTTTTCATTTATTTTGCTCGAAAAGCACAATTCACGGATAGAGTAAAAGAAGCAATGAGGCTTTAGTGCTAAGAAAAAAAAACATCAAATATTAATACCTTTTTCATTTATTTTGCTCGAAAAGCACAATTCACGGATAGAGTAAAAGAAGAAATGAGGCTTTAGTGCCAAGAAAAAAAAACAGGAAATATGAATACCGTTTTCATTTATTTTGCTCGAAAAGTACAATTCACGGATAGTGTAAAAGAAGCAATGAGGCTTTAGTGTCTAGAAAAAAAAAACATCAAATATGAATACCGTTTTCATTTATTTTGCTCGAATAGCACAATTCACGGATAGAGTAAAAGAAGCAATGAGGCTTTAGTGCCAAGAAAAAAAAACATCAAATATGAATACCGTTTACATTTATTTTGCTCGAAAAGCACAATTCACGGATAGAGTAAAAGAAGCAATGAGGCTTTAGTGCCAAGAAAAAAAAAACATCAAATATGAATACCGTTTTCATTTATTTTGCTCGAAAAGCACAATTCACGGATAGAGTAAAAGAAGCAATGAGGCTTTAGTGCCAAGAAGAAAAAAATCAAATATTAATATCTTTTTCATTTATTTTGCTCGAAAAGCACAATTCACGGATAGAGTAAAAGAAGCAATGAGGCTTTAGTGTCTAGAAAAAAAAACATCAAATATGAATACCGTTTTCATTTATTTTGCTCGAAAAGCACAATTCACGGATAGAGTAAAAGAAGCAATGAGGCTTTAGTGCCAAGAAAAAAAAACATCAAATATGAATACCGTTTTCATTTATTTTGCTCGAAAAGCACAATTCACGGATAGAGTAAATGAAGAAATGTGGCTTTAGTGCCAAGAAAAAAAAACATCAAATATGAATACCTTTTTCATTTATTTTGCACGAAAAGCACAATTCACGGATAGTGTAAAAGAAGCAATGAGGCTTTAGTGCCAAGAAAAAAAAACATCAAATATGAATACCGTTTTCATTTATTTTTCTCGAAAAGCACAATTCACGGATAGAGTAAAAGAAGCAATGAGGCTTTAGTGTCTAGAAAAAAAAACATCAAATATGAATACCGTTTACATTTATTTTGCTCGAAAAGCACAATTCACGGATAGAGTAAAAGAAGAAATGAGGCTTTAGTGCCAAGAAAAAAAAACATCAAATATGAATACCGTTTTCATTTATTTTGCTCGAAAAGCACAATTCACGGATAGAGTAAAAGAAGCAATGAGGCTTTAGTGTCAGGAAAAAAAAACATCAAATATGAATACCGTTTTCATTTATTTTGCTCGAAAAGCACAATTCACGGATAGAGTAAAAGAAGCAATGAGGTTTTATTGTCAAGAAAAAAACCCATCAAATATTAATACCGTTTTCATTTATTTTGCTCGAAAAGCACAATTCACGGATAGAGTAAAAGAAGCAATGAGGCTTTAGTGCCAAGAAAAAAAAACATCAAATAAGAATACCGTTTTCATTTATTTTGCTCGAAAAGCACAATTCACGGATAGAGTAAAAGAAGCAATGAGGCTTTAGTGCCGAGAAAAAAAAACATCAAATATGAATACCGTTTTCATTTATTTTGCTCGAAAATCACAATTCACGGATAGAGTAAAAGAAGCAATGAGGCTCTAGTGTAAAGAAAAAAATCCATCAAATATTAATACCGTTTTCATTTATTTTGCTCGAAAAGCACAATTCACGGATAGAGTAAAAGAAGCAATGAGGCTTTAGTGCCAAGAAAAAAAAACATCAAATATGAATACCGTTTTCATTTATTTTGCTCGAAAAGCACAATTCACGGATAGAGTAAAAGAAGCAATGAGGCTTTAGTGCCAAGAAAAAAAAACATCAAATATGAATACCGTTTTCATTTATTTTGCTCGAAAAGCACAATTCACGGATAGAGTAAAAGAAGCAATGAAGCTTTAGTGCCAAGAAAAAAAACATCAAATATGAATACCGTTTTCATTTATTTTGCTCAAAAAGCACAATTCACGGATAGAGTAAAAGAAGAAATGAGGCTTTAGTGCCAAGAAAAAAAAACATCAAATATGAATACCTTTTTCATTTATTTTGCTCGAAAAGCACAATTCACGGATAGAGTAAAAGAAGCAATGAGGCTTTAGTGTCTAGAAAAAAAAAACATCAAATATGAATACCGTTTTCATTTATTTTGCTCGAATAGCACAATTCACGGATAGAGTAAAAGAAGCAATGAGGCTTTAGTGCCAAGAAAAAAAAAACATCAAATATGAATACCGTTTACATTTATTTTGCTCGAAAAGCACAATTCACGGATAGAGTAAAAGAAGCAATGAGGCTTTAGTGCCAAGAAAAAAAAAACATCAAATATGAATACCGTTTTCATTTATTTTGCTCGAAAAGCACAATTCACGGATAGAGTAAAAGAAGCAATGAGGCTTTAGTGCCAAGAAAAAAAAAACATCAAATATGAATACCGTTTTCATTTATTTTGCTCGAAAAGTACAATTCACGGATAGTGTAAAAGAAGCAATGAGGCTTTAGTGCCAAGAAAAAAAAAACATCAAATATTAATATCTTTTTCATTTATTTTGCTCGAAAAGCACAATTCACGGATAGAGTAAAAGAAGCAATGAGGCTTTAGTGTCTAGAAAAAAAAACATCAAATATGAATACCGTTTTCATTTATTTTGCTCGAAAATCACAATTCACGGATAGAGTAAAAGAAGCAATGAGGCTCTAGTGTCAAGAAAAAAATCCATCAAATATTAATACCGTTTTCAATTATTTTGCTCGAAAATCACAATTCACGGATAGAGTAAAAGAAGCAATGAGGCTTTAGCGCCAAGAAAAAAAAACATCAAATATGAATACCGTTTTCATTTATTTTGCTCGAAAAGCACAATTCACGGATAGAGTAAAAGAAGCAATGAGGCTTTAGTGCCAAGAAAAAAAAACATCAAATATGAATACCGTTTTCATTTATTTTGCTCGAAAAGCACAATTCACGGATAGAGTAAAAGAAGCAATGAGGCTTTAGTGCCAAGAAAAAAAAACATCAAATATGAATACCGTTTTCATTTATTTTGCTCGAAAAGCACAATTCACGGATAGAGTAAAAGAAGCAATGAGGCTTTAGTGCCAAGAAAAAAAAACATCAAATATGAATACCGTTTTCATTTATTTGGCTCGAAAAGCACAATTGACGGATAGAGTAAAAGAAGCAATGAGGCTTTAGTGCCAAGAAAAAAAAACATCAAATATGAATACCGTTTTCATTTATTTTGCTCGAAAAGCACAATTCACGGATAGAGTAAAAGAAGCAATGAGGCTTTACTGCCAAGAAAAAAAAACATCAAATATGAATACCGTTTTCATTTATTTTGCTCGAAAAGCACAATTCACGGATAGAGTAAAAGAAGCAATGAGGCTTTACTGCCAAGAAAAAAAAACATCAAATATGAATACCGTTTTCATTTATTTTGCTCGAAAAGCACAATTCACGGATAGAGTAAAAGAAGCAATGAGGCTTTAGTGCCAAGAAAAACAAAACATCAAATATTAATATCTTTTTCATTTATTTTGCTCGAAAAGCACAATTCACGGATAGAGTAAAAGAAGCAATGAGGCTTTAGTGTCTAGAAAAAAAAACATCAAATATGAATACCGTTTTCATTTATTTTGCTCGAAAAGCACAATTCACGGATAGAGTAAAAGAAGCAATGAGGCTTTAGTGCCAAGAAAAAAAACATCAAATATGAATACCGTTTTCATTTATTTTGCTCAAAAAGCACAATTCACGGATAGAGTAAAAGAAGAAATGAGGCTTTAGTGCCAAGAAAAAAAAAGATCAAATATGAATACCTTTTTCATTTATTTTGCTCGAAAAGCACAATTCACGGATAGAGTAAAAGAAGCAATGAGGCTTTAGTGTCTAGAAAAAAAAAACATCAAATATGAATACCGTTTTCATTTATTTTGCTCGAATAGCACAATTCACGGATAGAGTAAAAGAAGCAATGAGGCTTTAGTGCCAAGAAAAAAAAACATCAAATATGAATACCGTTTACATTTATTTTGCTCGAAAAGCACAATTCACCGATAGAGTAAAAGAAGCAATGAGGCTTTAGTGCCAAGAAAAAAAAAACATCAAATATGAATACCGTTTTCATTTATTTTGCTCGAAAAGCACAATTCACGGATAGAGTAAAAGAAGCAATGAGGCTTTAGTGCCAAGAAAAAAAAAACATCAAATATGAATACCGTTTTCATTTATTTTGCTCGAAAAGTACAATTCACGGATAGTGTAAAAGAAGCAATGAGGCTTTAGTGCCAAGAAAAAAATAACATCAAATATTAATATCTTTTTCATTTATTTTGCTCGAAAAGCACAATTCACGGATAGAGTAAAAGAAGCAATGAGGCTTTAGTGTCTAGAAAAAAAAACATCAAATATGAATACCGTTTTCATTTATTTTGCTCGAAAAGAACAATTCACGGATAGAGTAAAAGAAGCAATGAGGCTTTAGTGCCAAGAAAAAAAACATCAAATATGAATACCGTTTTCATTTATTTTGCTCGAAAAGCACATTTCACGGATAGAGTAAATGAAGAAATGAGGCTTTAGTGCCAAGAAAAAAAAATATCAAATATGAATACCGTTTTCATTTATTTTGCTCGAAAAGTACAAGTCACGGATAGTGTAAAAGAAGCAATGAGTCTTTAGTGCCAAGAAAAAAAAACATCAAATATGAATACCTTTTTCATTTATTTTGCTCGAAAAGCACAATTCACGGATAGAGTAAAAGAAGCAATGAGGCTTTAGTGTCTAGAAAAAAAAACATCAAATATGAATACCGTTTTCATTTATTTTGCTCGAAAAGCACAATTCACGGATAGAGTAAAAGAAGCAATGAGGCTTTAGTGCCAAGAAAAAAAACATCAAATATGAATACCGTTTTCATTTATTTTCCTCGAAAAGCACAATTCACGGATAGAGTAAAAGAAGAAATGAGGCTTTAGTGCCAAGAAAAAAAAACAGGAAATATGAATACCGTTTTCATTTATTTTGCTCGAAAAGTATAATTCACGGATAGTGTAAAAGAAGCAATGAGGCTTTAGTGTCTAGAAAAAAAAAACATCAAATATGAATACCGTTTTCATTTATTTTGCTCGATTAGCACAATTCACGGATAGAGTAAAAGAAGCAATGAGGCTTTAGTGCCAAGAAAAAAAAACATCAAATATGAATACCGTTTACATTTATTTTGCTCGAAAAGCACAATTCACGGATAGAGTAAAAGAAGCAATGAGGCTTTAGTGCCAAGAAAAAAAAAACATCAAATATGAATACCGTTTTCATTTATTTTGCACGAAAAGCACAATTCACGGATAGAGTAAAAGAAGCAATGAGGCTTTAGTGCGAAGAAGAAAAAAATCAAATATTAATATCTTTTTCCTTTATTTTGCTCGAAAAGCACAATTCACGGATAGAGTAAAAGAAGCAATGAGGCCTTAGTGTCTAGAAAAAAAAACATCAAATATGAATACCGTTTTCATTTATTTTGCTCGAAAAGCACAATTCACGGATAGAGTAAAAGAAGCAATGAGGCTTTAGTGCCAAGAAAAAAAACATCAAATATGAATACCGTTTGCATTTATTTTGCTCGAAAAGCACAATTCACGGATAGAGTGAATGAAGAAATGAGGCTTTAGTGCCAAGAAAAAAAAACATCAAATATGAATACCTTTTTCATTTATTTTGCACGAAAAGCACAATTCACGGATAGTGTAAAAGAAGCAATGAGGCTTTAGTGCCAAGAAAAAAAAACATCAAATATGAATACCGTTTTCATTTATTTTTCTCGAAAAGCACAATTCACGGATAGAGTAAAAGAAGCAATGAGGCTTTAGTGTCTAGAAAAAAAAAACATCAAATATGAATACCGTTTTCATTTATTTTGCTCGAATAGCACAATTCACGGATAGAGTAAAAGAAGCAATGAGGCTTTAGTGCCAAGAAAAAAAAACATCAAATATGAATACCGTTTACATTTATTTTGCTCGAAAAGCACAATTCACGGATAGAGTAAAAGAAGCAATGAGGCTTTAGTGCCAAGAAAAAAAAAATCAAATATTAATATCTTTTTCATTTATTTTGCTCGAAAAGCACAATTCAGGAATAGAGTAAAAGAAGCAATGAGGCTTTAGTGTCTAGAAAAAAAAACATCAAATATGAATACCGTTTTCATTTATTTTGCTCGAAAAGCACAATTCACGGATAGAGTAAAAGAAGCAATGAGGCTTTAGTGCCAAGAAAAAAAACATCAAATATGAATACCGTTTTCATTTATTTTGCTCGAAAAGCACAATTCACGGATAGAGTAAATGAAGAAATGAGGCTTTAGTGCCAAGAAAAAAAAATATCAAATATGAATACCGTTTTCATTTATTTTGCTCGAAAAGTACAAGTCACGGATAGTGTAAAAGAAGCAATGAGGCTTTAGTGCCAAGAAAAAAAAACATCAAATATGAATACCTTTTTCATTTATTTTGCTCGAAAAGCACAATTCACGGATAGAGTAAAAGAAGCAATGAGGCTTTAGTGTCTAGAAAAAAAAACATCAAATATGAATACCGTTTTCATTTATTTTGCTCGAAAAGCACAATTCACGGATAGAGTAAAAGAAGCAATGAGGCTTTAGTGCCAAGAAAAAAAACATCAAATATGAATACCGTTTTCATTTATTTTCCTCGAAAAGCACAATTCACGGATAGAGTAAAAGAAGAAATGAGGCTTTAGTGCCAAGAAAAAAAAACAGGAAATATGAATACCGTTTTCATTTATTTTGCTCGAAAAGCACAATTCACGGATAGAGTAAAAGAAGCAATGAGGCTTTAGTGCCAAGAAAAAAAAACATCAAATATGAATACCGTTTACATTTATTTTGCTCGAAAAGCACAATTCACGGATAGAGTAAAAGAAGCAATGAGGCTTTAGTGCCAAGAAAAAAAAAACATCAAATATGAATACCGTTTTCATTTATTTTGCTCGAAAAGCACAATTCACGGATAGAGTAAAAGAAGAAATGAGGCTTTAGTGCGAAGAAGTAAAAAATCAAATATTAATATCTTTTTCCTTTATTTTGCTCGAAAAGCACAATTCACGGATAGAGTAAAAGAAGCAATGAGGCCTTAGTGTCTAGAAAAAAAAACATCAAATATGAATACCGTTTTCATTTATTTTGCTCGAAAAGCACAATTCACGGATAGAGTAAAAGAAGCAATGAGGCTTTAGTGCCAAGAAAAAAAACATCAAATATGAATACCGTTTGCATTTATTTTGCTCGAAAAGCACAATTCACGGATAGAGTAAATGAAGAAATGAGGCTTTAGTGCCAAGAAAAAAAAACATCAAATATGAATACCGTTTTCATTTATTTTGCTCGAAAAGCACAATTCACGGATAGAGTAAATGAAGAAATGAGGCTTTAGTGCCAAGAAAAAAAAACATCAAATATGAATACCTTTTTCATTTATTTTGCACGAAAAGCACAATTCACGGATAGTGTAAAAGAAGCAATGAGGCTTTAGTGCCAAGAAAAAAAAACATCAAATATGAATACCGTTTTCATTTATTTTTCTCGAAAAGCACAATTCACGGATAGAGTAAAAGAAGCAATGAGGCTTTAGTGTCTAGAAAAAAAAAACATCAAATATGAATACCGTTTTCATTTATTTTGCTCGAATAGCACAATTCACGGATAGAGTAAAAGAAGCAATGAGGCTTTAGTGCCAAGAAAAAAAAACATCAAATATGAATACCGTTTACATTTATTTTGCTCGAAAAGCACAATTCACGGATAGAGTAAAAGAAGCAATGAGGCTTTAGTGCCAAGAAAAAAAAAATCAAATATTAATATCTTTTTCATTTATTTTGCTCGAAAAGCACAATTCACGGATAGAGTAAAAGAAGCAATGAGGCTTTAGTGTCTAGAAAAAAAAACATCAAATATGAATACCGTTTTCATTTATTTTGCTCGAAAAGCACAATTCACGGATAGAGTAAAAGAAGCAATGAGGCTTTAGTGCCAAGAAAAAAAACATTAAATATGAATACCGTTTTCATTTATTTTGCTCGAAAAGCACAATTCACGGATAGAGTAAATGAAGAAATGAGGCTTTAGTGCCAAGAAAAAAAAACATCAAATATGAATACCGTTTTCATTTATTTTGCTCGAAAAGCACAATTCACGGATAGAGTAAAAGAAGCAATGAGGCTTTAGTGTCTAGAAAAAAAAAACATCAAACAATGAATAACGTTTTCATTTATTTTGCTCGAATAACACAATTCACGGATAGAGTAAAATAAGCAATGAGGCTTTAGTGCCAAGAAAAAAAAACATCAAATATGAATACCGTTTTCATTTATTTTGCTCGAAAAGCACAATTCACGGATAGAGTAAAAGAAGCAATGAGGCTTTAGTGCCAAGAAAAAAAACATCAAATATGAATACCGTTTTCATTTATTTTGCTCGAAAAGCACAATTCACGGATAGAGTAAATGAAGAAATGAGGCTTTAGTGCCAAGAAAAAAAAACATCAAATATGAATACCATTTTCATTTATTTTGCTCGAAAAGCACAATTCACGGATAGAGTAAAAGAAGCAATGAGGCTTTAGTGTCTAGAAAAAAAAAACATCAAATATGAATAGCGTTTTCATTTATTTTGCTCGAATAGCACAATTCACGGATAGAGTAAAAGAAGCAATGAGGCTTTAGTGCCAAGAAAAAAAAACATCAAATATGAATACCGTTTTCATTTATTTTGCTCGAAAAGCACAATTCACGGATAGAGTAAAAGAAGCAATGAGGCTTTAGTGCCAAGAAAAAAAACATCAAATATCAATACCGTTTTCATTTATTTTGCTCGAAAAGCACAATTCACGGATAGAGTAAATGAAGAAATGAGTCTTTAGTGCCAAGAAAAAAAAACATCTAATATGAATACCTTTTTCATTTATTTTGCTCGAAAAGCACAATTCACGGATAGAGTAAAAGAAGCAATGAGGCTTTAGTGTCTAGAAAAAAAAAACATCAAATATGAATACCGTTTTCTTTTATTTTGCTCGAATAGCACAATTCACGGATAGAGTAAAAGAAGCAATGAGGCTTTAGTGCCAAGAAAAAAAAACATCAAATATGAATACCGTTTTCATTTATTTTGCTCGAAAAGCACAATTCACGGATAGAGTAAAAGAAGCAATGAGGCTTTAGTGCCAAGAAAAACAAAACATCAAATATTAATATCTTTTTCATTTATTTTGCTCGAAAAGCACAATTCACGGATAGAGTAAAAGAAGCAATGAGGCTTTAGTGTCTAGAAAAAAAAACATCAAATATGAATACCGTTTTCATTTATTTTGCTCGAAAAGCACAATTCACGGATAGAGTAAAAGAAGCAATGAGGCTTTAGTGCCAAGAAAAAAAACATCAAATATGAATACCGTTTTCATTTATTTTGCTCGAAAAGCACAATTCACGGATAGAGTAAATGAAGAAATGAGGCTTTAGTGCCAAGAAAAAAAAACATCAAATATGAATACCGTTTTCATTTATTTTGCTCGAAAAGTACAATTCACGGTTAGTGTAAAAGAAGCAATGAGGCTTTAGTGCCAAGAAAAAAAAACATCAAATATTAATACCTTTTTCATTTATTTTGCTCGAAAAGCACAATTCACGGATAGAGTAAAAGAAGCAATGAGGCTTTAGTGTCTAGAAAAAAAAAACATCAAATATGAATACCGTTTTCATTTAATTTGCTCGAAAAGCACAATTCACGGATAGAGTAAAAGAAGCAATGAGGCTTTAGTGTCTAGAAAAAAAAAACATCAAATATGAATACCGTTTTCATTTATTTTGCTCGAATAGCACAATTCACGGATAGAGTAAAAGAATCAATGAGGCTTTAGTGTCTAGAAAAAAAAAACATCAAATATGAATACCGTTTTCATTTATTTTGCTCGAATAGCACAATTCACGGATAGAGTAAAAGAAGCAATGAGGCTTTAGTGCCAAGAAAAAAAAAATCGAATATGAATACCGTTTTAATTTATTTTGCTCGAAAAGCACAATTCACGGATAGAGTAAAAGAAGCAATGAGGCTTTAGTGTCTAGAAAAAAAATATCAAATATGAATACCAGTTTCATTTATTTTGCTCGAAAAGTACAATTCACGGATAAAGTAAAAGAAGGAATGAGGCTTTAGTAACAAGAAAAAAAACATCAAATATGAATACCGTTTTCATTTGTTTTGCTCGAAAAGCACAATTCACGGATAGAGTAAAAGAAGCAATGAGGCTTTAGTGCCAAGAAAAAAAACATCAAATATGAATACCGTTTTCATTTATTTTGCTCGATAAGCACAATTCACGGATAGAGTAAAAGAATCAATGAGGCTTTAGTGCCAAGAAAAAAAAACATCAAATATGAATAACTTTTTCATTTTTTTTGCTCGTAAAGCACAATTCACGGATAGAGTAAAAGAAGCAATGAGGCTTTAGTGTCTAGAAAAAAAACATCAAATATGAATACCATTTTCATTTATTTTGCTCGAAATGCACAATTCACGGATAGAGTAAAACAAGCAATGAGGCTTTAGTGCCAAGAAAAAAAACATCAAATATGAATACCGTTTTCATTTATTTTGCTCGAAAAGCACAATTCACGGATAGAGTAAAAGAAGCAATGAAGCTTTAGTGCCAAGAATAAAAAAACATCAAATATGAATACAGTTTTCATTTATTTTGCTCGAATAGCACAATTCACGGATAGAGTAAAAGAAGCAATGAGGCTTTAGTGTCTAGAAAAAAAATATCAAATATGAATACCAGTTTCATTTATTTTGCTCGAAAAGTACAATTCACGGATAAAGTAAAAGAAGGAATGAGGCTTTAGTAACAAGAAAAAAAACATCAAATATGAATACCGTTTTCATTTGTTTTGCTCGAAAAGCACAATTCACGGATAGAGTAAAAGAAGCAATGAGGCTTTAGTGCCAAGAAAAAAAACATCAAATATGAATACCGTTTTCATTTATTTTGCTCGATAAGCACAATTCACGGATAGAGTAAAAGAATCAATGAGGCTTTAGTGCCAAGAAAAAAAAACATCAAATATGAATAACTTTTTAATTTTTTGGCTCGAAAAGCACAATTCACGGATAGAGTAAAAGAAGCAATGAGGCTTTAGTGTCTAGAAAAAAAACATCAAATATGAATACCATTTTCATTTATTTTGCTCGAAATGCACAATTCACGGATAGAGTAAAACAAGCAATGAGGCTTTAGTGCCAAGAAAAAAAACATCAAATATGAATACCGTTTTCATTTATTTTGCTCGAAAAGCACAATTCACGGATAGAGTAAAAGAAGCAATGAAGCTTTAGTGCCAAGAATAAAAAAACATCAAATATGAATACCGTTTTCATTTATTTTGCTCGAAAAGCACAATTCACGGATAGAGTAAAAGAAGCAATGAAGCTTTAGTGTCAAGAATAAAAAAACATCAAATATTAATACCTTTTTCATTTATTTTGCTCGAAAAGCACAATTCACGGATAGAGTAAAAGAAGCAATGAGGCTTTAGTGTCTAGAAAAAAAAACATCAAATATGAATACCGTTTTCATTTATTTTACTCGAAAAGCACAATTCACGGATAGAGTAAAAGAAGCAATGAGGCTTTAGTGTCTAGAAAAAAAAACATCAAATATTAATACCTTTTTCATTTATTTTGCTCGAAAAGCACAATTCACGGATAGAGTAAAAGAAGCAATGAGGCTTTAGTGTCTAGAAAAAAAAACATCAAATATGAATACCGTTTTCATTTATTTTGCTCGAAAAGCACAATTCACGGATAGAGTAAAAGAAGCAATGAGGCTCTAGTGTCTAGAAAGAAAACATCAAATATGAATACCATTTTCATTTATTTTGCTCGAAATGCACAATTCACGGATAGAGTAAAAGAAGGAATGAGGCTTTAGTGCCAAGAAAAAAAAAACATCAAATATTAATACCTTTTTCATTTATTTTGCTCGAAAAGCACAATTCACGGATAGAGTAAAAGAAGCAATGAGGCTTTAGTGCCAAGAAAAAAAACATCAAATATGGATACCGTTTTCATTTATTTTGCTCGAAAAGCTAAATTCACGGATAGAGTAAAAGAAACAATGAGGCTTTAGTGCCAAGAAAAAAAAACATCAAATATAAATACCGTTTTCATTTATTTTGGTCGAAAAGCACAATTCACGGATAGAGTAAAAGAAGCAATGAGGCTTTAGTGCCAAGAAAAAAAAACATCAAATATGAATAACTTTTTCATTTTTTTTGCTCGAAAAGCACAATTCACGGATAGAGTAAAAGAAGCAATGAGGCTTTAGTGTCTAGAAAAAAAACATCAAATATGAATACCATTTTCATTTATTTTGCTCGAAATGCACAATTCACGGATAGAGTAAAACAAGCAATGAGGCTTTAGTGCCAAGAAAAAAAACATCAAATATGAATACCGTTTTCATTTATTTTGCTCGAAAAGCACAATTCACGGATAGAGTAAAAGAAGCAATGAAGCTTTAGTGCCAAGAATAAAAAAACATCAAATATGAATACCGTTTTCATTTATTTTGCTCGAAAAGCACAATTCACGGATAGAGTAAAAGAAGCAATGAAGCTTTAGTGTCAAGAATAAAAAAACATCAAATATTAATACCTTTTTCATTTATTTTGCTCGAAAAGCACAATTCACGGATAGAGTAAAAGAAGCAATGAGGCTTTAGTGTCTAGAAAAAAAAACATCAAATATGAATACCGTTTTCATTTATTTTGCTCGAAAAGCACAATTCACGGATAGAGTAAAAGAAGCAATGAGGCTTTAGTGTCTAGAAAAAAAAACATCAAATATTAATACCTTTTTCATTTATTTTGCTCGAAAAGCACAATTCACGGATAGAGTAAAAGAAGCAATGAGGCTTTAGTGTCTAGAAAAAAAAACATCAAATATGAATACCGTTTTCATTTATTTTGCTCGAAAAGCACAATTCACGGATAGAGTAAAAGAAGCAATGAGGCTCTAGTGTCTAGAAAGAAAACATCAAATATGAATACCATTTTCATTTATTTTGCTCGAAATGCACAATTCACGGATAGAGTAAAAGAAGGAATGAGGCTTTAGTGCCAAGAAAAAAAAAAACATCAAATATTAATACCTTTTTCATTTATTTTGCTCGAAAAGCACAATTCACGGATAGAGTAAAAGAAGCAATGAGGCTTTAGTGCCAAGAAAAAAAACATCAAATATGGATACCGTTTTCATTTATTTTGCTCGAAAAGCTAAATTCACGGATAGAGTAAAAGAAACAATGAGGCTTTAGTGCCAAGAAAAAAAAACATCAAATATAAATACCGTTTTCATTTATTTTGGTCGAAAAGCACAATTCACGGATAGAGTAAAAGAAGCAATGAGGCTTTAGTGCCAAGAAAAAAAAAACATCAAATATTAATATCTTTTTCATTTATTTTGCTCGAAAAGCACAATTCACGGATAGAGTAAAAGAAGCAATGAGGCTTTAATGTCTAGAAAAAAAAAACATCAAATATTAATACCTTTTTCATTTATTTTGCTCGAAAAGCACAATTCACGGATAGAGTAAAAGAAGCAATGAGGCTTTAGTGTCTAGAAACAAAAACAGCAAATATGAATACCGTTTTCATTTATTTTGCTCGAAAAGCACAATTCACGGATAGAGTAAAAGAAGCAATGGGGCTTTAGTGCCAAGAATAAAAAAACATCAAATATGAATACCGTTTTCATTTATTTTGCTCGAAAATCACAATTCACGGATAGAGTAAAAGAAGCAATGAGGCTTTAGTGTCTAGAAAAAAAAACATCAAATATGAATACCGTTTTCATTTATTTTGCTCGAAAAGCACAATTCACGGATAGAGTAAAAGAAGCAATGAGGCTTTAGTGCCAAGAATAAAAAAACATCAAATATGAATACCGTTTTCATTTATTTTGCTCGAAAAGCACAATTCACGGATAGAGTAAAAGAAGAAATGAGACTTTAGTGCCAAGAAAAAAAAACATCAAATATGAATACCGTTTTCATTTATTTTGCTCGAAAATCACAATTCACGGATAGAGTAAAAGAAGCAATGAGGCTTTAGTGTCTAGAAAAAAAAACATCAAATATGAATACCGTTTTCATTTATTTTGCTCGAAAAGCACAATTCACGGATAGAGTAAAAGAAGCAATGAGGCTTTAGTGTCTAGAAACAAAAACAGCAAATATGAATACCGTTTTCATTTATTTTGCTCGAAAAGCACAATTCACGGATAGAGTAAAAGAAGCAATGAGGCTTTAGTGCCAAGAATAAAAAAAAATCAAATATGAATACCGTTTTCATTTATTTTGCTCGAAAATCACAATTCACGGATAGAGTAAAAGAAGCAATGAGGCTTTAGTGTCTAGAAACAAAAACATCAAATATGAATACCGTTTTCATTTATTTTGCTCGAAAAGCACAATTCACGGATAGAGTAAAAGAAGCAATGAGGCTTTAGTGCCAAGAATAAAAAAACATCAAATATGAATACCGTTTTCATTTATTTTGCTCGAAAAGCACAATTCACGGATAGAGTAAAAGAAGAAATGAGACTTTAGTGCCAAGAAAAAAAAACATCAAATATGAATACCGTTTTCATTTATTTTGCTCGAAAATCACAATTCACGGATAGAGTAAAAGAAGCAATGAGGCTTTAGTGTCTAGAAAAAAAAACATCAAATATGAATACCGTTTTCATTTATTTTGCTCGAAAAGCACAATTCACGGATAGAGTAAAAGAAGCAATGAGGCTTTAGTGTCTAGAAACAAAAACAGCAAATATGAATACCGTTTTCATTTATTTTGCTCGAAAAGCACAATTCACGGATAGAGTAAAAGAAGCAATGAGGCTTTAGTGCCAAGAATAAAAAAACATCAAATATGAATACCGTTTTCATTTATTTTGCTCGAAAATCACAATTCACGGATAGAGTAAAAGAAGCAATGAGGCTTTAGTGTCTAGAAACAAAAACATCAAATATGAATACCGTTTTCATTTATTTTGCTCGAAAAGCACAATTCACGGATAGAGTAAAAGAAGCAATGAGGCTTTAGTGCCAAGAATAAAAAAACATCAAATATGAATACCGTTTTCATTTATTTTGCTCGAAAAGCACAATTCACGGATAGAGTAAAAGAAGAAATGAGACTTTAGTGCCAAGAAAAAAAAACATCAAATATGAATACCGTTTTCATTTATTTTGCTCGAAAATCACAATTCACGGATAGAGTAAAAGAAGCAATGAGGCTTTAGTGTCTAGAAAAAAAAACATCAAATATGAATACCGTTTTCATTTATTTTGCTCGAAAAGCACAATTCACGGATAGAGTAAAAGAAGCAATGAGGCTTTAGTGTCTAGAAACAAAAACAGCAAATATGAATACCGTTTTCATTTATTTTGCTCGAAAAGCACAATTCACGGATAGAGTAAAAGAAGCAATGAGGCTTTAGTGCCAAGAATACAAAAACATCAAATATGAATACCGTTTTCATTTATTTTGCTCGAAAAGCACAATTCACGGATAGAGTAAAAGAAGAAAGGAGGTTGTAGTGTCAAGAATAAAAAAACATCAAATATGAATACCGTTTTCATTTATTTTGCTCGAAAAGCACAATTCACGGATAGAGTAAAAGAAGAAATGAGACTTTAGTGCCAAGAAAAAAAAACATCAAATATGAATACCGTTTTCATTTATTTTTCTCGAAAAGCACAATTCACGGATAGAGTAAAAGAAGCAATGCGGCTTTAGTGTCTTGAAAAAAAAAACATCAAATATGAATACCGTTTTCATTTATTTTGCTCGAATAGCACAATTCACGGATAGAGTAAAAGAAGCAATGAGTCTTTAGTGCCAAGAAAAAAAAACATCAAATATGAATACCGTTTACATTTATTTTGCTCGAAAAGCACAATTCACGGATAGAGTAAAAGAAGCAATGAGGCTTTAGTGCCAAGAAAAAAAAAATCAAATATTAATATCTTTTTCATTTATTTTGCTCGAAAAGCACAATTCACGGATAGAGTAAAAGAAGCAATGAGGCTTTAGTGTCTAGAAAAAAAACCATCAAATATGAATACCGTTTTCATTTATTTTGCTCGAAAAGCACAATTCACGGATAGAGTAAAAGAAGCAATGAGGCTTTAGTGCCAAGAAAAAAAACATTAAATATGAATACCGTTTTCATTTATTTTGGTCGAAAAGCACAATTCACGGATAGAGTAAATGAAGAAATGAGGCTTTAGTGCCAAGAAAAAAAAACATCAAATATGAATACCGTTTTCATTTATTTTGCTCGAAAAGCACAATTCACGGATAGAGTAAAAGAAGCAATGAGGCTTTAGTGTCTAGAAAAAAAAAACATCAAACAATGAATACCGTTTCCATTTATTTTGCTCGAATAACACAATTCACGGATAGAGTAAAATAAGCAATGAGGCTTTAGTGCCAAGAAAAAAAAAACATCAAATATGAATACCGTTTTCATTTATTTTGCTCGAAAAGCACAATTCACGGATAGAGTAAAAGAAGCAATGAGGCTTTAGTGCCAAGAAAAAAAACATCAAATATGAATACCGTTTTCATTTATTTTGCTCGAAAAGCACAATTCACGGATAGAGTAAATGAAGAAATGAGGCTTTAGTGCCAAGAAAAAAAAACATCAAATATGAATACCTTTTTCATTTATTTTGCTCGAAAAGCACAATTCACGGATAGAGTAAAAGAAGCAATGAGGCTTTAGTGTCTAGAAAAAAAAAACATCAAATATGAATAGCGTTTTCATTTATTTTGCTCGAATAGCACAATTCACGGATAGAGTAAAAGAAGCAATGAGGCTTTAGTGCCAAGAAAAAAAAACATCAAATATGAATACCGTTTTCATTTATTTTGCTCGAAAAGCACAATTCACGGATAGAGTAAAAGAAGCAATGAGGCTTTAGTGCCAAGAAAAAAAACATCAAATATGAATACCGTTTTCATTTATTTTGCTCGAAAAGCACAATTCACGGATAGAGTAAATGAAGAAATGAGGCTTTAGTGCCAAGAAAAAAAAAACATCAAATATGAATACCGTTTTCATTTATTTTGCTCGAAAAGTACAATTCACGGATAGAGTAAAAGAAGCAATGAGGCTTTAGTGCCAAGAAAAAAAAACATCAAATATTAATATCTTTTTCATTTATTTTGCTCGAAAAGCACAATTCACGGATAGAGTAAAAGAAGCAATGAGGCTTTAGTGCCAAGAAAAAAAAACATCAAATATGAATACCGTTTTCATTTATTTTGCTCGAAAAGCACAATTCACGGATAGAGTAAAAGAAGCAATGAGGCTTTAATGCCAAGAAAAAAAAACATCAAATATGAATACCGTTTTCATTTATTTTGCTCGAAAAGCACAATTCACGGATAGAGTAAAAGAAGCAATGAGGCTTTAGTGCCAAGAAAAAAAAACATCAAATATGAATACCGTTTTCATTTATTTTGCTCGAAAAGCACAATTCACGGATAGAGTAAAAGAAGCAATGAGGCTTTAGTGCCAAGAAAAACAAAACATCAAATATTAATATCTTTTTCATTTATTTTGCTCGAAAAGCACAATTCACGGATAGAGTAAAAGAAGCAATGAGGTTTTAGTGCCAAGAAAAAAAAACATCAAATATGAATACCGTTTTCATTTATTTTGCTCGAAAAGTACAATTCACGGATAGAGTAAAAGAAGCAATGAGGCTTTAGTGCCAAGAAAAAAAAACATCAAATATTAATATCTTTTTCATTTATTTTGCTCGAAAAGCACAATTCACGGATAGAGTAAAAGAAGCAATGAGGCTTTAGTGCCAAGAAAAAAAAAATCGAATATGAATACCGTTTTCATTTATTTTGCTCGAAAAGCACAATTCACGGATAGAGTAAAAGAAGCAATGAGGCTTTAGTGCCAAGAAAAAAAAACATCAAATATGAATACCGTTTTCATTTATTTTGCTCGAAAAGCACAATTCACGGATAGAGTAAAAGAAGCAATGAGGCTTTAGTGCCAAGAAAAACAAAACATCAAATATTAATATCTTTTTCATTTATTTTGCTCGAAAAGCACAATTCACGGATAGAGTAAAAGAAGTAATGAGGCTTTAGTGCCAAGAAAAAAAAACATCAAATATGAATACCGTTTTCATTTATTTTGCTCGAAAAGTACAATTCACGGATAGTGTAAAAGAAGCAATGAGGCTTTAGTGCCAAGAAAAAAAAACATCAAATATTAATACCTTTTTCATTTATTTTGCACGAAATGCACAATTCACGGATAGAGTAAAAGAAGCAATGAGGCTTTAGTGTCTAGAAAAAAAAACATCCAATATGAATACCGTTTTCATTTATTTTGCTCGAATAACACCATTCACGGATAGAGTAAAAGAAGCAATGAGGCTTTAGTGCCAAGAAAAAAAAACATCAAATATGAATACCGTTTACATTTATTTTGCTCGAAAAGCACAATTCACGGATAGAGTAAAAGAAGCAATGAGGCTTTAGTGCCAAGAAAAAAAAAACATCAAATATGAATACCGTTTTCATTTATTTTGCTCGAAAAGCACAATTCACGGATAGAGTAAAAGAAGCAATGAGGCTTTAGTGCCAAGAAAAAAAAAACATCAAATATTAATATCTTTTTCATTTATTTTGCTCGAAAAGCACAATTCACGGATAGAGTAAAAGAAGCAATGAGGCTTTAGTGTCTAGAAAAAAAATCATCAAATATGAATACCGTTTTCATTTATTTTGCTCGAAAAGCACAATTCACTTATAGAATAAAAGAAGCAATGAGGCTTTAGTGCCAAGAAAAAAAACATCAAATATGAATACCGTTTTCATTTATTTTGCTCGAAAAGCACAATTCACGGATAGAGTAAATGAAGAAATGAGGCTTTAGTGCCAAGAAAAAAAAACATCAAATATGAATACCGTTTTCATTTATTTTGCTCGAAAAGTACAATTCACGGTTAGTGTAAAAGAAGCAATGAGGCTTTAGTGCCAAGAAAAAAAAACATCAAATATTAATACCTTTTTCATTTATTTTGCTCGAAAAGCACAATTCACGGAGAGAGTAAAAGAAGCAATGAGGCTTTAGTGTCTAGAAAAAAAAAACATCAAATATGAATACCGTTTTCATTTATTTTGCTCGAAAAGCACAATTCACGGATAGAGTAAAAGAAGCAATGAGGCTTTAGTGTCTAGAAGAAAAAAACATCAAATATGAATACCGTTTTCATTTATTTTGCTCGAATAGCACAATTCACGGATAGAGTAAAAGAATCAATGAGGCTTTAGTGTCTAGAAAAAAAAAACATCAAATATGAATACCGTTTTCATTTATTTTGCTCGAATAGCACAATTCACGGATAGAGTAAAAGAAGAAATGAGGCTTTAGTGCCAAGAAAAAAAAAATCGAATATGAATACCGTTTTAATTTATTTTGCTCGAAAAGCACAATTCACGGATAGAGTAAAAGAAGCAATGAGGCTTTAGTGTCTAGAAAAAAAACATCAAATATGAATACCAGTTTCATTTATTTTGCTCGAAAAGTACAATTCACGGATAAAGTAAAAGAAGGAATGAGGCTTTAGTAACAAGAAAAAAAACATCAAATATGAATACCGTTTTCATTTATTTTGCTCGAAAAGCACAATTCACGGATAGAGTAAAAGAAGCAATGAGGCTTTAGTGCCAAGAAAAAAAACATCAAATATGAATACCGTTTTCATTTATTTTGCTCGAAAAGTACAATTCACGGATAGTGTAAAAGAAGCAATGAGGCTTTAGTGCCAAGAAAAAAAAACATAAAATATTAATACCTTTTTCATTTATTTTGCACGAAATGCACAATTCACGGATAGAGTAAAAGAAGCAATGAGGCTTTAGTGTCTAGAAAAAAAAACATCCAATATGAATACCGTTTTCATTTATTTTGCTCGAATAGCACCATTCACGGATAGAGTAAAAGAAGCAATGAGGCTTTAGTGCCAAGAAAAAAAAACATCAAATATGAATACCGTTTACATTTATTTTGCTCGAAAAGCACAATTCACGGATAGAGTAAAAGAAGCAATGAGGCTTTAGTGCCAAGAAAAAAAAAACATCAAATATGAATACCGTTTTCATTTATTTTGCTCGAAAAGCACAATTCACGGATAGAGTAAAAGAAGCAATGAGGCTTTAGTGCCAAGAAAAAAAAAAATCAAATATTAATATCTTTTTCATTTATTTTGCTCGAAAAGCACAATTCACGGATAGAGTAAAAGAAGCAATGAGGCTTTAGTGTCTAGAAAAAAAATCATCAAATATGAATACCGTTTTCATTTATTTTGCTCGAAAAGCACAATTCACGGATAGAGTAAAAGAAGCAATGAGGCTTTAGTGCCAAGAAAAAAAACATCAAATATGAATACCGTTTTCATTTATTTTGCTCGAAAAGCACAATTCACGGATAGAGTAAATGAAGAAATGAGGCTTTAGTGCCAAGAAAAAAAAACATCAAATATGAATACCGTTTTCATTTATTTTGCTCGAAAAGTACAATTCACGGTTAGTGTAAAAGAAGCAATGAGGCTTTAGTGCCAAGAAAAAAAAACATCAAATATTAATACCTTTTTCATTTATTTTGCTCGAAAAGCACAATTCACGGAGAGAGTAAAAGAAGCAATGAGGCTTTAGTGTCTAGAAAAAAAAAACATCAAATATGAATACCGTTTTCATTTATTTTGCTCGAAAAGCACAATTCACGGATAGAGTAAAAGAAGCAATGAGGCTTTAGTGTCTAGAAGAAAAAAACATCAAATATGAATACCGTTTTCATTTATTTTGCTCGAATAGCACAATTCACGGATAGAGTAAAAGAATCAATGAGGCTTTAGTGTCTAGAAAAAAAAAACATCAAATATGAATACCGTTTTCATTTATTTTGCTCGAATAGCACAATTCACGGATAGAGTAAAAGAAGAAATGAGGCTTTAGTGCCAAGAAAAAAAAAATCGAATATGAATACCGTTTTAATTTATTTTGCTCGAAAAGCACAATTCACGGATAGAGTAAAAGAAGCAATGAGGCTTTAGTGTCTAGAAAAAAAACATCAAATATGAATACCAGTTTCATTTATTTTGCTCGAAAAGTACAATTCACGGATAAAGTAAAAGAAGGAATGAGGCTTTAGTAACAAGAAAAAAAACATCAAATATGAATACCGTTTTCATTTATTTTGCTCGAAAAGCACAATTCACGGATAGAGTAAAAGAAGCAATGAGGCTTTAGTGCCAAGAAAAAAAACATCAAATATGAATACCGTTTTCATTTATTTTGCTCGAAAAGTACAATTCACGGATAGTGTAAAAGAAGCAATGAGGCTTTAGTGCCAAGAAAAAAAAACATCAAATATTAATACCTTTTTCATTTATTTTGCACGAAATGCACAATTCACGGATAGAGTAAAAGAAGCAATGAGGCTTTAGTGTCTAGAAAAAAAAACATCCAATATGAATACCGTTTTCATTTATTTTGCTCGAATAGCACCATTCACGGATAGAGTAAAAGAAGCAATGAGGCTTTAGTGCCAAGAAAAAAAAACATCAAATATGAATACCGTTTACATTTATTTTGCTCGAAAAGCACAATTCACGGATAGAGTAAAAGAAGCAATGAGGCTTTAGTGCCAAGAAAAAAAAAACATCAAATATGAATACCGTTTTCATTTATTTTGCTCGAAAAGCACAATTCACGGATAGAGTAAAAGAAGCAATGAGGCTTTAGTGCCAAGAAAAAAAAAACATCAAATATTAATATCTTTTTCATTTATTTTGCTCGAAAAGCACAATTCACGGATAGAGTAAAAGAAGCAATGAGGCTTTAGTGTCTAGAAAAAAAATCATCAAATATGAATACCGTTTTCATTTATTTTGCTCGAAAAGCACAATTCACGGATAGAGTAAAAGAAGCAATGAGGCTTTAGTGCCAAGAAAAAAAACATCAAATATGAATACCGTTTTCATTTATTTTGCTCGAAAAGCACAATTCACGGATAGAGTAAAAGAAGCAATGAGGCTTTAGTGTCTAGAAAAAAAACATCAAATATGAATACCAGTTTCATTTATTTTGCTCGAAAAGTACAATTCACGGATAAAGTAAAAGAAGGAATGAGGCTTTAGTAACAAGAAAAAAAACATCAAATATGAATACCGTTTTCATTTATTTTGCTCGAAAAGCACAATTCACGGATAGAGTAAAAGAAGCAATGAGGCTTTAGTGCCAAGAAAAAAAACATCAAATATGAATACCGTTTTCATTTATTTTGCTCGAAAAGTACAATTCACGGATAGTGTAAAAGAAGCAATGAGGCTTTAGTGCCAAGAAAAAAAAACATCAAATATTAATACCTTTTTCATTTATTTTGCACGAAATGCACAATTCACGGATAGAGTAAAAGAAGCAATGAGGCTTTAGTGTCTAGAAAAAAAAACATCCAATATGAATACCGTTTTCATTTATTTTGCTCGAATAGCACCATTCACGGATAGAGTAAAAGAAGCAATGAGGCTTTAGTGCCAAGAAAAAAAAACATCAAATATGAATACCGTTTACATTTATTTTGCTCGAAAAGCACAATTCACGGATAGAGTAAAAGAAGCAATGAGGCTTTAGTGCCAAGAAAAAAAAAACATCAAATATGAATACCGTTTTCATTTATTTTGCTCGAAAAGCACAATTCACGGATAGAGTAAAAGAAGCAATGAGGCTTTAGTGCCAAGAAAAAAAAAACATCAAATATTAATATCTTTTTCATTTATTTTGCTCGAAAAGCACAATTCACGGATAGAGTAAAAGAAGCAATGAGGCTTTAGTGTCTAGAAAAAAAATCATCAAATATGAATACCGTTTTCATTTATTTTGCTCGAAAAGCACAATTCACGGATAGAGTAAAAGAAGCAATGAGGGTTTAGTGCCAAGAAAAAAAACATCAAATATGAATACCGTTTTCATTTATTTTGCTCGAAAAGCACAATTCACGGATAGAGTAAATGAAGAAATGAGGCTTTAGTGCCAAGAAAAAAAAACATCAAATATGAATACCGTTTTCATTTATTTTGCTCGAAAAGTACAATTCACGGTTAGTGTAAAAGAAGCAATGAGGCTTTAGTGCCAAGAAAAAAAAACATCAAATATTAATACCTTTTTCATTTATTTTGCTCGAAAAGCACAATTCACGGAGAGAGTAAAAGAAGCAATGAGGCTTTAGTGTCTAGAAAAAAAAAACATCAAATATGAATACCGTTTTCATTTATTTTGCTCGAAAAGCACAATTCACGGATAGAGTAAAAGAAGCAATGAGGCTTTAGTGTCTAGAAGAAAAAAACATCAAATATGAATACCGTTTTCATTTATTTTGCTCGAATAGCACAATTCACGGATAGAGTAAAAGAATCAATGAGGCTTTAGTGTCTAGAAAAAAAAAACATCAAATATGAATACCGTTTTCATTTATTTTGCTCGAATAGCACAATTCACGGATAGAGTAAAAGAAGAAATGAGGCTTTAGTGCCAAGAAAAAAAAAATCGAATATGAATACCGTTTTAATTTATTTTGCTCGAAAAGCACAATTCACGGATAGAGTAAAAGAAGCAATGAGGCTTTAGTGTCTAGAAAAAAAACATCAAATATGAATACCAGTTTCATTTATTTTGCTCGAAAAGTACAATTCACGGATAAAGTAAAAGAAGGAATGAGGCTTTAGTAACAAGAAAAAAAACATCAAATATGAATACCGTTTTCATTTATTTTGCTCGAAAAGCACAATTCACGGATAGAGTAAAAGAAGCAATGAGGCTTTAGTGCCAAGAAAAAAAACATCAAATATGAATACCGTTTTCATTTATTTTGCTCGAAAAGTACAATTCACGGATAGTGTAAAAGAAGCAATGAGGCTTTAGTGCCAAGAAAAAAAAACATAAAATATTAATACCTTTTTCATTTATTTTGCACGAAATGCACAATTCACGGATAGAGTAAAAGAAGCAATGAGGCTTTAGTGTCTAGAAAAAAAAACATCCAATATGAATACCGTTTTCATTTATTTTGCTCGAATAGCACCATTCACGGATAGAGTAAAAGAAGCAATGAGGCTTTAGTGCCAAGAAAAAAAAACATCAAATATGAATACCGTTTACATTTATTTTGCTCGAAAAGCACAATTCACGGATAGAGTAAAAGAAGCAATGAGGCTTTAGTGCCAAGAAAAAAAAAACATCAAATATGAATACCGTTTTCATTTATTTTGCTCGAAAAGCACAATTCACGGATAGAGTAAAAGAAGCAATGAGGCTTTAGTGCCAAGAAAAAAAAAACATCAAATATTAATATCTTTTTCATTTATTTTGCTCGAAAAGCACAATTCACGGATAGAGTAAAAGAAGCAATGAGGCTTTAGTGTCTAGAAAAAAAATCATCAAATATGAATACCGTTTTCATTTATTTTGCTCGAAAAGCACAATTCACGGATAGAGTAAAAGAAGCAATGAGGCTTTAGTGCCAAGAAAAAAAACATCAAATATGAATACCGTTTTCATTTATTTTGCTCGAAAAGCACAATTCACGGATAGAGTAAATGAAGAAATGAGGCTTTAGTGCCAAGAAAAAAAAACATCAAATATGAATACCGTTTTCATTTATTTTGCTCGAAAAGTACAATTCACGGTTAGTGTAAAAGAAGCAATGAGGCTTTAGTGCCAAGAAAAAAAAACATCAAATATTAATACCTTTTTCATTTATTTTGCTCGAAAAGCACAATTCACGGAGAGAGTAAAAGAAGCAATGAGGCTTTAGTGTCTAGAAAAAAAAAACATCAAATATGAATACCGTTTTCATTTATTTTGCTCGAAAAGCACAATTCACGGATAGAGTAAAAGAAGCAATGAGGCTTTAGTGTCTAGAAGAAAAAAACATCAAATATGAATACCGTTTTCATTTATTTTGCTCGAATAGCACAATTCACGGATAGAGTAAAAGAATCAATGAGGCTTTAGTGTCTAGAAAAAAAAAACATCAAATATGAATACCGTTTTCATTTATTTTGCTCGAATAGCACAATTCACGGATAGAGTAAAAGAAGAAATGAGGCTTTAGTGCCAAGAAAAAAAAAATCGAATATGAATACCGTTTTAATTTATTTTGCTCGAAAAGCACAATTCACGGATAGAGTAAAAGAAGCAATGAGGCTTTAGTGTCTAGAAAAAAAACATCAAATATGAATACCAGTTTCATTTATTTTGCTCGAAAAGTACAATTCACGGATAAAGTAAAAGAAGGAATGAGGCTTTAGTAACAAGAAAAAAAACATCAAATATGAATACCGTTTTCATTTATTTTGCTCGAAAAGCACAATTCACGGATAGAGTAAAAGAAGCAATGAGGCTTTAGTGCCAAGAAAAAAAACATCAAATATGAATACCGTTTTCATTTATTTTGCTCGATAAGCACAATTCACGGATAGAGTAAAAGAATCAATGAGGCTTTAGTGCCAAGAAAAAAAAACATCAAATATGAATAACTTTTTCATTTTTTTTGCTCGAAAAGCACAATTCACGGATAGAGTAAAAGAAGCAATGAGGCTTTAGTGTCTAGAAAAAAAACATCAAATATGAATACCATTTTCATTTATTTTGCTCGAAATGCACAATTCACGGATAGAGTAAAACAAGCAATGAGGCTTTAGTGCCAAGAAAAAAAACATCAAATATGAATACCGTTTTCATTTATTTTGCTCGAAAAGCACAATTCACGGATAGAGTAAAAGAAGCAATGAAGCTTTAGTGCCAAGAATAAAAAAACATCAAATATGAATACCGTTTTCATTTATTTTGCTCGAAAAGCACAATTCACGGATAGAGTAAAAGAAACAATGAGGCTTTAGTGCCAAGAATAAAAAAACCTCAAATATTAATACCTTTTTCATTTATTTTGCTCGAAAAGCACAATTCACGGATAGAGTAAAAGAAGCAATGAGGCTTTAGTGTCTAGAAAAAAAAAACATCAAATATGAATACCGTTTTCATTTATTTTGCTCGAAAAGCACAATTCACGGATAGAGTAAAAGAAGCAATGAGGCTCTAGTGTCTAGAAAGAAAACATCAAATATGAATACCATTTTCATTTATTTTGCTCAAAAAGCACAATTCACGGATAGAGTAAAAGAAGGAATGAGGCTTTAGTGCCAAGAAAAAAAAAACATCAAATATTAATACCTTTTTCATTTATTTTGCTCGAAAAGCACAATTCACGGATAGAGTAAAAGAAGCAATGAGGCTTTAGTGCCAAGAAAAAAAACATCAAATATGGATACCGTTTTCATTTATTTTGTTCGAAAAGCTAAATTCACGGATAGAGTAAAAGAAACAATGAGGCTTTAGTGCCAAGAAAAAAAAACATCAAATATAAATACCGTTTTCATTTATTTTGGTCGAAAAGCACAATTCACGGATAGAGTAAAAGAAGCAATGAGGCTTTAGTGCCAAGAAAAAAAAAACATCAAATATTAATATCTTTTTCATTTATTTTGCTCGAAAAGCACAATTCACGGATAGAGTAAAAGAAGCAATGAGGCTTTAATGTCTAGAAAAAAAAAATCAAATATTAATACCTTTTTCATTTATTTTGCTCGAAAAGCACAATTCACGGATAGAGTAAAAGAAGCAATGAGGCTTTAGTGTCTAGAAACAAAAACAGCAAATATGAATACCGTTTTCATTTATTTTGCTCGAAAAGCACAATTCACGGATAGAGTAAAAGAAGCAATGAGGCTTTAGTGCCAAGAATAAAAAAACATCAAATATGAATACCGTTTTCATTTATTTTGCTCGAAAAGCACAATTCACGGATAGAGTAAAAGAAGCAATGAGGCTTTAGTGTCTAGAAAAAAAAACATCAAATATGAATACCGTTTTCATTTATTTTGCTCGAAAAGCACAATTCACGGATAGAGTAAAAGAAGCAATGAGGCTTTAGTGCCAAGAAAAAAAACATCAAATATGAATACCGTTTTCATTTATTTTGCTCGAAAAGCAAAATTCACGGATAGAGTAAAAGAAACAATGAGGCTTTAGTGCCAAGAAAAAAAAACATCAAATATGAATACCGTTTTCATTTATTTTGGTCGAAAAGCACAATTCACGGATAGAGTAAAAGAAGCAATGAGGCTTTAGTGCCAAGAAAAAAAAAACATCAAATATTAATATCTTTTTCATTTATTTTGCTCGAAAAGCACAATTCACGGATAGAGTAAAAGAAGAAATGAGACTTTAGTGCCAAGAAAAAAAAACATCAAATATGAATACCGTTTTCATTTATTTTGCTCGAAAAGCACAATTCACGGATAGTGTAAAAGAAGCAATGAGGCTTTAGTGCCAAGAAAAAAAAACATCAAATATTAATACCTTTTTCATTTATTTTGCTCGAAAAGCACAATTCACGGATAGAGTAAAAGAAGCAATTAGGCTTTAGTGTCTAGAAAAAAAAAACATCAAATATGAATACCGTTTTCATTTATTTTGCTCGAATAGCACAATTCACGGATAGAGTAAAAGAAGCAATGAGACTTTAGTGCCAAGAAAAAAAAACATCAAATATGAATACCGTTTTCATTTATTTTGCTCGAAAACCACAATTCACGGATAGAGTAAAAGAAGCAATGAGGCTTTAATGCCAAGAAAAAAAAACCTCAAATATTAATACCGTTTTCATTTATTTTGCTCGAAAAGCACAATTCACGGATAGAGTAAAAGAAGCAATGAGGCTTTAGTGCCAAGAAAAAAAAACATTGAATATGAATACCGTTTTCATTTATTTTGCTCGAAAAGCACAATTCACGGATAGAGTAAAAGAAGCAATGAGGCTTTAGTGTCTAGAAAAAAAAACATCAAATATTAATACCTTTTTCATTTATTTTGCTCGAAAAGCACAATTCACGGATAGAGTAAAAGAAGCAATGAGGCTTTAGTGTCTAGAAAAAAAAAACATCAAATATGAATACCGTTTTCATTTATTTTGCTCGAAAAGCACAATTCACGGATAGAGTAAAAGAAGCAATGAGGCTTTAGTGTCTAGAAAAAAAACATCAAATATGAATACCATTTTCATTTATTTTGCTCGAAAAGCACAATTCACGGATAGAGTAAAAGAAGGAATGAGGCTTTAGTGCCAAGAAAAAAAAAACATCAAATATTAATACCTTTTTCATTTATTTTGCTCGAAAAGCACAATTCACGGATAGAGTAAAAGAAGCAATGAGGCTTTAGTGCCAAGAAAAAAAACATCAAATATGGATACCGTTTTCATTTATTTTGCTCGAAAAGCTAAATTCACGGATAGAGTAAAAGAAACAATGAGGCTTTAGTGCCAAGAAAAAAAAACATCAAATATAAATACCGTTTTCATTTATTTTGGTCGAAAAGCACAATTCACGGATAGAGTAAAAGAAGCAATGAGGCTTTAGTGCCAAGAAAAAAAAAACATCAAATATTAATATCTTTTTCATTTATTTTGCTCGAAAAGCACAATTCACGGATAGAGTAAAAGAAGCAATGAGGCTTTAATGTCTAGAAAAAAAAAACATCAAATATTAATACCTTTTTCATTTATTTTGCTCGAAAAGCACAATTCACGGATAGAGTAAAAGAAGCAATGAGGCTTTAGTGTCTAGAAACAAAAACAGCAAATATGAATACCGTTTTCATTTATTTTGCTCGAAAAGCACAATTCACGGATAGAGTAAAAGAAGCAATGAGGCTTTAGTGCCAAGAATAAAAAAACATCAAATATGAATACCGTTTTCATTTATTTTGCTCGAAAATCACAATTCACGGATAGAGTAAAAGAAGCAATGAGGCTTTAGTGTCTAGAAAAAAAAACATCAAATATGAATACCGTTTTCATTTATTTTGCTCGAAAAGCACAATTCACGGATAGAGTAAAAGAAGCAATGAGGCTTTAGTGCCAAGAATAAAAAAACATCAAATATGAATACCGTTTTCATTTATTTTGCTCGAAAAGCACAATTCACGGATAGAGTAAAAGAAGAAATGAGATTTTAGTGCCTAGAAAAAAAACATCAAATATGAATACCGTTTTCATTTATTTTGCTCGAAAATCACAATTCACGGATAGAGTAAAAGAAGCAATGAGGCTTTAGTGTCTAGAAAAAAAAACATCAAATATGAATACCGTTTTCATTTATTTTGCTCGAAAAGCACAATTCACGGATAGAGTAAAAGAAGAAATGAGACTTTAGTGCCAAGAAAAAAAAACATCAAATATGAATACCGTTTTCATTTATTTTGCTCGAAAATCACAATTCACGGATAGAGTAAAAGAAGCAATGAGGCTTTAGTGTCTAGAAAAAAAAACATCAAATATGAATACCGTTTTCATTTATTTTGCTCGAAAAGCACAATTCACGGATAGAGTAAAAGAAGCAATGAGGCTTTAGTGCCAAGAAAAAAAACATCAAATATGAATACCGTTTTCATTTATTTTGCTCGAAAAGCAAAATTCACGGATAGAGTAAAAGAAACAATGAGGCTTTAGTGCCAAGAAAAAAAAACATCAAATATGAATACCGTTTTCATTTATTTTGGTCGAAAAGCACAATTCACGGATAGAGTAAAAGAAGCAATGAGGCTTTAGTGCCAAGAAAAAAAAAACATCAAATATTAATATCTTTTTCATTTATTTTGCTCGAAAAGCACAATTCACGGATAGAGTAAAAGAAGAAATGAGACTTTAGTGCCAAGAAAAAAAAACATCAAATATGAATACCGTTTTCATTTATTTTTCTCGAAAAGCACAATTCACGGATAGAGTAAAAGAAGCAATGCGGCTTTAGTGTCTAGAAAAAAAAACCATCAAATATGAATACCGTTTTCATTTATTTTGCTCGAATAGCACAATTCACGGATAGAGTAAAAGAAGCAATGAGTCTTTAGTGCCAAGAAAAAAAAACATCAAATATGAATACCGTTTACATTTATTTTGCTCGAAAAGCACAATTCACGGATAGAGTAAAAGAAGCAATGAGGCTTTAGTGCCAAGAAAAAAAAAATCAAATATTAATATCTTTTTCATTTATTTTGCTCGAAAAGCACAATTCACGGATAGAGTAAAAGAAGCAATGAGGCTTTAGTGTCTAGAAAAAAAACCATCAAATATGAATACCGTTTTCATTTATTTTGCTCGAAAAGCACAATTCACGGATAGAGTAAAAGAAGCAATGAGGCTTTAGTGCCAAGAAAAAAAACATTAAATATGAATACCGTTTTCATTTATTTTGGTCGAAAAGCACAATTCACGGATAGAGTAAATGAAGAAATGAGGCTTTAGTGCCAAGAAAAAAAAACATCAAATATGAATACCGTTTTCATTTATTTTGCTCGAAAAGCACAATTCACGGATAGAGTAAAAGAAGCAATGAGGCTTTAGTGTCTAGAAAAAAAAAACATCAAACAATGAATACCGTTTCCATTTATTTTGCTCGAATAACACAATTCACGGATAGAGTAAAATAAGCAATGAGGCTTTAGTGCCAAGAAAAAAAAAACATCAAATATGAATACCGTTTTCATTTATTTTGCTCGAAAAGCACAATTCACGGATAGAGTAAAAGAAGCAATGAGGCTTTAGTGCCAAGAAAAACAAAACATCAAATATGAATACCGTTTTCATTTATTTTGCTCGAAAAGCACAATTCACGGATAGAGTAAATGAAGAAATGAGGCTTTAGTGCCAAGAAAAAAAAACATCAAATATGAATACCTTTTTCATTTATTTTGCTCGAAAAGCACAATTCACGGATAGAGTAAAAGAAGCAATGAGGCTTTAGTGTCTAGAAAAAAAAAACATCAAATATGAATAGCGTTTTCATTTATTTTGCTCGAATAGCACAATTCACGGATAGAGTAAAAGAAGCAATGAGGCTTTAGTGCCAAGAAAAAAAAACATCAAATATGAATACCGTTTTCATTTATTTTGCTCGAAAAGCACAATTCACGGATAGAGTAAAAGAAGCAATGAGGCTTTAGTGCCAAGAAAAAAAACATCAAATATGAATACCGTTTTCATTTATTTTGCTCGAAAAGCACAATTCACGGATAGAGTAAATGAAGAAATGAGGCTTTAGTGCCAAGAAAAAAAAACATCAAATATGAATACCGTTTTCATTTATTTTGCTCGAAAAGTACAATTCACGGATAGAGTAAAAGAAGCAATGAGGCTTTAGTGCCAAGAAAAAAAAACATCAAATATTAATATCTTTTTCATTTATTTTGCTCGAAAAGCACAATTCACGGATAGAGTAAAAGAAGCAATGAGACTTTAGTGCCAAGAAAAAAAAACATCAAATATGAATACCGTTTTCATTTATTTTGCTCGAAAAGCACAATTCACGGATAGAGTAAAAGAAGCAATGAGGCTTTAATGCCAAGAAAAAAAAACATCAAATATGAATACCGTTTTCATTTATTTTGCTCGAAAATCACAATTCACGGATAGAGTAAAAGAAGCAATGAGGCTTTAGTGCCAAGAAAAAAAAACATCAAATATGAATACCGTTTTCATTTATTTTGCTCGAAAAGCACAATTCACGGATAGAGTAAAAGAAGCAATGAGGCTTTAGTGCCAAGAAAAACAAAACATCAAATATTAATATCTTTTTCATTTATTTTGCTCGAAAAGCACAATTCACGGATAGAGTAAAAGAAGCAATGAGGCTTTAGTGCCAAGAAAAAAAAACATCAAATATGAATACCGTTTTCATTTATTTTGCTCGAAAAGTACAATTCACGGATAGAGTAAAAGAAGCAATGAGGCTTTAGTGCCAAGAAAAAAAAACATCAAATATTAATATCTTTTTCATTTATTTTGCTCGAAAAGCACAATTCACGGATAGAGTAAAAGAAGCAATGAGGCTTTAGTGCCAAGAAAAAAAAAATCGAATATGAATACCGTTTTCATTTATTTTGCTCGAAAAGCACAATACACGGATAGAGTAAAAGAAGCAATGAGGCTTTAGTGCCAAGAAAAAAAAACATCAAATATGAATACCGTTTTCATTTATTTTGCTCGAAAAGCACAATTCACGGATAGAGTAAAAGAAGCAATGAGGCTTTAGTGCCAAGAAAAACAAAACATCAAATATTAATATCTTTTTCATTTATTTTGCTCGAAAAGCACAATTCACGGATAGAGTAAAAGAAGCAATGAGGCTTTAGTGCCAAGAAAAAAAAACATCAAATATGAATACCGTTTTCATTTATTTTGCTCGAAAAGTACAATTCACGGATAGTGTAAAAGAAGCAATGAGGCTTTAGTGCCAAGAAAAAAAAACATCAAATATTAATACCTTTTTCATTTATTTTGCACGAAATGCACAATTCACGGATAGAGTAAAAGAAGCAATGAGGCTTTAGTGTCTAGAAAAAAAAACATCCAATATGAATACCGTTTTCATTTATTTTGCTCGAATAGCACCATTCACGGATAGAGTAAAAGAAGCAATGAGGCTTTAGTGCCAAGAAAAAAAAACATCAAATATGAATACCGTTTACATTTATTTTGCTCGAAAAGCACAATTCACGGATAGAGTAAAAGAAGCAATGAGGCTTTAGTGCCAAGAATAAAAAAACATCAAATATGAATACCGTTTTCATTTATTTTGCTCGAAAAGCACAATTCACGGATAGAGTAAAAGAAGCAATGAGGCTTTAGTGCCAAGAAAAAAAAAACATCAAATATTAATATCTTTTTCATTTATTTTGCTCGAAAAGCACAATTCACGGATAGAGTAAAAGAAGCAATGAGGCTTTAGTGTCTAGAAAAAAAATCATCAAATATGAATACCGTTTTCATTTATTTTGCTCGAAAAGCATAATTCACGGATAGAGTAAAAGAAGCAATGAGGCTTTAGTGCCAAGAAAAAAAACATCAAATATGAATACCGTTTTCATTTATTTTGCTCGAAAAGCACAATTCACGGATAGAGTAAATGAAGAAATGAGGCTTTAGTGCCAAGAAAAAAAAACATCAAATATGAATACCGTTTTCATTTATTTTGCTCGAAAAGTACAATTCACGGTTAGTGTAAAAGAAGCAATGAGGCTTTAGTGCCAAGAAAAAAAAACATCAAATATTAATACCTTTTTCATTTATTTTGCTCGAAAAGCACAATTCACGGAGAGAGTTAAAGAAGCAATGAGGCTTTAGTGTCTAGAAGAAAAAAACATCAAATATGAATACCGTTTTCATTTATTTTGCTCGAAAAGCACAATTCACGGATAGAGTAAAAGAAGCAATGAGGCTTTAGTGTCTAGAAGAAAAAAACATCAAATATGAATACCGTTTTCATTTATTTTGCTCGAATAGCACAATTCACGGATAGAGTAAAAGAATCAATGAGGCTTTAGTGTCTAGAAAAAAAAAACATCAAATATGAATACCGTTTTCATTTATTTTGCTCGAATAGCACAATTCACGGATAGAGTAAAAGAAGCAATGAGGCTTTAGTGCCAAGAAAAAAAAAATCGAATATGAATACCGTTTTAATTTATTTTGCTCGAAAAGCACAATTCACGGATAGAGTAAAAGAAGCAATGAGGCTTTAGTGTCTAGAAAAAAAACATCAAATATGAATACCAGTTTCATTTATTTTGCTCGAAAAGTACAATTCACGGATAAAGTAAAAGAAGGAATGAGGCTTTAGTAACAAGAAAAAAAACATCAAATATGAATACCGTTTTCATTTATTTTGCTCGAAAAGCACAATTCACGGATAGAGTAAAAGAAGCAATGAGGCTTTAGTGCCAAGAAAAAAAACATCAAATATGAATACCGTTTTCATTTATTTTGCTCGATAAGCACAATTCACGGATAGAGTAAAAGAATCAATGAGGCTTTAGTGCCAAGAAAAAAAAACATCAAATATGAATAACTTTTTCATTTTTTTTGCTCGAAAAGCACAATTCACGTATAGAGTAAAAGAAGCAATGAGGCTTTAGTGTCTAGAAAAAAAACATCAAATATGAATACCATTTTCATTTATTTTGCTCGAAATGCACAATTCACGGATAGAGTAAAACAAGCAATGAGGCTTTAGTGCCAAGAAAAAAAACATCAAATATGAATACCGTTTTCATTTATTTTGCTCGAAAAGCACAATTCACGGATAGAGTAAAAGAAGCAATGAAGCTTTAGTGCCAAGAATAAAAAAACATCAAATATGAATACCGTTTTCATTTATTTTGCTCGAAAAGCACAATTCACGGATAGAGTAAAAGAAACAATGAGGCTTTAGTGCCAAGAATAAAAAAACATCAAATATTAATACCTTTTTCATTTATTTTGCTCGAAAAGCACAATTCACGGATAGAGTAAAAGAAGCAATGAGGCTTTAGTGCCAAGAAAAAAAAACATCAAATATGAATACCGTTTTCATTTATTTTGCTCGAAAAGCACAATTCACGGATAGAGTAAAAGAAGCAATGAGGCTTTAATGCCAAGAAAAAAAAACATCAAATATGAATACCGTTTTCATTTATTTTGCTCGAAAATCACAATTCACGGATAGAGTAAAAGAAGCAATGAGGCTTTAGTGCCAAGAAAAAAAAACATCAAATATGAATACCGTTTTCATTTATTTTGCTCGAAAAGCACAATTCACGGATAGAGTAAAAGAAGCAATGAGGCTTTAGTGCCAAGAAAAACAAAACATCAAATATTAATATCTTTTTCATTTATTTTGCTCGAAAAGCACAATTCACGGATAGAGTAAAAGAAGCAATGAGGCTTTAGTGCCAAGAAAAAAAAACATCAAATATGAATACCGTTTTCATTTATTTTGCTCGAAAAGTACAATTCACGGATAGAGTAAAAGAAGCAATGAGGCTTTAGTGCCAAGAAAAAAAAACATCAAATATTAATATCTTTTTCATTTATTTTGCTCGAAAAGCACAATTCACGGATAGAGTAAAAGAAGCAATGAGGCTTTAGTGCCAAGAAAAAAAAAATCGAATATGAATACCGTTTTCATTTATTTTGCTCGAAAAGCACAATTCACGGATAGAGTAAAAGAAGCAATGAGGCTTTAGTGCCAAGAAAAAAAAACATCAAATATGAATACCGTTTTCATTTATTTTGCTCGAAAAGCACAATTCACGGATAGAGTAAAAGAAGCAATGAGGCTTTAGTGCCAAGAAAAACAAAACATCAAATATTAATATCTTTTTCATTTATTTTGCTCGAAAAGCACAATTCACGGATAGAGTAAAAGAAGCAATGAGGCTTTAGTGCCAAGAAAAAAAAACATCAAATATGAATACCGTTTTCATTTATTTTGCTCGAAAAGTACAATTCACGGATAGTGTAAAAGAAGCAATGAGGCTTTAGTGCCAAGAAAAAAAAACATCAAATATTAATACCTTTTTCATTTATTTTGCACGAAATGCACAATTCACGGATAGAGTAAAAGAAGCAATGAGGCTTTAGTGTCTAGAAAAAAAAACATCCAATATGAATACCGTTTTCATTTATTTTGCTCGAATAGCACCATTCACGGATAGAGTAAAAGAAGCAATGAGGCTTTAGTGCCAAGAAAAAAAAACATCAAATATGAATACCGTTTACATTTATTTTGCTCGAAAAGCACAATTCACGGATAGAGTAAAAGAAGCAATGAGGCTTTAGTGCCAAGAATAAAAAAACATCAAATATGAATACCGTTTTCATTTATTTTGCTCGAAAAGCACAATTCACGGATAGAGTAAAAGAAGCAATGAGGCTTTAGTGCCAAGAAAAAAAAAACATCAAATATTAATATCTTTTTCATTTATTTTGCTCGAAAAGCACAATTCACGGATAGAGTAAAAGAAGCAATGAGGCTTTAGTGTCTAGAAAAAAAATCATCAAATATGAATACCGTTTTCATTTATTTTGCTCGAAAAGCACAATTCACGGATAGAGTAAAAGAAGCAATGAGGCTTTAGTGCCAAGAAAAAAAACATCAAATATGAATACCGTTTTCATTTATTTTGCTCGAAAAGCACAATTCACGGATAGAGTAAATGAAGAAATGAGGCTTTAGTGCCAAGAAAAAAAAACATCAAATATGAATACCGTTTTCATTTATTTTGCTCGAAAAGTACAATTCACGGTTAGTGTAAAAGAAGCAATGAGGCTTTAGTGCCAAGAAAAAAAAACATCAAATATTAATACCTTTTTCATTTATTTTGCTCGAAAAGCACAATTCACGGAGAGAGTAAAAGAAGCAATGAGGCTTTAGTGTCTAGAAGAAAAAAACATCAAATATGAATACCGTTTTCATTTATTTTGCTCGAAAAGCACAATTCACGGATAGAGTAAAAGAAGCAATGAGGCTTTAGTGTCTAGAAGAAAAAAACATCAAATATGAATACCGTTTTCATTTATTTTGCTCGAATAGCACAATTCACGGATAGAGTAAAAGAATCAATGAGGCTTTAGTGTCTAGAAAAAAAAAACATCAAATATGAATACCGTTTTCATTTATTTTGCTCGAATAGCACAATTCACGGATAGAGTAAAAGAAGCAATGAGGCTTTAGTGCCAAGAAAAAAAAAATCGAATATGAATACCGTTTTAATTTATTTTGCTCGAAAAGCACAATTCACGGATAGAGTAAAAGAAGCAATGAGGCTTTAGTGTCTAGAAAAAAAACATCAAATATGAATACCAGTTTCATTTATTTTGCTCGAAAAGTACAATTCACGGATAAAGTAAAAGAAGGAATGAGGCTTTAGTAACAAGAAAAAAAACATCAAATATGAATACCGTTTTCATTTATTTTGCTCGAAAAGCACAATTCACGGATAGAGTAAAAGAAGCAATGAGGCTTTAGTGCCAAGAAAAAAAACATCAAATATGAATACCGTTTTCATTTATTTTGCTCGATAAGCACAATTCACGGATAGAGTAAAAGAATCAATGAGGCTTTAGTGCCAAGAAAAAAAAACATCAAATATGAATAACTTTTTCACTTTTTTTGCTCGAAAAGCACAATTCACGGATAGAGTAAAAGAAGCAATGAGGCTTTAGTGTCTAGAAAAAAAACATCAAATATGAATACCATTTTCATTTATTTTGCTCGAAATGCACAATTCACGGATAGAGTAAAACAAGCAATGAGGCTTTAGTGTCAAGAAAAAAAACATCAAATATGAATACCGTTTTCATTTATTTTGCTCGAAAAGCACAATTCACGGATAGAGTAAAAGAAGCAATGAAGCTTTAGTGCCAAGAATAAAAAAACATCAAATATGAATACCGTTTTCATTTATTTTGCTCGAAAAGCACAATTCACGGATAGAGTAAAAGAAACAATGAGGCTTTAGTGCCAAGAATAAAAAAACATCAAATATTAATACCTTTTTCATTTATTTTGCTCGAAAAGCACAATTCACGGATAGAGTAAAAGAAGCAATGAGGCTTTAGTGTCTAGAAAAAAAAAACATCAAATATGAATACCGTTTTCATTTATTTTGCTCGAAAAGCACAATTCACGGATAGAGTAAAAGAAGCAATGAGGCTCTAGTGTCTAGAAAGAAAACATCAAATATGAATACCATTTTCATTTATTTTGCTCAAAAAGCACAATTCACGGATAGAGTAAAAGAAGGAATGAGGCTTTAGTGCCAAGAAAAAAAAAACATCAAATATTAATACCTTTTTCATTTATTTTGCTCGAAAAGCACAATTCACGGATAGAGTAAAAGAAGCAATGAGGCTTTAGTGCCAAGAAAAAAAACATCAAATATGGATACCGTTTTCATTTATTTTGCTCGAAAAGCTAAATTCACGGATAGAGTAAAAGAAACAATGAGGCTTTAGTGCCAAGAAAAAAAAACATCAAATATAAATACCGTTTTCATTTATTTTGGTCGAAAAGCACAATTCACGGATAGAGTAAAAGAAGCAATGAGGCTTTAGTGCCAAGAAAAAAAAAACATCAAATATTAATATCTTTTTCATTTATTTTGCTCGAAAAGCACAATTCACGGATAGAGTAAAAGAAGCAATGAGGCTTTAATGTCTAGAAAAAAAAAATCAAATATTAATACCTTTTTCATTTATTTTGCTCGAAAAGCACAATTCACGGATAGAGTAAAAGAAGCAATGAGGCTTTAGTGTCTAGAAACCAAAACAGCAAATATGAATACCGTTTTCATTTATTTTGCTCGAAAAGCACAATTCACGGATAGAGTAAAAGAAGCAATGAGGCTTTAGTGCCAAGAATAAAAAAACATCAAATATGAATACCGTTTTCATTTATTTTGCTCGAAAAGCACAATTCACGGATAGAGTAAAAGAAGCAATGAGGCTTTAGTGTCTAGAAAAAAAAACATCAAATATGAATACTGTTTTCATTTATTTTGCTCGAAAAGCACAATTCACGGATAGAGTAAAAGAAGCAATGAGGCTTTAGTGCCAAGAAAAAAAACATCAAATATGAATACCGTTTTCATTTATTTTGCTCGAAAAGCAAAATTCACGGATAGAGTAAAAGAAACAATGAGGCTTTAGTGCCAAGAAAAAAAAACATCAAATATGAATACCGTTTTCATTTATTTTGGTCGAAAAGCACAATTCACGGATAGAGTAAAAGAAGCAATGAGGCTTTAGTGCCAAGAAAAAAAAAACATCAAATATTAATATCTTTTTCATTTATTTTGCTCGAAAAGCACAATTCACGGATAGAGTAAAAGAAGAAATGAGACTTTAGTGCCAAGAAAAAAAAACATCAAATATGAATACCGTTTTCATTTATTTTGCTCGAAAAGCACAATTCACGGATAGTGTAAAAGAAGCAATGAGGCTTTAGTGCCAAGAAAAAAAAACATCAAATATTAATACCTTTTTCATTTATTTTGCTCGAAAAGCACAATTCACGGATAGAGTAAAAGAAGCAATTAGGCTTTAGTGTCTAGAAAAAAAAAACATCAAATATGAATACCGTTTTCATTTATTTTGCTCGAATAGCACAATTCACGGATAGAGTAAAAGAAGCAATGAGACTTTAGTGCCAAGAAAAAAAAACATCAAATATGAATACCGTTTTCATTTATTTTGCTCGAAAACCACAATTCACGGATAGAGTAAAAGAAGCAATGAGGCTTTAATGCGAAGAAAAAAAAACCTCAAATATTAATACCGTTTTCATTTATTTTGCTCGAAAAGCACAATTCACGGATAGAGTAAAAGAAGCAATGAGGCTTTAGTGCCAAGAAAAAAAAACATTGAATATGAATACCGTTTTCATTTATTTTGCTCGAAAAGCACAATTCACGGATAGAGTAAAAGAAGCAATGAGGCTTTAGTGTCTAGAAAAAAAAACATCAAATATTAATACCTTTTTCATTTATTTTGCTCGAAAAGCACAATTCACGGATAGAGTAAAAGAAGCAATGAGGCTTTAGTGTCTAGAAAAAAAAAACATCAAATATGAATACCGTTTTCATTTATTTTGCTCGAAAAGCACAATTCACGGATAGAGTAAAAGAAGCAATGAGGCTTTAGTGTCTAGAAAAAAAACATCAAATATGAATACCATTTTCATTTATTTTGCTCGAAAAGCACAATTCACGGATAGAGTAAAAGAAGGAATGAGGCTTTAGTGCCAAGAAAAAAAAACATGAAAGATGAATACCGTTTTCATTTATTTTGCTCGAAAAGCACAATTCACGGATAGAGTAAAAGAAGCAATGAGGCTTTAAAGCCAAGAAAAAAAACATCAAATATGAATACCGTTTTCATTTATTTTGCTCGAAAAGCACAATTCACGGATAGAGTAAAAGAAGCAATGAGGCTTTAGTGTCTAGAAAAAAAAACATCAAATATTAATACCTTTTTCATTTATTTTGCTCGAAAAGCACAATTCACGGATAGTGTAAAAGAAGAAAGGAGGTGGTAGTGTCAAGAATAAAAAAACATCAAATATGAATACCGTTTTCATTTATTTTGCTCGAAAAGCAAAATTCATGGATAGAGTAAGAGAAGCAATGAGGCGTTAGTGCCAAGAAAAAAAAACATCGAATATGAATACCGTTTTAATTTATTTTGCTCGAAAAGCACAATTCACGGATAGAGTAAAAGAAGCAATGAGGCTTTAGTGTCTAGAAAAAAAACATCAAATATGAATACCATTTTCCTTTATCTTGCTCGAAAAGCACAATTCACGGATAGAGTAAAAGAAGGAATGAGGCTTTAGTGTCTAGAAAAAAAACATAAAATATGAATACCGTTTTCATTTATTTTGCTCGAAAAGCACAATTCACGGATAGATTAAAAGAAGGAATGAGGCTTTAGTGCCAAGAAAAAAAAAACATCAAATATGAATACCGTTTTCATTTATTTTGCTCGAAAAGCACATTTCACGGATAGAGTAAAAGAAGCAATTAGGCTTTAGTGCCAAGAAACAAAAAATTCAAATATTAATACCTTTTTCATTTATTTTGCTCGAAAAGCACAATTCACGGATAGAGTAAAAGAAGCAATGAGACTTTAGTGTCAAGAAAAAAAAACATCAAATATGAATACCGTTTTCATTTATTTTGCTCGAAAATCACAATTCACGGATAGAGTAAAAGAAGCAATGAGGCTTTAATGCCAAGAAAAAAAAACATTGAATATGAATACCGTTTTCATTTATTTTGCTCGAAAAGCACAATTCACGGATAGAGTATAAGAAGCAATGAGGCTTTAGTGTCAAGAATAAAAACCATCAAATATGAATACCGTTTTCATTTATTTTGCTCGAAAAGTACAATTCACGGATAGAGTAAAAGAAGCAATGAGGTTTTAGTGTGTAGAAAAAAAAAACATCAAATATGAATACCGTATTCATTTATTTTGCTCGAAAAGCACAATTCACGGATAGAGTAAAAGAAGCAATGAGGCTTTAGTGTCAAGAAAAAAAAATCAAATATGAATACCGTTTTCATTTATTTTGCTCGAAAAGCACAATTCACGGATAGAGTAAAAGAAGCAATGAGGCTTTAGTGCCAAGAAAAAAAAACATCAAATATGAATACCGTTTTCATTTATTTTGCTCGAAAAGCACAATTCACGGATAGAGTAAAAGAAGCAATGAGGCTTTCGTGTCTAGAAAAAAAACATCAAATATGAATACCGTTTTCATTTATTTTGCTCGAAAAGCACAATTCACGGATAGAGTAAAAGAAGCAATGAGGCCTGAGTGTCAAGAATAAAAAAACATCAAATATGAATATCGTTTTCATTTATTTTGCTCGAAAAGCACAATTCACGGATAGAGTAAAAGAAGCAATGAGGCTTTAGTGTCAAGAAAAAAAAACATCAAATATGAATACCGTTTTCATTTATTTTGCTCGAAAAGCACAATTCACGGATAGAGTAAAAAAGCAATGAGGCTTTAGTGTCTAGAAAAAAAACATCAAATATGAATACCGTTTTCATTTATTTTGCTCGAAAAGCACAATTCACGGATAGAGTAAAAGAAGCAATGAGGCTTTAGTGTCTAGAAAAAAAAACATCAAATATGAATACCGTTTTCATTTATTTTGCTCGAAAAGCACAATTCACGGATAGAGTAAAAGAAGCAATTAGGCTTTAGTGCCAAGAAAAAAAACATCAAATATGAATACCGTTTTCATTTATTTTGCTCGAAAAGCACAATTCACGGATAGAGTAAAAGAAGCAATGAGGCTTTAGTGCCAAGAAAAAAAAACATCAAATATCAATACCTTTTTCATTTATTTTGCTCGAAAAGCACAATTCACGGATAGAGTAAAAGAAGCAATGAGGCTTTAGTGCCAAGAAACAAAAAATTCAAATATTAATACCTTTTTCATTTATTTTGCTCGAAAAGCACAATTCACGGATAGAGTAAAAGAAGCAATGAGACTTTAGTGTCAAGAAAAAAAAACATCAAATATGAATACCGTTTTCATTTATTTTGCTCGAAAAGCACAATTCACGGATAGAGTAAAAGAAGCAATGAGGCTTTAATGCCAAGAAAAAAAAACATTGAATATGAATACCGTTTTCATTTATTTTGCTCGAAAAGCACAATTCACGGATAGAGTATAAGAAGCAATGAGGCTTTAGTGTCAAGAATAAAAACCATCAAATATGAATACCGTTTTCATTTATTTTGCTCGAAAAGTACAATTCACGGATAGAGTAAAAGAAGCAATGAGGTTTTAGTGTGTAGAAAAAAAAAACATCAAATATGAATACCGTTTTCATTTATTTTGCTCGAAAAGCACAATTCACGGATAGAGTAAAAGAAGCAATGAGGCTTTAGTGTCAAGAAAAAAAAATCAAATATGAATACCGTTTTCATTTATTTTGCTCGAAAAGCACAATTCACGGATAGAGTAAAAGAAGCAATGAGGCTTTAGTGCCAAGAAAAAAAAACATCAAATATGAATACCGTTTTCATTTATTTTGCTCGAAAAGCACAATTCACGGATAGAGTAAAAGAAGCAATGAGGCTTTCGTGTCTAGAAAAAAAACATCAAATATGAATACCGTTTTCATTTATTTTGCTCGAAAAGCACAATTCACGGATAGAGTAAAAGAAGCAATGAGGCCTGAGTGTCAAGAATAAAAAAACATCAAATATGAATATCGTTTTCATTTATTTTGCTCGAAAGGCACAATTCACGGATAGAGTAAAAGAAGCAATGAGGCTTTAGTGTCAAGAAAAAAAAACATCAAATATGAATACCGTTTTCATTTATTTTGCTCGAAAAGCACAATTCACGGATAGAGTAAAAAAGCTATGAGGCTTTAGTGTCTAGAAAAAAAACATCAAATATGAATACCGTTTTCATTTATTTTGCTCGAAAAGCACAATTCACGGATAGAGTAAAAGAAGCAATGAGGCTTTAGTGTCTAGAAAAAAAAACATCAAATATGAATACCGTTTTCATTTATTTTGCTCGAAAAGCACAATTCACGGATAGCGTAAAAGAAGCAATGAGGCTTTATTGCCAGAAAAAAAAACATCAAATATGAATACCGTTTTCATTTATTTTGCTCGAAAAGCACAATTCACGGATAGAGTAAAAGAAGCAATGAGGTTTTAGTGTCAAGAATAAAAAAACATCAAATATGAATACCGTTTTCATTTATTTTGCTCGAAAAGCCCAATAGTAATTCATTCTGTGGCTCATAATTGTCATTCCTTCTTTTTCCCAGTTCAACATATTTTATTATTTTCATAAGCAGCACCTCCCTCAGTAAGGTCTCTGATCGAGAGAATGAAGGTTTTCAGGGACGGATAAACACCTCTTAATTGTTTTTGTTCCCAGGTTCACTCTGACCCGGGGTTGTAGCACTTGTTAAGTTCCCAGTTATGGGCTAATAGTGTTTTGATTTTTTGGTTTGGTGATTCACTAGGTGTAGTAATACATTTTTTATAGCAAAATGACAATCAATACAGCACTAAAGTAAACAAGAACATTTTCATAGTAAAAAATTACCAACAAAACATTTTATCATCTACAAACTATATATCTAAAAATCTGAAATTATAAAATGATGTGCTAATTATTTAGTACAGGCATAAAATTACGTACGAAATATTTCGACTTCGGCATCCTCAATGGTGTGACAATTTAATTCCAGTGATGGCCCTTATATGCCACGAAATATAAACTAAACCTTTGTAATAGAATATAAATTTACGATCTATTTTTTGTACGGTTTATACTTGAAAAATTCTGACAATATATTTTTAATTAAGTTTTATTAGAATTTATCTTCATTAATATTTACTGTAAATCCACTCAAGAAACTTTAATTCTTTTTCTTTTTACAAATTATTGATTTCTTTTGCAGTTTCTAAGAGATATTAAACAGATTTTAAAAATATAATTTAAAAAATATAAACATAACAAACAGCAGTATTATTTAAAAGGTTTTTTACTGTTTAAATACAAGATTTTAATTTTTTTTTTTAAATTAAATTTAGCCATTAAAAGAATCAATGGGTTGATATGCCGCAAACCAAACCAAACCAAACCAAACCAAACCAAACCAATCCAAACCAAACCAAACCAAACCAAACCAAACCAAACCAAACTAAACCAAATAGCACCAGTATTGCAGACAGCTGATAGATTGTGACATAAAGACAACCAGCTCTATTATCAGCAGTGCGGGTAGGGAAGACATGCCAAATTTAATTCGAATTATTATTATTATTATTTTTATTTCCTTTGATATCTGGCGTTTACACATTTCTTTCCGGGTCCCGCCCAGGGACCTAAGGTTAGAAATGGCATCATGACACTTTCCACTGCAAAAAAAAAAAAATAAAAAAAAAAAATAATTACATAGATAAAGCCCTTCGTAAAGTGTGGGCTGTACTTGTCAGAACAATGTTTTTATTATTATTATTATTATTATTATTATTATTATTATTATTATTATTATTATTATTTCCTTTGATTTCCGCAGTATACCTATTTTCTTCTGTGTCCCAACCAAAAACCTAAGGTCAGAAATGGCTTCATCACACTTTCTACTGATCATTTTTGTAAAATAAAAAAAAACAAACACATTTTACATAGATATTATTATCATTATTATTAATACATAGATATTATTATTATTATTATCATTATTATCATTATTATTATTATTATTATTATTATTATTATTACTATTATTATTATTATTGAAAAAGCTTGAAAGTTTCCAACAAACCAAACTTTGGCAAATGCTCAACATCAAATGGCTGGAGCGACGCAACTCAATCTCTCTGAAATGCCGAGTACTGAAACCGCCATCCTCAAGCATCGACTCATGTTGAACCTTTACTACACCTGCGCACGAACAAAGATTCGCAGTGCATTGGTGATATGCGCTTCTGCTTGAGGTCGTACAATCTGAGATATTTAATACAAACCATTTCAATTCACCAAGAAAAACAAGCACATGTAAAGCATTCAAACATTTAAGATTGGAAGCTCTGAGAGATATGACTGGTGTTAGTCAGACGTTTCGTTCTGAACAGGAACCTCTTCAGACTATTAACAATTTTATTCTTGGAATCAATTTTATATGTAAAAAGAATAAAAAGTGGAGAGGACAAACTGATTAGAATTTAAAGGCTGAGCGATTCTGTATCATTTTGTACCTCTCACTGCCATTACTCGACTCTTATGCATTTGAAGAGGTTCCTTCACGTAATGAAATACGTCATGAATAATTGTTTCTATCTCACTCATTAACTTATTTTATACATACGTAATTAGGTATATATAAAGAATATTTACTTTCTTATACGTAAATATATATAGATATATTTTCATACACAAAAATGAAGAATTAATTTTCCTCAAGGCGTCCTGATTATATTCTCTTTCTTGTTGTTTCGTTATTTTTTCTATTCTTCCTTCAGTATAGATGGTTTTAGTTAAGCTTCTAGAAATTAGCGTCAAAACGAATTTTTGTGGTATGACAATTTAATTCCAGTGATGCTCCAGTGAAAATAGTTTGTTAAATTGACCACTATTAACTGCCATCATATTCAACATGCTCTCCGTAATGGAGCCGTCATGGGTATGACGATAAACTACATCCGCATCCAGGGTAAGACGATAAACTACGTCCAACAGCAAGGCCTCTGATCAGAAGGATTTGAGGAGCGAGGAACCATCTCTTAATTGCTGGTGTTCCCAGGTCCACCCTGACCCGGAGTGGTAGCACCTGTTAGGGTTCCAGCTATGCGCAAATAGTTAACCCCGAAACTGAGATAAAAAGTATTATGAAAGTGTAAAAATAGGTTTTAATACCAGAAATACTTTGTAAAAATTATTACTAGAAATACATTTTTGAAGAAGAGAAAACCATTACCAGCAATACGTTTTTGAAAAAAAAATTACCAGCAATACATTTTTAAAAATAATATTACCAGCTATATATTTTTGAGGAAAAATATTACCAGAAATAGATTTTTGACAAGATCAAATATTACCAGAAAAAAAGTTGTCGGCATTAAATAACCCTTTGAGGTTGATATGACTTAAAACAAACCTAACCAAAAGCAAACCTTGATGGAGTCATTACTGGAAACATTCTCGCAACTCTCTTTTTGGCATAACATTCATCAAGGTCGACACATATGCGATCCAAAAGACAAAGATATTCTTGATTGGATGTCAAGAATTTCTTTGTCCTTTCGGACTATTTTTCATGTGATAATCTCATAAAATCCTAACGGAGGCTTTTTCTGACAAATTAGGGTATAACAATTTTATAATAATTGTCATAGGGAACTCGTTATTATTCATAATGTCTGCTTCAATATATATAGTTTTTTTGGGGGGGATGTGTGCTGTGCTGACACAAATACACTTAATCCTCATTCAGGGTAAAACAATCTTTGCACACTGCCTATATTTGCCTCTGTTCATTGTGTTTGGGGTTACCCACTTCTTGCGGCATCGTGCACATCTCGTCACCTTTCCTTGAACCTCCTTTACCTTAAAAATATGGTAGTCCTCATGTGAAGTGGTTTCTGTTATTTATTTGTGTTCTTTTCTGGTTCTGTTTCGCTAGTTCACATGGTTTAAAGAAGGATGATATTTGCTAGACCCACGTGCTTCACACGCTCATCGACTTTTTTTCATTATTGATCTAGAAATTGATTGTATACAGTTGACAGCTTAGATATTTCTGAAAGGACTTCGATCCATACATGAAAGTCTCGATCCGACGAGGCTATTTAAGAGCATGTCTCGAGTTTTCAAGTAAATGTTTTGGTTTTGTAACAAATTTGCGGTGGAGGGCAAAGCTACTTTTGTGCTGCTTAGTTTATGTTCAATTTCATTTTCTCCATTAATAAATTTGTTCAAAGTGATTCATTTTTTTTTTTTTTTTTTTTTTTTAATCATATCAACCCAAGCAAGGCCGGAGGCCACTATCACGCAAGGGGTTAAAGAGGGGGTTGGAGGAAGAGCAGATAGGAGTGGCAAGGGAGGGGATGTGGAGAAAGAGAAAGACAGTGGGTCGATCAAGGCAAGGGGGTTACAGAAGATTTGGAGCGAGAGAAGATAGGAATGAAAGGTGAAAGGATGCGGAGAAAGAGAAAGACAGTGGATCGATCAAGGCAAGGAGGTTACAGAAGATTTGGAGCGAGAGCAGATAGGAATGAAAGGTGAAAGGATGCGGAGAAAGAGAAAGACAGTGGATCGATCAAGGCAAGGGGGTTACAGAAGATTTGGAGCGAGAGCAGATAGGAATGAAAGGTGAAAGGATGTGGAGAAAGAGAAAGACAGTGGATCGATCAAGGCAAGGGGGTTACAGAAGATTTGGAGCGAGAGCAGATAGGAATGAAAGGTGAAAGGATGTGGAGAAAGAGAAAGGAATGAGAAATGAAAGGATGTGGAGAAGGGAAGTGTATAGATCAAGGCAACTGGAGATGTCGATTGACGCTACACTTAAACCGTTGGAGATTTGTCAGGGAAACAGTAATAGGGAAGGGAGTTCCATAGGCGAGATGTGCGAGACATGAAGCTATTGGAGTAGAAGAGACGTCTACATCTAACAGTTTCCACGGTGTAGGGGTGGGAGAGGGATGCCAGCCTGGTGGGGCGTTTAAATTCACGAGGCCTGGGAACAAGCGAACGCAACTCCCCAGAGCAATTACCGTGGAAGTACTTGTAAAAAAGGCAGAGCGAGGCAACATCGCGTCTGTGAGAGAGCGACTGCAGACGAGATGACAGATCAGGGCCAATCACGTTGCCTATCCGTCTCTGGATCTTATCAAGAACCCCGAGGCAAACAGCAGGGGCCCCAGATCATATATGGCAGCAATACTCCATTCTGAAGTGTTTAGCATTTATTAATTCCACATCCGAAATTCTTATGAGAGATGGTAGTCATCATATATCTGAAACTAAAAATAAATATCAATATATATACTGTTAGATATATATTTATTTACAATATATTGAACAAGCCTCGTTATCAGATATTGTAAATATTTCTAATGTAGACAGACATGACATGATTAAATTTACATGGCATACTTATCACATATCATGCAAAATCTATTGGTTAATACTAATTGTCTTTCAAAAACTTTGAGTTATATTATAAAATATTGCGTCCTTATTGCATCTTGTATTTTTCAGTGAAATCGAAGTTAACTCGCGCACCTGTAAACATGTTATCTTCATTATATCTTTTTAAAAAAAATTACCATTCGATCTCATATGGTTTGCTAAATGTTTCATCTGAATGTAAAAAGATATGGTAAATTATTGAATATATTGATAATGGAATAAAAACTTTTTATTTTCCTGTTGAATCCCCAAGAGACGAAACGCCATCTTGATATTGGTATCTCTTCCGTTTCTCCGGTTGTTTTTGCCGTATGATTTTGACTCAACTTACAAAGTTCTTGAAAAATGAATTTTCAAAATGTAATAGGAATTACCGAAGTCAAAATTAATATTTAAAGAAACTATAAATATAATAATCGTATACAAATCCATTTTATCAGTTTAGACTCGTATTAATTGATAATAATTTTAGACAATGGCCATGAGCAAAATTCTGTTTTTGACACATACTTCTGTATCTTTTCTTCTAGCTGAAGGGTGACACATTTAAACAAGATCAAGTAGATCATGAAACAACAGCAAAACATAAATTTAAGTCAAGTCTATCAGTTTTTCATTCAGCCCCAGTTATAGTTGATCACTGCCATTTATTTACACTAGTCGTTCTCAAAATTACTACAATTGCGATCCAAGATATTTGTAATACCTTTCCAATTTTAATTGTCTTCTAGTAATTTTTCACCGGTATTCTTGCGTGAAATTCCTCTCCGTTTCATCCGCTGATTAATATTCCTCACTTTATATTTGAAATCCTTCCCGTAGAAGCCATTTTTCCTGTTTGATAATCACGAGTTTACAATTTAATGATTTTCCTTAATGTATTTTGTTTTATTTCCTTATTTGTTATTAAGCAAGTCTGGCACAACAGATAAACAGATGTATTGAATGTGCACACATCTCAGAACTCTGTACGCTGAATCTAAGACCGGTATCCTCCATCATGGCAAAACTATTGGAAGAACAATGCGGCATGTTGACTGAATGAGGAAAAACAGACACCGGCTCGAAGTGGGATCAAGTTTCAAATCCAGCCGATGTTAGTAGCGTAAGCACGAATAACATCAACGCCCTGGCCGCAGTCTTTGATAAATTTCTTTATTAATTCTTCCCCATATTCCAACAGACTTTTCTCACACACAGGCTTCTCTGTCAATCCAGCCTGAAGACGCCTACTCTAAGCGGTTAGCACACTTTTCTTATATAGAGGCATCTCTCTCATTCCAGCCTCCTCTTCGTTAAATTACGGCTTAAGATCCGCTTGAGAAAGAGGCGATAATAATTCTCATCACCTGCATTATTGTCGTTGGCTTGAAGTTAGTGTAAGTATTGGTATAATTTTCAAGTATCAAATCGTGTTTCTTTTTTTTTCATTTGTTATTATAACCATTGTTTTCTGGTATAATGAAGTCATTTAAAGCCTTTAAATTTCAGGCATTCACACACACACACACACACACACACACACACACACGCGCACACACACACACACACACTCACACACACACACACGAATATTGGTAATTTATATCTCCAGGATAGTCAGCTCAAACCAAGACACTCAGATAAATCTGAACAAATCCATATCCAAATACCATTCTACTAATACAACCGTGTGATTTGCGTGCAGTGAAATTGTTATCAGTCGACAAACTTCAAATCATGACCTAGATCAATGGTTCCGAAATGGTGCGGCGGAAGGAGAGGCTAGCCGGTGCTGCGACAGAATGATTGAAAAACAATCAAAGTTTTAAAACTGTTTCAAAAACGTCATATGCCAAAAATAAATATGATTTAAAAATCTAAAATATTATTATGGATTACTTGTAATTGCATACATGAGTCCCAGTATAAATACTTATATATAATTATTGACCGATTTTATCATCGTGATATTTTTGCATTATGTCAATTATTAAGAATATAGTAACTAGGGTCCACAAGTTGGAGGAGGGAGTTATCAATGATAATGTTCTGACTTCGAATTTGCAGTTCTCTCTCTCTCTCTCTCTCTGAATGTCTGTCTCTGTCTCTCTGTCTCTGTCTTTCTCTCTCTCTGTCTCTGTCTCTCTCTGTCTCTGTCTCTGTCTCTCTGTCTGTCTCTGTCTCTGTCTCTGTCTCTCTGTCTCTCTCTCGCTCTCTCTCCCTCTCTCTCTCTCTGTCTGTCTCTGTCTCTCTCTCTGTCTCTCTCTGTCTCTGTCTCTCTGTCTCTGTCTCTTTCTCTGTCTGTCTGTCTGTCTGTCTGTCTCTGTCTGTCTCTGTCTCTCTCTCTCTCTGGACATTCTTTGTCGTAGGGACTGCTTGTGCCTTTTCGCCGGGTTTTCCCTTTTGCGCGAGCAAATTTTCATTCCGAAAATGCGGCCCAAAGAAAAAAAATGTCTGGGACATTCACTTTCAAACGATAGATTCGGGAAAGGTATGAATCCATCTCTTGATCCGTTGATCTCGTATGGTTTAAATAGCAAATAACTACACTTAATAAACTTGGTTGATACCCTCTCTAATAGAATTACTACTATGAATCTCCAAACACGGAGACGTAACAAGAAACAATAACATTATCTTACTATCTTACCCAACAAGTCACGGCAGTTGACACATATTAAAGAAAAGAATATGTGGAGAGCCATGATCACGTACATTCTAAAGGAAGATGGCATTATTATAGAAATAAATATTTCTTTTATCCGTTCATTGCGATATCTAGCCTTATTTCTTTTTTAATTTTATTTCAGTATTTTCAATGAGGTTCAGTTTTTATTATTATTTTCTCCACCATTTTCATTCTTTTTATGTCCGAAATTATATTTAGATGAATTTTGTCATATCGCTGAAAGAGATTTTTGGCTTTTTTTTAATGTTCTTTCATTGTCTTAGAAGCCACATTTCAGTTGGGTTTTTTCTTGAATTTATCAAACGCTATATCGAAGTAAGGCAGGAATATGTTTACTGTTTTCATTTCAATTCAAAAGTTGATTTTTTTTTTTAATTATTATTGAATTTTAATCTCATATTTGCAATTCTGTGTGTGGAATTTTCGGCTGTTACAGTCTTTGTCAATTTGCAAAACAGAAATCTTTGTTAAAAAGATTACCTTTAGCTAACAAATGAGAATTCTTTTTTCATTGTTTTCTGATGATGCTGGACTTTGAAAGATTTATTTTTTTGTAAAGATGAACAATAGCCGAGTCTTGGAGGATAATTCAACCGCTTTTCACAAAAACAAAAACAAAAAAAAATAGGAAAAAAAAAAAGTTGAAAATGGCCAACTGTCTGCCAGATCTTTGAGTTATGATTCCTTGTCGCAGATTATCAGAAAGAAAAACAAAGTTTTCAAAGTGAGATTAAATAAATAACAAGTAATTAGAATCTGAAAAATACAGTTGAAATTTCTAAGACCTATGGAAATTTCTAGGAACTTGGAAATTCCTAGAACCTTGGAATTCTAATGCTCGCAAGATATGTTGATGGAAAGAAGAGAGAGGAGATCAGTGGGGGGCCTGCGAATGAGCTTCTGTAAACGGATTAAAAACAGAGACTTGATTTGTTTTTTCATTTTTTACGGTTTGTCAACCCTGTGTCCGTTATTTAATTCCGAAACATATTATTCTGATTTTAAGAATTCTTTTTTTGCGAGTGGATATTGCATTAACAGTTCTTGGGAATATCTATAATTTGTCGATATATAAAGTCTACTATTTAATCCATAGCTGGAGGAAGGAGATAGAGATATCACTTAACCAAAGGTAATTGCGCCTAAGTGATCGCAATGAACTCGGTTCTCCGCTCTTTCATCCGGAGCCTCAATACATTACATCTGCCGGTGACCCTGCAGAACAGGGAGGGAAGATAGTAATAAAACGACAAATATTACTAAGATCTACAGAAGATAATAAGTTGCGGAAAGCCATGCTGGCTCACGCAGATAAAGAAGGAAAGCCTTTATAAATTTAATATGTTTTCTTACAATATTTACCAATGAAAACAAAATGTAGAAGTAAAAGAATCGAAACAACTCATCTCGCTCCAAATCTTCTGTAACCCCCTTGCCTTGATCGATCCACTGTCTTTCTCTTTCTCCACATCCTTTCACCTTTCATTCCTATCTGCTCTCGCTCCAAATCTTCTGTAACCCCCTTGCCTTGATCGATCCACTGTCTTTCTCTTTCTCCACATCCTTTCACCTTTCATTCCTATCTGCTCTCGCTCCAAATCTTCTGTAACCCCCTTGCCTTGATCGATCCACTGTCTTTCTCTTTCTCCACATCCTTTCACCTTTCATTCCTATCTGCTCTCGCTCCAAATCTTCTGTAACCCCCTTGCCTTGATCGATCCACTGACTTTCTCTTTCTCCACATCCTCTCCTTTACCACTCCTATCTGCTCTTCCTCCAACCCTTCTATAACCCCTTGCGTGATAGTGGCCTTCAGTCTTGCTTGGGGTGATACGCTTAAAAAAAAAAAAAAAAAAAAAAATTGTACTTCCAAAAAAATTTCTAAGGAAGCTAAACAGCGAAACATATGGAAAGGTTTTCCTATTTGCCCTTTATGTTATCATTTTGTTGTATTTAATCCATATCTCCAGCTCATTTCAAAGTTGATCTTAAAAGAAAACCCCACTATTTAAACAGTTTTGTGAAACATTCTTCGAAATAAGACCGTCCAGGGTATGACGATAAACTACATCTGAGTCCTGGTCAAGACGATAAACTACGTCCGACAGCAAGGCCTTTGATCAGAAGGTTTTGAGGAGCGTGGAACCACCTCTTAATTGCTAGAGTTCCCAAATCCACCCTGACCCGGGGTGGTAGCACCTGCTAGGGTCCCAGCTATGGACAATTAGTTAACCAACCAAAAGGGATCAAAATACAATGAAAGTATAAAAATAGGTTTTAATACTAGGAATACTTTTGGGGAAAAAATTTACCAGCAGTACATTTTCGAAAAAAAAGTATTACCAGCAATGCTTTTTTACGAAAGAGGTATTTCCAGCAATACAATTTTGAAAAAAATATTACCAACAATATATTTTTTTAAAAAAAATATTAGCAGCAATAAATATCTTGTCGGCATTAAATAACCCATTGAGGTTGGTAAGCCATAAAACAAACCAAACCAAAATAAGATTGATGTGTTTCTTTGCAATCACAGACTTCTTTTTTTTCTTCTTTTTTTTTTTTGATTGAATATTTGTAGCCGATAAAACTTAAGTAGCGGTTTCATTTATTCAAAATATAATCATGACCATTTTCTCAATTCTGTTTCCTTTCGAAAAACAAATTCGAAGCATATCTGGAGATTCTCGACAAACTCCAAAGAAGAGTCTGTAATTTAATCGATCCTGACCTGGCATCTCAACTTCAGTCACTTTTCTACCGCTGCCTTTTCTACGAATATTTTCATGGTAATTGATCTAATGAGCATTCGTCCTTTATACTACAAACGCGTGAAATTAAGCGTACTACTAGACTGGCAAATGGGTCCCATCGTTTTACTGTTGATTTAGCTAGATGTAACCGTAAGTTCTATTATAAATGTTTCTTTTCTCCCACTTCTCGTCTGCGGAATTCTCCTCCGATTTTTGCTTGCCTGTCAACTTTAAATTTCAAACGTTAAAATGAAACGTCAGTCGTTATTCTGTCTTCCTGAAAATTGTTCTTTTATTGTCCTTTCTTCGCACTAATGTCTTCTCGTTTCCTTTTTCTCCCAGTAATCTTTTGCATGTTAATAGCAGTGTCACGTTGCTTGGGGTGAAATGAAACAACAACAACAACAACAACAATAATAATAATAATAATAATAATAATAATAATAATGATAATGATAATAATAACAGTATCCCAAGTAACATCGACATACGGGATGCCTAGATGATCGGTCTGCTCGGAACATACCATATACTTAGAAAAGTGCTATCAATTAAATGACAATTCTCCTATAGGGAGTAAGGATCATAGTTTCGACCCGGCTCTACAGAATACAAAGCAGGAAACATAACATAGACAAATAATAATAATAGTAATATAACGGATACTTTTTTAAAAAAATAAAATTACAGTTTACTGTGATATCTCGTTGAAAAATCGTTCCGCGTACTATCACGGAAGTTAAGATAAGTTTTTATTGTTCTTTCTCCTCAGTAATGTCTTCTCATTGTCTTTTTCTCCCAGTAATCCCTTGCGTGTTAGCGACATTATCGCCTTGCATGGGGTTAAATAATAATAATAATAATAATAATAATAATATGCCGGATACATTTTAAAATGATATCAGGGCCTACGGCCATATCTCGTCGAAACATCGGTCTCCGTACGATCACCAAAGTTAAGCAACGTCGAGCCTGGTCAGTAACCAAACGGATGAACGTTAAGGAATACCAGGTGCTGTAAGTTTGGATGTGCGGGTGGTAAAATGGTTAGCGGCTCGGAATTCTTAATCGGAAAGCCGAGTTTCAATTCCCTTTGGGTTCGTTATATTCCCTAACGCGCAAATACCCTTGGTAAAGGTACGAATCCACCAATTCTGCTCCCACCTCTGGTTTAATTAATAAGAATTTTATCAGTAAATAATTATTAACTCAAAAAACAAAATTACAATCTAAAAATATTTTCTGGATTTAAATAACCTGTAAACGGTTGATAAGCCGTAAAAACGAATCAGTCAAATCCAATCTTATATAAGTAAGAAATTCTTAAATTTGTTTCTCTGTTAAACATAAAACTACTTTCTCCTAATAAATTTCTTCAGTAAGTCAAGAAGAAAAAATTCCATAACCAACAACATTCAGTCTTAAATGTCATAGAGAAACTGAAAAAATGAAATGACAGAAATTGGCGTTTATTCAAAAGCTATGGGATCTGTTGAACCGTATATCTTCTGGTATTCAACTTGCTGTTCACAAGCACTCCGATATCGAATGGAATTGAGAGATAAGGATCTTAGTCCGAATAGATTAACTGAGCTTTAGTGGCACGCTGCACATTTCAATGTCGCCACCGCCTCCATACATCGGGGTCTCTGAGCGAAACGTTCCCATCTTAAAAATGCATCTGTCTAAAAACTGATAAATAGTAAAGTGAATGGCTTCGCTGAGAGTTTTGGAATGGAGAGAATTTAAGGTACGCGAATGCAAAATAAATGAAGAGATAAAAAAAAGAGAGAAAAAAAACTGAATTGTAAAACGAAAAAGCCAAAGAGAAAAAGGGTCAGAAAAAGGTTGATGTTCTACTTTTTTTATAACAAGTTAGCGGCCATTTGTAAAGTTAGTTGCATCAGTGCGGATGGAGGCTCTACCGACCCATGATGATGACACTTCTCTTATGGAATCTTTATTCTTCTTCCGCTTTCTGTTCCCAAAATCATTTTTTTTCTATTCATTCCTTCCCATTCATTCTTTCTGAAAATTTTCTTCAATTATGTCTCTTTTGATCATCGTCTTTTTCTTCTCGTTTTCTTTTCGAATTATCGGGACAGTTTTATTATATTTTTTTTTTCTTACTTTCTACTTTTTCTTTTGTTACTCTTATTTTTCTATTGCTTCTTTTTCTGCATTTCTTTACGTTTTTTTTTTCTTTCTGTATTAACTTCCATATTTTATTCGGTATGCATTTTTTACTTTCGCGTCGTTACGTCCCCTTTAGTCATTCTCCCTTGTTTTTTCTTTCTCTGTTCACTTGCCTATTTATTTATTCATTTTTCATCTTATTTTTCTCTTTCATAAAAATATGTTACTTTTTCTGTTTCTCAGTATTTCCTCATTAGCAAGAATTTCTCCTTTCATACGTTTTCTCTTATGAATACCTTTATATCTGTTTTTCAATTTCCTTTCTTTTTATGTCGCACGTTTTATTTCTTCCGGCTTACTCCTATCAATTCCAATGCCTTTCCTTTTCTCTCTTCCTTTATATTAGTCTCTCATTGTTTCTTACTATTCAGACTCACCATCTCTCTCTCACTCTCTCGCTTACTCTCTCTCTCTCTCTATCTACTCTCTCTTCAGGTTTATTCCATTCTGTTTGTGCTTTTCTACCTATCTGCCTGTTACTTTATTAGTCAGCCTATCTATCTATCTATCTATCTATCTATCTATCTACTCTCTCTTCAGATTTATTTCATTCTGTTCGTGTCTTTCTACCTATCTGCCTGTTACTTTATTAGTCTGCCTATCTATCTATCTATCTATCTATCTATCTATCTATCTATCTATCTATCTACTCTCTCTTCAGATTTATTTCATTCTGTTCGTGTCTTTCTAGCTATCTGCCTGTTACTTTATTAGTCTGCCTATCTATCTATCTATCTATCTATCTATCTATCTATCTACTCTCTCTTCAGATTTATTCCATTCTGTTCGTGTCTTTCTACCTATCTGCCTGTTACTTTATTAGTCAGCCTATCTATCTATCTATCTATCTATCTATCTACTCTCTCTTCAGATTTATTTCATTCTGTTCGTGTCTTTCTACCTATCTGCCTGTTACTTTATTAGTCAGCCTATCTATCTATCTATCTATCTATCTATCTATCTATCTATCTACTCTCTCTTCAGATTTATTTCATTCTGTTCGTGTCTTTCTACCTATCTGCCTGTTACTTTATTAGTCTGCCTATCTATCTATCTATCTATCTATCTATCTATCTACTCTCTCTTCAGATTTATTCCATTCTGTTCGTGTCTTTCTACCTATCTGCCTGTTACTTTATTAGTCTGCCTATCTATCTATCTATCTATCTATCTATCTATCTATCTACTCTCTCTTCAGATTTATTTCATTCTGTTCGTGCCTTTCTACCTATCTGCTTTCCTCTGAATTTGTTGCCTATCTATATTTTATTCCGTTCAAGCTTATCTATATTTATATTATCACTTCTTTCTGTATCTCAAAACTCACTCTTGAAAATTTCCTTTTTCTCTTCTATTCTTGTCATGTTACGATTACAACTAATTGTTTCTTGCCCGCCGTCTTTGCTTTCTTCTTCATTTTCGCCTCTCTCGCTCGTTTTTTCTTTCTTTCTTTCATTTTTTTGCTATTTCGGTTATTTCCTCAAACTCAACGCTGACGAGGTTACTTCCTCATATTTCATTCGTTCTACTTTGTTTTATTTTTTCAGCCAGTCTTTCTTCGCTTATTCCTTTCCTTTCTTTCTTTCTTTCAGCCCTCCTCCAAAAATGCTACTTCTTAGCTCGTATTGCTTTTTCTGCTTTTACTCGCTTTCTTAAACTCCCTCTTTCTTGATCCTCTTTCCCACCATTTTTCTACTTTCACTTTCAATTTCGATTCACGTATATAGCCTAACTGCTCTCCCAAGCAATATCCTCACCCTGTCACAACCCATTCCTTTCCCTGCTTCACTGCACCATAAACGCCAGCCTCACCGTCCCAGCACGAACATCTCCTCCTCCTCCTCCCCCTCCTCCTCCACATCTGTACCCGTTCATAGTGGCAGGTCTTAATCTCAGAGCATTATCTCATCTCAGCGCACGACAAGACCACATAATGGAAGAAAGAGTATTGATCTGGGCTTTTAGAACGACTAACAGCTTCGTGTGTTCATTTCTCTAGTCGAAAACTATAAAGGCTTCAATGCAAGAGTATCTAAACAGACACATGCATTTATCACAGGCACACGCAGTCACACGAATATGTAAGCACATATGCATATACATACACACATTCTCTCGTTCTCTTTCATAAACACACACACAGACACACACACACACACACACATATATATATATATATATATATATATATATATATATATATATATATTACGTACATACAGGTTTTACATATCCTGCAAGAAAACATCTGTTATCTGGAAATAAACAATATAAAATTACAAAAATATATTAAAAATAGACTTTGAGACCTACAATAAACCTGTTTAATGGAAAAGACATCGCCAAAAATATATTATTTACATATATAACATCTCTCTTTCTCTCCTTATCTATCTATCTATCTATATATATATATATATATATATATATATATATATATATATATATATATATATATATATATATATATATAGTCGTGATATATCTGTGTTAATGTATCTATGGATGTGAGAAATATACATAATATCTTACATTGATTGCGCTACTCTGATTTTCATGCCGAAGCAATTTTCAGATGCTAGAGTTATTAAAAATGAAAATTCAAAATGAAATTTGCTTTGGTTTGAAACTCGGAGTTGTGCAATCAATGAAAGATATTGTGTATACTTCTTACAATATATATTAAATAGCTCTGTTGCTTAACATTGAGCACTGTTTTTTCTTACACTATAGAATATTTATGTGTATTTGTACACGATCGCTCGCTCGTATACCTACCTATATTTACCCATTCGGTTATATATATATATATATATATATATATATATATATATATATATATATATACATATATATATATATATATATATACATATATATATATATATATATATATATATATATATATATATATATATATATATATATATATATATATATATATATATCGCGTATACACATATAAACAATTATCGATACAGAAGCGTCTATATGAGCGTAGGTTTACATACGACCATACGAAGGTAAGTTAATAGATGTTTATAGATATTTGGATAGTTGGAATAGCAACATGCCTGCATAAACCTTTGCGTCTCGCTTGTCAAATATCTTCAAGTTGATTGGTTAGGCTTTTGGCGAACATTATTTAGATCCAGGAAATTATTTTCAGTGACATGCGTACTTTAAGGCTGGTCAAGAAATACAGATAACAAGCCTTCAAGTTCACTGGTTAACAGCAAAACGCCAAAAACTCAGTGATCCATCTTCGAATAATCCAAGAAATCTCTCAAAATATAGAAATCAGTTGTGTAGTCTGCTAGGAAGATCCCCTAAAGGAGACTACCAACACCTTATTATATAGGTACGTATGTGCCTAAATCAAAGGGCTGGTGAATCAATTCATGTGATCAACTGCCATCGGGATCAGGTGCGGAGATGCAGATATACATGAGTTGGTGACATGTCCATGCGCGCGGTAGCCCTACTGCGAGTGTGGAAGATATTAGCCTTCATTAAGCTATCCAAGTAAGAGACGGAAAGTCCATATGCGGCTTAAAAGCAACAATGATGTTGACTGGCTTTTGACCCTTTAATATGGCATTGGTTTCTATTTGGACACTGGACAAACGGACGAGCGTGACGGTTATCGATACGGAAAACGGATTCAGTGAACGGGAGTCAAATTCCAGCTGAAAATCTTTTGTATCCAATCCTGCATACTTTAGTCCATTCTTGAAAAACATTTCGGTGTGCCTCAGTCATTGAAAGAATGTTTACATGGTAAACGAACAACTGAATGAACTACTCCCCGTTAACTACGTGAAATTTCGTTTTTTTTTTAAAAATCGATACCCCCCTCCCAAGCAAGGTGATGATGCTACTAGAATTTGGGGGTGGGGTTACAGGGAGTGAATCTGAAAAAAAATGAGAAGACTGAGAATGGCAAGGATTGCGGAAAGAACAAAAGAAGGAACAGAATTCAAGAAAGCAGAAGATAGCTATTGACATTGCCTTTTTTACATTTGAAGATTTTAGTTATCAGGAAAGGAAGAAATTGGAAGGGATTTTAACAGAAGGTGAGTGTGAGAAATGAAACTGTTAGAATAGAAGTGTTATTTTTATTTAGCTAATTCATCAGCAAAACAGTGAGACCTAATTGTCAATCTAGTAACACGCTAAATTCATGTAATCGACGCACCAGCTCATCAGAACAGACGCCATAAAACAATTGTAGAAAAGACAGAGGGAAGCCACATCACGCCGGTTAGAAAGTAACTGGAGCCAAGATGCCTGCTAAGGATCGATTACATTGCGGACCATTCTTTAGATTTTGTCAAGAACTTCTATATGTACAGCAGGAACACCAGACCAGATATGGCAACAGTACCCAATGCCCGGACGAATGGTAAATTTATAAATGTACAAAATGGATTCTGACGAGAAAAAAATTCTAGCACGACAGAGTGAACCAACCTTTCTCTAATTTAGACGTTTCAGTTAAATTTCTAGGTACAGAAAACCCTCGATTAGTGAGGCTAATGTGTACATAAGTTACTATTAAAAAAATCCATTTTCAATTACTATGGTTAAACTAAAAAATGCTTTATCGCACTAATCGACTGTAATGTATGCAGTAATAAGAATTTTCGTATATACAAATTTTAGCCCACTAATCGGAAGCGTATTAATCGAGGGATGCCTGTACTTTCAACACGTTTTATTAAAGTTATTATAAAAACTGCACTCTGAAGTTATTGTACAAAATCAGAGAATCAATTTTTACTTCAATAACAATGTAAAAAAGGATCAATAATTGATCAAGACCAAGAATAGAAAAAATAACAACCATACCTAATAAGTCTTTGAAGCATTTACATCTTAATATAGTGACCCTTTTTCTTAATAACTTCCATCGATCCATTGACTTTTTTTAAAAAATAGTTTACTTCAGCAGGTTCAATTTTCAACATGGTAGTGTCAGTTACTTTCCAGCGGTCTGATTTAATGCCATAATGTTAACCGCCTTCACATAATTTTATCATCACAATCGACTAAAGATTTTCGATCGGATTCAAATCGGTACTTGATGGGGCCATTCCATTATTTACTCTCCTGTAAACCTTTTACACTCTGAAAAATTAACGGATAACCTTAGATACATAAGAAGTCAAAATGAGGACATAATCACAATGTTGACTTTCCACATTACATGAAGCAAAATTGTTGATTCGTTTTTTAGGACTTATCAACCTTTGCAGCTTATTTAAAGCCAGAAAAATCTTTTTAGATTGTAAGATTTTTTTGAGATAATAATGTTTTAATGATACAAGACTTACTAATTAACCCATGCTCGGGTGGAGAAGGGGTAGTTTCATTCCTCCCCCAAGTTTATATGCACTTAACGAACCCAACGGGAATTGGAATTCGGCTTTTCGATTAACAATTAAAAGCCATTATCTATTACATCGCCCGCATATCCAAGCTTACAGAACCTGGTATTCCCAAGTGGTTACCAATCTAGGTACTAACCAGTCTCGACGTTGCTTAACTCCGGTGTTTCAACGTGATATGGCCGTAAGCACCCGGTGTTGTAAAGTTTGATGTGTAGGAGGTTATAGATGTATAACGTCTCAGAAATGGAACCCAACTCTCCGATTTCCGTTCCAGTCGAGTTCGTTAGATTAACTTACGCGCAAATACCATTGGGAAAGGCATGAAACCGCCTCTTCCCCCCATTCCAGCTATGGTTCAATTAATAGGGCTTGTATCAGTAAATCATTACTATCTTAAAAAATGTCATAATTTAAAAATATTTCTGGTTTGAATAACTTGCAAAAGATTGATAAACCGTGAATAAAAAACAACAATTTTTTCGCTTTTAAGAAAAAAATTCTTCAGCGCTGGAACGAATATATTGGAGAACTCTTCCACAACTAAAGAGAACAACCGGCAATACACAGAATTACCGACGGGCCTGAAATTCTGAAAACAGAAGTAGAAGCGGCACTAGACAAATTGAACAGAAACAAGGCGGCAGGGCCAGACGGAATTGTAACATAGGTGCTGACAGCCTTAGATGATTTGGGCATAGAAAAGATTACGGAAATAATAAATGAAATCTACAATAGTGGGGATATTTTCAAAGCACTGTCTAAGAAACCAGGCGCAAACGAATGTGAATTCCATCGTACAATCAGAGCCTAATTAGCCACATAACAGAACTCATCACATGAATTCTGATGAATAGAGCGCGCAGCAGAATCAAGCCTGAGATAGGACAAGAACAGTACGGGTTCGGTAAAAACACCGGAACAAGGAACACAATATTTCTGCTCAGAATGTTATCAGAAAGAATAATACAAATGCAGAAGAATGTGCACCTGTGTTTTATAGACCACGTAAAGGCGTTCGACAAAGTACGTCACAAAGACCTGTTCGAGCTGATCAGTGACCTTCACATATTCGGGGAAGACATTAGAATAATCAAAAATCTCTACTGACGGCAAACCACCTGAATACGGATAAAAAAAATCAGTTCTCCAGATATGCAAATATAGAAAAGCGCGTAAGGCAAGTATGTGTCTTCTCACTGGACTTATTCAGCCTATACAGCGAGGTAATTCTGAGAGAACTGGAAATCCTTCCAGGATTCATCATTGGTGGCCACAATCTTAATAACATAAGATACACAGATGACACAGCACCAATAGCAGACACGGAAAGGAAACTACAAAACCTCCTACAGAAGGTATCGAAGGAGAGCGAGAAGAAGGGACTAAGCATAAACTACAAAAAGACAGAATGCAAAAAGATGAGCTTGAAATGCGATTTACAGGTTGGGGGCACTAAAATCAAGCAGGTGCAGAAATTTAAATATCTGGTATGTGTTTGAACAGAGGATGGTAAGTGCGACACTGAGATAGGAAGACATATTAGGATGGCCAAAGACGCATTCCAAAAGCTAGGCAAAGAATTACGAGACAGGAAGGTTTCGTTGGTAATAAAGAAAAGAGTACTGAAATGCTACGTGATATCTGTCCTCCTTTACAGAAGCGAATGTTGGAGCGTCTCCTCAAAGATGAAGAAAAGATTCGAGGCTACAGAAGGATATTAAAGATACCACGGACCGAACATGTGAGCAACAATGACGTTTTGGAGATGATGCAAAGAGGAAACATACTTAACATCAGGAAGAAGCAGCTGACATTTCTGAGATAAGTAATGAGAAAGGAGGGATTGAAATATCTGATAGTCACAGGGTGGATAGAGGGAAAGAGGGCCAAGGGAAAGCAGCGCGTGACATACGTAACGGGCTTAAACAAGCTGATAGTAGGACAGGGTCTGGGAAAAATACCACAATACAAAACTAATTGAGGGCTACAAGGGAGAGGAAGAAATGGAGAGCCATGATCGCGTACCTCTTGTGAAGGGCTTCCAGATTATTGATGGTTTAAGTGGAATTAGTAGTGGGTTGGTTGTTATTAATGATGCTGGTAAGTTGAATTTATGATAATAGGATATGTACTGACCAGGCATGACGTTGCTTAACATCGATGATCGTATACCGCCACCAAACAAAATGTTGTGAAAGAAACTACAATCAGTACTAGAAGGAGTGGACTTGAGAAAGATATTTGCCTGAATAATTCTTTTAAGAAAAGAATTTTATGAATTTCAACCAATATTAATGTTAACTATTCAGTCAATGAATGTCGAAAATTTCCTGATAAGGAAACTGATACACTTGTCATTACCATTCAGTCAGTTATGTGCCATGTGTGATACATATATAGGCGATCATGTTTCTTTCGATACATGACTGACGGGGCAGATTTTTTTTACCCGCAGTAGACTGCCATTTTCGTCTGAGGTAGACCAGTTGACATCCAAGGCTATAGAACACGGTTTGTCCTGCTATTTACCCATAGTTGGGGGAAGAAGAGGTATCAGAACGTGAGTCAATTTAATGGAATTCGAACTCGGCTCTCCGATTTCTCAATCTGAGCCGTTATCAATTACTCCACCGTGTCTCCTTTGCCGTTACCATTACTCTTCTAGTTTGTTTTTTTTAAAATGTTCTTTCGTTTCTCCGCCATTTGAGATTGAATTTATTAGTCGATATTTTTCCTTCTTGTCTCCCTTTATTATTTTTCTTCCATGTTCATCTATTCATTATACTCAGCTTTGTCTGAGTCATTTCTTCCGTTTTCATTCTTTTTTCTTTCTTCTGTTTTCATTCTTATTTCTCTTTCTCTCACGCTTTTTCTACATCTCACTTTTCTTTCTTTCATCCATTCCGTCCATCTCCTTCCTCTTTCCCCAAAACGCTATTTTATGTTGCGTCGTTTTTCCTTCGTTTTTCTCACCTCTCCGAAATTCCTTTTTTTCTCGATTATTCTTTCCAGACCAATTTTTATATTCACTTTCAATTTCGATTCACGAATATATTCTAACAAGTCTCACGAGCAATTTACTTGCCACAGTTAAAACCCAATCTTCAACCTGCTTCGCTGCTCAATAAAAACACCTGTAATCTTCTAAAAGACCATTGCAGCGCCTGTTACATACATACATAGACAGTGTGTATCGGTTTTCTTAGGGATATGTGCATGAATTCAGAAAAAGACGCATAGCTCACTGCGGAATAACTTTATTTAAAATCAAATTGGCGCAAGTAATCTTGTTTTGAAATCGCCTGGTCTGAAGAAGCGTAATCGAATTATTGATTTCGCAAAATAAAATATCACCATGGCTTTCAGAAGTCTCCGATATGTTAATTAATTATCACTTGCTTTGTTTATTACATTGAGCTCTCGGAATTTATATCCTCACAGGAATTATCCATACGGATTACCAATTAACCTTTATCATATATATATAATGCAAAGCTCTTCAGTAAAATGAATGGAGCACTTTGGCTAATTGGCATTTGTTTACATTTGTAAAAACAATACGCTAGATTTAGTTGTGTAACTCTACCGAGTGAAGATAGCTCTGGCTGACACCAAATTAGTTGTGTTTCAATCCTGGCTTGAGGATACAGCAAAGCAGTACTATCTGTGAATGACATATATATATATATATATATATATATATATATATATATATATATATATATATATATATATATACAGATCAATTATACATGGATTTTCAAAATTTCTCTTTTTCAAAATTACGCATGTTAATTCTAACCAAAACTAGTTTATTACAGCGTCTTCACGACCACAGACTTTACCCCCACACACGTAGAAATACACGAGAATATAAAAATCCAACCAAATACAAAATTATTTTGCAATGTATCGCTACATTTGCCCGACCAAATACGAGAGTGACATCTGTAGACTTCCTTGACATACACGCTTATATACTTACATGAATTAACGTTATCATCCTACATGCTCCGACAAACTCACGCGTTCAATGTTAGGTGTTCTGATGAGTCCATCATTTACATAGGTCATTGCTTCCCTACCGGGTCGGAAACGTTGACACGCCCAAATCTCGTGATTTTTATTGCTTTTAGGCGTAGCCCTGGTTACAACGGACTTGAGAGATTTTATGGTCTTACCAGGGCGTTGACCTTTCTCTCTCGCTTTCTCTCGCTCTGTGTGCACGTGTCTACTACGATCCTTACGCAGTTATCTAGAGGATTAATGTCTGATAAGATAGGAGGTCATGTGTTTAGAACATGACCATTGAGACTATCACGCATTTATGCTTGGGTTGTCAGCCTTATGAGACGGTGAAGAGCCTCGTTGGAAAGACTCACGGTCTATTCAGGGCTCCAGAACCCTTGATAGATAGCAGCATTGATTCTGAGGAAAGTCTTAAAGCCAGCATAGCAACTCCCTCGTTCTTGACGTCTCCCAGAAACATGTCCGTTGCTACGAAATTGATATGCATGACACTTGGAACTTCTGTCGGGTCTCTGCACAACCATTTGTCGTTCCGTCCGTTTAAAAAAAAACAACAACAACAAAAATAAACAGAACATTACAGCCTCTCTCTGTTTTAACTTGTTTAGCAAGCGCTTCGCATGGTTCAAACGAGTGCCCCATGTTTCTTCCGACATGAATAGATCTCTCCGCATCCTATACGTCTTATACCAAATCTCCTCATTCATATTTCTGAGGGTACACACTAGCAGCTTGAAGCCATGGCAATGGGTCGGATTGATTTACCGGAGATATTATGGATTATTTTCTGGAACCTTCGTATAAAGTTAGGTGCTCTGATTGGATGAGGAGACTTAGAGTGCATTTTCTGTGTAGCTGCTGCTATTGGATGACCAGGTCCATTCGCACTTTGATAACGACAGATCGGGCAACATTCTGGAAACGAGTTGTATCTGTATCTGTATACTGCGCACCTAAGGCAATGATTAAAGGGTGCTTTTAATTTGTAAGTTAACATGATGACTGGCATTATTTATCTGAAAAGATTAAGGAATAAAAATAACTTAGAAAACAGTGCTCTTGAAAGAAACCTGACGTATGCTATATATATATATATATATATATATATATATATATATATATATATATATATAATAATAATAATAATAATAATAATAATAATAATAACAATTTGTGACTGGAAGGGATAATTCCAAGGAGGATATTAATTCAAAGAGATCTCAATATAAATTACAGAGCATAATAATAATAAATCCAGAAAAAAAAACATAAAGATCCACTTCAGTTATAATTTATTTCTTGAATATTGCTATATTCATCACTTCACTTATTAAGAACTTTCGATTTGAAGAGATGAATACAGCAATATTCACGAAATAAATTATAACAGAAATGTATCGTTATGGTTTTATAATTTTTTATAAATATATAGGAAAAGGAAAATTAATCTTATCTGATGTGTTTCGTCCTCTAAGTGACTTTATCAAGGCAGATGCGAGGATTTTATTTTCTAACAAGTAATTATATATAAAAATGTTATTGGTTTTTCAATTTTTGTTAAGAATAGGAACGCTCTTCAGGTTAGCTGAAAAGTCAGGAAAGTTAGTCGGAACACGAAATGACAAAATTCACTGTCTAATAAACGAAATTGAGTAGTAAGTGATGTTCTTGATTTTTTTCATGCAAATTAGTATTTAAATTATTTTAGTTTAGAATTAAGTTATGTGTTATATATTTTGAATAACATGATGTTATGGATTTAACCATTGTCTGTTAATTTTTTAACAAGTTTTTTAGTAATGTACGAGGGTCATTCAATAAATAAGGTGAATTTTTCGGTATAAGGACTTCTAATACAGATAGAAGCTTACTCTTTTTTATTTATTTTTTGTTGTTGTTTTACTTCTTTTTCACATGGATTTAATTTCTTTTGCAGATTTAAAAAAAAAACTTTGAAAGTTTCGGCGATTAACAAAGATGCCCGACCAAGGAGCATGCTCCAGGATTGAACAGCGGTCAGTTATCAAGTTTTTGGTTGCTGAAGGGTGCAAACCAGTTGAAATACATAGGAGAATGTCAACTGTGTATGGTGCCACATGTTTCAGCCAAAAAATGTCTACAAGTGGGCTAAATTGTTTAAAGAAGGACGGAGCAGTGTTGAGGATGAAGACAGGCCTGGGAGGCCTACAGAAGTGAGGTCTCCTGAGGTGATCGAATCAGTCAATGACCTCATTCAGTAATTTGAGCTTATCTGTTGGGACAAACGCAGGGGTCATCAGTCAGAAGGCGTCATCTTGCATCATGACAACGCAAGGCCTCACACAGCAGCCCAAACGGTGCAGACCATCAACGAGCTGGGCTGGGAACTGCTCCCTCATCCCCCTTACAGCCCAGCCCTTGCTCCTTCAGACTTTCACCTGTTTTGTCCCTTGAAAGCGTTCACGAAAGCTACGAAGTTTAAAAGTGACGATGAAGTCAAAAGTGTTGTGAGCGACTGCCTGAGACATCAGTCCAAAGATTTTTACGCTGTGGGAATACAGAAGCTTGTGCAGAGATGGGAAAAGTGTGTGACAGTGCTGGGAGACTACGTTGAAAAAAAAAAGCTTCTATCTGTATTAGAAGTCCTTATACCGAAAAATTCACCTTATTTATTGAATGACCCTCGTATTTTAGCTTGAGAAAGTAGTAATTCTTTCATGAGGTGCTGGAAAAAATCGGGATGTAGATGTATATTTTGATAAAATTCGATAGCAGCACTCTCAAGAATTTTTCTTCCTAAGTTACTTTCTCTTTAATACGTTGTTAATAATGTTATCTTTGCCGTGGTCGCATATTCTGTATTTCTTTCTCTTAGCTCTTGTGTTACAAAATAAAATCCCCGCATTTGCCTTGATAAAGTCCATCAGAGGATGAAAAGCATCGGCTAAGATACGTTTTGCTTTTTGTTATTATTCATATTATCTTTTTGCAGATATACTCTACCTGATGTTTTTACACAGACACACACACACACACACACACACACACACACACACACACACACACACACACACACACACACATATATATATATATATATATATATATGTGTGTGTGTGTGTGTGTGTGTGTGTGTGTGTATGTCTAATTATGCCTACCCACAGAAAACTGTGATATAATTAGCTAACCTTTTTCATCTTTTCACCATCAGTTTCTATGTAGAAAAGAACTACCTCTTAATTACGAAGTGTAACACAAATACTCAGTTCAATGCCGAAACAAGTCTTAGAAAGAAAGTTTTCGTTTTGCTATGTTTGCATATATTTAGATAAAAAAAAACGTTACATCAGACAGAAACAAATATGGTAGGTGTATATCTACATATGTCGCAAAATATATGTCTACTTCTACGTCTGTCTTTTGTTTATTCTTTTCTTTTTTATACAGGTTTAGTCGCATGAAGTTTTACCAACTTTGAGAAGTCATTATTATTTTCTTGACTTCGTTTGAAGTCTTTCATAATTTTATCAATATTACTTTCTTTCTCCAAATGTACAACGATGTATATACTTAGGCATATATATAAATATACAAGAGCGGATCTTAACATGTTCATTTACCTTGTCTCTGCGCAGAGCCTATATTGATATATATTGTATAAATAATTATATATTTTTATATATATATATATATATATATACATATATATATATATATATATTTAGGAAATACTAAGTACACACACATATATATATATATATGTATATATATAAATGTGTGTGTGTGTAAGTATGCGTAAACATTTAAAAAGATATATGTAGGTATTAATACATGCTAATTACCAGTGTATATCGGTACATGTGTACCTGTATGAGTGACTGCACATGTAAAAGAATGTATGTATATGTGAAACTTGCATGGTTGTGTATACAATATATGACAAAGCAAGATCTCTAATATTACCTTCAAATATCACTCCATATTAACTTAAAAACTAAGCTTTAAGTAAGAGAAATTACCAATCTAAAAATAGTCGCAAATTAAATTCATGAATAAAATTCAAACTGATAGAGATATCACCTTAATAATCAATTACAACTAGAAGTAAACTTATATTTGAAAATAAAATTTTAGTATTTTAATGTAAATTCGATGAATATTTTTCTAATCATCTATTTCATATTAAATCCCAAAAATTTTTGTAATAAAGTTTAAAAAAAAAACTTAAATCGCTAACAAACATCAAATTAAATTCCTTATAGACTGTTTAGACATTCAAATTTATATCAAACATTATAATATTTATGAACTCTCAAAACAAAACAACAGCGTCTATTTCGGGCCTTTCATTCCAAAGAGAGTTAGTGACATTTTCTCTCATGACTTCTTTCTCTCTTTTTCTCTTTATAACTTTTTCTCCTCCCCCCCCCCTTCTATATCAATATATAACTTCCGTTAAGTTAACCGATTTAATGCGTCAATGTCTTGACTTCCTCAAACAATTTAAATTTGAAAGAATAGAAATTTTACATCTAACTCAATCATGTCTCTCCCCCCCCACTTCCTCACTTCGTTAATTTACATATGCTTAGTACTGCCCGTCAAAAATGTGTAAATTTCTTTTCATTTTTCGTTTCAACTTTTGGAAGTAAAGTCTGATGATCCGCGGTCCTTTAAAAGCGCTGTGGTGAAATAATTTATTACATGGAACCTTAAAGCTCCCTGGATTTTATCCTCCTTGGGTCTACCCATACGGATTACCTAGTTTTTCGTAAACTACATATATATATATATATATATATATATATATATATATATATATATATATATATATATATGGAGAGAGAGTCCGAGATAGATAGATGATATATATATATATAGATAGATAACTGACAAAATAAGGAACAAATAGGAAAACATCTGTCTATATTTCTGAGATGAAGTATTGTAATTATTTACATTATTTACAATGTTCGGACTGTTATCCTCTCTTTATTGACATATTCACGACGTTTCAGCCGTTGTCCGCTTCGGACTTCTTCAGTTGACTGGAATTTCGTCGAACCCTTTATTTCATTCACCTATGTAGATTGTTCTAGTTCCACGTGCCATGCCTTTTCCGGATGTCTCAGTTACCTCCCTTTAACTCAACTTACCATGAAAAACCTTTATAAATTTAACGTTTCGCATTTATTTAAGCTTCCATTGAAATATTATTTTGAAAATAACATGAATCCAAAATATATCAAGACATGCTAAATTTATGACCGTTTTTATTCCATCAATCTGTCGTATTTAATTCATTTTTTCAATTCACACACACACACACACACACACACACACACACACACACACACACACACACACACATATATATATATATATATATATATATATATATATATATATATATATCTACAGATCCATTATACATGGAACTAAGTTATATTTAAAATAATAAGAATTTTCAAAACATGCGTAATTTGAAAAAGGGTTAAACCTTTTTCAAATTACGCATGTTAAATCTTACCAAAACTAGATTAATACATCTTACTTCGTTTTGCCAACCAACACAGAGTTGACGACCAGTCTTTCCCCACACACACATAGAAATACACGAGAATGCAAAAATCCAACCAAATACAAAATTATTTTGCAATATATCGCTACATTTCCCCGACAAAAACGAGGGTGACATCTGTAGACTCCCCTCACATGCACACTTATACATGAATTAATGTTACCGTCTTGCATACACCTACAGATATAAGCGTTTCTTTACTTACACACTCTTACACTATCACACACTTTAACATCCTAAATGTTCCGCAGCCATATTTATATATTATCTATTGCGTTTATACACGTGACGCGTGTCTGACCAATGAGAACTTCCAAAAATCACAACATTCCAGAACTCGAGATTTATTGCTTGAAAATAGAGCAATGGCGGCCATAACATTCCAGTACTCTGTCTCTTTGCTTTTTCATTTCTATTCTCGATCTCTGACGAAGTCTTAATAAAGGTGAGACATGTTAAATTGAGATTAATTAATTGAATTTCTGTTTTTTTTTTTTTTTTTAATATTCTCTCTCCTGTTTCCGCATATTCTCTCACATCCAGTAACCCCTTGCGTCTTAGTGACTTTATTGCTTTGCTTGGGGTGAAATGATTAACATATATATATATATATATATATATATATATATATATATATATATATATATATATATATATATATAAATAAAAGTGGACATGGAAGTCAGCACTTAGAGGCGACAGTCTGTTTCATGCTAGTGCAATCGTCAGCCTGACGATTGCATCTAGCATGAAACAGACTGTCGCCTCTAAGTGCTTACTTCCATGTCCACTTTTATATTTACACACGCTCTATCTCTGATATTGAGCACTTTACCCCATAAATATAGCACACTTTAAGACTATATTTCTGCATATATATATATATATATATATATATATATATATATATATATATATATATATATATATATATATATATATGGGGGACGAGGCTTGCCTTTGGGTGTAAGATCATTAAATTTAATAGGTATATAATTGTCCCGAACACTAGTTTCATACATAACTAGCTAGCTAGATAGATAATTTTAATAAATTTTATATTAAATCTAACGACTTTTGAAATATACGAATATCGTTTTCGCAAATGAATTTAATAAAGAATTTTCGAAAGACTATGTGTGTATTAGAAAAAAAAAGATCATTAGATTTAATAGATATAAAATGTCTATTGGTTTCAACAATATATGGTTATAGATCAATTTCTACCCAAATATACCGAAAATCGGTCACCAAAATCCGAAGGGGCATTGGGATAACGAACGACGCCTCCCAAAAGTTAAACAAAGTAGTAAGAAACAGGAAGATTTCGTGAGAAACAACGGAAAAAGTACTGAACTGTAATGTCAGACATCCTATTTGGTAACGAATACTGGACAATAATCTCGCAAATTTGAAAATATATTATATATCGATATTTGAAACAACAGAAATGTGGTTCTACAGAAGGATGCTGAGAATAACATGGACTGTGAGCAACGACGAAGCTTTAGAGAAAAGTAAACACAAAGGACACATACTTAGGATCAGAAACAGACAGCTGGAATATTAGGACACATAATGATGAAAGAGGGCTTGGAAACTTTGACACACACAAGGCATTTTGAAGGCAAAATGGACGGAGGAAAACCGCCGGTAACCGACTTAACGAGATTATGTAAATGGTTGGCAGATCAGGGACTGGAAGAAATAGAAGAAAGACAAATTTTATTAAGATCTACAAATGACAGGAAATTGTGGAGAGCCACGTTGCCCACGTCCTGATTGGACACAACACATAGAAGAAGAAGAAGAAGAAGAAGAAGAAGAAGAAGAAGAAGAAGAAGATCCGACATCGCAGTTTAATTAACATTGTTAATAACTCGACCTTCCTAAAGATGTACCTCTCTACATGAAATCTTATTAATTTAAAAGCGGTAGCAATACAGCAGAAGCAACCAGAAAAATTCCTTTTTTATGATGTAGATTCTTTTAAAGGAAAGGAATCACAAAAATGATATGAAAGCAATACAAAAGTTGTTTTCAGTTTATAAAATGTCCTGCCAAAAGATCGTCTTTTTCAGTTTTACTATGGCCTACATTTTTAATACTAAAAAGGCTTGAGAATCACACAAGTTAGAATGATACAGTTAAGCAAATGGTAACGCTGAAAGAAGTGTGTGCTATGAACGGAAGAAAAGGTAGTAAGAAATATAGGGTGACCCAAAAAAAGGGAACTTTTTAACTATCCAATAAAACCAAGAGTGATGGAAGAAAAATATTTAATTCATAGTAATTGAAACCTTAAAACATGCCATTTAAGAAACAATGATGGAATTTACATTTTTTTTATAATTACGTCCTGTAGATGGCGTCCTCCTGTACGAATGCATTCTTGAAATCTGCTGTTGAGATTCCTCATTGACTGCTGCAACATCTCAGCTGGGATATTGTGTATTTCATTCTCGTTACTAAAATGGCGAAATGTTTACTTGCTCAAGGTCACTGTCTCGCAGTGTTGCCACTTGCTCATGTACAAAGAACGTTTCCGCTGGTGAAAATGATTAAAAAAATGACATGACAAAATAACGAAGAAGGTCGCCGGGTTAATTTTCAGTTGGTTTATGCAGTTTTTGACACAACAAAAAATTAACCCTTTCCGTTAGAATCTCTACCGTAACACTCTATGTTTTTCTTCTAAAACTTGAAGCGGATTAAAAATAAATAAATAAACAATAAAAAAACAATGTCAGGAATTCTCTCGGCAGCAGGTCACGCGGCTTTCTCTGGCTTATGGTTTTAGGTCGCCTAAGCGCGCGTTTATATGTATTTCGCCCGACACCTAGCGCACCTGAAGATTGATTAATATTCATTTTATCGAAAGCGCTTATATGTTCAATTTCGTATCCAAAATGTAAACAAAGCGATGCCTAAAGAATTAAAAGATTTATTCTTAATTCGACGTTTTTATTACTACATACATTATTATAGTTGATACTCTTATTTGAAATAGACGATGCGTATTACGCCTATTTCAAATATATGAGTATCCACTATAAAGTTTTAGTAAAAATGTCTGATTAAAAATAAATCCATTAGTATTTTAGAAAATGCTCATATATATATATATATATATATATATATATATATATATATATATATATATATATATATATATATATATGTATGTAAGCAAATATGTGTATGTAGATCCGACGGTATGATGAAGATGTGGAAAAGACAAAGCAAAATCCCAATATGTGAGTTTACTGTTTTTTTATTTTGTTTTCTGTTTTGCTGTCAACGTCAGACGTTTCGGTCTAATAGGCCATCTTCAAGACATGGTTATAAATATGTCTCCAATAACCATGTCCTGAAGATCGTCTATTAGACCAAAACGTCTGACGTTGACAACAAAACAGAAAACAAAATTAAAAAACAGTAACTCACATATTCGAATTTTGCTTTATCTTTTCCACATTTTCATCATATATATATATATATATATATATATATATATATATATATATATATATATATATATATATATATATATATATATATATATATATATGGCCGCGTGGACGAGTGGTTTCTGATCATGAGACCTGGGTTCGAATCACACCATGATCGACTTTTTAGGAAGGCGAGGTCGATCCCAACGTGCGGTATCTTAAGAGAATTCCTGAAAACCATACCGCAGGTTGACCCAAGCCTTGTGAGTGAAATTGGGTAGACGGATCTCTTGTGGGTCGTCGATAGCTGTTCTAGCACGAAGCCACAAGTCATCATGGTCGAGGGCTTGATCGTGCTGGCCTTGTTCAAATTGTTGATCACGGTAGATGACACGCTCTCTCACAGAAACAGTAACTAAGGTCTGCTCAGCATAGTCGTAGTATAAACCACAAGTTGGCTCTGTGGGTGTTGAACAAACACAAATATGTCTGAGCGAGTGTCTGCAATAGGGATTGGCTTGCCGCCCTAATAGGCGGGTATATACGAGTGGCTAGCTATTATTATTTTATACATATATATATATATATATATATATATATATATATATATATATATATATATATATATATATCAGGAAATATGTGATAAATTGGAAAAAATTACGTATGTATATACATACATTCTTATACTTATCTGTCAATATTTGCACACTTCCCCACAAACACGTAAAAACGCACATGCATGCATACATGTATACATACACGTATGTATGTACGCTTTTATTACGCTTGGCATATGCAAATATTTATTGTATTTTTTTTGCATTGGTTGAATTAATAGAAAAGGAAATTGGAGCCACACAAAGAGTGTGCTGACAAATAATCTGTAAAAGCAAACAAAGCTCGCAGATATAAATTGTTGTTCTGTAAAAATATTTATGGAAGAAAAGATAGAATTGAAATAAACGAGAAAAATTGCTTTAATTTAATCGTTGTAAAATAAACAATGAAAGCATTTATTATATCAAATCTATATTATCGCTTCTAGGTTTGCACTCGCTCACATACACAAATACACACGGAGGGACAATCATCATACGTACGCACACACACCCACATATATATAAGTGTGTTTTAACATACATTATTTTCCGTTTTATTCAGTATTATATGATCATTGTATTTATATATAATTATTTTTACTATATCGACGAAAACTCAAAGAGAAAAATACATTAATTCAGTTTGTTGGAGCTGGAAAACTCCAGTGAGTTGAAAAAACATCATTTGATAAAGTACGGCACAAGGATGTATTGGTGAAGTTAATAAAACTCTATCAATTTGGAAAGGATGTTAGAATAATCCAGAAATTAGATTTGGATCAAACCAAAAGCTTTCATGAACGGTGCATTTTCCTTCTTAATCAATATTTATTAGATCCGCTTAATTCGTTGAATTTACAATTGATTTTTACGACTTTTTATAGCTACCGTTTTTGCCCTCCATCAGTATGGCTGATGCTGACCCCCAGGACAGCATTTTACTACACCTCCTTGATCTCATGTTTCCCATTAGTATGAAGTGGAACGATTATATTGCATGTCTAATTTTCTTACGAGGAAAGTCGATTCTTTATCTCATTCTATAAATTTTTTTATCGCCAGAATATGCCATGCACATTTACAAATCTACCATTAATCCGTACACTGAATATTACTGCCACAGCTGGCCTGATTGCTCCTGCTATATATCTAAGAGATTCTTTGTAAAATCCAAATAAATATCAATTTTATTCGTCCTGACCTGAAATCTCGGCTTCAGTCACTCTTCAGGTGCCATAATGTAGATCCCCTTTGCTTCTTCTATAAATATTTTCACGGTTATTGTTCTGATGAGATTTAACTTTTGGTACCGCGACTTCACAAATTTAAGCGCAGTACTAGATTAGCAGTTAAGACTCATTATTTCCCTGTTGAAATTGCTAGTTTTAACCAGAAGTTCTATTCTAATAATTTTTTCTCTCGCACTTCTCGATTGTGGAACTCTCTTCCGGGTTCCCTTTCAACAATGCTCTTCAAAATTTTAAATGCAATATAAATCGTCATCTTATTTCTCCATGAAACTGTTCTTTTATTGTCCTCTCTTTTTCTTTCACTCTAAGTAACACCTTGCATCCTACTGGCATTATTGTATTGCTTAAATGAAATCATTAAAAATCAATGTTTATCTACTGTGATCATATCAATAACTCGGTCTGTTCATCTCTTGCTCTCTATCTCTCTTCCTCTCTCTCTCTCTCTCTCTTTCTCTCTCTGTTTCTCTCTCTATCAATATATCCTTTTCATATCTAAGTCTGTTCAAATGAATTTCATATTTAATCCGAAGCGGACAGCCCATAATATTTTTAATTAAAAGAGTGAACGATACAAACAAACTTAACTGGTTAGCAAAGTCAAATTACTGTTTTTAAACAAACAAATTTTCCACGATCAGGCCAAATGTTCGTTTCCTGTCGAAGGACACATTTTCTACAAAATTTCTCGATCACTCAGGCCGGTAATAGTAAATAATATTGTTACTTATAAACAAAGAATTTACTTAAATACTAGTATCTATAAAAATAAGATATAAACAGAATATATATATATATATATATATATATATATATATATATATATATATATATATATATATATATATATATATATATAATATGGATAAAACAACTGAAAAGTTGCAAATTAAAAGAAACAAAATTGGGTGTTTTTTGTGAAAGTATTTATTTATATGTTTTTATATATATTTGATATTTCAGATCGCCTCGATCCTTCCTCAGAATTTGAATAAATAACTGTGTTCGGAAGTTTGTTTACAAGTAGCGTCCGTCGCGAGACGCGGACGTCACGTGATGTGGAATGCAACTGTTCTTTAGATATAGTTAAAAAAAAAACTTTTAAAACAACATCTGAAATACTATCGTTAGATTTACGTTAGAAATATTAAAACACAGTTGCATTCCACATCACGTGACGTCCGCGTCTCGCGACGGACGCTACTTGTAAACAAATTTCTGAACACAGTTATTTATTCAAATTCTGAGGAAGGATCGAGGCGATCTGAAATATCAAATATATATAAAAACATATAAATAAATACTTTCAGAAAAAAAAACAGCCAATTTTTTTCTTTTAATTTTCAACTTTTCAGTTGTTTTATCCATATTATATAAATATCAAGAAAGTATACGTGGCTTCTCATTATGCTATATATATATATATATATATATATATATATATATATATATATATATATATATATATATATATATATATAATCATATATATCTATCTCAGTATGGTTATATCTGTCTATGTAATGCGATCTTATCTATCTATCTATCTATCTATCTATCTATCTATCTCCCTCTATATATATATATATATATATATATATATATATATATATATATGTGTGTGTGTGTGTGTGTGTGTGTGTGTGTGTGTGTGTTAATGCATGTTTCGTTAAATAATATAAACAAGTTTTGTCTATTTATTTTTAGTAAGTTCCTTTTGTATTGTCAAATAAGCTTTTTACCATTATCACTGAAATACGAAAGAAAATAACCATGTTGATACATGTTTTCATTGTTAATCCTGTCTAAGCTTTCGGCTGATAAAAGCCATCATTAGATATTACAATTACATTACAATAAATTAAATAATAAATTAAATAACAAACATGGTAATTTTTGTTTTAGACTGGTTATGGGGACATGGCAACGATGATAGTTTGTTTTGTTTGAATGGAAGATTGCTATGCAACAATAAATTCGTGCATATGAAATGCAGGAAGCAAATATCGCATTGCGGTTCATGACATCACACATGACCACGTGAGAGTGAAAATGAAAAAAGTGATGGAAAGCCGTTAATGAATAAATGCTGCCTAAATACACACAGACACTATATATATATATATATATATATATATATATATATATATATATATATATATATATATATATATATATATATATATATAAAGACATTTTTATGTTTAACATTCTTTTTATAGATACAAGTATTTAAGCAAATGCTCTGTTTATAATAAACAGTATTAAATAACATTTACCGGCCGGAATGTCATAGAAATGTGTGACGTCATGTGTTTACATTTGATACGCCATGAGCAGTTATGAATGTACGTGAGAGATTCATGGAAGATTGAAGTTTATAAGCAGTAAATTCGACCTTGCCAACCGACCTCTCCTCTGTGGCCAAATTGGTTAAAGGCACATCAAGCTAAATGAGGCGTTCCGTATAGGATACATGTTCGAATCCTGTCGGAGGACGAATATTTTCTATAAAAATTTCTCGCACATTCAGGCCGGTAAATGTTATTTAATACTGTTTATTATAAACAGAGTATTTACTTAAACACTTGTATCTATAAAAAAAATGTTAAACATAAAAATGTCTTAAAATAATTGTCGGACTTTGTCCATTTCATAATTAATATATATATATATATATATATATATATATATATATATATATATATATATATATATTATCTAGTTACAGATTTTTCTAAAACTTCGTACAGTCTAAAATTATTCGACCCCCCCCCCCATTCACTTATCAAAATTAGGAAATAGTATTGGTCTGTGACAATTGTAAAGTTTTTTTGTTTTTTTTAATTTGACATTTAATACAAACCCCCTTTGAAAATGAAATATTATTGAATGGATTCTATAAAATTCTCAAACGCAATGAAGTCAATATGTGAGTTTCACGTATCAGGATAGCTCATTCGTTCTACGGCTGAACTTCAAAAGAAGCTTTGAATAACGATAGCTGATGCGTACTAACAAAGTGATCCAAGTGTTTAAATGTTCCTAGATCGACAATTTATAGCATTATCAGGAAGTACATCGAGACTCATTGCGTTAAGGATAACTTATGGACTGGCAGAAAACGGTTAATTTCTGAGAGAATGGAAAAGAAATTTAGTTAGAGATGTCTCGAATAATTTTCATTTAATGACAAAGTACTTTGTCAATGATGTAAAGACAACAGGACTGAATGTATTGATGAAGACAGTCACTAGACGCTTTTATCGGGCAGGACATCGAGCTTATCGCCTAAGGAAAACTCGCTTGCTTAAGGCTAAATTCCTAAAATGCAGGTTAGCTTAAGGCAGAAACCATCTAGAATATAGGAGTAAATATTGGAACTCTTATGGTTAAATGAAACCAAACTCGATTTAGTTGGTCACATGAACTCCCGTTATAAATGGAGGAAAGTGAATGAATCTCACAAACCCCAAAATACCCTCCCTACCATTAAGCACGTTGGTGGGAGCATTCTGCTTTGCCGCTTCTGGACCAGGAGAACTAGCGAGAGTACAAAGTATTATGGATAAAGAGCGGTATTTGTCTCTTCTTAAAAATAATATAATGCAAAGCTGTTTTGGGGGCGTTACTGGAATACTCCAACATGACAATGACCCGAAACACACGACACGAATTGTTACAAAATAATTAGATGTTAATAAAATTAAGGTATTAGCGTACCCCGGACAAAATACAAACCTATATCCAATTGAAAATTTATGGGCATCTTTGAGAAAAACGTAAGAGAAAGAAGTCCTTCAAATTTAGAGGAACTAGAAGATACTGTCAGGGAAAAATGGAGCAAAAGACCTATCAGTGCGTGTTGTGATCTTTTAAAGAACTATAAAAAATGATCAAAGGCAATAAACCAGAATAAAGATTACACAATTTATTATTGTGTTAAGCGAACCAATAATTTTGTCCTATGTTAAATTTTTTGTTTTTTTTGTATCATTGTTTGACATTATTTTTTTTATTGTGGGCATCACTTCACATTCTTTCAAATCCATTATTTCAGCATTTGTGAAAAAGGGACATGAAGTATTATAGCTTTATTTGTTGTTATAGAAGTGAGGGTGAATAATTCTGTCCACAACTGTATATATATATATATCATGTGTAGATGTATATCTATTTCTGACCATCTGTCAGCTGATGCATATGTATGTTCTTTGAAGTTATATTACACAAATATTTTTGAAATACTCATACATATATACACGTTTATACATACATATATACACGATTCTGTGTGTGCGTCAGTGTGTGTGTGTGTGTGAGTGTGTGTGTCTGTGTTAGACATTTTACAATGCATACACTCTTTTTTGATGCAACTTATATGCATATAGACATGCATGGAAGTCCCTTTTGGTCTCAAGCTTTTAACAGAATGAATTACAGGGATTAAGAGTTTTATTTTTCTTCCAAATATACTAATTCCTTTGCTAATCCATTTCCTTCAACTAGTTTCTCTCTCTCTTTCTCTCTCTCCTTCCCTCCCTCCCAGAGGGTACTGTGACGTCATATTGATTATGGGATAGATTTGAAGTCAACAACAGCATGAGCCAAACAATATTTAGCTTACATTAAACTGACAAATGTAAATATTAAAAAAATCCGTCAGAGTTATTGACTGATTGATTTTTCCATCTATTTCTGTAAGAATTATGACCGTTTTTTTGTTATGAGCAGGGAATATCATCCAATTTTTACGTATATTATTTATATACATGCACACATACACACACGCATATATATATATATATATATATATATATATATATTTAAAGATATTTATATTATGTTTAACGTTCTTTTTTTTCTTTTTTTATAGGTACAAGTATTTAAGCAAATGCTCTGTTTTATAATAAACAGTATTAAATAACATTTACCGGCCTGAATGTCCGAGAAATTTTCATAGAAAATTTTCGCTCTCCGAAACACACACACACACTGACGCACACACAGAGAATCGTGTATATATGTATGTATAAACGTGTATATATGTATGAGTATTTCAAAAATATTTGTGTAATATAACTTAAAAGAACATACTATGTCCAATTCTAATATATATATATATATATATATATATATATATATATATATATATATATATATATATATATATATATATACATACAGGCATATATATACGTGTGTGCGTGTGCGCGCATTAAGGTAGCATATCTTCATTCAAGCATGTTTGGCTGAATAATCAAGAGATATTTTATCTATTTATTTTTTTTTTAATCCGTTCACATTCACGGATCAATTTCGTAATGTTGCCATTAAATTCATCAAGAAAGACGTCGTAGTTCTGCTCATTTGATTTCATTTTCCGAAGTACTTTCAATCTCATCTAAAATCATCTTCAAGGCTGAATTGCTAAGACAAAAATTAATGTAATTAAGAGTTGTGAATATTTTTGTAAATGCGCAGGAAACGAGCTCTGTTGATTCAAATTCTAGGCAAATGAAACTAAACAAGTTTATTGTTGAAGAAAATAAATTTTATATATTAAAATTTGAATGAGAAATTCAAAGGTTTGTGCATTTCATGAACGATTTCACAAGTTTTCAATATGCGCGCTGCTTGACCATCTCTTCCGATACAGGTGCTCGTCCAGATCCATTTGCCCTGCACGGAGGACCTTCCTCTATGAACATCGTGTGCCATGTCCAAATCTGCATTGCTTCTGGTGCATTTTTAGCTAATTCTATTCCAAATGCACGCTGCACAGTCTTACCCGATGGTGTATAAGCATAGTCTAACACACAAAATGCCTTTTCTTTTCCAGTGAATGACATTTCTATAATTGAAAAGAAAAAAGAAACATAAATGATTAAACATAGAATTTTGAGTTCTTTCTACACACTTACTACACTGCCTTTCACCGA
>OZ038509.1:4082594-4085094 GCA_964036315.1 Acanthosepion esculentum | reverse complement strand
ACAAACTGGAAATGCCACAAACAAAGTCCATCTTCACCAGACAACAATGGAACCAACTAAGCGACTTAAAATTGGACAAAAATAATGTTATAAAAGAAGTGAACAAAGAAGGGGCAGTCGTCATCATGGATACAGAACAGCTATATATGCATCATACAAAATATGCTGCAAGACGATACCTACTATGAAGAAATCAAAGAATCCCAGCCTCACAAAGTGATGAAAAAAAAATCATCAATTTAAAGGCACCAATACCGAGGCTGTCTTAATTCTAACGAACGTTGCTACCTTACAAAACTTAGTCCATAAAAATTGGTTGTTTTTATCTAAAATACACAATAGTAAGGTATTTAACGAAACATGCAATACTACAAAAAATGATTGCACCATCTGACCTAAAACTAAGGCCTACGGAAAAGAGGCCATTAAATACTGACTAGAAACGTTTCCCCATGGACTACATAATCGTATCAAAGGAAATTTCACCATAAAAACCTTGAATTCTTCCTAAAAAAACAACAATTTCATGTTCAATGAAACACCCTACCGACAAAAATCAGGAACAGCCATGGGGACAAACGTTGCACCAACATATGCCAACCTAATCATGGGATATCATGAACTACAAATCTATGAAAGAGCCTCCGAAATCTATGGGACTGACTTCAGTTGCAACATAAAAGAAAACTAGAAAAGATATCTAGATGACTGTTTTATTCTGTGTAATGAAAGTCTGGATAAGCTAAAGACATTCCAAACATCCATTAATAATATAAATCCTAGCATCGAATTCACTATGGAGTACGGCAACAAACAACTTTCCTTTTTAGACATATTAATAACAAAAACAAACACTAAACTAGAAACTGACATATACTTTAAACCAACTGACTCTCGACAATATCTTCTTCTTACATCTTCTCACCCGAAACAAACTCGTACCAACATTCCCACTCAACCTAGCCAAGCGGATATGTACAATAGTCTCAAACACAACCACAAGAGACCACAGACTAGAAGAGATGAAAAACTACTCAACAAGAGAAAATACCCCCGAAATTTGATCAATAATAGTATTGAAAAAGCAAAACAAATTAACATCCACACACTCCGAGAAACAAAAGGAAAAAAGAGAAAAGGTCATCCGTTATATCTCAACTTTCAACCCAAAGAACACAGAAATCTTCAGAGATATACAAAATCTACCAATCCTACTAAAGGACAAAAATATTAAATACCTATTACAAAAATACCCAATCATAAACAGTAAACGACAACCTAAATCACTAAAAAAGATACTGACGAGTGCATAACTGCAGAACACAATTAAAGACCTTCAGGTAAAAAAAAAATGCAACCGACCCATTTGCGGAGTATAGAGCTACCTATTAGAAGGCCACGAATTTCATTTCAAAGACGGATCAAAATTCCAAATTCCAAATGATTTCTAGTGCGACTCAGAGAAGTTAATATACATAATTAGATGCAAAGGTTACCACATGCATTACATTGGCCAAACCTGCCAGCCGCTCCAGTAAAGGATGTCAGTTCATCGCCAATAATTTAGGGACCCCCACACCAGACAAATACTCCTTAACCAACATACATAGGAATACGGAGAACAAAATCTGCCAAATTTTAGTATCTCTCGATTCTACCAGTGCAACTACAGAACCACTGAACAAAGGCGGACTAATAAGGAAACAGTTTTTATCAACAAGTTCAAACCAATTCATCGCATAAATAGATTCTACCAAATTTTCCTCATCATATATATAGTCAGTTTACACCCCTTGAGTATTTCATTTTTTTCACTTTTATCATTTGTTCAAAACAAGCCTAAACATGTGGAGGTGCAAACAGTTAAAAACTTTTTGAAAAGCTAGGCAAAACCCCTTTACAGTAAAAAAAAAGTAAAACAACAAATTATTTTTCTAGGAAATTGTAAGAAAGTTTTAATTTTAATTTTTCTCTGCAATATATATATATATATATTATAAATAAATATAATTAAAAATATTAGCTGCCTTATTTCCCAATTCTTATTTTAGTCTATGCAAGAATTTTTTGTACATAATCTTTCTAACAATTTCATTTTATATATATATATATATATATATATATATATATATATATATATATCAAGACGTGCAATATTGTATTCACCAGTCCCTACCATGAGAAAGGATGTGCGAGTAGCATAAATGATTTAATCGTCGAAAATGAAATCGTCAAGATAAATTCAAATTCCAGCTTGCGTTCACTTTCGAAAAATGCTCTCCTTTCTCGACAGTGGGTTGAATAGCATTGCTCGAGCTTTGCTTCAAACGATTAATCTGAATTTAAAAACACGAAGACAAAAAATCGGAAACCATTCCACTATCATTATCTGGAAGTTATTGTATTGAGAAATAATAAAGAAAAGAAATCTGTGAAAAGTCATGATTTCTTCTGTTCTGAACGGACATGATATAAAAAAAAAAAAAATATTATCATCAGA
>OZ038509.1:4060094-4077594 GCA_964036315.1 Acanthosepion esculentum | reverse complement strand
ATACATGTGTTTGTGCGGGCGCGCGAGTGTCTGTGTGTGTTTATCTTTGAATATGTTTTCCATTTCTTTTATTCTTTCTGCCGATGTGAAAAATTATGAAAATCGATGATGGGGGTAAAATCGGTGTTTGGATTTGGCAAACTTGAAAATGTTATTGATTTAAAATTAATCTATTTTTACGCGAAACGAAAAACACATTTGCCGGTTCGTCTTCCTCTCCGTCCAGTGCCCCGTCTTTACTCTAATCCCGCTTCCTACAAACATTTTTCCAAGTATTTAAAGCATTTTTTTTTTGCCCGCATTTACGTCGGAAATGTTTGCATGTCATGTTGAATATGAACCTAGAATGCAGATATTTCTTCCATTATATATATTAAGAGTGGCCTGCGCGTGCCAAATCTTAGCCAGTCATACCCGAAACCGAAACAAATATCAGTAGAAATATGATGTGAATTCTGTAAATGTAATGCAAATATTTAATAATTCTAATAGTTTGATAACAATGTTAAAGAGTAGACTATGGTGTAAACCTTCTGATTTCAATTACTTACAATCATGGATCACGAAGATTGTTACGTCATGTCACGATTTCCTTTGGCAGTATGTGCACCAGCTGTAGTAGCAGTGTGTGTCTAGGGCAGTTATTTTCAACGCTTATACTGTGGTTCACTGGTATGCCGTAAGAGGATAATAGGTCTGCCGCGAAAACTTTTAATGGTCACTAATTAAATTATTTTCTAAAGAAGTTCGAAGTACAATAAGTGTACGTTATCAAAATTACCACCCCTTGAAATTGATTATACAGGCACATATCATTGTTATAATAAAGAAACGTATGCATAATATATAAAATAAAATAAAAAAACAATTTTTTCTGTAATAAAGCAGCGAATGACCTACCTAACGAGCGTGTGTAAATGATTGACACAACAGAGATTAAGAGAGAGCTACAACGGACAGGAGGTTATGAAGAACCATGGTCGCCCACGTCCTGAAGTGACACGGCACATAGAGGAAAATATATATATATATATATATATATATATATATATATATATATATATATATATATATATATATATATATATGTATATATGTATATTTCTAACTTGTGTAACAGCATAATTGTCTATCCCACAAAATGTTTAATATCTTAAAAAACAACTAATTGAGTTTCATTTTTCAAGGTTTTCAGATAAGACGTTTGGGTACCATTTGTCGTAAGAATCACTGAAAACCCCATTTGAGTTAATCAGCTAGAAAGATAACAGGTTAAAATCCTTTTATATCAGCCTCACTGTCTTCCCAAGTGAGCAATGTTGAGAGGAAAAAGATTATTCAGGCCTTCATTAATGGTACGATCATTCGTACCTTGGTTTCCATCTTCAAAGTCCATTTAACAACCATCAAGTTTAATAAGTTTAAAAAAGATGGAACAGTAAAGAGGAAAACTGAATCAGGAGTTTATAACGGGAAAAGGTATCATCATTTCAACTTCGAAAAGATCCAACTCAATGCGTAAGACGTTTGGCACGTGAGTTTCAGCTTCGGCAGTCTAAAGAGCAATGAGAAAAGATAGAAACGGAAATTATACGTGCTAAATGTGAAGCATCTTGTTACTTCAGGACTGAAAGTTAGACGGTTAGAGAGGGCAAAGATCATCTTGAGTTAGTTTGAAAATGATACTGGAATAACACACACACGCACGCACGCGCACACACACATACACACACACGTGTGTGTATGTGTGTGTATGTGTGTGTGTGTGTGAACTTTATTTCCATCATTCATGAGCTTCCGATCCTATGCTATGATTAATTAATGATGGACATGTAAAAGCCGTCCTGATGAGCGGCATTTAAGCTAGCTCCTCTTGAAGACTATTGTTCCCCCCCCTCATCACAATAGCTAGGGAGGAGTAGATACGTTGGCATCAATAAAATACAGAACTCAAAATTGATTGCTGCATTTAAGTATTGAATTAATGTTTACGCATACCTTTTAAAAGTTCAACGATAATTCTTCTGCTGCCACTTAATTTAAAGACGATTTGATGTACGTAGATCCTTATTTTTCGTACAAACTATTATTTTTATTTCATGGATGACAAAACAGGTGACAATTTATAAGAATAAATTAATATAGTGTAAATATGGGAAAATAGAAATTAGAATTAGTTATACATTCAACATTTGAAGAGTTAGAGAAACATAATAGCTAATTAAGTAAAACCTATATTATGGAATCTATGTGAATAAATACGAAATCGAAGCTCAATTCTCCCACAAATTTTGAGATTAAATCGCCCCACCTTTACTTTATTGTAATTTTGTATTTACTCGGTCCCCAAGGAAGTCGCGTTGTGACACAAGGTCTGTTTAATGTGGGGAGCCCAAGTGTATACACCCGGTCTAGGAACAAAAAATCCCCGAGCTCCCGCAACCGTCGGTTGCGCTGGCCTCGGTCCGAGCACCAATCCCTTTCTCTAGTGCAACGAGAGGCGCGGCCTCGGGCAGCTGTTCCCCAGGGCCGGCATATCTCAGTATAATTTTCCTCAGTTGCGACTCTGTCCTTCGACAGAGCACCCCCCAGCACACTCTGCCCAAAGACAGAGACGCAACCGAGAGATGAGAAATAAACGTGTTACGAACTACTTGATAGTAAATTGGCATTTAATCGATCCCCCACGAAGTTGCCTTTTGACATAAGGTCGGTTTAATTTGGAGAACCCGAGCGCATACACCCTATCCAGGCCGGTCTGAATTCAGAGTTTTCCTTCTCCTAGACCGGTTGCCACCGAAGGTTGTAGACCCCAGTCTGTCTTACGATTGACACATAGCTAGAGGAGGGGAGAATTCCCGTAAGTGGATGTAATGGATCCGAACTCGGCTATACGATTCCTCAATCCGAGCCGCTATACATTATTCCACCGTGTCTTATATATATATATATATATATATATATATATATATATATATATATATATATATATATATATAATGTTATGGGACCTTACCTATAACGTCAGAGTGAACTCTTCCTGACACTATAAATACTGCGTCTCTCAAGACGAGAGGGACGAGACGGAATCGAGTCGAGCCAATAGTAGTTCACTCCAAACCAGATTGACAGTCATACTAACATTTTCCACATCTTGTATTATTATTTCGTGTAATATATCTTTGTTATTTCTACTCTTGTGTTCGTGTTGTTCTTCCTTGGTCCTAATCTTGGACCATAACAGTGGCGACGAGGATATTGGACCATAACAATATATATATATATATATATATATATATATATATATATATATATATATATATATATATATATGAAGGGAAGAGGTTATAGTAGATCCAGCGCGAGAAAAGTGTGTATATTAAAAAGAAGAGACAAAAAAGCAAACATTTTTGGTGTAATATCGACTTTTAAAAAAATATTATGCTTTATTTGCCATGATTTTGCTACACGGATTTCCGGTTTCGCGACCTTCATTAGACAAAGCGTGGAGATTTCCACATATTATTAAAAATAATTCATTCTTTCTTGTGTTTTTCGATGTTAAGAAAAAAATTAATCCACATTACAACCAAAAACGTTTGCGGTTTCTCTCTTTTTTTCAATATATATATATATATATATATATATATATATATATATATATGTATGTATGTGTGTGTGTGTGTGTGTTTATATATATATATATATATATATATATATGTGCGTGTGTGTGTATGCATATATATATATATATATATATATATATATACGTGTGTGTGTGTGTGTGTGGTGTCCCACAATTCAGAAATTATTCTTTTTTTTAAGAACTTAGTTAAAATGAAAAAAAGTATCCATGTAAAACTCCACAACCGAACAAGGAACCGAAATGAAGTAATGGTATTTTCGATTAAGCCAATCCATCATTGACACACAAAGAGAATACAGCCAACAATTCAAGGTTAGAAATCCTCCACTGGATTTCATGATTGGTCGGTTCTTTTCAAGTTTTAGGCAATATGCTTCAATAAGTGACTTGCCAAGTGATGTTGTGGATACCTTCAGGAGCGTATATACGTCAATAAACCCCAAACAATTCAACAGCCCAAGGATAACATCTGTGAAGAAATCCAAGGGCTGCAGCCAGAGTTATTAACCACAATTATAGAGGATTCTATCCAAAGAGCGCGTCCGTTTGAATTAAAAAATGGACGATCTATATTTCGTACATTTTTTTCATAATTAAATGGGAATATATTTCCTCTATGTTTTAATTTTCATTCTGCAAAATATATTTTTGAATACTAAAAAGTGAAATTTGTAATATTTTGAAATCCCTGAGTGACACACACACACACACACACACACACGCACACACACACACACATATATATATATATATATATATATATATATATATATATATATATATATATATATATATATAGTATGATACAATATGGTAATCCGTATGGAATTTCCAGGAGGATAGAGATCCACGGAAAGCTCTATGTCAAAAGACAGAGCAAAATTATTATCAATTAAAGAATATCAAAAACTTAAATCCCATAGGTAATATTTTTTGTTTCCTAAGAGCTCTAAAAATATTATCTCTCAATCTTCAAGACCTGCAAACAAATCACAAATGAAATGGAAAAAACATTCCGGGTTAAAAACATGAGATATTGCTATCTTATTTCGAGAGTGGGGCAAAGGTAGAATGTGTTGACTTTTTTTGACACACTGACCTCAGTATGTTATTTGAGGATGGTGGAAGGGCTGAAAGTGTATTTAATTCATTATGAATCTGAAATAATCCCATCTGTTTCTGTCAACGGCCAAATTTCAAATCCTGATATATCTCATTCAACAAATTATTAAAATAAATTATTAAAATAATATTAAAAGAGAACATTTTTAAAGATTTTGAAATTAGCAAAAAAGTTTTTATAACTTTATAAAAGTTTTTTTTTTATATAAATAAGCAAGAAATTAAAGCACCTAAAAATTTGAATTAAATGATTATTAATTATGTTCAGTGAAACATATTTATATCTACGCTACCTTAGATGTATTTATTAATATTTAGCCGGATATGAATGTACTTTAAACTAAGGGAAAGTTAGTTCATTCAACAAATTCAGTAAATAATATTTTAAAAAGTGTTGTTTTTTTTCCATTTCATTTGTGATTTATTTGTAGTTCTTGAGGATTAAGAACTGGTGTTGTCAGACCTCTCATGAAATAAAAAAAATATTACTTATGGGATATTAAGTGTTTTATATTCTTTAATTAATAATACACACACACACACACACACACACACACACACACACACACACACACACACACACACACATATATATATATATATATATATATATATATATATATATATATATATATATATATCCACTTGATCATTGTTATTGCTTGAAAATCTACGTAGAGGATTTTTATATTACTATATTAATAATAATATTATAATATGTATTTTTGGGCTGTCGACTTTGGTATTGAGCCCTCAGTTTATTTTATATATAAAGCTTTTACATTATTAGTAGTAGTAATAGTAGTAGTAGTTGTAATAGTAGAAGAAGAAGAAGAAGAAGAAGAAGAAGAAGAAGAAGAAGAAGAAGAAGAAGAAGAAGAAGAAGAAGAAGAACGGTAGACGTCATATTTAGTTGAGAGTTGAGATTGTCTTGTAAGTTTCGTGCTCGCCATTGAGGTCTTCCAAAACAGTTTCGTCTACTAGATGGGGTCAACTGGTATTGTGGCTTTCAAACTCTTCCCCAAGGTGTCGATGGAATCGTCTTCCCATGTCATTATTATCAAAATCAACTTCCAAATAAAATAACCATGATGAGATTCAAACAAGAATTTTAGGGTCAACACGCTAATTTTCTAACCACTCGGCTACGTTTCCCATGCCTTTATGTATAAACAGAAAATTATTTATTTTATTAGGTTGATTGTTATTTACTCACCGCTATATACAATAATGGTCTGCAGGTAGTTTGCTTAAACATCATTAATTGATGTAAACCTTTTGAATATTTAATCTTACGTCTTGATCATAAAATTTCTTCCAGGTCATTAATTTTTATTTTAAAGTTACTTGTCCCTCCTATATTTTTGAAAATTTTACCTTTGATTTCTGATGCTTTAATGACTTTTTTGCGTTCCTCACATTTCCGGTCTGACTTTTTATATTTTTCTTTGAAATTCGAAAAACAGGCGAGCTTACCGCCTCAAATATTAAAGCCGAAATAAAGCAATAACTGCAAGTGACCGTTTCTAGTCTATCCACCATTTTGTTTTTATCTTGACTACCAACCGAAAATATTCATTTTTTTTCTTTTCCTGTTTTTTTGTTTGCTTACTTGGTTGTTTGTCTGTATATATGCTTTTTGTTGTTGTTTTTTATACAACAAAATGCAGCGACCGTTTTAACTAGTAATGGAAAGAAAGAAATATTTTTAAGAACTCCGCAGAAAAGCCCAAAGTGAAAATACATCATCTTTGGAAATGGAATTTTGAAGACAGAATAAAATATTTCTTGAACGCTAATTTTGTGCTGCGTTTTGTTTGTAACTTGGCTGCTAAAAAGAACAACGCATTAAAAATCACCTGGGAGAATGAAAATCGAAAATAACCCCGGAAAACAAACCAATTCTTAATGACGGAATGATTGTATCAAATAAGAGAATCCACATCATTTGATGACTACAAACAACAGGAACAACTAAAATGAATAGAACAAGTAACTTGAAGAGGAAACGATAACATGATCAAAATGTTGACATTCCACACTACTTCAAACCAAAGGTTAGGAAGGAAATCTTTTCAATACTAGAAAGAGTGATAATGCCTACTGGACTTGAGAAAACTGTTTTTCTGAAAAATTGTTCTAAGAGAAAGAGTTTATAAATTTCAACTGAAAACAGTACTGGCTGCCCTGTCAGTCAATGTCATATATATATATATATATATATATATATATATATTAAGTAATTCACTGCAAGTAAGTAACTGCTATATTTATGGGATAAGTGTAAGTAAGGAAAAGAGTAAAGGGATGGGTTGAGGTAGCGATAAAAAGAAGAACGCGGATCAAGACAATAGAAGATGTCGATTGACATTACATTTAAATTTTCAAAGATTATAGTTATCAGGGAAGCAAGTAAGAAGAAGGAGTTCCACTGTCGGAAGCGCGAGAGAAGAAGTTGTTCGACTAGAAGAGGCAGTTACATTTAACTGTTTCGACAGTACAAGGGTGGAACCGAGATGCCAATCTAGTACCACGCTTAAATTCATGCAGTCGGGGCACCAGTGAAAATAGCTCCTCAAACCAGATATCATGAAAATATTTATAGAAAAGACAGAGGAAAGCCACATTACGTCGACGTAACTGGAGTCGAGACCCCAAGCCTGAACCGATCATATAACATATCCATCTTTAAAGGTTTCCTCGTATAAAAACGGCTAATATCACCATTAGAATGGAAACAAACTCGTGTCGCCTTATTTGTGATCACTTTGTGGTGTTCTCGGAGTGTAATGGTAAGCGGCTCGAGAGCAGAGTTCAAATTCTGGTCGCGTTTGTTACATTAATTTTCATAATAATACATTTGAGAAAGGCAGAAATAGATCATTTTTTACTTTCATCAATGAGTTTAACAGCAGGGGGAACTGGCTTCTCTAACTCAGGTTGGCAACTAGTCTAGTAGGATAACTAAGAATTTAAACGGCATGTAGAATTGACGGATCATATCCTCTGAAGTACTCAAGGTCTGAGCGAGAGGATCGGCATTCTTTAACTTGCTTAAAGGCACACAATTTAGTTTTGCTCTCTTCATCGCCGAGTTGGTCTAAAACACATCAGGTCTAACCACGGTTTCTAAAAATAAAAAATAAAGTTTAAGTGATAAAATTTGTCGGAAAAATAAATAAATATCCATTATTTCTTTAAAATATACATCGTTACATGTATATATATATATATATATATATATATATATATATATATATATATATATATATATATATATTTCATTAAAAACGACTGATAAGGTGCTTTTATTTAGTTTTTTATATAATTTCTCGTGCGATCTAATAAAGTTTTTCTTTTCAGAGGATAAATAGAAAAGAAAAACTTTATTAGATCGCACGAGAAATTATATAAAAAACTAAATAAAAGCACCTTGTCAGTCGTTTTTAATGAAATGTGCATGAAAGAAGGATATATATATATATATATATATATATATATATATATATATATATATATATATATATATATAAAGAAAGAACAGTAAGATATAAAATCCGATGTTCTTATAGATATTTTTATTTTTACACAATAGTGCTCAATGTAAATTTACAGAGCATGAATATTATAAATTAATTGATTTAAAATATGGGTTTTTCGCTACACAGTGATAACCATGTTTCAAAAATGGAAGCTAAAGCGTTCGAATTTAATTTTGTTATTAAACCAAAGACATTAGTTCCATTTCCTCGTCAAGCGAATTTTGGAGTCCAAAATGTTTTGTTTTAGCAATTCACTCCTAAAGATGATATTGGATGAGAAAATAAAAGCAATGAAAAAAGATAAAAAAAACTACGGTGCCTTCCTTAATAAGTTCAATAACAACATTAAGACATGGATCCATGAATTTGAAAGGATTAAAATAAAGAAGACATAACATGCATACATTATTCAACCAAACATGCCTGAATGAAGATATATATATATATATATATATATATATATATATATATATATATATATATATATATATATATATATAGAGAGAGAGAGAGAGAGAGAGAGAGAGAGAGAGAGAGAGACAGACAGACAGACAGACAGACAGACAGACAGACACCAGAGAGAGATAGAGATAGAGTCAGGTTTTTGCGGAGATGTCTTTTAAGAGCTCGGGCTTCTAAGTTATTCTTATTACCTTCTCTTTTCAGATAAAGATGCCGATAGACAGTTTCTGCTTACTGGTCGACGGATCTCTTAATGTAATTTAATTTATAACCCCTGTTATCCTCAACACATTTTCATTACACACAGTTCTGTTTTTCACTCTAAATTGAAGAAAGCGAAAGCAACGGATGATCTCGTCGAAAGGCGTCGTTTATAGTTTGTCTCATTATCGTGTGTGCAAAAACTGCTTTATATATATATATTTACTTTTATAGAGTGCATGCCAAATCCAGAGATCTGAAGAAAAATACGAGGTAAAATTGGCATCCTTCCATGTTCGCTCATCTGAATCAATATGCAAGGGAAATGTGGGCATTAATGTAGAAATAAATATGTTGTCAAATCTATGTATCATGTTTTCTCTATCAAAGAAAATCGATATTTATTAGTTGTATATATATTTTATTTCTTTTTCTTTCCTCCCCTACTCCCACTCGGATCAATGCAGGTATATGTATATTTTATTTTTTTGTTTTTGTTTTTGGCGAATATTTACGCTGGAGATTCACGCCGCTCCTTCTGACCGGAAATCAAAAACCCTCACAGTCCTGACCGCTCCTACGCCACAGGCCTATCCCGATAATAAAGATAAAAACTTAAATGGCCTTCATTTGCTGATATGCGTCGAAGAGATATTTCTCTGAAGTTAACAAATTGATCTATTTTTTATGCTCAACAAGTTGCCAGGTAATGATGACTGGTTACGAAACCGGGGTATAGTAATTTCGATTTACCTCAGTTTTATGCTACTCCATCCTTACTTAAAGTTGTCTTATGATATAAGTAAACTTTTGTATACATTCATTCAGTTTTCCTATGTTTTTTTTATCTCGTTGTTGTTTTTACGTACCCCACATTATGATGAGTGATTACATTAAAATAAGCATAAGTACCCAGTATTTAGAAGATAATAATATTAATGCATGTGAGTGATGGCTACTGATATTCTTGAGAGATCTGATGACAAATATTTTACAATTAATGAAAACAGTTTCCAAAATGTCACATGATCTTATTTAATTGACTTATTAATCAAGCACCAGAACACAAGAGGAGTTTTTATTTTGTCTTTTTAAAATGTCTATTCTTTCGCATTAGGCCTTTGTTATTTCACAGGAAACCATGAGATTGTTTTATGATATAAGTAAACTTTTGTATACATTCTGGCAATTGTGGATAATTAAATCCCCAAGTAAATTCTATATTAACAGTTTATTATCTCGCACTTCTTGGTTGTGGAACTCCCTTCCGGGTTCATGTTTTCTAGCGAACTTTAATCTGTAAAAATTTAAATGCTATGTCAATCGTTATCTACTGTCCTCCAAACTACACTTCTTTTGTTCTCGCTCCTTAGCAATGTTCCTGTTTCTAAATATTCCACACGCAGTAACTCCTCAGTGGCTTTATTGCCTTGCTTGAAGTGAACTTGATTAAAAAAAAAACGTTGACTTATTTTGGCAGACGAACCTCTAGATTATGTCCAACACTGCAAGTCATCTGAAGTAGAGAATAGACAAGCTAGGTCACCATCAAAGTTGGCTACTTTGCTTGCTGTTATATCAAATCGAAAATCTCTCAAAATATAATTAAACTCTATATTATTGTATTAACAATGATTTTTACACACATCACTACTATTTAAACCATAGCGGGGGGGAGAAGATGAATTCATACATTTCCCAAAGTTATTAGCAAGTAAGTGAATGTAACATACCCGGCTGGTATTCGAACTAGGGTCTCCGGTTTGTCATCCCCAATCGATATCATTTACATCACCTTCACATCTTTGAAGCCTTAGAAATTGCATTGAATTATGAAAAGTGTTCAGGTAAAAGGTAACTGGACTTTGTTGTGCTCTGACGCGCTCACTGGCCGGATGGCTGGTTGGGAGGTCGGTTTCTCTAAGAAGAGGGACGCAGATTCTAAATACGCCGGAGAGCAGATTTTCTTTATTAAGTATCTCGAATGTGAGGGCCGGTTTATGTTATTCAAATTGTTAAAAATATATATAAAAAAAAATAATAATAATAAAATAACAAGGTGTCTACTCAAACACGGATATCCACAAAATAATGTTTGAAGTATTAAGAAATAATGTCAGATAGAGAATCCATTTATTCCTTATAAATACATTGGTGTATATATATATATATATATATATATATATATATATATATATATATATATATATATATATATATATATATATATATATATAGAGAGAGAGAGAGAGAGAGAGAGAGAGAGAGAGAGAGAGAGAAAGAGAGAGAGAGATAGAAAGAGAGAGAAAGAGAGAATTTACATTTAATAAAACTCAATAACTCATATGGATTGCCGTTTCATCTCCTAAGGAAAAATTCCTCACCGAGGCTTTACAACACAAAAAAACATTTTTTTGTTGAAAAGCCTTGGTAAGGAATTTTTCCTTTGGAGGTGAAATGACCATTCATATGGGGTACCGAGTTTCATTAAATGTAAATTATCTATATATGCTCTATAATAAATATATTGAGCTCTCTTTGTGGATCAGTATTAGTATTTTTATTAGTAGGATTCACTTGAATTATTTACCAACGGATTTTTGCCTCTGTCTCTCTCTCTCTCTCTCTCTCTCTCTCTCTCTCTCTATATATATATATATATATATATATATATATATATATATATATATATATATATACATATATATATATATATATACATATATATATATATATATATACATATATATATATATATATATATATATATATATATATATATATATATATATATATATATATATATATATATATATGTAATGTATCTCCTTCATACCAGTTTCGTTGAAAACCATTAACAAGGAGTAGCAGCTGAGGGTTTTTTTTTACATATAATTTCTCATGTGTTTGTATAATTTTTTTTTTTCTTTTCAGGGCATAACTTATATAAAAATTATCCGAATGTTTTACAAGCGCTTTCGGCTATACTTTAAGATATAATCAAGGATGAATTTTACTATGACCAAAACGGTAAAATCTACACGCAAACTAATGTAGTAAGTACTTGAAATTCTCTCGGTCCGTGCTTCTCTAACTATTATATGTCCCACGTAGAAAACCAGATTTTTGAAAAGGTAACTAAACCGAAAATATTATGTCCGCTACCTAGACGATATTTTTATTTTACCTGAGAACATAATTTGTACAGACGAATGGTAGATTTATAGATATGTCTGGTAGATTCTGGAAATAGAAAGATTGTCTGGCACTACACTGTGAATCAACATTTCTAACAGCGGACCTAGCAATTGATTCATTATTAATAGAATATTTCCATATCATATCAGTGGATAACGTTACTCCGAGATTATAATTACGGTGCAGAAATGGATAGCAGCTCGGATTAAGGAATCGTTGAGCCGTTCGAATTTCAGTCGAATCCATTACATTCACTTAAGTAGTAGTACCCTTGGAAAAGGTGAATCCTCTCCCCCCATCTATGGGTAAATAGTAGGACAGACTGGCTTCTACAGCCTTGGATGGCAACTGGCCTATCGCAGAAAAATAATGGCAATATACTGCGGGAAAAAAATCTACCTCATATCATATATCGAAAGATACATGATCGCCTAAATGTGTATCAACAATGGCACATAACGGAACTGATTACGGAAAACGCGGAAGAAGCCAAAATACTGATTTTTTTTTTTTTGTAAGTTTTAAATTTTTATGATGTGTGTCTGTACAAAGGGTCTAGCTAGTTTCATTCGGTTTTCCTATGTTTTTGTTTCTCGTTGATATTTTTACGTACCCCACATTATGATGACAGAAGATTACATTTAAATAAGCATAAGTACCCAGTATTTAGAAGATAATATTAATGCTTGTGAGTGATGGCTACTGATATTCTTGAGAATCTGACAAGAAATATTTTACAATTAATGAAAACACTTCCCAAAATGTCACATGATCTTATTTAATTGACTTATCTATCAAGCACCAGAATATAAGAGGAGTTTTTTTTTAATGTTTATTCCTTCGCATTAGGCCTTTGTTATTTCATAGGAAACCATGGCATTCATGTTACGCCAATTGGGAGTTGATGTTTGAATGTGAAATCGGATAACAATGATGAAAGCACGTGTAGAAATAACAGAATGATTCAGTTTTACTAAGCGTTGGTATTTAAGTCAAATGTTACGCGAGATACAATAAGATTTGATTAGGTACTTCGTTGTCGAGGAGTGGTTAGTAAGAAAGACAGAATAAAGAAACACGTAAACCTCGCTTGCTAAAAGCAAATATATATACTGTTTGCTTAGAGGTCGGCGGATTGAGAGAAAAGGAAGCTGAAATGTGAAAGAAATACTAATAAAAAATAATAATTTACGTTGATTCAACAAAGAAATCTTGACAGCTTTAGACTATTGCAACAAAGTATAAGAGGAACAGAAATAATTGGCAGGAATTAATAATAATTTAGAGTGATTCATCAAAGAAATTCGGAAATTTTAAGAATATACCGAGAGTCAATTTAAAGCTATTATTACTGAATCCATAACAAAAACCCAATGGTCAATATCCCATTGGTCAAAAACACAGCGGACAAAGTCCAAATAGATAACACCCCAGTGGGCAAATTCCCTGTTTCTTATCCCATGAGTAGACAAAATCTCAATCTCATATAAGTTTAATTAATAAGATTAGGTGCAAAGGTCAATCGCATCTTATATGTTATATTAAGATAAAATATTCTAATCTAAAAGTGTAGAGGAATTACTGCAGGTTTTTAGAGCATGCATTCCTTTCAATAAGGGATCATTCATAATTATGTTTTTATAAACGGAGCATAAATTTGTGAGTATGAAATAACTGTATATATTGGATACTCTATTTATTTTCTCAATTTGACATTGGGGTGTATATATTGTGTATAATTATTATTGTCTCAATTTGACATTAAAATTGGAATTAAAAGTTCCTTGAATTTCTAGTCTTAAATATGTTTATATTTATTTGTTTCTATTTATATATGAGACTTTTATTTATAAGACTGGGATTTTGTTTAATTTTGGGAGAAGTGGCTGGAATTTTGTCCACTGGGATTTTGTCCTGCTAACATTAATACTAGGTGTAAACGCAATATGAAAGAAATACAAGTTACAAATGATTAATAATTGTCAATAATTCCTCGAAGAAATTCAGTAATCTTCACTTAAAGTACTAAAATGGTATCTTTCTGTCTGACAGTATATGAAATTAAGCGAAACATGTCATTTTGTTGACAGGTAGTTTCTACAAAGTGGTGATAGAAACAGTAGAAACGACAGGTAACTGCACACAGGGTTCACAGAAGAACAAACTCCATATCGTCTTTGGGAGCGTGAGCAATGAAGGGCACATCATACTGCAGCATTTCTTACTGGGGAGGCCCTTCACTTCGATGGGAAGCAAGTTGTTTATTATAATATTTTAGTAATAATTTTAATTAATATTTCAATTGATTCATTATGTTATATTATTATTAAAGTAACAAAGTAAATATTTGTTAATATGTCGGCATCGACACATTAACAAATATTTAATAGTTAATATGTCGGCATCGATATATAATTTAATTAATAATAAAAATTAACAAATATTACAATTTAATTAATAATATTGCATAACATAACAACTTTCATATAAACCATAAAAAAAATTAATTTCAAAGAAAAAATGTAAAACTGGAAGAAAAATCTACAGCTGAAAAAAATGAAAGACGTAAACAAAAGCAAAATTTCCTGAACGTTCGCGTGTAAAAAAATGTTAAGTTCATGAATACGCAATTTTACAAAACGGAGTAAAAATACGGATTGAAAAAAAAAGGCGGAACAAAGTGAAAAAACTGATAAAATGAAAATACCGTTTAAAACCACAACCCTTGAAGACTGGAAATTTTACCAAGAAACATCGATGTCGGGATAAAATTGATATTTAAAAGTTAAGTAAATTTTTCATATAATATTATATATATATATATATATATATATATATATATATATATATATATATATGAAGTGTGTGCAGCACTAATTTCAAAATCGATTCATGCTTGAATGTAATCTTCAGATCACCTCTCAAGCATGAAACAGATGGTCACTGCTCGGTGTTGAAATCAGTGTCCACATCTTATATTTACACACTCTGGACAACTTGATACTCAAAGGAGATTGAATAAAAGAAAAAAGAGAAGGAAAGCTTCATCAGAGATTGCGAGAAAGCTGATGAAGCTTTAATAAAAGTGAAACCTGTTAGATTAATATACGTTGCCTAGTTGTTCTTTATCTTATGATATATATATATATATATATGTGTGTGTGTGCGTGCGTGTGAGAGAGGGAAAGAGACAGAAAGATCATACGTGCGTATTTCTCTGTGTGTGTACACGTGTGTGCGTATTTTTATATGTTTGTTAGTGTGCGAGGAAGAGATCGTAAATGGAATGATGTACAGTAGATGTCACACGAGCTGCAGGCATGAATCTATAAGTATTTACGATATTTATTCACCCTAATTTACCATTTGGACCTGCCCTGTAATTATAGCGTATTTTGTTACGAGACAAACGTAAAGCTAACAATTCCCTTCACGCTGTTACTAATTACATATCTAAGGGTGTGGCTATTTGAGCCACAGAGAGTTGTTTATGCGCTGAAAGAAGGTGACCTGGTGCATATGAGTCCTCGTGATTAACAGATTTCGCGTTAATTTATGTACATAAGCTTGGAAACACACACACAGACACACACACACATATATATATATGTGTGTGTCTGTGTGTGTATGTGTGTATATATATATATATATCAGGAAGGCCTACGGGGCAGGGCCTACCTCATATATATATATATATATATATATATATATATATATATATATATATATATATATATATGCATATTTATATATATATGCATATATATATATATATGCATATATATATATATATATATGCATATATATATATATATATGTATATATATATATATATATATATATTCATGTATATATAATTTATTTTGAATATGTAAGATTTCTCAGAATTAACCTGTAGAAAAAGCAATATTTATAAAGGTAAATGGTTGAATCCGTCAACACATCAATAAAAACTATATTTCCACACTTGACAGTACTTGACGTAATTTTCAGTAGCGTTTTCAAAATTCTTCTAGTTGCTAAGGACATTTTGTTTTGTTATTAATAGTTACTTTTTAAAAAATAAATTCATCGTCGGCTAATATTAGTTTTCCTATTGTCTTTTACGTTTATAAATAATTTATTTTGTTTAAAAATTATTTTTGATGGATAATCATATTCGAGTAGAATGTTTGTTTTATTTTTTTTTTTATTAAACAGTTTTTTTTATTCAACTACATCAACCGGCCTGAATATATATATATATATATATATATTTCCCTGCCGATCCGCTTAGGTGAAACCTTGGTAGGTTTGTCTGGCTCACTAGGTTTATATATATATATATATATATATATATATATATATATATATATATATATATATATATATATGTATATATATATATATATATGAAGAAATATAGTCTTAAAGTGTGCTATATATTTATGGGATAAAGTGCTCAATATCAGAGATAGAGCATGTGTAAATATAAAAGTGAACATAGAAGTCAACACTTAGAGGCGACAGTCTGTTTCATGCTAGATGCAATCGTCAGGCAACTCTGACGATTGCCTGACGATTGCACTAGCATGAAACAGACTGTCGCCTCTAAGTGTTGACTTATATATATATATATATATATATATATATATATATATATATATATATATATATATATGAATGATGGGATATAATAAAGAACAAATAGGAAACGTTTATTAATCTGACATGTTTTATTTTGTTAAAGTTTCATCAGAGAATGGGACATGTAGAAAAAAGAAAAAATAATTTCTGGTATTTTTATTTTTGTTTAAAAATGTTTCTTTGATTTTCTTTCGTTCATCAGGTTTCATGTGTAGTTGACTTGTTAAGTAACATTAGTATAATTAATGTCGTTCCCAATTCAACGAGAGACGACGCTTTCTTTCGAATTTACATTTTTTTTCTCCAGTCTCATTCTCTGATGAAGTTTTAATAAAAGTGAAATATTGGACAAAACACCCCCCCACACACACATGAATAAAATGAGAAGAAAAATTATTTACTTTGCGCGTCGGCTACGAATAGTTTTTCCTCTTGTCATTTTATTTTTTTCTTCTTTCGTGATACACTCTATCTGAAAATAATTTACACACACGAGTGCTCGCGCGCGCGCACACACACACAAATATATATATATATATATATATATATATATATATATATATATATATATATATATATATATATATATATATATATATATATATAAAACAGAAGCAATAATTTATAAAGCTAAAGTAACAGATATGAATGCCCAAAGGAACTTCCAAACGTAAATGGTACAGCCATAGGTCGTTTTTTAAGC
>OZ038509.1:3984449-4059894 GCA_964036315.1 Acanthosepion esculentum | reverse complement strand
GAAAAGAGGAAGAAGAAGAGGAAGAGTATGTAGAAGAAGAAGAAGAAGAAGAAGAAGAAGAAGAAGAAGAAGAAGAAGAAGAAGAAGAAGAAGAAGAAGAGCAACAATAAAAACAAGAACTAGAAAAAGAAAATGAAGTGTAATAATAATAAGACTGAAAAAAACTATCAAAATACAAGGACCTTAAAATCGAAATCTCAATAATGTGGCGCATGAGAACATTAACAATTCCAGTTGTAGTTGGAGCCCTCGGTTAATTGGAAAATTTTCAAATATTCTCACTAAAGAAATTCCTGGTAGTCCATGCCTTAAAGAAATACAAACAAAATTGTTCTCACAAGTACAGGGTTTTATCTATGTAAAATATGTGCGTTATCTTTTTCAAAACTGATCAGTGGAAAATGTCATGATGCCATTTCTGACCTTAGGTCTCTGGTCGGGAATTGGAAAGAAATAAGTACACACCAGAAACCAAAGGAAATACAATAATAATAATAATAATAATCAAATGCCTTAATGGTGCACCAGGCACGGCCCTCATAGCTTCTGATTGCAGGTGGAAATATGTTCATGTTATGTCTTAGGAAATAAAGATAGGCTCTAGTAAATATCCTGTTCAATAAACCTAATTTGCTTGTCAGTTACCTGACATTGACCCGCTGTATTCCGTTGTGTCTGGAGCTTTGTGCATCTCTTTTCATCAGCGGGGTCAGCTGGAAATCTTCATGACCGGGTGTCATGACGGTTTTTGCTTGCTTGTTTTTTTAAGTATAAAGGATGACGGAGTTTGGGAGTCATATCTAAATATTTGAGACGACCATAAATCGAAGACCCAGTGAACGAACCAGGTTACCTGACATGAAAACATTTGTAAAAGTCCCCCTTCCGCAAGTTTATGCTCTATATTGCCTACATTTGATACATGTGCCCGGTATACACCTATCAATGAATATTGGTCTTCATATATTTGTATACTAGAGTCACTTTGTTGGCTTTTTATTCTTGGATTCAATAATAATAATAATAATATCTCCAGTCACGCTATATTATTTTTGCCCCAACTGAATACTTTCCACATGATACAATAATAATCCCGATCGTAATTATCGATTTAGGAACAATTCCAGGAAATATGAAATCATAAATTTCCCAGCTACCTGATGAGCAAAGCTTAGCTGAAATTCGGGAAATTGTTCTAATTGGAACCTCACATCTTGGGAAAAAATTGTATATTTTTCACATTATCCTGTTTCGTTTTTGTATCTGATTTCGGAGATTTAATTCAAGTTTTTTACATTTAAAATATTTAAAGATCCCCTTCCATTTTTTTAACATTTCTTAAGTGATCGCAAGCTTTTTTCTTTTAACATTTCACAGAACTGATTTTAAGATGTCATAACGTTGAAGAACTTTTTATTTGATTTAGGCCTTTTTCAGATTCTTGTTTTTACCCTGATTGATTTTGGAAGGCGTGAAGCCTTCCAAAATCAAACATGTTGTTTTCATATCAAATTGCAGTCTCTTGAATTTTTTGCTTGAAATTTGGATGCATCTCGTATTCCAAAATATACTCCTCCTCCTGCTCCTACTACTACAACTCATAGTAATAATAATAATAATAACAATAATAATTACAATACGCACAGACAAAACAATCAAAGCTGATCACCCAGACATCGTGATCAAAGACCACAAAAACAGAATGCACTTTCTTACTTACATGGCAGTACGTGCAGATTGTAATGTATCTTTGAAGATCTTAAAAAAAACTATAAAAATACAAGGATCTTGAAGTGGAAATCTAAAAAATGTGGCACATTAGGATATCAATAATTCCAGTTGTAGTAGGAGCCATCGGATTGATTGGAAAAGTTTCTGATAGACTCACTGAAGGGATTCCGGGAAGCACATAACTGAAAAAATTTTTTTTAAATGTACTTACAAGTACAACTCGCACATTACGAAGAGCTTTACCTATGTAAATGTGTATGATCTTAGGTTTTTTTTTTTTAGTTTGCTTTGTTATTTTTACACAAATGACCAGTGGAGAATGACATGAAGCCATTTATGACGTTATGTTTCTGGTTGGGGTCAGGAAGGAGATGTGCATACAACAAACTCTACTCAACGAGAACTAGCGGAAAACCACACGAAGACAGTCCTCAAGAGGCCCTCTATATTCATTAAAAGAAAATCTCACAAAAGGAACAATAAATAAATGGTCTAGGGGCGAGTATATTGAAGTAATGATAGCATTTCACACTGCTACGATAAATCCGATAGCGACAACAACGTCCATATATGATATCTGGCGAGAAAGACATCCCTCAAACAGGCTAAACATAGATGCGAACAAACTCGCCGATGTCAGGCGTGACATCATCAAGAAAAAAGAATACCTAACATAGAAATCGAAAGCAGCAGAGAAAACATCAAAAATAGGTTAAACGTTAACATCGGGGGGCTAAATATCAACAACCCAGAGGAGACACAAAACCGAGGAACAAATGAAAACCAATTCTAATAATCCCTCTGGGGTATACAAGCAAATAGTGGAAAATGATGATGAATATGAGGAAGAAAGAGATATGACAAAAAATATCCGATATACATGGGAAAATGTAAAGTAAATGTTTTTCGGGGAAAGATCAACAATCCCAAAAGTAAAAAAAAAAAACCGTCAATTGAAAAAAACCATCAACCTCACTAACCAAGCAATTAGAAAAATAAGGGCGGAAATGGAAAGACCAATGAACCTGACAGAAATGAATCATCTAATATACGCGGCCTCGGTAACGATCGCAGATACAGTAGTTGAAAAAGTAAAACAATGTAAACGAAAAAGAAGAAAAAATACTAGTCTGGAAAAAAAAAGATACCGAAATAAACTACTAGGACAATTGTCACTTCTAAGTGAAGTAGACGAGGGCCCCAAAATGAAAAAAATAAAAAGGAGACACCTGAAACAAATTCTTGACATAAAGAATAAGACTGGCGTAGTGACGTACCAAAATTAAAAAGAAGCTAAAACAACAAATTCAAACGAACGTACAGAAAATCAGCTGTTATGGAAAAAGAAACAGATTCTTCTGGCAAAACAAGATCTTCAAAAAGATGCCAAGTAACTATATCGAGAACTCGGAAAAATAAAATAGAGATAAATAACCCACCTAATATTGAAGAAGTCGAGGAGTTCTGGTGTAAGATGTGGAAAAACTGCAAAATCTACAATGAAAGTGCTACATGGACCAAGCAACAACAGGAACAACACATACATAGACAGTGCCAAAAATTGACGGATATCAATATTACTGAAACAACCTCTGCCATCTGCAAAGCCAAAAACTGGAAAGCTTCAGGAATAAACCGAACAGCCATTTTTGGAGTAACAAAACACTCACCAAACCCCGCACAGGAATACAATGATATAATCATAAACCCAGAAAAATGCCTCAAGTGTGGAGTAACATATCTACCCCCCAAAACAGAAGAGACGCAGAACTCTAAGAACTATAGGTCCATCACTTGCCTACCAACAATGTATAAGATCCCTTCTAACATAACCGAAAGGACGTAAAACGTCCTTGAGAAAAAACAATTTACCACCACTAAAACAGAAAGGATGTAAAAGAGGAAGTTAAGGGTGCAAGGACCAACTAATTATCAATAAAACAATATTGGAAGAGGTGAGAACAAGGTAATGAAATTTATGGATAGCATGTATCGACTACAGAAAGGCGTTCGACTGTGTACCTCACTCATGGATAGAGAAGAGCCTAAAAATATAACGCTCAAATGCATAAAGGAGAGCATGAAAAAACTGGAAGACTACACTAAATGATACAAAAGGGGTCATTAACATCGAGACCAATCAACATCAAAAGTGGTAAATTCCAAGGAGATCCAATGTCACCACAACTCTTCTGCTTTCCATTAGCGCCTCTCAGCTGCCTACTGAACAACAGTAGCTATGGATACAAGTCACAGAAAGGCAAACTGAATCACCCATTTTATATGGATGATCTAAACGTTTACTAAGGACGACAACCAGCAGAAAAATCTACTCCCCATTGTCAAAACCTTCAGCGAAAACATTAGGACGGAATTCGGAATCGACATATCTGCTAAATCCACTTTCCTCGGCTGTAAACTAACGAAAACTCCAGATTTAGACTTTGACATCCACAACATGATTAAGGAACTAGACCAAAATGGTACATACAATTACTTAGGTGTCAATGAAGGAGACGGAATACAACATTCAATTATGAAGAAAATTATCCGTAAAGAATATTATAGGAGAGTGCGTTTGATACTAGAAAGCGAACTTAATGGGGCCAATAAAATGAACGCTATGAACTCCTTAGCTATATTCGTAGTAAAAATACAGCTTCAACATTATTAAATGGAAGTTGAATAACATTAACAGATTGGACGCTAAGACCAGAAAAATGCTTACCCAAATGAGGATGCACCGCCCGAAATCAGCCGAAATCTAAGTTTGGACCCCGCTCTACAGGATACGAAGCAGGTAACATAACATACACAAATAATAATAATAATAATAATAATAATAATAATAATAATAATAATAATAACAATAATAATAATAATAATGTCATAAAAGATTTTAAAGAAGATATCAGAATATTAATAGTAACAATAATAATAATATTATGACAACAATAATATGATAATAATAATAATAATAATAATAATAATAATAATAATAATAATAATAATAATAATAAAATGACATCAAAACATTAAAGAACATAATAATAATAATAATAATAATAATAATAATAATAATAATAATAATAATAATGTGACACATTTTTAAAGAACGCAATTGATTGTCATGCAGGTAGGATCATACTGTCTGATAAAGAAACTTCCAGCGAAATAATTTGAGAAACTCTCCGACTATAAGGAAATTGAAATAAAAATTACGAGAATATAACATATAAATATTATTCCAGTAGTTGTAGACGCATCAGTAAGGATTCAAAAGAAATATCCAGACACATTCGAAGACGATCCTATAAAATCCATCTCGATGTGAAATACAAATATATTATTATTATTATTATTATTATTATTATTATTATTATTATTATTATTATTATTATTTGTGTATGTTACGCTTCCTGCTTTGTATCCTGTAGAGCCGAATTCAAACTATGGTCCTTAGGCCCTATAGGAGAAAGCTCATTTAATTGATAGCACTTTTCTTAGTATATGGGATGTTCTTAGTAGGTCGATTTTCTGGGCAACTTGTATGTTGATGTTACCTGGGACACTGTTAATAATATTTTCCATTCCTTTTCTCATGGGGCTCAGGCCTCCGATTACTATTGGTACGACAGTCTCAGTCTTCATTCCCCACATCCTGTTAATCTCGATTTCCAGGTCCTTCTATTTGGACAATTTCTTGATAATTTTCATGGAGGCGTTTCTCTCAGATAGTGCTGCTATGTCAATAAGAATACACTTCCTGAATGTCTTGTCTTTTATGATAATATCAGGTCTGTTTGCTGTTATTTCCCTGTCAGTTTGAATTGGCATAGTTACATTTTGGGTAACTGTGTCTGGTTGGTGTTCATACCATCTCTCAGTGGTTTCGATTTTGTGCTTCTAGCATATCTTCTAGTGCACATATATCGTTATATTGTTATGTCTGTGAGTATATTCATATTTTTCTAGTTCTGGACATTCTTAGATAGTGTGGCTGAAAGTTTCTTCATATTATCCGCAGGTCCTGCATTTTTGGGTTAGTTCCATTCTTGATTATGTGACACTGATAGGACCTGGTTGCGAGGATTTGTTTCTGAACTGTAATCTGTCTCAGCTTTCAAACGGGTGCTCCTCCGCCACTGATGTGTTTTTTGTTGGTCTATATCTGCTTCTTTCGTTCTTTTTAGGTATTTGCTACGCAAGGCCTTGTCTTCACAGTTTTTTTTTGTTTTGTTTTTTGTTTTGGGGTGTTTTTTTTGTAATTTCATTTTGCCAGGTAGTTTTGCTTTCTGTTATACTCGTTTGGCGTAGACGTTATTCGCTTCGTTTTTTTATTGGCTGGATTTCAGGTATATTAAGCTCTTTCTTGAATAGTGCAGTTTCCCTGTTGATGGAGTGGATTTGGAGTTTTACTATTTATAGGAGAGGGTCATTGATTTTTGGGGATTATGCTTCCAATCCTATTGTAGTTTTTTTAGAGTTAGTTCAAACTGAATTAGACCTCGGCCCCCTAGAGCTGTAGTATGTACACCCTATCAAAATCTTATTTATTATTATTATTATTATTATTATTATTATTATTATTATTATTATTATTACAAAAGCTTCTATTACTGAATAGTGCTCACAAACATAGCAAAGCGCTCTCATGATATTTCTAACAATAACCTTCATTAACCTTAGTCTTCAGGCTCAAACATTTGATGAATGCTTTCCAAAACATTTCAAAAAGGAGTAATAATAATAATAATAATAATAATAATAATAATAATAATAATAATAATAATAATATCGAAGTATAAAGACCAAAAAAAAAAATATGGAAATTGAAAACAAAAATAATACCATACATAGTAAATGTGCTTGGAATGATAAAAGGAACGCAACAACACATTGAAAAAATCCCTGGAAATCCCAGCGCTTTAGAGAAATATAAAACAATTGTCTTGATAAGTGCAGCCCACATATTCTTTTCATGTAGAGCTAGTAACGTTATGGAAGGTAGAAAAACAAATCATGAAATGTAGTCATACCAACATGCTACTACCCGACTTAGGTTTTCCTGAAGACTTGCTAGGTAGTGGGAACATAGCAGAAATCGAAATATAATGATGATGATAATAATAAGCAATAAAGGAACAAGAAAATTTATTCAGTCATAAAGGAAGCCAACAAATTCAAACAGGAATTTGATTTAGTTGAAGAAATGTAAATAAACTATAATACGCCTACTGCAGCGTCACAGAACGTAAAAAAAGATAAAAGCAAATGCAATGGACTAAATGCAGGAAGGAGGGCAAAATAAACCTCTGTCCATACCAAACAAGCTGAGTTAGGCAAACTCCGTACCCATAAGTGGTTACGTAGTGCAGAATTAAAAACCTGAAACCGGAAGTTTTATTTTTGTTGCATAGGACTAATACTTGCTAACTGGAAATTACGAAGCAAACATACTAAAAATTGTGTTAAATCGAAATGCAGATTCTGTGATGAATATACAGAAACATTTGACCATCTTGTATTGTTTCACGGTATTAGCATCCACCAAATATAAAACACTGCATGACAGGCTGGATCAATATCTACATTTGAAAATTTGAAACTTTCACTGGAAAGAAACTGCAATAAACTTGTATGCGCACGACTCAGGCCCGGTTACAGACATAGGACCTGTAAAAATTTTACGGCATTTTATACCATGCACACAGAATAATCAAAACTAATTGTGATCAAAGACCACAAAAACAGAATGTGCTTTCTCGTTGATATGACAGTCCTTGCAGACTGTAATGTATCTTTGAAGATCTTCAAAAAAACTCTTAAAATACAATAATCTTGAAGTGGAAATCTAAAATATGTGGCACATGAGGACATCAATTATTTCAGTTATAGTTGGAATCCTCGATTTGATTGTGACAAATGCCAACAGACTCATTGAACGGATTCTTGGTAGCCCATACATTAAAGAAATACAAAAAATGATAGTCACCATTACAGCTCACATCGTACAAAAGGCTTTCTCCACGGAAATTTTATGTTGTCTTTTTGCTTACGAAAAATATTTCGTGAAAATGTCATGATGCCACTGGGTTTCTGGTTGAGACCCGGAATGAATAAGAATACAACAGAAACAAATGAAATAATAATAACAATACCCCTGATTTCTAAAGAGTTTAAATGTTCATTTGAAAGTACACATAAACATTCATTTAAAGAGAAAGAATCCATTTGTATATTAGGTCTGCAAGGGCAGATAATTCACAATGATTCAAAGTAGCATTTAAAACGAATCATGCTCAAAAACAAATTAGATCTTCCGGCACTGAGAGAAAGACAGAAAAACATAGAGAGAGAGAAAGAGAGAGGGAGAGAGAGAGAGAGATTTAAATAAAAGATAACGAGAGGGGGAAAAGCAGAAAGTCGAAAAGCCGAAGGTTGAAAAGGAAAAGGAATAATATAAGTAAAGAAGTTGGCCGATGACGATATAAACGTCTTGTACTCGGTGACCTATTCAGACAAAGCAAATCGCTGTTGGCATTAAGGATCGTTGCTTTATTATAATACAATGTGATTGGGAAGAAAGAAAAGCAAAGAATAATAAACAAAACTAAACTGCATCCATTTTTCTTCGGTTTCCGTTGCCTTATCATTAGTTTTGGAATGCAGAGAAATAAAGGAATATAAAGAAAGAAAACTTTTCTTTTCGTAATACGAACATAAAAGAGATATATCTATCTATCACGTTCCCGGTATCTCAGCCAGCTGTATATCCTATCTTTTCGGCAAGTTGCCTCGCAATGAAGGTATTCCCAGATAAAATATATCATCAGCAGCAGACATTTCGAGTTTAAGGTTTTACTTCTTTACTCCTTCCGTGATTATCGTGACTTCTAATTTCCGTTGTTTTACGAGCAAAACTATCCATTTTAACTCTCCAAATATATATGACAAATCCACACAACTACAAAACTCAAGAAGATCCATCACTATCCTTACCAATAACCAAAAATACTGATTAATACATGAACTGTAAAAACGAATACAAATTATCATTTAACCAACATAGAGAAACGTTTCTGTCTGAACAGCATCGCTGACGTTAGACTCGATGAGAGCAAGACCCTGCGCTTTGTTGGCCTCACGATTTCAACTGACTTGAAGTGGAGCAACTGCATTGAATCAATAACTGCATCTACTTCAAGGAAAGTCGAATCATTGTGTCGAGCCTGAAATTTTTTCCCGTCAGAGTCCAGCTTACGCATTTACAAATCTACCATTCGTCCATGCATTGAATACTGCTGCCATATCTGGTCAGTTCCTCCTGCTATTCATCTCTCGAGGTTCTTGGCAAAATCCAAATAAGGATCTGTAATCTAATCGGATCCTGACTTGGCATCTCGACTTCAATCACTTTCTCACCGACGTCGCGTGGCTTACCACTATCTCTTCTACAAATATTTTCATGGCAACTGCTCCGATTAATTTTTTTTCTGGTGCCCCGAATACATGAATTTAAGTGATTAGATTGGCATGTTGGTCCCTCTTGTTAACGGTTGAAATAGCTAAATACAACCGCCACTTCTACTCCAACAGTTTCTTTTCTCACACTTCCTGCCTGTAGAATACCCCTCCGTTTACTTGCTTCCCAGATAACAAAAAACATAAAGAATTAAATGCAAAGTCAATCGCCATCTTCTATCTTCTTGAATCCCGTTCATCTTTTGTCTTTTCCTCAATCCTCCCTATACTCAGTCTTTTCTCTCTCTCTCTTTCACTCACTGTAACTCCCTGCCTACTCATGGTATATGAAATCGATAAAGCACAAATTACAAAAAAAAAAGCTATGAAAAGTCGAAAGCATCAGTGATCGGACAATATTTAAATTTTCGCCGGAAACCTGAAAAATGTTACAAAAGATATGTTTGAAAAAATCATTACAAAGAACAACAACGAAGATTGTTTAGAATTATTTTCTTTCTCTCTCTCTCTCTCTCTCTCTCTCTCTCTCTATATATATATATATATATATATATATATATATATATATATATATATATATATATATATATATATGGAGGGAGAGAGAGGGGGGAGAGAAATTGAGAGACAGATATCATATCTTTATTCAAACTTTTTTTTTCGCAGTCACATTAAGTGTGTCTTTGTAATCTATCCCTTAAGATGATCTTTGATTTCTTCTTAATATCAATAAATTGATTATACAACGCGAAAGGATTAGTATAAAAATAAGTAGACACAATATGTCTACATTATTCAATGAAATATATACATATATATATATATATATATATATATATATATATATATATATATATATATATATATACACACACACACACACACACACATATATATATATATATATATATATATATATATATAAACGTTTGACGTAATAAAAATAAATCCATTCATTCTTTACAAAATTGCTTTGTTTTCGTTTCGAGAACGAAACTGAGCAGATATATGAGTGAATAGTATGTGTTTTCTTATAGATGAACGCTCCACTCGGCGATTTCATCACTGAGTACAACTGGCTATAGTTTGATATCTGTAGGCAAAGGGAGTCAAGCCTGTATAAATCCATGGGCGGATGTTGGTGCAGTATGGAGCATGCACCATGAATCAATGAAAGGTGTATGATAATGTATATGTAGAACGATTTAAAACGAGAAGAATAAAAAAGGTAATGGCCGAAAGTCGATGTGGTATCCCTTCCATATCGCGCACGAAAGAACAAATGAATAGGGCGGATGGCCTGATCAGGGACGACCAACGAATCACTTTAGAACAGATGTCGGCAATAGTGATCATAATCAGCTATGGATCTACGCGTGCGGTGACCAAACAAGCGAGCGGTGCAGACGGTGTTTCGTGAGAAAAACCGAAATGGCTTTTTGCGAAAGCGATGAAGAAGCTCGTTGTACGATATCAGATGTGCATCGTCATGCAGGTGGACAACGTCGAAAGGTGACATCCGCCTTTGTTCCTCATATATACAAACACACACACGATGGAGTCCAGAAATGTCCCTGGTTCGACCAAAATGCTATTCTTCAAAGAATCTGAGGTTTAATTATTTGGTAAGACTATGGGTTGTTGGAAAATCTAAGGACGTTTTTTGCAATCTTTCGTACACAAATTCGTCCATAATAATAAGAATCTCTTATTTTGAACAACAAATAATTATTTTTAAATTTCCTATTTGTCAATGTACTTAATGAATATAAATGAAATAGATCATAGAATATTTATAATTCTATTTTTCTTCCTTGTTTTGAATACTGCTACCATGTATTCACCTGCATAATATATTTAGAGATTCTTGATCAAATCAAATCTGCAATGTTATTTGTCCTGACCTGGCATCTCCGCTTCTGTCTGTTTCATACTACCGTGACGTTCTCCTTGACTGGCGTCCATATGAAAACATACCAGAGAAGAGCTTTTTTAGAGACCTCGTCACAAACTGTGTCCCACTTCTAACTTATCAGATCTTCCGAAAAGGGTGGCTGGTTCTTCATAAGACTTCACCACTTCTGTGGGTTGTCTCGCTGTTTAGTTTATAAACTGAACAGCTGGTCCTTCTTCCGTCGATATGCCACCATATATCATGCCTATTTCTATCTAGCATTTGCAGACCTCGAAACGTCTTAAAAAAAACTATTTATTTTACAGACACGTACATACGTATGTACGAATATACGTGTGAAGTGCACACGCAAATACATATCTCTTCATCAAACGACTTGACATTAGATAAGCTTTTTAATCTTTGTCGATGAATATATCCATATTTTTATATATTACCCCTATTTATCTTTCAAACATCTGAAATGTAGGCCTTATAAATGTTATGTTCTAAATCTTGATGTACCGATCTTGCAATCGATGCGTCTAGTTATTTTTATTTTTTTGTTTTTTATTAATCTATACATTTATGCATAGACACCTATCTATTCTCTATTTTCGCGCGTAAATTATTGCCTACTTATCAAAAACCACTTTTGAAAGCATTTGCGAAGATACATATTTTAGTCGTTTCCACATTCTGGGCTAATTCTTTTTAGCTATTCGTAATTTTATCTCTTTCGCTGCAATTACCAATAGATACCTTCATGTTTACATACTTATTGATTAAAGCATTCATTATTTCCTGTTTTTCTTGCTTACCAAATACAAGTGCCGGCACGGCAAAATTAATTTCATCAATTGCACCCTCTACACCAGGCACGCTGATGTTTTCGAACGTATATTTGAGGGTCAACTATTATTTTATAAGTTGAAATATTTCGGAACTTGTGTTTGGTACAAAATAGTACGTCCCGTTGGTTTAAAATTAATTTTATCGGCTTTATCAGTTGATTTGAAGTATTTAGTGCGTTCTATACAGTATTGATATGATCGATATAGGACCAGACAAAAATATATATGTATGAACAGAGACAGATGAATCGATAGATAGATGTGATCAGACTGAAATAGATAGGCATGAACAGATAGATAGATAGATAGACAGATAGATAGATAGATAGATAGATAGATACATACATACATACATACATACATACATAGAATGAGACTGAACGAGATAGGAATGGACAGACATATATAGATACATACATACATACATATAGATAGATAGATAGATAGATAGATAGATATGAACTGATTGAAATAGAAAGTTAGTTATGACAATGGGATCATGAGTGTTATTCTCATCAGATTATTTTTAATTATACGCTTTTTATTAGATTTGATATATTAGTCGCTTTCCCTGAAGTGTATACTACATCCGTCAATCGATTCATCTATATACGCAAAAAGAACATTATTTAACAGCTAACTTTATTTAACGTTATTTGGAGCCAATGGGAGATATTGACGCGTGTCCATTAGAACAAACGAGGTTGAAAGAGAAACGATCACTTATATCAAAGAATCAATATCTTCTTTTCGCTCTTTAAATTGAAAGCATTAACGAGTTCATAGTGACACTGCTTTTCTGAAGTTGACCTTGGATATTTCTACGTGCTGGGTCTCTTCAGGGCGTGAACTATGATAGCCCTCCACCACTTCCTATGCTTTGTAGTTCTTAGCAATGTTTGTCTTTTTCTTATTCTTTTCAGTTTCTGTTCTGTCGCCCATTTACTTATCCTTCTTAACGATGCTACTCGCTGCTTCTATCGGTTCCTTTTGACAGCGTAAAATTCTTCAAGCCCACTTTCTTTATTTTATGGCCGATAGATTTCAACGGACTCATTCTGATTCTAATTATTAATATTCGTTTTGTTTCCATTTGCTTCAATACTTACTTGCTGCTGATATGCTCTTCACTTGTGAGTAGATTGTCGAACATTCACTGCTTTCTGGCATTAATTCCCAATATTACATAGTTAGGTTTTAATTTTAAACTCCTTTTACCTATTTATGTTTGAAATGTCCATGCAAGTTCTTCCTATCATTGTTCTTTCTAACCTAACCACATTCCAGATGGGCAGCGTGCCTCTTCTTTGCCTAGATACGCTAACATTTTTGATTGAACTATATTACTGCTAACTTACTTCATACCCTTGCTGGATTACCGATTTTTATTCCCTATATACTCTTTGAAATATGCAAATAACATGCGCAGGCTTACATCCGCAATTATCATATCTATCTGCTGATCATAGTCTGTCCATATCTATCTATCTATCTATCTATCTATCTATCTATCTATCTATCTATCTATCTATCTATCTATCTATCTCATTTTGATCATTATCTATCTATCTATCTATCTATCTATCTATCTATCTATCTATCTATCTATCTGTTGTGGTGGGATCCACCTAATCTGCATAGGTGACTACCAACTATATAAATAATGGTTGATACCGGAAGACGAGGGAAGAGAATCACGAGATCCAACTAGAGACTCTGATCGACTGCGACTAGTCAACACATTCTCCAGGAACGTCTTCCCAGAAATATACAGAAATACTATATGTACTTATTGTGTACACTTTCTTGTTATACATTCTTGTTCTAAGTACATTTTGTGTTGCATTATTATTCCATGCATTAGGCGAGATTCAACAATGAGTCAAGACTCAACACTATCTCAGTTTGTTCATTATCTATCTATCTATCTCAGTTTGTTCATTATCTATCTATCTATCTATCTATCTATCTCATTTTGTTCATTATCTATCTATCTATCTATCTATCTATCTCAGTTTGTTCATTATCTATCTATCTATCTATCTATCTCAGTTTGTTCATTATCTATCTATCTATCTATCTATCTATCTATCTATCTATCTATCTCATTTTGTTCATTATCTATCTATCTATCTATCTATCTCAGTTTGTTCATTATCTATCTATCTATCTATCTCAGTTTGTTCATTATCGATCTATCTATCTATCTATCTATCTATCTATCTATCTATCTATCTATCTATCTTAGTTTGTTCATTATCTATCTATCTATCTATCTATCTATCTATCTATCTATCTATCTATCTCAGAGTCTCTCAACCTTTTTAAGCATCGTTAAACCTAGGAGCAAATGAAAATATCACAGCACACTTACCAAAATTTTCAAACATTTAAATGTTATTAAAAGAATCCATAGATTAAAAAATCCACACGCAAATCTGAAGTTACTTTATTTCAATGTTTCTGTCCAGCTATTTGTGCAACATATTTAGTGTGAAACACGTGCCTGGTGTTTTTTTTTTTTGACGATTTCTTCAATGTTTGGTCGAATGTGCGATAAGCAGACCCTCATTTCTTCTTCAGTTGAACGTAGTTTTTCTTGCTTCTTATTTTTGATGTTATTTACGGTTGTGAAGCCTAATTCACATAAATAAGAAGTAGAAAATTGCAATAAAACTTATAAAGTTTTTTAGCTAATGTGGGATATTCCTTTTGGAAATTTGTACATTTTGAAATCCAAAATGTATCAATGGGTACCATGGAATGTTTTATTTTGAGCTCACCATCACTAGAAATGTTGGCTAATAATAATAATAATAATAATAATAATAATAATAATAATGATGATGATGATGATAATAATAATAATAGTGATAATAATAATAATAACAACAACAACAACAACAACAGCAACAACAACAATAATAATAATAACAACAACTCTTCTTCTTCTTCTTCTTCTTCTTCTTCTCCTCCTCCCCATAAAGGAAGTCCAATATTAGAAGGAATATTTATGAAGGGATTTCGAATTCAATCATTCTTTTATGACAGAAAATAATTTCAAATGGGTCACCATAATAGGGATTCTTTCTTTAATGCCATTAGTACGCATCGAAGAATAGCGAAAAGAATTATTTGAAAAGCAAGTTTAACGCTTATTCATTTATTCAAATACTAACGCTGCACCATTACTACCTCCACACACACACACACACACACACACACACACACACATAAATTGCATATTTCGCCTACCGGCCTGAATATTCGAGTAAACTTATTAAAGTGAAATACGCGCTACAAAGTTTAATTAGAAAAATCTGTTAGAATTATAAATAAAAATTACATCACATCTTAAGCAATCACACTGTGATTAGTAAATAGATCAGTGATTCTCAACTAGTGTACTGCGCGATCCCCTTAAATGTGGCGTGAAATATTGTCACGTCACACACACACAGACACACACACACATATATATATATTTATTTACGGTTGTGAAGCTTAATTAACGCAGTACACTAGTTGAGAATCACTGATCTATTTACTAATCACAGTGTGATTTCTTAAGAAGTGATGTAATTTTTATTTATAATTCTAATAGATTTTACTACTTTAACTTTGTAGCGTGTATTTCACTTTAATAAGTTTACTCGAATATTTAGGCCGGTAGGCGAAATAAAAATATTATTTAATTTGAGCGTCTATTCAAGTATGGTGATCTACTGAAAATAACATGTAAGTAATATTATCTATCTAGCTAGCTAGCTGTCTGTCTGTCTCTCTGTCTATCACAGTGTTTCTCAACCAGTTTTTAATCCATTGTGCACTCGTAGAAAGCTCTGAGCTCTTATTTATAAATAAGTCATGAAATTTGAAACTAATAATTTCTCCTGAAATAATCATTTATTTTTAAGTCATTACATCCTATATTTAAGCGAGAGACTTTTCACTGACATGAATTCATAATGAATCCACCATTTTTTTTTTTTTTTTTTTTTTTAGTGAGAGAGCCTGAAGTAAATCCATCGAGGAAGGCAAAAGGGAAAGGATTATACACTCCTTCTTAAAGATTAAGTAATTTAGCATCCAGTTTAAAATATCAAATGACAAAGACTTGACTTCGACATAGAATCCATGCGCTTGGTTTCTCTAGCTTTTTAAAAGTAAGGATGTTTTTAATATAAAAATAATTAATACATTACTCTTCTCTTAACTTGAGGCGCACCTGGCTACCTTTCAGGACGTATTTATGCGCCCGGGCGCACCGGTTGAAACACTGATCTATCTATATATCCCAATCAATTCAGATCTGTGTACTTATCGTAGTCTGCTCATATATAATTATTGAATTACTGAGTAGGTTTCGGAGGGTAAATTTTAAGTAGACCTACGCATATTAAGTACAAATTATATGAAATTTTCCACGACCGTAAGTATTAATAGTGTGGATAAGTTTCCAATAACCATTCTTTGAAAACGACTGACAAAACGAACACGAGAAACTATATGCGTTAGGTTGGCCAGAAAGTCTTGACTCACTCGGAAAGCGGAAAGAAAACAACAAAGTTTTATGGAGCAACACCAACATTTATGCTTCCAAAAACAAACAATCCCTCTCGACGATCTTCTACCAGCGATCAGCAAGCATCCGCAACTGTCCAAGATACCAGTCAGTTGGATTTGACTCAAAAACTGTAAACATGCTTCCTTCATTTCATCAAAATTGTTGAATCGCTGGTCGCGGAGGAATTGTGCCCTTGAACAAAATAGGCCATAGTAAATCGGAGCAGCATCGGAACTGAACGGTGGATATGTAAGAATTTCAACAGTGTCCCTCTGTTTTAACTTCGTAGTTAACGTAGTAGTATGTGGCCTTGCATTGTCTTCCTGAAACAAAGTCTTACCTCGATTGACCAAAGCAGAATACTCCTTCTTTAGTTTGTCGTACACACGGTCTAACACCTGGCAGTAGAGTTTTGCGTTGATGTTGCGACCGTGTAGAACAAACTCGAAATGCAATACTCCTTGGAAATTCCACCAGACTGAGATCAAGATTTGTTGTTTTCTTTCCGCTTCCTAAGGAGTCAGGATTTTTTGGCCAACTTAAGATAAAGCAGACATCATATATACAATCGATCGATCTTTGTTATTGACTTTTCTTTCCCATAAATATAAGAAACTATATATATATATATATATATATATATATATATATATATATATATAAATATAAAAGTGGACATGGAAGTCAGCACTTAGAGGCGACAGTCTGTTTCATGCTAGTGCAATCGTCAGGCGACTAGAGCACTAGTCGCCTGACGATTGCACTAGCATGAAACAGACTGTCGCCTCTAAGTGCTGACTTCCATGTCCACTTTTATATTTACACACGCTCTATCTCTGATATTGAGCACTTTACCCCATAAATATAGCACACTTTAAGACTATATTTCTGTATATATATATATATATATATATATATATATATATATATATATATATATATTGTTGTTTTCTTTGCGCTTCCTAAGGAGTCAGGACTTTTGGGGCCAACTTAAGATAAAGCAGAAATATTTCTGCTTTATCTTAAGTTGGCCAGAAAAGTCCTGACTCCTTAGGAAGCGGAAAGAAAACAACAAATCTGCTTTCCAGACAACTTTGACCCTCAAAAAATTAAATGTCTTCCCTACACGCAAACCACTTGGTGGCATGTCACTAGAATTTGCCATTGGTGCCACGCTATCGCGCCGCCGGCGTGTTCGTCTCGGCAATGTTACCACTGACGGACCGCTAGAGGCCCACCTGTGGCTACCACTAGAAACCGCTGGTGTTACCATCGGTGGCCTGCCAGCGATCCACTAGCGGCTTACGTGTAGGGTGCCAACAGGATTGTTCTGTGTTCTTAATTACAATTCATTTATTGTTCTCTCTATCGATTTTCTTTTTCTTTTTAATTTTTCCCATATTCTTACACACCCAGCAACACTTTACGTCTTCGTGGCTTTATTGCGTTGCTTGGGGTGAAATGATTAAAGATACTGCAATAAGCGTTATTTGAGCTGCTATCCATGCATTTTTTCTTAAACAGTGAAATTAGTAGCCAGTCTAGACTAAGAAGTCAAGTACTAGAATTCGTGTACCCACTAAAACCTAATATGTATGTATGTACTTTTGAATGTATTGTTTTATCAGACATTATTTCTTATTACTATAAACTTTTAACTATTTTTAGTGGTTAGATACACACACACACATATATATATATATATATATATATATATATATATATATATATATATATATATATATATATATATATATATATATATATATATATATATATATATATATATATATATATATATATATATATATATATATAAAGAGCATTTATTTTGTCTACCGGCCTGCGTACTAGATAAAAAATTAATAGTGAAAATGTACTGTTCAGGAGGATTCGAACCTGCGTTTCCCGTACCGATCTGGCGTTTATTAATCTTAGGCAACGAAAAGCATCACAGAAAAGCAAGGTTCTATTTTGTCTATAAGCACACTTACATTTTCGGATTTTTGTCGAATCGGATATCTGCTCAGTTACGTAAACGAAACGTGAAAAAAAGTAATTTCTAAATTGGATTATTGGATTATTATTTTTTAATCCGATACATCTTACTTCATAAATTAGTTTTAGTGGATGCCCCTATTTGAGTACAAGATCTGTTTATTTTAATCAGTAATTTAATAGTGTTTAAAATAAACGGAGCATCTTCTCAAATATGGGTATTCAGTAAAATAATATATATATATATATGTGTGTGTGTATGTGTGTGTGTGTGTGTGTGTATAGAAATAAGCGTTGAAAGAAGGAACTCAAAAATATATAAAATTTTATGCTATCCATATATATATATATATATATATATATATATATATATATATATATATATATATATATATATATATATATATATAAGCTATGCTATATCTATGGGATAATGTGCTTAATATCAGAGATAAAGCGTATGTAAATATAAAATAAAAAAGTGTACATTGAAGTCAAAACTCAGAGGTGACAGTGTCTTTCATGCTAAAAGTTATCGTCAGGCTACGACGATTGGCTTGGCGATTGCGTTTAGCATGAAACAGACTGTCACCTCTAAGTGCTGACTTCAATGTTCACTTTTATATTTATATAGATTACATTTTATGGTGAATACACATGTTTGAGTTGCTATCCTAGTTTTATTTATTTATTTATTTATTAAATCGTAGTTTCCATGATAAAAAAAGGTTGCAGTTTCGATTCCAGTCGGAGGCACAATTTGTCTTTAAAGGACTTCTCATACTAGGCCGGTTGTTATTAATTTCACTGTTTAATAAAATAAAAAAAAACTAATTTTCTAAAGTTATCTTAGTTTGGGACAAGGCCATAAGTATTAGGTACTCCGATATATACAACACATTACAAAGTATTGAGTACACAGTATAGATTTCACTTTGTATCGCATCCCTTGGACTCGAGAAGCTTTGGATCTGCGCTTAGAGAGTCATGCCTCAGCTGCTAATGGCAGTGCTGTATCGGTTATGGCTGTACGGTATGGCAGGTCGATTTTGGATCCTTGGCATTGCACTCAATTTGAAAGTTGTTGTTTGACACGATAAATAACGACCCAAAATATTTCTCCAAATCATTTCTGTTTTTAGACGAGACGAATTTAAAGATTAAGTTTAGGTTCAAAGTTGTAGCGTTGGCATTTCATTCCGGTGATCAGTGAAAGCCTTATAAAATTTATAATTTCTTGAAGCTGTACAAATTTTAGATGGACAAGATGCATGACACAAGTACATTATTACTAAATCATTGTGTCATCAAATATCATCTTCATTTACTTCGAAGGGGAATTATACTGAAAAATGTAGCGATATTATGATGAAATATGTTATACAATGCAATAGTTTTATTGTGATTTTCAATAAACAATGCAAATTTGAAACGTTTTATCTCAAAATTTTTGCTCAGCAGTATTATGGTGTTATATACACTTTTATCTATGTTATGTTTTTATTAATTATGATTTAACGAATGACCAAAGAAATCTTATTCATTGAGTAGCCTTTTTTATAATTTTTTTTACAATTTTTTACACAGTTTTACTTATCGAATGCAGTAAATGAAAGTATTATGAAAGTGCAGTATTATGAAAGTGTAAAAATAAGTTTTAATACCAGAAATACTTTGTAACAATATTATTACCAGAAATACATTTTTGAAGAAAAAAAAAAACTATTACCAGCAATACGTTTTTGGAAAAAAAATATTACCAGCAATAAATTTTTTCAAATAATATTACCAGCTATACAGTAAAAAGTACAATAAAATTACATATTTTGATTGAGGCGATTCCTAATTAGAATTCTGATTTGAATATATTTTCTATATATTATATTAATGTATCTAATAAAAAAAATATCAGTTTTATTTGGATTTATTTTTGAAGTCAGTTTGTAAGCAAAAACCTGCGGAAATTATGTATTTCTGTAGATTTTTCAGAAGATATTTTAAACTGAATGCTCAAAAATTGGTAAAATCTATGAATGTAATTTTTGGTGTCAGTACTTATCACATCAAACTCCAGCTTTTACACAGGGTTCATCATGAACAGGTTTCATAAGTGAAAAATCAAACTGCTTTAGTGTACATACAAGTGAGTGATAGTCTTGATTGCAATGAATGCATGTCAAGACACTCTCCCCGATGTCGAAGTATTGTTTTATTTCTGTTGAGCACGCTTCTTTCCGGCGTCAAGCCTTTTTCTTCTCTCTTTGCTCCAGTCCTCGATGTAAATCGCGTATACAGCGATTGTTGGCGACGTCTTCTACATCTCGATGTCCATCGCCCCTCATGCCTCTTTTTCAGAGGTCCTCGTGTCCTCTCGTCGGTGGCCATTTCCCTTACAGAAGGAATTTCGGAATCCTTCAATCCGGCATATGGTGTACCTGCTCACTTTGGAGAAGTGTGTATAGGCTAAGTAACCGGGCACGGGTGAGAACTACCGCACTGGTGACCCGATCAGACCACCGTTCTGGGTATGACGATAAACTACATCCGCGTCCAGGATAAGACGATAAACTACGTCCAACAGCAAGGCCTCTGATCAGGAGTCTTGGAAGAACGTGTTAGGGTCCCAGCTATGGGCAAATAGTTAACCTCGAAACTGAGGTAAAAAGCATTATGAAAGTGTAAAAATAGGTTTTAATACCAGAAATACTTTGTAACAATATTATTACCAGAAATAAATTTTTGAAGAAAAAAAAAAAAACTATTACCAGCAATACGTTTTTGGAAAAAAAAAAATATTACCAGCAATACATTTTAGAGGAAAAAATATTACCAGAATAGATTTTTGACAAAACAAAAATATTACCAGGAAAAAAAATTGTCGGCATTAAATGACCCATTGAGGTTGATATGCTGTAAAACAAACCAAACCGAACCAAACCAAACCAAACCGGTCAGATCAATTGATGCCTAGAATGCATCTCAGACAGCGAAAATGGAAGGCTCTGTGGCGACTCTCCTGTCTGGAATAATAATTGTGAACCAAAAATCATTTACTTAGTTTGGCATAAGGTCTCAAGTTTTGGAGCTTGGAAACTCACTACTCATCAGTAATAATCTAACTATCTAGTCTGACTATGAATTGCCCCACATCAAAATATCCTCCATTTTCTTAGAGCCGGATGTTATAAAACCATTCCTTGCGTGTTACTAAGACATGTAGAAAATAATATTTGTTTTATTACTCTTTTCTAGAGTGAACAGTGTTAATAGTCTGGTGGAATTCCAATGATGCAATTCTTTCATACGTTTTCCCGGTGGAGCCAAAATATGAACTTAGAAGACAAGTATCTGAGTCATAAAGTACATCTTAATGATTGTTGACCCTATACTAAATCCTCAAAGTATTCCATATTCGTTGGACTCCTGCGAAGGCGATGTTTATATTTGCAGGACCTCTTCCTGCTTAAAGCATTGCATCTCTCCCTCTGAATGTGTTGTTTTTGCAGAGAACAGCAGGTTTTCCATTACTTATTTTTCACTGGGACGATGATACTACATTTTTTTTAATTATTTCACCCTAAACAGGGCGATACAATAATGTCACTAGGACGGCAGGGAAAGAGTAACTTTGGTTAGTAGAAAGGACAATAACATAACAGGATTAAGGAAAAAGAAGATGGCGACTGGCGTTATATTTAATCTTTTAAGATTATAGATAGCAGGGGAGTAAGAAATCGGAAAGAGTTCTACAGGCGAGAAATGCGACAAACGAACCTATTAGAATAGAACATACAGTTGCATGAAGCTATTTCAGCATTGAATCTATGTAGTCAATGTAGTAGTAAACTTAAATTCAAAGTTCCTCAGAACAGTTGTCATGAAAATATTTGTAGAAGTGACAGAGGGAAGTCAGTCCACGTTGTTGAGAAAGGGACTGAAGTCGATAGGCCTAGTTAGGATCGATTACATTACAGACCATTCTTTCAATTTTTTCAAGAATCTCGATATATATATATATATATATATATATATATATATATATATATATATATATATATATATATATATATATATATATTTGTGTATTTAGGCAGCAATCCTTCTTTCAAGCACATTTCATTAAAAACGACTGACAAGGTGCTATTCGGAATATACTTGTCGACAACACTAATATAATAGCATCATCCACTTGCAAAAAAAGGCTAAAAATAATGGAAGCCTTACTTATAAAATTAAACAAACCAACCCTTAATAATATTAACTTTGAACATGGACATAATATCTTGACCGTGTTTTGAAACAAAAAAATGAATCACTTTATAAAACACACACAAACTATTTCTAATTCTAACAGTTGAAATACAATCCTTGATAATGGCTAAAAGTATAGCCGAAAGCGCTCGGAAAAGAACATTCGGACAATTTTTATATAATTTATCCTCTGAAAAGAAAAACTTTATTAGATCGCACTAGAAATTATATAAAAAACTAAATAAAAGCACCTTGTCAGTCGTTTTTAATGAAATGTGCATGAAAGAAGGATTGCTGCCTAAATACACAAATATATATATATATATATATATATATATATATATATATATATATATATATATATTATAATAATATTTTTAGTTTTGAAAAATATGATTCCTCCGCTACATAAGAGTTCTCATGTTTCAAAAGCGAGAGCCGAGACCCCTAACATAATTTTTTTTAAGTTATGAAGAGTTAAGGCGTCTGGACCCGCTTCCTTGTCAAGCGAGAATTTGGGAATAAGCTATCTTTTGGTTAGCTGGTGTTTATAACTACGGTATCATTTGGAACATTTGTTGCTATGGAAACGGCTAGTTTCGGCCGTTGAAGTTTGGTGGTTTAAGGGGCTAAGAATTAAGAATTAATTTTTATCTACAGGCCAGTCCCTTTCTAAAGAAGCGTATCAAGTTACAATGTCCAGAGTGTTTTTGGCTTATGCTAGTCAGGCGGCGTCTTTTTTATTTATGGGTTTGCCTTTAGTCGTTGAGTGACTAGAAGGTTATGTTTCATTATTATCTATTTGATCTGTTTGTTTATTTGTTTATTTACATGGCTTTTTTTATCAAAGGGTTTTTCTCAATAATTATTGGGCTGAGTTTTTTAAGGCTTTTAAATTATGGATTTAATTTGTTTAAATCTATTTATTAATTATTTAATGCGAAAATCATTTGATGACGACAGAACACCGTTAACTCATGTCTATGGTTTAGTAACTTTTCACTATTTAGACATCTAATTATGTGCAGTTTTTCGTGTAGGCACAGGGGGCATGGGTCATCCCAGGTTTTACATGTTCTAGTTCTATTTATTATTTTCCATTTTACTTTCGGTGTTTTGTTCGTTTCCTTTAAATGCCAGTAGTATTGAGATAGAGATGTCTGACTTCTATTTTGGATGTTGTTGAAGGAGCTTTTGTGTTGTCTCCATCTAATTTTAAAATTATTCTTAGTTGATCCTATGTATAATTTTTCAGTATTAGGATTCTCCGTAGATGAGATGGTACATTGGTATACCACGGATTTAGTAAGGCATCTGTTTTCTAACGGGCAGTCATTAGGGTTTCTACAATCACATGATTTTTCATTTTTTCTGTCTAGTTGCAGTTTAGGAGTTTTATTGGCACTGTTTTGGCATGGGTGTTTTCCTAAGATTTTACTATTATGCCTTTTTATTATTCTTTCTATGTTTTCAGTGCATCTGTAACTTAACTTTAGGCTATTCTTATTAAAGATTTGGCTTAGTTTGCTATTTTTGGGGAAGTGTTTACCTATTAAAGCTAGGAACTTATGGCCAAGTTTAGTGCTGACCATTTGGTTGAACGGAGGTGTATACCATATGACATTTCTTTTCCTATTCTTCTTACTATTAGTGCTATTGTTTGTATAGCTTATTTCAGCGTTTCTGTATCCGCTATTTTTCAAGGCCGTGTTATAAAACTTACTATGAGCTTGGAATATTTCCTTATTTGCAGAGTTCATGCTTATTCTTTTCTCTACTGATGTGGGTATGTGCTTAATTATAGATGGGGGGTGGTTTGACTTAGGGTGTACATACAGGGGGTTGGTATTGGGTTTTCTGTAGGGTGTGTAATTTTTGTTTACTAAGTCTAGAGTTAAGTCGAGGAAGTTTACCCTTTTTAATTTGGTGTTTACTATAGTTTTTAGATCTATTTTTCCGAATTCACTATAAATTATCTTTCTAATCTTATCAGTTTTGAAATTTGTGGAGCTCCTCACTACCATGAGCCCGTCGTCTCGGTACAGCCCGATGTCTTCAATGTCTAATTCTCTGTGCGCTGTTAAGTTGTACAATATAAACAGGCCGACAAGGTCCGAAGATTCTGCAGAGTCCAGAGATCCCATGCTGATGTCAAAATTTTCAGCAGTGTTTTTAATCCACTGCTCCTCATTGTGGATGAGGACGGATTTCTTAGCACTGAGGATTATGTTCGTTTCTTCCTTGGTTAAATCTGAGTATACTGCAGCAAACTCCAGGGCAGTAGTGAAGAGGTCTTTCGATATAGACTGGTAGTAATCCACTATATCGAACTGAATCAGGGTGCAATCCGGTTTGTTGTCGATGTTTGTAAACCAGTTGATGACCTCTTTGGTGTTAATCCAGAGTTTTAATCCGAGTCGTTTTTTAATTTGGTTGGTGATCCTTTCTAGGATTTTTTTGCTGATCTTTCCTATGTCGGGTCTAGTTGGGTTAATCATTCTGGTAGTGGGGTTTTCCTCAAAATCATGTTTGTGGTCCTTAAGCGTTACGTAGCATTCTTTCTCTGCCAACTTACCAACTCTATCGCTTATTTTTAGTTTCTCAGTAATTATCTTACTTGTTCTATTGATACTGTCAACCATGTTGATATTGTTGTTATGGGCTTTTTTATAAGTTTTAGTTAAATTATTTTTAATTAATTTGTTGTAGTCGTCAGCCGTCATCTTGTAGAAGTTGCCTGTTTTGTCGGACTTAACTAGTATTTTATCGCTGCTATTTATGTTTTTGACTATTTGGTTTAGGTGCTTCTGGAAGTTGTTTCTTGTTTTTTTGTGAAAGGAGATGTTGTTGATTATGTTAAGTAGGTCCTTTTCGAATTCCTGTAGGTTCATGTTGAACGGTGCAGTCTTCTTACTTCTGAAGCCGTAAACCTCATGTTCTTTTTTAGTTAAGTTATTCCCTCGTAGAAAGAAGAATGCTTTCCATCTCATTCTTCTTATTAGTTCCTCTGTTTTTTGTAAAAGTTTGACGAAATAGTTCCGTTTGTTTGTGAGTGGAATATTCTTCAGAGAAATGTCGAAATTAGTTTTTTCCATATTTTTAAGGTTCATGTTTTAAAATAAAGGTTAAGAGTGCTCTACCTTAATTTGGGAGCTGATATGTATATATGTATGCAGGTATGCAGTGAAATAGGAAAGAACACGTTAGTTAGATAATCCGGTGTTCCTTAATATTTAGCTTTATTTTCAAAAGGACAGTGCTCCATACAGAAGTAGAGCTTATATTATAATAATATTTTTAGTTTTTAAAAATATGATTCCTCCGCTACATAAGAGTTCTCATGTTTCAAAAGCGAGAGCCGAGACCCCTAACATAATTTTTTTTAAGTTATGAAGAGTTAAGGCGTCTGGACCCGCTTCCTTGTCAAGCGAGAATTTGGGAATAAGCTATCTTTTGGTTAGCTGGTGTTTATAACTACGGTATCATTTGGAACATTTGTTGCTATGGAAACGGCTAGTTTCGGCCGTTGAAGTTTGGTGGTTTAAGGGGCTAAGAATTAAGAATTAATTTTTATCTACAGGCCAGTCCCTTTCTAAAGAAGCGTATCAAGTTACAATGTCCAGAGTGTTTTTGGCTTATGCTAGTCAGGCGGCGTCTTTTTTATTTATGGGTTTGCCTTTAGTCGTTGAGTGACTAGAAGGTTATGTTTCATTATTATCTATTTGATCTGTTTGTTTATTTGTTTATTTACATGGCTTTTTTTATCAAAGGGTTTTTCTCAATAATTATTGGGCTGAGTTTTTTAAGGCTTTTAAATTATGGATTTAATTTGTTTAAATCTATTTATTAATTATTTAATGCGACAATCATTTAGTGACGACAGAACACCGTTAACTCATGTCTATGGTTTAGTAACTTTTCACTATTTAGACATCTAATTATGTGCAGTTTTTCGTGTAGGCACAGGGGGCATGGGTCATCCCAGGTTTTACATGTTCTAGTTCTATTTATTATTTTCCATTTTACTTTCGGTGTTTTGTTCGTTTCCTTTAAATGCCAGTAGTATTGAGATAGAGATGTCTGACTTCTATTTTGGATGTTGTTGAAGGAGCTTTTGTGTTGTCTCCATCTAATTTTAAAATTATTCTTAGTTGATCCTATGTATAATTCTTCAGTATTAGGATTCTCCGTAGATGAGATGGTACATTGGTATACCACGGATTTAGTAAGGCATCTGTTTTCTAACGGGCAGTCATTGGGGTTTCTACAATCACATGATTTTTCATTTTAAAACTTATAAAAAAGCCCATAACAACAATATCAACATGGTTGACAGTATCAATAGAACAAGTAAGATAATTACTGAGAAACTAAAAATAAGCGATAGAGTTGGTAAGTTGGCAGAGAAAGAATGCTACGTAACGCTTAAGGACCACAAACATGATTTTGAGGAAAACCCCACTACCAGAATGATTAACCCAACTAGACCCGACATAGGAAAGATCAGCAAAAAAATCCTAGAAAGGATCACCAACCAAATTAAAAAACGACTCGGATTAAAACTCTGGATTAACACCAAAGAGGTCATCAACTGGTTTACAAACATCGACAACAAACCGGATTGCACCCTGATTCAGTTCGATATAGTGGATTACTACCAGTCTATATCGAAAGACCTCTTCACTACTGCCCTGGAGTTTGCTGCAGTATACTCAGATTTAACCAAGGAAGAAACGAACATAATCCTCAGTGCTAAGAAATCCGTCCTCATCCACAATGAGGAGCAGTGGATTAAAAACACTGCTGAAAATTTTGACATCAGCATGGGATCTCTGGACTCTGCAGAATCTTCGGACCTTGTCGGCCTGTTTATATTGTACAACTTAACAGCGCACAGAGAATTAGACATTGAAGACATCGGGCTGTACCGAGACGACGGGCTCATGGTAGTGAGGAGCTCCACAAATTTCAAAACTGATAAGATTAGAAAGATAATTTATAGTGAATTCGGAAAAATAGATCTAAAAACTATAGTAAACACCAAATTAAAAAGGGTAAACTTCCTCGACTTAACTCTAGACTTAGTAAACAAAAATTACACACCCTACAGAAAACCCAATACCAACCCCCTGTATGTACACCCTAAGTCAAACCACCCCCCATCTATAATTAAGCACATACCCACATCAGTAGAGAAAAGAATAAGCATGAACTCTGCAAATAAGGAAATATTCCAAGCTCATAGTAAGTTTTATAACACGGCCTTGAAAAATAGCGGATACAGAAACGCTGAAATAAGCTATACAAACAATAGCACTAATAGTAAGAAGAATAGGAAAAGAAATGTCATATGGTATACACCTCCGTTCAACCAAATGGTCAGCACTAAACTTGGCCATAAGTTCCTAGCTTTAATAGGTAAACACTTCCCCAAAAATAGCAAACTAAGCCAAATCTTTAATAAGAATAGCCTAAAGTTAAGTTACAGCTGCACTGAAAACATAGAAAGAATAATAAAAAGGCATAATAGTAAAATCTTAGGAAAACACCCATGCCAAAACAGTGCCAATAAAACTCCTAAACTGCAACTAGACAGAAAAAATGAAAAATCATGTGATTGTAGAAACCCTAATGACTGCCCGTTAGAAAACAGATGCCTTACTAAATCCGTGGTATACCAATGTACCATCTCATCTACGGAGAATCCTAATACTGAAAAATTATACATAGGATCAACTAAGAATAATTTTAAAATTAGATGGAGACAACACAAAAGCTCCTTCAACAACATCCAAAATAGAAGTCAGACATCTCTATCTCAATACTACTGGCATTTAAAGGAAACGAACAAAACACCGAAAGTAAAATGGAAAATAATAAATAGAACTAGAACATGTAAAACCTGGGATGACCCATGCCCCCTGTGCCTACACGAAAAACTGCACATAATTAGATGTCTAAATAGTGAAAAGTTACTAAACCATAGACATGAGTTAACGGTGTTCTGTCGTCATCAAATGATTTTCGCATTAAATAATTAATAAATAGATTTAAACAAATTAAATCCATAATTTAAAAGCCTTAAAAAACTCAGCCCAATAATTATTGAGAAAAACCCTTTGATAAAAAAAGCCATGTAAATAAACAAATAAACAAACAGATCAAATAGATAATAATGAAACATAACCTTCTAGTCACTCAACGACTAAAGGCAAACCCATAAATAAAAAAGACGCCGCCTGACTAGCATAAGCCAAAAACACTCTGGACATTGTAACTTGATACGCTTCTTTAGAAAGGGACTGGCCTGTAGATAAAAATTAATTCTTAATTCTTAGCCCCTTAAACCACCAAACTTCAACGGCCGAAACTAGCCGTTTCCATAGCAACAAATGTTCCAAATGATACCGTAGTTATAAACACCAGCTAACCAAAAGATAGCTTATTCCCAAATTCTCGCTTGACAAGGAAGCGGGTCCAGACGCCTTAACTCTTCATAACTTAAAAAAAATTATGTTAGGGGTCTCGGCTCTCGCTTTTGAAACATGAGAACTCTTATGTAGCGGAGGAATCATATTTTTAAAAACTAAAAATATTATTATAATATAAGCTCTACTTCTGTATGGAGCACTGTCCTTTTGAAAATAAAGCTAAATATTAAGGAACACCGGATTATCTAACTAACGTGTTCTTTCCTATTTCACTGCATACCTGCATACATATATACATACATATATATATATATATATATATATATATATATATATATATATATATATGATTTAATATGTAAGAAGCAACAGATATTTTATATATTGTACTCAATATCAAAAATAGTAAAATAATATAAAAATAAAGCGTGAAATATATGTAAGCAAATGTGTGGATGTAGATCCGACGGTATGATGAAAATGTGGAAAAGACAAAGCAAAATCCGAATATGTAAGTTTACTGTTTTTTTTATTTTGTTTTTGTTTTTGTTATTCTGTCGACGTCAGACATTTCGGTCAAATAGACCTTCTTCAGGACATGGTTAGTGGAGACATATTTATATTAGATTTAAGTTAAATGAAGAGACGATATATACAGGACTAGTCAGAAACAGATAAACTGAAATTCTAAAGTCAGAGTATTCTTTCTTGGAGTCGGATACGCTGGCGTCACGTGGTCTGCGCTGCGAAAACCTGCTCCCAGGGAAGAGATTTTATCCTAAGTGGAAAGTGGGGGGGGACCTATTTAAAACTATAGCTTATCGGTACGTTTGTCACGCATATATATATATATATATATATATATATATATATATATATATATATATATAATAAAACCACCGGTCAAGATTTGGTAACAACATTTAATGCACGGACGAATGGTTGATTTTATAAATATGCTAGATGTATCCTGACGAGAGTAATTGTCTGGCAGACCTAGCAAATTGATTCAATTCAATCAGTCCACTTCATGTTAGTGAAAAACGTGGGCCCAAAAAGGCGTACAAAATTGCTCTGTCGAAGGTTAGCATCAGCCCTGCTACTGGTAGACAGAAAAGAAACACTAGCAATTAAATGAAAGCAGTTTTGTTTTGGAGGCGTTCAAATTTACAAGTCATTCGTTGCCCCATTTAACCACTGGAAGTTATTTTATATTTTTTATATAATAAATTTACTCTTTGAATATTTTAAGATATTTTTGTGCAATAGTGGTTTTGTGCAATATATCTGTTAAAATTAAATATCATAGTTATTTTCATATATATATATTGACGATGATCGCGCGATGCATTGAAAGTATACTAGCAGAAATAAAAAAATAAAAATACACCACATCTATTGTATTTATTTATGAGGATCTCATCATTCGGAGGATTATCAGCAGTGGAATCCTTATGTTTGTCAATTAGCGAAGTGATTTCGTCAATAATCGCATTCAAATTGCTGATTAATTCAAGGTATGATTTACTCTTTGTAATATATATATATATATATATATATATATATATATATATATATATATATATATATATAACACAACACAAATACACATCAAGTGCTCCAGACTAGGTGCAATCTTCAGTTGAGCGCCGTGCTTCAGCAAGGTTTCGGCCCATTAAGCTCAGTACCTTTCCACACGGTGGGCCCGCAACAGCTGGATGATGTTACGCTGCAACCGGTCTATGTTAATTACGTGCGACTCGATAAGAAGTTTTGGTTAATCCATACATTTCCTTCCATCGCTTTTTCACCACAAGTCTTTATCACGTTCTCCGGCTTTCGGATTCAAGCAGACTTGAGGAATCTCTTTAAAGAGGAAGCAGGAAATCCTCTACAGCCAACCTCAAAAGGCACCAGAGTGCAGCTATATCCTCTCTCACGGACTTCAGCCATCAGTTCCTCAGACCGAAGCAACTTTCTTTCATGCGCCCCCTCACCCCTTCTTCCCATGCTACTGTCAGTTCGCCAAGGAACAGATGTTGCTTCTCGAAATCAATTAAGACCAGATCTGGTCTCAGACCAGACACAACGATCTCCACTGGCAGTGTAGCATCCACCAACACTCTCCTTGAGTTTTCCAACCTGGTCTTCTGCCTTGTGATAGTCGCACCTTGCTTCAGGAAGGTTAACCTTCGCAGGTCCAACGAGGGTATGCTAGCACTTCTTACAGCCGCTGCCACGACCTCCAGCACCAAGTTATGTCTGAAGGTGTACCAGCCATCCTGTAACGCCATCAGACAGGCTGACAGCATGTGGCGCAGGTTTCCATAAGCACCACACAACCGGCAGGAGGATGACTCCTGCACTCCCCATCTCTTCAAATTTGTCGGTGATGCTGCCACGTCATATGCCGCCTGTGTGAGGAACTTCAAATGTCCTGCGTCTAGACGCCACCAATCAGACCAACTGATCTGAACACCCTCAATACCCTCCCAGTTCAGCCATCGGCCCTGCTTAGTCTTTGGACAGTCCGTATTAACCGTCTCTCCTCTTCGAGATTTCGAACACCCTGCTCTTGTAACTTGCGTCGCTCCTGTCTACTAGCCTCTGACCAAAATCTCTCCCTCTCACCTAGACCAAATCCAGCACGTCCCTTCGTTGTAACACCCTGAACTTCTGGCTGCTTGACCATCACTTCCACTGCTGACATCACGTCTGACACTCTCCACTTTCTTCCTGTCTTCACCTCTGGAACATTCTTCCGGATTACAGCATCCCTCGACTCACACAGCATAGACTGCAATCTCACCTTCACCTTCCTCCACCAAAGAAGTAAGAGATAACTGAAGGTCCCCTGAGATGTCATACAAAGCGACCGGTGACAGAATCCTTGCAACACCAAGCCACTTCCTTATGCACTTACTAATTTTCCTCTCAATTATTTCAACTCTAGACAGTGCCAACTCTTATATAGTCAGCGGCCGGATTAATCTAGGCATCAATCCAAAATGCATACACCACACCTTAAATTTCCGGGAAGCCCACATTGATCTATTCTTCGCAGGTCCACCTCCGCTTGTTGCTGGATTTCAATCCCACGGTGACGATCTGTCACAGGGAAGTAATACCACCTCCCCAGTCTCTTTATACCTTGCTTCTGCACTGTTGGTATCTTTTCACCTGCGATGGAAAACACTTCATGTATGACCGACCCTCTCTTCATAGATAGTGACCTGCTTTTCTTTGGTTTGAATGTCATCTGAATCCAAGAGAACTACTTTCCTAGCATCTTGGATTATCGTCAAAGCATCCATAATTGCTCTGATTTTGACCTCATTCTGCAGGAAGCGGCACTCTGGCGTCAGACCTCTCAAGATCACCTCCATCACCATCACAAACACTACTGGAGAGATGGCACATCCCATAGCAATTCCCCTTTGCAGCTCCACATACCTTGTAGTGTACTTCATCGTAGAAAAACGAAGTACGAACCGATTGAAGTACACAGCAGGACAACCCCCTGAGTCTCTGCGGAACGTAGAAGAACTCCAACGACAATTGTATCATGCTATGCGGAACTGAACCATACGCATTAGCAAGATCTAGCCTGCCGGATCTTTGCCCAAATCATAGACACATGTTTCAAGCAACCTGGAACCCCCGAGACTCCCGCCTTTTGAATACTAGTGTCTATATAGTTATTCCTAAGCAGGTAACCCGTCAGCCTCCTGGCAAACACCTTAAAAAGCACCTTCCCTTCAACGTTCAGGAGAGATATTGGGCGAAACTGACCAAGTTTCAACTAATTCTCTTCCTTCGGTATATATACCCCATCAGCTCGACACCAACAGTCCGGAACATCACCAAATTCCCAAATATTCATAAGAAGCCTCCACAAACACCTCAGTAGCCCGGGACACCTCTTGTAGACAGCATATGTCACCCCATCAGGACCACCCGCAGAACACGCTCTTGCCCTCCATACAACTTCCTGGACCTCCTTCCAAGTCACTGGAGACTCATCAAAAGCTACCTCCGGCGCGGCGCGAGGCCTGAATAAATCTGACACCACATCGGCTGTGACCTCTCTGCTAGCATCCGAGTACGTGCTCATAAGATGTCTCTCCAGCTCCTCCCACTCAACACACAACGCTCCACTAGTCTTCTCCCTGAAAAACTGCTTCGTGAAGCGGAACGGACTCTCCATGAATGACATCCAGGCCTTGGCAGGCTTCTGTCTCTTTTTGGCAATCCGTTCCGCTTTAATTAGCTTGCTAATGCGCTTTCTTAAGTCCTCCACGATTGGCCTGTTTTCCTCTGCCCTCTGCTCATCAGCCCGCATTGCTGCTCGTAACCTGCGCGTGTCTTTCCTCAATGTCAGGATGGTTCTCCGCCACCGACTTACCTGCACTGGAGCTAAGGACTTAGCTTTAACTTCCTTTAACCCAAACCTGGTGACCCCAAACTCACTGATCATTTCCCCAAGCTGGCGGACATTCCTAACTGGATCACCCCTGAGTGCCTTCACGGCTGCTGATAAGTCTTCATCCATCCCTGACCAGGCCCTATCCACAGAGGAAGGCCACTTGATAACTCGGCGACTGGATTCAGCTTCGAAGAAAGGATCCTGCAGGACACTGTGGTGTTCATCCTGGCCCTGACACTCCGACGACTTAACGACTACTGCCGTGCGCTTCTTTACCACTGAATCACTGCCACATTTCATCTTTGTCTGGTGTATCTTGCGACCCTTCACCGACTTGAAGACTCTTTTACAGCCATCACATTCCCTCTGGCTCTCACAGCTGTCATTACCAGATTGTCCATTTTTGTACCCATTGTAACTGTAGCAAGTCGCGTTGTTTTATATCCGAAATGAAACAGGCGACTCTACCTGAGCCACGGATGGGCCGGAAGATTACATACTGGTCCGGATTTGCCAGACTTCAGGCGGGCGCGATCTTCAACAGGTTTCCCATCTCACCATCCCTATATGCGCAGGTGAGTCCTCAACGACCATGAAGAACTGTTGTAGAACCCGTTCACTAAATGTTGCTTCTCGTGAAAACAAACTCAGGGCGGGTAGCTCACGCCCCGCATCCCTATCACTGCTGTCACCGCACTATCACGGTCGTCACCATCCTTTCATGGTTGTCACTGGATAACCAGGGATATTGAACACAAATACACATCAAGTGCTCCAGACAATTATGTCTTAAAATAATTGTCGGACTTTGTCCATTTCATAATATGTGACGTCATTTGTTTACATTTGATACGCCATGAGCAGTTATGAATGAACGTGAGAGATTCATGGAAGATTGAAGTTTATAAGCAGTAAATTCGACCTTGCCAACCGAACGATCTTCTGTGGCCGAATCGGTTAAAAGGCACGTCAGGCTATATGACGGTTCCGTATAGGATACAGGTTCGAATACTGTCGGAGAACAAATATTCTCTATGAAAATTTCTCGGACATTCAGGCCAGTAAATGTTATTTAATACTGTTTATTATAAACAGAGCATTTACTTAAATATTTGTATCTATAAAAAGAATGTTAAACATAAAAATGTCTTAAAATATATATATATAGATAGATAGATGCAGTAAAGCATGCCGTTTACAAATTCCTTGCGCAGTGAATTATGTGATGGTGTTTTTTTTCTCGCAGACGTTGCCCAACTGACTCTACAATAGTATGCAGTCGACAATAATAATAATAATAATAATAATAAAACAACACGCATGCACGAAATTAAAAAAATATAAAATGGCGACAATTTACCCATCACACCTTGAGCGATACTGATAAATTGATAATCCGAGATAGATATATACATATGAACAGAATTTCATATTTAGATAGATAGATAGATTCCATAAGAAAACAGGCTCCGTGCAAGTACCTTCCAAGCAATCTCTTGTAATCTATGACAGATTTGATTAAACATGTATTTAAGCGTAACGGAACCGACAGGGATTTTGAATTGTGCTATCTGATTTCTCATTGCAAGGCGTTATGCATTACATCACATCGCACACAGACAGACACGCGCGCGTGCACACACACACACACACATACACACACACACACACATACACACACACACACACACACACACATATATATATATATATATATATATATATATATATAGGGAAAAGGTTATAATTGTTCTACCGAGAGAAAAATGTATATTTTAAAAAAGAAAGAAATCGCAAATGTTTTTGGTTATAATGTGGATTTGTCTTAGTATATATATTATATTTTATTCTTCATATTTATGCTACACGTGTTTCCGGTCTCGTGACCTTCTCCAGGCAAATAAAAGGAATAAATTGTCCTTATGTTCTTTTACTGCCTCATTTGTTAGTGAGGCTTGAACTCCTTTCTGGACGGTTGGTAAATGTTAATTTCTGGCAAAATTTTAATAAAACCATTAGGTTTGGTATGAGAGGTGGTGATGATAGATGTCTTCCTATCCCCGGTGTGTGTGCGTGTTCCTGTTATCCTGCATATATATAATCCGTCTTTACACACACACACACACACACACACACACACACACACACACACACACACACACACACACACACACACACGTATATATATATATATATATTAATAAAGTTATATATATTTCTTCATATATATATATATATATATATATATATATATATATATATATATATATGGGTGTGTCTGTGTGTTTGTAGATAGATATATAGATATGAACAGAGAGATAGATAAATTAATAAACTAAGATAGATATGAGCACACTTAGATAGATATATAAGTAGATAGATATGAATAGAAAGCAATAGATAGATAAACGGTATCCATTACAATACAGCGCACGCATGCGCGCGCACACACACACACACACACACACACACACACACACACACACACACACACACACACACACACATAGTGATTTTCCAAGCGTAGTTTAGATGCTGCACAAGGCCGAAAGTATAGGGACACCCAGTGAGGATCGAACTCACTACTCAGTCGTAATTGTTCTAGCGAGACAAGCTTGTTATCCATTACACTGTCTTGAGGTGTCCTAGCACACACACACACACACACAGACACAGAGACACAGAGACAAACATACATACATATATATATATATATATATATATATATATATATATATATATATATATATATATATATATTTATTTATTTATATATCACTGTTTCATGTAGAATCTATTATACATATCTATAAGTCTACCATTCGTCCTTACTTAAAATATTTCTTTCACATATGATCCGGTGCCCGTGCTATTGACCTTGAACTCGTTGAGAAAATCAAAAGAAGAATCAGCAATCTTATCAGTCCTGATCTGGCTGCTCGGCTTCAGTCACTTTTCCACGGCCCTAAGGTTGTCACCTAGTGACTTATCTATAAATAATTTCACAGTAATTGTTCGGATGCGCACTTCGCTATGGTACGCAGATTTTTTAAAACTTTAAGCACAGTACTCGACTGGCGTCGAGAGCTCATCAATTTAGAGTTGAGCTGGCCATATTTAACAGTAAATTATATGCTAACAAGTTTTTTTCCTCGTATTTCTCGCTTGGGCAACTCTCTTCCGGCCCCATGCTTTCCAACGAACTTTGATTGTAAAAATTTAAATGCAATGTCAGTCGCTATCCACTTTCCTCTTGCGGATCATTATTAATGTTTCTGTTCCTTGCACTTTCACACCGAGTAACCCCCTTGTGTCTCCGCGGCTTCACTGCTTTGCTTGCGGTGAAATTGATTGAAAAATCTATATTATGACTTGTTTTCCTCTGTTCCTCTTGTTCTTAATCTGGCCCCTGAATAGTAGATTTTCCAAGCGCTTTCCCCTGATTACGCGCTCTATTAATATGAATTGTTTCTTCCTGATGCTAAGTATAAGTTTCCATTTTGATTCGATCTTCTCTAATACTTCGCCGCTGCTTACATGTTTGACCCACAGCATCCTCAGCATGCTTCTGTAGAACCACATGGCAATTGCCTCAAATCTCTTCCTCGTATTTGAGAAAATTTCCCAGTATTCACTGCCATACAGCAGAACAAATATCACGTAACATTTCAGTACTCATTTCTTTGTTTCTAACCGGGAATACTGCTGTTCTTTCGGCAAGTTTTCGGGAATACTTTTAACATATTCCTTTATGATTCCTCCAACATTCTAGGTAGGATTAATTACTTTATTAACCTAGTAAAAAGGATCCTTATGAGGAAAGATAGCTCGGAAAATTCGATGCTCCAGGACAGATTGAAGGAATGATAAGCATAGGAAAAGCAGTGCGTAACCTGCCTAGCGAGCTTGAGTAAATGGATGGCAGAACAAGATTTAAGACAGCTAACAACAAGACAACTTTTATTAAGAGATACAAAGGGCAGGAAATGGTGGAGAGCCATGATCGTCAAAATCCTGAAGGGACAGGACACATAGAAGAAAAAGAAGAACCAATTGCCGAAACTATAATTTCAAGAAGAAAAAATTAAACATTTCTAACTTACGCGCGACTCCGAATATTGCAAAAACCAAACGTTTACTTCAACACGGGATGAAATCATCAAACTTTTCTAGAAACTAAAATCACTTATTTGTGCGCAACTCGCATAGAAAATGTTGTGAAAGATCTTACAAATCACCCATAATCGTTAGGTTCTATCAAGTGCAATAATATACACACTCTCTATGAATGTACATCATTATATATATATATATATATATATATATATATATATATATATATATATATATATAGTGTAACCCAGATATAAGAGAGTTGTCGTGACCAGAGAAGGAGTCTCTTATATCCGGGTTTGGTCTATTATATATACATTAACACAGGCTCTAATTTGGGACCAGAGAAAATCTCTCTTATATCAGGGTTTCTCTTATATCAGGGTCTCTTATATCCGGGTTACACTGTGTATATATATCCAGGTAAGATGAGAACGAATAGGGTCCAGATCTAACGTTCGTTTAATTTCAAAGAGGGCTCAATACAAAGTAGAGCAATATTATTAATTGTAGGATATTACACCGAAAACATGTCAAACTCGTTACACAATTGCAGTCGTGTTTCGATACATATCAATGCCTCACGTCGGGCGATTGTAAATTACTGGCGTGAGAGCGATTTATTTAGATTTAAAAGCAAAATACAACCTATTTTTAAGAAAAAAGAAAAAGTGCGTGTTTTAAGGTTTTGGGCTTTACTCTGATCATCCAATCAAATATGACCTACGTTAACTTTAAACTAAGCAAAAAATAAAAATTATTTTTTATAAATGGGTTATGACCCGTAAATTGGGATCTAATGGCAGGCAGACTAGAGCGGATGTAAATGGTTACATAAATTATAGAAACTTGACAATGTCGTTTCCTAAGAAATAAAAATGGAGTAGAGGCGTAATTTAACAAAATGCTAAAGCAGTTATATGCTTTGTGAATTTCCTACATAAATTATTTTTTTATAGTTGATATATAAATAGCTTCTTTAAGAAACTAGAAATTAATTTAAATGTATAGAATTATTTGTTAAATTGATATGCAACTGTTGAATAAAGATTCTTCATATGAGATGTTAATAACACTAATCAATCAATGTAAAATGTCACAAATACCAACCAAATACCAATGCATCTGTACAAGATGTTACTAATACTACCAGGAGATTAATACATAATTATATTAACCCCTAATTAATCTTACAAACAGAAAGATAAGCCATATATAATGCAATAGAGTACAATTAAAATATAAGAAAAGGTATAATCTAATTCCAAAGTTTAACTAAATTTTAAGGTAAAATGTAAAATGTTTACAATTTACTGTTAATTCATTCCTTTGACTTAATAAGTAATGTTTTTTATTGAATTTGATAATTTCCAATTTCTCATCTAAGCACAGAAGACAGGGTACTTATAAATATCTATCTTGCTGTTTTTAAAATTTTCCATTTCACTTTAGGAGTCTTATTACCATCTTTTAAACTGCAAAAACATTTAGAAAGTGATGTATTATTTCTGTAAGTATTAATGTTGATACCACCTAGTCTTGAAAGAATTCTTACTATTACCAATATAGAAATCAAAAGAGTAATTAATAATATGACTAATATTAATATTACTAAACTAAAACTAATGATATCAATAACAATAATAATATATGCCGTGATAAAATAAAATAAAATAGAATAAATTACTAATAATATAGTACATATCAATGGAAAGAAGAGAAAATAATACAAAATAAAATAAGATAAAATAAGGTAAATTAAAATATGCGCCATATGTAGGAATATATAAATATGCAAAATTAAATAAATGAATAAATAAATAAAAAAGGCAAATAAATGAATAATTAAATAAAAAAAATAAATGCAAGTAGATGAGTAAATAAACACGTTTCTAATAGTAAAACAAAATGTAGAAGTAAAAATTCAAAAGACAAAGCGAAAATAAAAATAATAGTTATATACTAAAAATAGTAGTGATAAGATAATGGAAAAATGAATTAGCAAAAATGATAAATGCGTTACGGTCTAATATTAACAATAGTTTTACAGTAAAGATATATTGAAAGAAAAGTAAAAATATAAAATATTAATATCAATGCTAGAATATGTGAACACCTAGCCCGGCTATATTAAAATATAGGTCAACGTGAGTAGAAATGTGCATCTACTTAGGCAGGTGCACATCATCCTACTTCTTTTGTGTAAGTGATTATGATATTTTATATGTTTTAGCTTTATTACTTTTTCAGAAAGACATAAGTTACATTTACTGCCTTTCCTTCTGAGGGGCTTAGCATTCGCTACTAATTCCCATATGACAGTTTTTTTATTCTCGCAATTTGCTTCCAGAATAATTTAGACAGGGCAGTGCTCTTTCGATATTTGATATTTTCATATGTCATTCGGTATTATTATGTATATCCCTTAATATATATATATATATATATATATATATATATATATATATATATATATATATATATATATATATATATATATATAATAAATTTGTTATTAAACATTTTTTTAACACTATCCAGTATTTATATGTTTGATTACGATCGCTCGCTCGTGTACCTATCTATATTTACCCATTCGGTTATACATATACACATATATATATATATATATATATATATATATATATATATATATATATATATATATATATATATATATATGAAGAAATATAGTCTTAAAGTGTGCTATATTTATGGGATAAAGTGCTCAATATCAGAGATAGAGCGTGTGTAAATATAAAAGTGGACATGGAAGTCAGCACTTAGAGGCGACCGTCTGTTTTATGCTAGGGCAATCGTCAGGCAACTAGTGCTGTTATTTTTCTTTGTGTTTTTCTATTATATAAATAGCCGAGAAAAATAAGAGCACTAGTTGCCTGACGATTGCACTAGCATGAAACAGACTGTCGCCTCTAAGTGCTGACTTCCATGTCCACTTTTATATATATATATATATATATATATATATATATATATATATATATATATATATATATATATATATATATCAATTTCATTAAAAACCACTGACATGGTACTGCAGGTAAGCAACCGAAGTGCGTTGTCAGCAGTTTATAATGAATCATATATAAAAGAGGGATTATATATATATATATATATATATATATATATATATATATATATACGTATATATATATGGCCTGATGATTGCATCTAGCATGAAACAGACTGTCGCCTCTAAGTGTTGATTTCTATGTTCACTTTTATATTTACACACGCTCTATCTCTGATATTGAACACTTTATCCCATAAATATAGCATATATATAGACTATATTTCTTCATATATATATATATATATATATATATATATATATATATATATATATATATATATATAATCCCTCATTTATACAAATTTCATGAAAATAAACAAGATATATATATATATATCTGTGTGTGTGTTAAGTGTATTGTGTAAGTAGATAATTATTCAAACAGATATTGTTAAATATAACAGACAACAAATGTCTATTATTTTTTAATCGTGAGCCGTTCTTACTTCGTGTAGAGGCTTTAGTTTCCGAGATCGTTGTCGTCGCATAGCAAACTTCTCTTAAACATACCACGCTGTCATGGTGAACATTTATGTTGTAATATCCATATAACCACCCAGATGCTGGCTTATGTTAGGCGAAAGCTTAGATCGAGGAACAGCATAATAAAAAATATCCAAATGTTGGACAGTTTTTATCGTTATTTTCTTCCGAAACTAAAGCCAATACGAAGCTTAGAACGGCTCATGATCAAACATAATAAACATTCGTTGTCTGTTATATTTATCAATATATGTTTGAATATATATATATATGAGTATGTATGTATGTGTGTGTTCATATATACGTTCTTGCGTGAATCCATATATATGTTAGCTCTATCACTGATATTGAACACTATCCAATAAGTAACGTGTATATATATATATATATATATATATATATATATATATATATATATATATATATATATATATATATATATATATCATGTATATTCACGCAAGAAAGTATATATGAGCACGCGCTCACATCTTGTACATCAAAGAGTATCCCGTATATAGAGTGAAAATGATAACTTTACTGCTAGTAGGTTATCAATATTCGTTGTTCTCTTTAAAAGTTGCGTTCATAATTATCTATTGGAAGAAATAACAGGCATTGGCCTAACATTAAAGACTCCATTTCTGATTCACAAAACATAATATCATCTATGAAATAAAGTGTATCGGGTGCGACGGGAAGCCCAGACAATTTCGTCAGACACGCAGGCATAATTAACACAACGAAGTGAGCAAATCAACCAACAGAGCCACTTTCTCAACAACTTTCCTTTACAATTTCATTACTTTACAGTTGCAATAGAAGTATAGCTAATGAGAAAGTAATTTCTCTTCTGTCGTTTGTATTTAACAATATTAAAGAAAACAAATGCGAAAGATGTCTAGGACATCGTCTCAATGACAATATTAAGACGAAAACTTGAAGAAGACACTCAGACGATCAATATTAACTTAAAAGCGACCATAGAAATGATAATTTTCAATTTGCTTTAACATATTATTCTAGCCGCTTATTTAATAATAGATACACTCAGATAATTTATTCTAAAGCCAGTATTAACAGGAGGATGTTTAAACACCATTTGTCTATTATTATTTTTGTTGTTGTTGTTGTTTTTATTAACAGAAGAAAAGAAAAAGAAAAGAAAAGACATTGTGTAACAACGGTCAACAATCAACGGAGCTTGCGGAACATTGTATTACTAACGACTGTAATTTCGACAAAGATTTTAAATGCACTTTCTGAAAAGAAATATTCAAAATCTATCAAGTTTGCCACCATTAAAACACATGAGGATAGTTACGTATGTAAACTGCTAACTACCCTCCTCAGTTTAATGAACGGAATGACAGGAGAGTTCCATGAGATTTATACGAAACTTTTTGATGAATTCCTCCCAGTAACTAATCAAATAAGGGAAAATTCCAAGATGAGCAAGATCATCATATTACGCACGTTTCATTTGCATGCCATTCATGCTGGATGCGTTTCATTCATTTTGACTCATTGATTACCAGTACAGCCGTTTTATTTTAAAGCAACGTTTGTACAAAGACTTTTTTTTAGATTTTTAGAAATATTTTTTATACTTAAATTTTTTTAAACATAACTTGAAGAAGGCATACTGTCGAAATATTGTTGAACATCGTCAAACCCTTTTAGTTTTCGTTTATTTTCCATTTCTTTTCTTAAAAGCGATGTATTTAAAAATATTGGAAGAGTTACGTCAATCATTTTGTTTATTATTATTATTATTATTGTTATTATTATTATTATTAAAGTTATGCCAGAATACAACTATCCCAGCCTATGAATGCACTTTGTTGGGCGCAGACCCCTCCCCAGATTGTAGTAAGAATAGAACCAGTGAATAAACTTATACCAAAGCTTTATTGCACTTTACTCTGACTACTCATCTACTGACGGATCCAACAGAGTGCTTTTTATACCTCCTAGATCTTAAGGGGAGTTAACTGATGATTTATTCAGTACACAGATTATAGAAGAAAAGGAATGGACATTTTACCTACTGGTCCAACACTTGTTGGTAGGGGCAGATGTGACACTCTTGGGTGATCATATCTCGTTTCGATTCATGACCGACCAATGGTATTCGCGCCTAAGTGAATGTAACGGAAATCGACAGGATTTCTAACTCGGCTCTCCGATTCCTCATTCCGAGCCGTCAGTCATGTTTTACACCAACGGCACATCACACGTCCAAGCTGAGAACATCTCGTATATTGAAGCGGTCACCCATCTAGGTACTAACCAGGCTCGATATTATTTGACTTCGCTGATTTGATGATGGAACGGCCAAAGATGCATTCCAGAAAGCCAAGCACAGTTTTAAGATACAGAAAAAAAAAACTTCAATAGGAACAAAGAAAAGAGTGCTGAAATGTGACGTGAATTCTATCATTCTGTATGGCAGTGAGTCCTGGACAATCTCTTCAAAGGGGATAAATAGACTTGGGGCAACATAAATGTTGTTCTACCGAAAAGTGGGGAGGATACCACGGACCGAATATGTGAGTAACAACGAAGTTTTAGAGAAAATGGAAACAAAAGGAAACTTATACTTAACACCAGGAAGAGACAATTGAAATTTATAGGGCACATAATGAGGAAAGAGGGCTCGGAAAATCTGTTACTCACAGGAGAGAGTGAAGGTAAGAGGGACAAAGGAAAACGAAGCATAATATATTTAGTGAGCTTGAGTAAATGGATGGCGGAACAAGGTTTCGGAGAAATAAAAGAAATATAAAATTCATTAAGAGCTACAAGGGACAGGAAGTCGTGGAGAGCCATGACCGCCTACGATCTGAGACGACACGGCACATCAAGAAGAAGAAAAAGAGTTGATAAGCAAATTTGGAAGCGAACGGGGTATTTATTTTAACCATCTTAATTTAGCAAGACAGGCATGTATATGTTAAATCCTCCAATCAGTAAAGTTCAGAAGCTATGAAAGCCATTTCTGTTGATCTTAATTGAACTGAGGTGGTTATTATTATTATTATTACAATTAGTATAAGTAGTAGTACTAGAAGCATTATTAGTAGTAGGAGGAAGAGGGAGAAGTGTAATAATTAGAATAGTACTCGTTGATTTTTCGCACCAATAGATTCTGATGGGTGCTGCATGTGATCAAGGGGTCGTCATTAATCCGCTTTCTATTCGTAATTATTTTAGTGGTCCCCTTCTTCGTTTTTCTTCAGTTTGCTTGTTTTCAGGTTCTTTCCACTTAATACGTGCTTCAGAGTAAATTATATGTGAATAAAGCTGAGGGGCACAACGTCCGAAACTTTGTAACAACAACAAGGATGAGGATCCCATTTTAAATCATTTAGATAATCACACATAAAATATTCAAAGCAGTGTCTTGCAATAGAGATTCAGTAACAGCAAGTACTCTCAATACTCCATCAAGCCTCTTACTATTCTAGTTGCTTTCAGTAATATTCTCTCTCTCTCTCTCTCTCTCTCTCTCTCTATCTATCTATCTATCTATCTCGATCGGCTTATATCTATTTATCTATCTATCTCAGCCTGCTCATAAACTATTTATCTTTATACACACACACACACACACACACACACACACACACACATATACATATATATATATATATATATATATATATATATATATATATATATATGTATATATATATATATATATATATATACATACATATATAAAGGTTCGTTAAAAACGGCTGACAAAAATGACTAGCTGAAAGCGGTCGGCCATACAGAATTTGCAGACCATTTCTACATAAATTCTATCCAGAAAAGAAAAAAATTATAACATAAGACAAATTAAATCTCTCTCTGTTTGCCATTCTGCTCATAAACTATCTATCAATCTATTTATTTTTACACACACACACGCGCGCACGCACACACACACACACATATATATATATATATATATATATATATATATATATATATATATATATATATATATATATATATATATATGAAGGTTCGTTAAAAACGGCTGACATAAATGTTTAGCCGAATGCGCTCGGCCATCCAGAATATTCAGATCATTTCTACAAAAGTTTTATCCAGAAAATAGAAAAAATTATAACACAAGAAAAATTAAATAAAAAACTTAACCACTAATTCGAGTTTCCCCAGGAAGTTGCACAGGTTGAAGAACATTATTACACGCAGGCTTGTTTTTACTTTTTGTTTTCCGCTGACATGAAGTGGAAAGATCTTATTGAATCAATTGCTTGGATTTGCTGCTCGGTAAGATGCTTCACTGCGTCAAGGCAGACAATTTAATCGCGAGAATTTATCTTACATATTTATAAGTCATCCATTCATCCTTGCTTTGAATATTGCAGTCACATCTGGTCTGGTGCTCTTGCTATATATTTAGCGATTATTTTTTAAATCCAAAGAAGAATCTGCAATATTACCCGTCCTAACTTGCCATCTCGGCTTCAGTAACTTTTCCGCCGCTGTAACGTTGTTCCCCTCTGGCTTTTCTACAAATATTTCCGCGTTAACTCTTCTGATGAACTCCCCTCTATGGTACCGAAACTTTATAAATTTAGGGGCAGTACTAGATCGGCGGTAACATCTTCTCATTTTATCGTTGAGATGGCTAGATGAAACCGTATGTACTACGCTAACAGGGGATGTCAAATAAGAGTACCCGTTATATCCATTATAATATCCTTATTTATTCAGACAATATTTATTTCGATATAATTTTCAAATAAAAAGTCGCATTAGAAAATATGAGAAAATTCAAAAGAAAATATCCAGGACTATGTTGTCTTTAACATTCAACATAACATGTTTAAAAGAAAAGTTGCTGCCAAATTACACACACATATATACATATATATATGATTTTCACTTGTGAAACTCTCTTCCATCTTCTTGCTTTCCAGCCAAGTTTCATCTTCAAAATATAAATGCAATGTCAATCGTTATCTTCTCTTACATTTCGGTTCTTTTATTGGTATAGCTCCTTAATAACTTTTTTTTTCTTATATTCTTTCATACTCAGTAACCCCATACGTGTTAGTGACTTTGTTGCCTTGTTTGGGGTGAAATGATTAAAAATAGTCTTGCCCATTATACCATACTGTTTCACGAAAATTGAAGTGTTTGGATATTTCCTAATGTCTGTAGTTATTACATGTTGCCTTGAAAGGCAACGTTCTTAATATTCTAAACATGAATCCAGAAAGAAATGTTTTTGCGTGAAGAACAATATTTACTTGATAGTTTTAATGGCGGATAAAGCATAACGAACCGATCTAGCCAACACTCTGAATGATAGTGTTTTTCTTTAGTTCTTTTGTTTATTATTGTGCGTTAATGTAGCAAATATGGCGGTTACCCCATAGTATTTATTTAGCAATGGCTTTAGTAAATGTTTTCTCAACGGGAATCAATAATGAAACGTTTGAAGAAAATTAAATCTGGAGTAGCGACTACAAAAAACAATGGAAAATAAAGAGTACAGAAAATGTCGGTAACTGAACATTGGTCTTAAACAAAGAAAGAATCGTTAAACGTTTATAGAAAGCAATTAAGAATAGAAAAGAATTAATTTAAATTCAAGCATCGATCGAGAGCAAGAAAAACAATCGATTAAACAATTACAAAAATCAAATAATAGGAGGAAAACCAAAAACTTCAAACCAAAACTGTGTCTCTATCTATATTTATATCTATCCGTATATCTATCCGTATATCTATCTGATCATTAACTTTATTAAGCAGGGAAACCATTAAGTCCATAGACCAACTATGAAAAAATCGTTTATTTTGCACAAATATTTATTTTTCAACTCATCTACCTTTTTGCCAATGTAACTAATTCAGTATTAAATGTCATAAAGATAACAAATTATGCAGTGCAAGTTTTTAAAAACCACAGTGTAACGGTTATTGGCACACAGAATGGAAATAGGCGATCCGGGTTCAAAATCTGGCTCAGCATGTTGGGTTCATTTCGCGCCAATTATCTTGAAAAAAAGCAGTAATCTGTTTCGTCTTCCACCAGCTAGGAATAAAATCGAAGTACAATTACTTTGGGTGGTAAATAAATTCAAAAGCGTAAAGACAGCAGTAAGAATGCACTTCGGTATATTTCCCAAGAAAGCCTGGTAATTCAGAGATAAAAACAATGGAATCTGTGGAGAGCCATGATCGTCTACGTCCTGATATGTAGATTGTATTCTCTAACCTTGGGAAGCAATCCGTTTAGAGCTTTGGGTATTGAATAGCGTGTACCTTCTGTGATGCGTACTGATTGTGTACTTCTCTGTGATGATTAGGTGTGCAGGTGTTCAAAAGACGCCCCTAAGTGGGAAACGAGACACGTCCTATAATTTGTGAAGTTGATTTCAGAAAGGCTAAAGAGTAAATGTTAGAAGAGATTAGTCTTAAAGAAGAAGACGACATGGCAGAGAACGAAAAACAAGAGGAAAAAGAAAGTGGGGGTAAAAGAACAAATAAAGGGAAGGGCTTGAAGAAGAAGAAGAAGAAGAAGAAGAAGAAGAAGAGAATGAAAAACTAGAGGAAAAGGAAGGGGATAAAAATAAGAAAAGGAAGATGATGATGATGATGATGATGATGATCACTTTCCCTCTGAAAGAATCTCCATCAGAATTAATCTACGTCAGTTTCCGTGAGAAAGGATTCTCGTCACTTTCCGTCAGAAAGAACCTACGTCAGTGTCCACCAGAAAGTATTTTTGCCACCTTCCGTTAGAAAGTATCCTTTTCCATTTCCGTCTCCATTAGAAACTCAACAGCAAAAAACTGATAAGGTTATCGTATATTTTACTGATCTGCGTCAATTTAACGAATGAAATATTATGACAAGGCACTTAAAAAACATCTATTATGCTTCGAAACATTTTGATAAAAAGCAATAAACAAAAAATGACAGATTAAAGCTTGTCATTATTTCTAACTTTATCTTTCTTAGCAAACAGAAAAATATCCTTCCTAACTTCTAATCTTGGATGCCTGATCAAGTCTTGGCAGGTATTGCGCAACCCTTTTGACCTTCTGACAGCCATCACGAGAAAACAAGTTGATATAAATTGTTATTTAAAAGTAGGCCGAGTAAAACTTCCACGCCAAGTCACGGCGCGCACTGACATGTTGCGAACAGCTGAAAACCGTTAATTTTCAACTGGACACAGTTTCATTTGATCGACTGACCATTTACTATTTCAATAAAGTTTTCTTCTTTCGAATTCATATGTAATTTTTTCATATTTTCCTTCTCTAAACGTATATGTTGGTTACACTACTTTCTTTGCCAAAAACGTTCGTTAGATGGCGCGATTTTAGTCTATTAAAAAGGAAAACATTTCCTTTTCTTTCTCTTTTTCCTCTTGCTTCCAGATGTAGTCGAACGCAGATAAAGAATGCTGTCGCTGGGGCGTGTTCGCTTCCTTTGGTCCACTGTTGACTGAACACTCGCAAACTTGTACACGTGTACTACATACGCTTCACACATACACAGGCGCGCACACACACACAAACATACACACACAAACACACTCACAAACAAGCACATTCATTTACACTATTTATATTGTTCGGACTGTTGTCCTCAACTTTATTGTCGTATTCACATTTCGGCCATTCTACGCTCCGGCCTTCTTCAGGTGATATACGTTGGAATTTCCGAACCCATTATTTCGAGTGTTGATTGAAGTAATCCAGTGATTTGACCCAAAGAGTTGTGAGTTTATACCTGGTCATAGCAGAAATGAAAAAAAACATGGAGATTTGAGTTACTAAAGGGAAATAACAGGAACTGAGATATCCAGAAAAGGCGTGGCAGGTGGAACTAGATCAATCCACCCCGCTGGATGAAATAAAGGGGTCGATTCGAAATTCCAAAGTATATCACCTAAAGAAGGCCGGAATGTACAACGGCTGAAACGTAGAGAATATTTCAATAAAGATGAACAGTCCGAATGATATAAAGAGTTTAAATAGTTACAATACCACATCTCAGAAATATAGAGATATTGAAGCACATTCGTTTAGTTAGTTTTAATGTCTTTTCCTTTGATTACTATTTTGTACACATGTAATTCCTTTTGTTAATAACACGCATGTACTGGTTTTAATTTTTTTTTTTATTAATTTTTACTTTATAAGCCCGCCAATATTGTTTGCCGGAAAAATGTTCCAGGAGCCCATAAATCTTTACTAGCAAACGTCCATACAACTCACAAAGAAAGAAGTGATTCCCGCAACAAAAATCCTCTTCGAAACAGCTTCGTTTTATTTGGGTTAATTTTAAATTGTTTTCCGAAATAAAATATTTTACTTTAAATCACTTATAAAAAATAATTTTAATAAAGACTGTAATGCTAAAATCGTATGCAAGAAATAATTACAATAATGGAATCCTGTAAAATTATTATAGAAATTATATTAATAATAAAAATAATCTTTGTATGAAAACTAATTAAGAACATTAGTAATTTACTAACACGACTTCTTTAAAAAAGTAACCAGCAAAATGATGCCAAGTGGTTTATATAAAATATATGAATGAAAATTGATCTCTAAAGATTTGAAAAAAAGGTTTACTAATTGTTATAAAACACAGCCTAAATGAAGCCGGACTTTTAAACATTCCGTAAAAGGGCGCGGTTTGATTGGATATCGACTTTCGATTTTTGTAACCACTTGGGATAATCAAAAAAGTATAGCCTCCCATCCCACGAAATATATTTACGAGTTGGTTTACATCTACGTGTTTGCTATATAAGAAGGTAAATTTTGGCTGCAAGGAACAAAAGGCTACTGTCACTGAGAAGAGATTGGGCTACTATAGCGAGAGGCTGTCATAAAACAGAAAAGTTTGTCTGTCTTGGCGTCTAAAGTCTACTGCTTCTGAGAAAAGAAATACATCAGGCAGTGACCTGAGATGATAAAAGACTACTACTATTACTGACGAAGACAATAGAAGATTCTTCTAAATTAGTATAATACGAATTATTTTCATATACTTGTGAGAGTTTATTTCAAAATTGAGAACAACTGAGCTTTCGCCAAAAGGACCCCCTGACAAGCTGCTTCGCAGAGGTAGTTCAATAATTTCTCAACCCCACTTCAATTTTCAACTTTCAGCCTTTGACGCAGTGACATTTCGAATTGTGAACTGCCAAATTTATTGTACCAGAATTAATTTAAGTTCACTACACTTATCAGAGGTTGACTTGGAGTTTTGTGATTCCTCTCTGTCATTCTGGCGTTCCGTGATTGTGGAGAAATTAATTTTTCGTAAACTAGTGTTCTTCGTCTTAGTGGTACGACGGCTAACATATACTGGGAACCGCTTTCATTTTTGTTTGTTGAATTCTCACTTTATTTAGAATTTTGGTTTGATACAACGAGAGATTGAACGGATAATGAGGTTTCTTCTTTCGTCAAATCGTTTAACACAACTTTGACCTTTCAGATATCATATATATCCTGAAAAGTATCTTGTATGTCGCTTTCTAGCTGACTGACAATAGCACCTTTTTCATGATCCGCATTTTCCCTTTTTTAATCCGCATGGCTAAATATTGAATCTACCTGACAGATTTCCCTGAATCTCTAAATACGTACGATTCACTGGATGAATATTGTTTTTTTCCCTACCTTTTACGTTAAAAAAATGACACGTATACTTAAATCACCGTGACCTGGCATTGTATTATTTTTATTGGATTAATTCTAGCATTCACATGTACTGTGGTCATTTTTTTTTTTTTTTTTTTTGAAAAACTACTGCTGTTCATTCAATTGGCCAGATCTTGGCCAATTGGAAGAGCCGGAAATTTTTCAGCATCGCATCCGATGCATCTTCTTTATCAGCGCAATCTGGTAATCAGTACTATAAAATATGTGTAAAATCTGCGTTACTCTATTTTTGTATCTTTAATGCAGATATGATTAACAGCTTTCAGAGATGAAATTCTCTCTCCGTCAATATGGAAAAAACACTTCTGCCTTGATAATTATGCTGAAAATAGTTATCATTTTTAACAAATAATTATGCTAATAAAATAGTGATTTGTTCAATTTTCGCCATTTGAATACTTCAATCTGTTTCTTTTGCCTCTGCTTAAATGAACTGATTTTGAACTTAAAATCACAGCGATTTTCTTTTTTAAGCGGAGATGGAATTGATTGAAAAGTAGCATAGCATTATTTTGTTCATAGAATCTCGTCAATTTAATTTCCTGGAAAACAACTTGGACCGAAAACGTCAATATCATTGGTTTAACGCATCGCTGGAGATCTGTAATCTCTAATCGATAGTCTCGAACTTGATAACCGTACAGACATTTTTGTTATTGGGAATTATGAAAAATAAACCGAGCACACACGGAGATATTGATTGCAAAGCGAGGTAGAGATTGAAATAGAGAGAGAGAGAGAGAGAAAGAGAGAGAGAGAGAGTAGAAACACACTACATTATTATTTACCTACGAACATCAAAAAGAACTTTTTCTCACTCAGTTATTTCTGGCTTTCCCAATAACAGCAACGAATGTATAAAAAAATCTCTTTTCTTTTCTGTTGTGATGTTTAGATTGAGTCAATCACTAAGTAACATCTTTGATAAGCAATATCACCTGTTTTTTTTTTTATTTGTATTTTTATAACAGATCGTTAAAAAGGACAGGACCTGTATATACATTCATAAACCTGTTCCTACCTACTGGCCCACATTAATGCTTTGTGTGGAATGCAGAATATAACCTTTAATTTTCTGTCTCGGCTATATTTCAGCCCACTGATCTACTGTTCATTCTCAGCTCGGATTGAGGAATCGGAGAACCGAGTTCGAATTCCAGTCGAATCCATTACATTCATATACGTGCTAATACCTTTGGAAAGATATGAATCCTCTTCAACCCCCAACTATGATAGACTGGGTTTTATAGCCTCGGATGGAAACTGGTCTACCGCAGAAAGAAATGGCAACCTACTGCGGGAAAAAAATCTGCCTCGTCAGTCATGTATCGAAAGATACATGATCGCTTAAGCGTGTATCACGCATGGCACATAACTATTTCAATTAATCTGCACAAGGGTGTAGATAGATAAATCTTTTAGAAAATCGATAGGAGCAGGATTAACTGTGACATTACTGTGAAACAATGGATAGCCGTTCGGATTGAGGAATCGGAGAGCCGAGTTCGAAATCCAGTCGAATCCATTACATTCATTTACGTGCTAATACCCTTTGGAAAGGTATGAATCCTTTTTCTCTCCCCAGCTATGGGGAAATAGGGTTCTATAGCCTTGGATGTCAACTGGTCTACAGAAGAAAGAAAGAGCAACCTACTGCGGGAAAAAAAGATCTACTTCGTCAGTCATGTATCGAAAGATATATGATCGCCTAAGCGTGTATCACACATGGCACATAACTGACTGAAATTCACTTACGTGCAAATACCCTTGGGAAATGTATGAATCCTCTTCTACACCCCCCCCCCCCGCGTCTATGTGTAAATAGCAGTACAGATCTGGTTCTATAGCCTTGGATGGCAACTGGTCTACCGCAGAAAGGAATCTGCCTCGACAGTCATGTATCATGATCACCTAAGCGTGTATCACGCATGACACATATCTGACTGATCTACTGTTGATTCTATAGAATTCAGTTTTTATTATTTAATGGTAATAAAAATCCAAACATTAAAAAAAGTTGGAATAAAATTCAAATAAATATTTTTTTAGAGTTAAAAGCCATATTTTTAACAGTCATTGCCTTTCAAGGTTTAATAGTTTATTTAAATGAACGGAACGGGAGAAACGGTTTTTGAAGGAAATATTATCTGAGATATTGTTGGAAATTAGAGATGCGTGTTTTGTTCGTGAATATAGATATATTTTCAAATGTTTTATTCCTGTAAATATTTCTCTTTTCGGAGTTCTTAAAATATCTTAATATTTATATTCTTTGTTTCAGATCGTGCACTTCGAAGATACAGTAGCTTACATTCAATAGCGTAGTGTCCACAGACAGTATCGTATAAAAAATATGGATTTAACATCAGAAATAAAAAAAGATGATTCCTTTAAAGAAAATGAATGACATTTTCTGAGATGTTCATAACTCAAAGGAACATAGAAATTTTCTAAGCGAAACTTTGGTACGGCATGGAGAAGCCAGTGAGGATCGAACTCACGACTCAGTCGTAATTGATCGAGCGAGAGAAGCTTGCTAACCATGACACTCCGTCGAAGTGCTCAAAATTATTTTCTAAGCGTAGCTTAGTTGTGGTACAAGGCCGAAAGCAGGGAGGACCCGGTAAGGAACAAACTTATAAGTCAGTCGTAATTGGTATAGAGAGGCAAGTTTGCTAACCATTAGACCACGCCGAAGTTCTTAAAATGATTTTCTTAGCGTAGCTTATAAATGGCACAAGGCCGAAAGTGTAGAGCGCCCAGTGAGGATGGAACGCACTATTCAACCGTAATTGATCTAGCGAGACAAGCTTGCTAACCGTTACACAATGTCGAAATGCCCCGCAAGGGTAACATACAAGAGCATGAGTATACGAAATTTCATTAAAAGCCAAAAAGTTTCTGGCTCCAGATTTTTTTTTTAATCATAATCTTTCTTCCTTTGAACTCTTTGGTTCTTTGGGGTAAAAATCTGATCGATTTCTTTGGTTCTACAGAACTAAAAACATCCGTTGTTTTTTTTTTTGTTTTGTTTTTTTTGTTTTTTGTTTTTTTAAATATAATTATTTCTTGAGTCAATTTTGTGTTCTTTTGAACGATTATCTTCAAAAGTCCTTCTGCACCCAAATTATCTCTCAAGTTAGTTTTCAATTCCACTAAATCAAAAACATTTCGTCTGATTTTGAATCTTTTCAAACAAATTCATTACTCCGGCGATATATTTGGTTCTGAACAAAAATGAATTCTCGAATCAGTCTTTGGTTCTTCTAAAAAAATTCCTTTCTTGTTTTAGATTATTAAGTATTTATTTAAGCATTTATTCCAGTTTCCATTCCAAGTCTGCCAAACATTCTATTATTTACTTTAGTAAAATAATTTTGAGAAGATACCAGAATTTTTATCTTCAAAATCCAGCAACCTTATATAGATTTCAGGATGAAATACATTGTACCTGTGCCTTTGCTGCCTGCAATCAAAGTTCGAAATTGGGTAAATTCCTGATTTCTAAGTCAAATCTAAAACAGTCTTCTTACCCTTAAATTCTTGTTTGGGGGTACATCAACGTGCTGTAATGGTTAACAACTTTGTCTCGCTAGATCAATTACGACTGAGTAGTGAGTATGATCCTCACTGGGTGCTCCATAATTTCGGCGTTGTGCCAAATTTAAACAACGTTTAGAAAATCATTTAGGGCACTTCGACGTACTGTAATAATTAGAAAGCTTGTCTCGCGTGATCAATTACGACTGAGTAGTGAGATCGATTCTCACTGGGTGCCCCATACATTCGGCTATGTGCTATATCTAAGCTACGCTTAGAAAAATCACCTTAAATTCCTGGTTGGTTGATTCTTCATCATCTTCAGTAAAAATGTTATAATGCATACTCTTACTTGCCAAATAGACGTGATTTATCTTTTTGAGGACGGTTTCCGACTCCCCGCCGACCTTATTGATATTACCACATCTGACCCTTTAAATGATCTCGCGGTCAATCCTTATATAACACGCATAAGAAGTTCTGCATTAGATATAGTTACTTGTTAACGTCTTTGTCCTTCGTCAGAATTATGAACGGGCTGTTCTAGGAAAATGTCTTAATTTGTAAACAATCATATAATAATCATTCTTGTCCCTCTCTACGATAGTTCCTTAGCATGACCGTTACGCCCTACCAGTAACTCATAAATAATGGACTATTCTGTTTTGATCGCGTCGAAAGACAAAAAATATATCAGAGACGCTACTTGGTTTCAGTGGAAAAAAAAGGAGGATAGAATTGTTTAACTTCTGCTAATAACTAATAAATAATTGACTATTCCGTTTTGTTCGGGTGGAAACACAAAAGACATATCAGAGTCACTATTTGGTTTCAGACAGTCAATTTAACATTTGTTTCAGTGAAATAGAAAAGTTGTCAATTACAAAGCGTGTCATTTCTACTTCTTAAAATAATAGCATTCATATTTATGATTTTATTGCAATATTTTGTAAAGTTGTTAAGCTAAAATATGCGATAGGGGAGTTTCTACTGATAGTTTATTGCTGTGGAACTCGCTATGAACTTATTCAATCATTAACTTAAGAATTAAGATTCATCAGAAATTTCAAATATGAACTCCGTGAAATTTTTTTCACGGGTTAAAACTAGTAAAAGTTGATTTTGTTAGCCACCATTCTGCTTTTCTAAACAGTCTGCAAATTTTCTTTAACCCTAACCTTACCATTAACGATCGCTTTATTCTTGTCTACCACATTTCAGCGGCGATTTTAGCTTTGATTTAGAAAAAAAGAAAGGCTACTGGAAGTCAAATTTTTACTGTAAGTGTGGGGTCATGGAGAGCGTTTTTATACCCTGCATAAAGAATCTATTCCTATGGTCAATGAGACGGTGACACCATACATAAACTCATACAATGTTGCCTCACTTCCGACTGAGTAGACCTACGAGTAAGTGTTTCTCATAGATGCGCAGTAAGGTTCGCTTGGGTTGTCTGTCAAATTAAATCAACAGCGCGCAGTCAGTTTGCGATATACTGAGAATTGCACCCTGTTTTGCGTCTGACTTCGTATTATTAAATTTAACCGCCATTTCTGTTTGGAAAATCTAATATGAATTCCATACTGAGATTAATTTGGAATTTACTTTTGTCCTTTATAAAAAAAAAATCACTGCTGGAAATAAAGGAGAATATCCTAGAAACGAATATACCGTTTCTGTTTGTTTTTATTTTTGTCATAAAGTTCATATAACGATCGTAGTTGCTGGTTATGGAAACTAAGGAAAAAAAGGTTAAATGGAGTGAGTATACAGTAGTTCCATACGTCTGAAAGCGTTACGCCTTAGCGACCTATTTTTTTGCCACTGTTCCATAAGCAAGCGTTCTACCCATAGCGGATGGGGGAGTCTATGTTTTAATAATAATGTAGAGAAGGTTAGACAGTCCTTCAACATATTTTTTATACATTGTTTCATTCCTTTTCTTCAAGGCTACTTGTCGTAATCCCCTGTTTCAGTCTAGAACTGCCTGGTTGTGTCTCTATATTAGATTCCAAAAAGTAAATGAACGTACAACGCGAATTCATCCATTGTAGTCTCACACATACTTTTCTGCGATTTTGTTCAGCGAATATAAACCATTACTTTTGTAGATGAATCTCTCAAATAACAAGTCGCCTTATATTTCTACGTCTGGAAGTCTTTACAAAGAAAAGGTCAGACCATTTCTTAGTCAAAGTACACAAGCATTTGTATGGGAACGCAGGGCAAAAGAGTTTATCAGCGTGAATCTCTCATTTTTCACAATTTGATCTCAAATCACATTTGATCTCTTCTCTTCCGAGGTTCGTTCAAAGTAAAGTTCAAATACCTACGAGCAATGACCTGGGTACAGAGGTTAAGCGACAAAGAAGAACATTTATATCGGTCCGAATATTTCTATTCTCGCACCAAAAGCAAAGATTAAAAAAAATGAAAGAGCAAAGTTGTTCAAGATTAGTTCATTGCTAAAAGGTAGGGGAAAAACAGAGCTCATATCTTGTGCTTTGAGACCAGTTTTAAACTTCTGCGTCGATTTAGTTTTCATATACATTTACAGGTTCTGTGAAAAATCGACCGTGTATCTTTGCAATTCCGGAACAATAATATTTTTTAATCGTTATCACCTCCAGCAAGGCAGTAAAAACACAAAGAGTTACAGGGTATGGAAAAATTAAGAACATAAACATTAATACTGAGCGGAAAGAGGAAAGAGTAATCGGGAGGAAAGTAGATTATAACCCCTTACGCCCATCACCCACTCGACACTCGCGGGTCCGGCCGTTAGTCCCGGGAGATTCCCAATCGGGACCAAGAGACAACAATCCATTCTCCCCCCCACGTTGTGAATTTTCTAACCTGAAGAGTGGTTTCGTCTATCCTGGACTGACAGGGTCTGTTGAGAGTGTTGAGGGCGGAACAAGGGTATATTAGTTAGAAAAAAATGACCGGAGTCACTTCAATCGAGTTCAAGTTTTTATATACAAGCAGAATTAAAATTAAGGAAAGAAAGAGTGGGAAAGATAGAGAAATTGAGAGATAGAGAGTCGGTTGCGTATCAGGTTATCTCTCTCGCTCGTTCCAATTTTTTACGCGAAAATTGCGGAATTTTCGGTGAGCTCTTCAAAAAAAAAAGAAGTAATAGAAATATTTTTTCAACCTTTTCCTTAAGCTAGACATTTTATCAATATTTCCAGTTAGTCCGTTAATTTCATCAAATTACTCATAGCCTCAATTTTACTACCACTCGAACCCTAATCAACTCATTACGCTTCATTAACACATATTTTAATTTCGCCGACTCTCTCTCTTTCTGTCATAGTGATTGGCATTGCATTTAAATTTTGTAGATTAAAGTTGGCTGCAAAGTATGGAACCGAAAGGAAGTTCTACATAACTCGAAGTGCGAGAAAAGAAACTGTTATCATAGAACTTATGGTTACATCTAGCCAGCTCAACTGTAAATTGAGGAGATCTCGATGCAAGTCTAGTACTGCGCTTAAAGTTAAAAAATTCTTTGTACCTTCGCGAAGAACTTATCCGAACAATTGCCATGAAAGTGTTTATGGAAAAACACACGGATGTAACCTTACGGTGATGGGTATTTGAAGCCGAGTCGCCAGATCAGGATCAATAATTTTGCTGATTCTCCTATGGATCTTCGCAGGGACACTGGACCATATATCGCAACAATATTCTAAGCATGGACGAATAGTCGACATAGATATACAAGATAGATTCCGCAGAGAAAAATTGCCTCGTCCGACGCAGTGAGCTGACTTTCTTAGCGGCTTGATCTAGTGATAGGTTCAATGTAGTTTTTTCCACCTCATGTCAGCCGAGAAAGTTAGCCCGAAAAGGCGCAATGAATCAATTTCTTGGAGGATAGCATCAGCCATGCTGATGTAAGGGAGGGGGGTCACTCAGCTGATGAATGGAGAGAAGTTTAGTTTTGGAGACGTTAGAATTGACAAGCCGTTTTTGCTCCAGTTAACGACGGTTTTGAGGTCGTTTTGCACGTCAGCTACCATTTTTACCTCGTCTAACTGATCAGCCTTAATATCGAGGCTGGAGTAAATCGTAGTGCCGTCAGCGTTGATGCCAAGTTCAGAGCTGATTTCATATGGAAGGTCGTTAATGAAGATATAAACAGTGTAGGACCAAGGATGCAGCCCTGTGGGACGCCCGCGTTAGTACGAAAGGATGTAGATGAGTGGCCGTTCAGGACAACTTTCATTTAACAGGAACGACTGGATCAGCTCAAAAATGTGTCCGAAGATACCGTAACTTTTCAGCTTCTGGAGTATACCTGAATGCCATACGCTATCAAAGGCCTTCGAGATATCCAATGCTACAGCACGGGCTTCACCGTTTTTATCTGAAGCATGACAGATTTTTGTGATGATAGTACAGTCTAACCCGGAGCATGACAGATTTTTGTGATGATAGTACAGTCTAACCCGGATATAAGAGAGTTGTCTGGATGAAAATTATCTTATATCAGGGTTTCTCTTATATCCGGGTTTGGTTATTTTGTTTAGGTAAGTATGGCTCTAATTTTGGACCTGAGAAAATCTCTCTTATATCCTAGTTTATCTTATATCCAGGTCTCTTATATCCGGGTTACACTGTACATCAGCAGCTCATCTGGAGAAACGTAAGCCGTATTGCTTGTCTGAGAAATGGCCCTGTGATGAGAAATGATTAATCAATTCAGCATTGATTAGGGGCACTAGTAGTTTCCCCAAAAAGAGGCAGAAGTCTAATAGGCAGATAGTTGAATCGGCCAGAGTTCTTAAACGCTGTAACAACAGACGATGACTTCAAGCAAGCAGGGTGCAGCGAAGCATTTATTATACAGTTTAGAGAGTCCAAGAGACAGTTCAGGAACACACTTTTTAATGACTAATACGCGGATGACAACGGGTCCACATGCTTTGTTTATGGTTAGAGATGATAACAGAAACCATGGAAGAGGTTATATGCATATCACTCAACACCGATTCAGTTCTTAGTGGGAAGTTAGACAGGGATACTCCAGATGAGTCAGGAGTAGAATTTGAGGAGAATTTACAGGCAAAGCATTCAGCTTTATCAGCAAAGGATGATAATACCTCAAATCGATTGACTTATTTAGTACTCTATTACAGAGACGCTAGTAGTCACGAGAGCCAGATTTAGAGGCTATGCGATGCCTCATTCTCTCAGCAAACATGGACGTACATTTTCGATGTCTCGTTTATATTTGTTATGAGCAGTAGCAAATAGGAACTGTTACGAGAGCAGTCATGATGGTATAGCCGGAAATAGTAGTTCATGTGTGCTATGGCGGGCGAGCATGCTGGCGTGAACCATGGAGAGGATTGAGGTTTCACCTCTATTTCCGAGAAGGGATGAAACCGTCCATGCCAGCTCTGAGCCAAGAAGAAACCTCAATGGCGCTATTTTTTTTTTTTAGAAGGTTTTTGGAAGATGTCAATACAAGAGGCGTCACGAAGAAAATCCCGGAATGAGACGCAATCAGCATGCTGGTACCAGAAAGAGTTCTTATGGATAGAGGGTTCCTGTTTAATGGCGATATCAATAATGTTACGAATTTTATCTTTTAATAAAATTTAAACATATGCCAACGAATGCGGTTCACTTAAACGAAAAAAAAATGGGATTTTTAACGCACTTACGGTCTAATACCAACATAGACAACGTATCGAAAACAAATACGAGATGTAAAGATATAATTATTTTAATATATAAAAACATTGAACGAGAGAAGGAAACAGCAAATAAAGAATAAGAGAAAGGAAAGAAAAGGAAGGATTATTATAAGAAAGATGTTTAACGGCCACTTATCTTGTGTCATCAATGATTTTGCTGATCAATGGCTATTATTATTTTACTGATTATTATTTATTTTTTATAGTTCGAGTAGGAAGTTCATAATAGAAGATTCTTGAGATATATCCTTTCACACGTAGAATTGCTTCGATCAATCAGTATAGCTTGTTGGGTTTATCAACCTGAAAGCACTTTACATTTCATTCAAGAAGATATATGATCCTGGCTTTTGAATTCGTGAAAATCCCGGGAGTTTCTTTTTACTTTCCGTCTCTGGAATACCAGAAGTCAATTTTACGTGGTAGCTAGCCCACGGAGAAAGGAGAAAAGTTTTTACGCCTTCTCGAGACAACAACCACAATCTTTCTGATATAGAGACACTCCTTGCTGTTGAACGTCACATATAAAATTAAAATCGTCGAACATTTCAATTGAAATTGACAATTCGACCTTTGACCCAATTTAAAAGCGATCAAGGCCGTATTTTTAAGAGATAGAATTTTTTTCAAATAGAATACAAAAGAATAGATAAATTATTAAATTTTATGATGGGGATTTATATTAAATTTTGATACTTGAAATGATTGATTTAATTCAACTTAATTATTTTTAATATAAATAACGGGGGTCAAGTTACAATAGCTATCACAGAGCGGTCCGAGTTACCAATGGGGGATATTGTGAAACTTTGCAAGGGCGGGAAGATCAGGTAAGAAACAAATCCAATAGAGAAGCATGTTGCTCGATTTGGTTAGGGAAACGAGTAGGGAAGTACACGATTTGCGTGATGGATTGGGCAATGGAAAATTTTAATGTCTGTATACCGGCAGCATCAGTACCTTTAGAATGTTTCAGTCACGTGTCATAGAGAGCATTAAAGTCACCGAGAACAAAGATGTTCGCAGATAGGTGGAGAGAAAGTGCCTTTTCTTTACTGTCATTTATTGCGTCTAATATATATATGAAAGTGTAGTCAGCGGCCTCGAGAGACAATTTCCTGGCCATCGGAAGATTATCCCGGATGTAAACACCAAGGCCATGCATGTAAATGGTGGAATCTTTTCGGCAAAAGGGAAAATAACCTGGAACCAAGAATTCATTGCTAGCAATGGAAGAATTTAAATTGGCTTCACAAAGGGTAAAGGTATCTGGCGACTTTTTCAGGAGAAAAGATCTGATGCTACTGAAGTTGGAACGGATACCACGAATATTGGAGAAAGAAATAATGAGGTGGGTAGTTTTCTTTTTGTTAACTGGCTTAGTTTCACTTCTTTTTTGGGGGGGAGGCTTCCTATGAGATATGGTGTGAGGAGTAAAGAAAGAGCACTATAATTGTCACTATTTGTCGTCAAAAAAAAAAAGCAGATGCGTAACAGAAAACATAGCATAATATGGCCTCAGGATTGCTCAATGGAAAATCATGCAAGGACACCTACCCATGCGCGACATGGTACTACAGATACCTCGATATTATGCCACTGCTGATCGGAGCAGCCTCTCTAAGCGCTACCAAAGAGTTCGTGCTTTAAACCACCACTCGGAAGCAGATGCCAGCAAACTGCCAACCCGCTACCTCATAATCGAAATTCATACTCATTAGTTAGTCTGATCATCAAAGAGTCAACACAGTTAAAACAGTGTGGCCCTGGAAGGAGAAAGAAAGAGAACCGGTAAACCATACTCTGAACAGGGAACAAGGGATCAACCTCTACTCCTGACATAGACATGGAAGGAATGCGGACCGGACGATAGTTGAGCTTATCTACTCCTATTAACCGGTAAAAAAATAATTGAGAAAGAATTCATATTATGTAATAAGTTCTGATGTCTACTACCAATAAAAAAAAAGGTTTCTAAATCTTTTTCAGCATTGATAAATAACAGTGAGTAAGCATATTCTAAATTGAACAGGTTGTGGGTGGGCTGAATTAATAACTCCCGTTATTATATACAGTGTAACCCGGATATAAGAGACCCTGATATAAGAGAAACCCGGATATAAGATAGATTATTTCTGGTCCCAAATTAGAGCCTGTGTTAATGTATATATAATAGACCAAGCCCGGATATAAGAGACTTCTTCTCCGGTCCCGACAACTCTCTTCTCTCTTATGTCCGGGTTACACTATATATATATATATATATATATATATATATATATATATATATATATATATATATATGTATGTATGTATGTATGTGTGTGTGTGTGTGTGTGTGTGTGTGTGTGTGTGTGTGTGTGTGTGTAAGCTGGTATTGAACCCTCCTGTAATTGTAGATCTCAAGAAATTTGGCAAATGCAGATCTACCAGGGTTAGATATAAAACGATCATTTCCCCCAAAGAAAATATGAACAATTATAATCTTTACATTGGAATTCCTGCGGGGGAATGGAAACAGAGATTTTATACCAATAGGCGCTCATTTTCTAACCGGAAACTAAAACACCAGACAGTTCTTTCAAAGAATTTTGGGAATTGAAGAAGAAAGGTTTGAGCCCACAGATAATTTGGAAGATTATAGGTTCCGCACATACTCCTAATAGTCGTAGAGATAAGTGTGACTTATGTTTATAAGAAAAAATTAAAATAATAAAATACAATAATCAAAGCCAACTATTAAATCAGAGGAATGAATTAGTGTTAAAATATCGACATGAAAACAAATTAAAATTTCCATAATATAGTTTTAACTTAATTAGTTACTATATTTCCATAATATTCACTCTCCTCTAACTCTTCAAATGTCGAATGTATAACTAATTCTAATATCTCTATTCCGCCTCTATAACATCTTTACCTATATTAATTATAATTTATAAACTTTGCCCTACTCTAAGATCTCCCCAATTCTCTTTCCATTAATCCTTTACATCCTTTTATCTATATATTTTAAAGTTATGTTTAAATTCCTTTTTATTTTACTTTTAATTTTAATTTAATATTTAATATTTCATTCTTCACATAACCCCAAATTAATGTCATAAGCTTAATATCCGGGTTTGATTTTATAAAAATTCTTCGCTTTAAGAAAAATACCTTCCCTGATCCCTGTGGCGTACCTTTCGCCTGACTGAAACATTGAAATGGATAAATTCTGTAAAAGTTTTTCGACAGATTGATTTTTTTTTTTTTTTTTTTTTTTTTTAGATTTCACAGTTAAATTTCTGATTTTGACACGAACTCAGTCCACATCGGGATTGCTAAAAGAGACGACCGATATATTCATCTGCCGAGATAGGCTCTTCCCCATATGAGGTGATTTGGGAATTTTATTGTTTATATATATATATATATATATATATATATATATATATATATATATATATATATAGGGTGACCCCAAAAAACGGGAATTTTTGAAGTGCGTATTGCCAGACACGAGCAAGTGGCAACACTGCGAGACAGTGACCTTGAGAAAGTAAACATTTCGCCATTTTAGTAACGAGAATGAAATTCACAGTATCCCAGCCGAGATGTTGCAGCAGTCAATGAGGAATCTCAACAGCAGATTTCAAGAATGCATTCGTACAGGAGGACGCCATCTACAGGACATAATTTAAAAAAATGAAAATTCCATCATTGTTTCTTAAATGGCATGTTTTAAGGTTTCAATTACTATGAATTAAATATTTTTCTTCCATCACTCTTGGTGTTATTGGATTGTTAAAAAGTTTCCGTTGTTTTGGGTCACCCTGTATATATATATATATATATATATATATATATATATATATATATATATATATATATATATATACGGGCTGAGGCAAGTATTAAGAGAAAATTAAAGTATCGAAGGAAGAAAAAGAAACAATATAGAATAACATTTGGAAATAGGATGTCATAGAAAAGTGAAAAGTACCAAAAATCAAACAACAAAGATCAAATTAAACATAAGAAAATTACAATCAATAATAAACACAAGCGTTTAATTCAATGATACCGATAAACAGTTAAGTCTGGCGGTGTCAACCAGTATTGGTGGGCTCTTAGATGAAAATCAGATCAAGAAATATTCGGTGACGCCAACATTCGAAATAGGAGTGGCTACTTTTAACTGAAGCCGTACTTGTCTTGGGAGATGAGCATGGTGGGATCTCCAAACGCCGACCATCTAATTTCTTTTTTTTAAATTTTTCTTAACCGGTTTTGAATTTCTACATTTGTAAATGTTTGTGGCACTTTGTTGGAAAAAAACATCAAGCCAAAATTTTGCATCCAATTTTGTACCAGTGAAAGACACCTATTAAAATGTAATATTGGGAATAAATACTAAATTAATCTACAAGAATTTTATGCCAACCTGCCTACATGTGTGCAAGCATATATATATATATATATATATATATATATATATATATATATATATATATATATATATATATATATATATATATGTATATATAAATAAAAAGGAAAGAACAGTAAGATATAAAATCCGGTGTTCTTATAGATATTTTTATTTTTACACAATAGTGCTCAATGTAAATTTAATTTTACAGAGCATTAATATTATAAATTAATAGATTTAAAATATGATTTTACCGCTACACAGTGATAACCATGTTTCAGAAATGGAAGCTAAAGCCTCTGAATTTAATTTTGTTATTGAACAAAGACATTAGTTCCATTTCCTCGTCAAGCGAATTTTGGAGTATGATTCTTTCCAGTGCCGTTAACAACCGTAAATTTTAAAAAGTAAGTTACTCCAAAATTCGCTTGATGAGGAAATGGAACTAATGTCTTTGGTTTAATAACAAAATTAAATTCAGGGGCTTTAGCTTCCATTTCTGAAACATGGTTATCACTGTGTAGCGGTAAAACCATATTTTAAATCTATTAATTTATAGTATATATATATATATATATATATATATATACACACACACACACACACACACACACACACACACACATATATATATATATATATATATATATATATATATATATATATATATATATATATATATATATATATCCAGGTAACATGAGAACAAATTTAGTATAATCCCAGTGTCCGTAACATTAAATTTAAAAGCGTGCTCAATATGGAGTAGAGCTAAATATTATTTATTTCATTGTTGAAAAAACGATTTAAATATCTATTTCAGTGTTGAAATACGATTGCTATTGTGTAACGATTTTTAACATGTTTTTAAATCCCCTATTTTTTAAAAATCATGTTAAAAATCGCTAGACAATAGCAATCGTGTTTCAACACTACAAATGTTTTTCCTCGGGCGATGATAAATTACTGTCGATTGAACGATTAATTTAATTTCAAAAGCAGAATACTTCCTCTTTATTCTAAAAAAAAAAGACAGAATTAAAAGGAGTCTTGTGGCTTTACCGTGATTAACCAATCAAATGTGACTAGCGCTAAATTCACTCTAACCGAAAATCTTTTTGTATATAAGTCATGACATTAAATTGTCTGCATACAAATCCTAGACAGATACAAATGGTTACATTATTTCGTGAAATATATAGAAGTATGACGTTCAACTTTCACAAGGGAAAGGGGTAGGGAGGTAATCTAACATAATGTTAAGTAGTTATATGCTCGGTCAGCTTCAAACATAAAATTTGGTAGTTGATAATTAAAAGGCCTCTTTAAGAACCTGGTAAATAACTTAACCGTTTAAAAATGAAATCAGTTCATAAATAAAAAACTACTTTGGCAAATTAATATGCAAACGTTAAGTAAAGAGCACCTATATAAGATGTTGATAATACTAACTAATGAATGTAAGAGGTTAATAATATTAACTAAACGCCTAATATATATATATATATATATATATATATATCTATGGATGTATATATATACACAAGCACACACACTTGTTGAGGCAAGTATTAATAGAAAATTAAAACAATGAGGGAAGAAAAGAAATATATATATATATATATATATATATATATATATATATATATATATATATATATATATATATATGTGCGTGTGTGTAAGCAAATATGTGGATGTAGATCCGACGGTATGATGAAAAATATGGAAAAGACAAAACAAAATCCGAATATCTAAGTTTACTGTTTTAATGTTGTTTTACTCTCGACGTCAGACGTTTCGGTCTAGTTGACCATCTTCAGGACATGGTTATTAGAAACATACTTAGGATTAGACGATATTTAAGTCAACCTGAAGAGACGATAGACACAAGACTAATCAGAAACAGAACAAAATAAATACTAGACCCGGCTTCTTTAACATCTCCCCTTTCCTGGCAAGATTAATGCTTGACAAACGTACTGATAAGCTCTAGATTCAAATAGAATTCCTCTTTTTTCACTTAAGATATATTCTCTTTCTTAGGAGCGCGTTTTCGCAGCATTGTCCCCGCGACGCCAACGTGACGCCAACGTGACGCCAACGTGACCAAATCCCAAAAAGAGAACGCTGACTTTAGAATTTTCAGTTGTTCTGTTTTTGATTAGTCTTGTGTCTATCGTCTCTTCATGTTGACTTAAATATGACTTAAAAAATGTTTCTAATAACCATGTCCTGAAGATGATCTACTAGATCGAAACGTCTGACGTCGACAGTAAAACAACATTAAAACAGTAAACTTGCATATTCGGATTTTGTTTTGTCTTTTCCATATTTTTCATTATATATATATATATATATATATATATATATATATATATAGTAGTACTCGATTGGAAAACCTCGGATAGCTCAACTTGCAGATATGTCAGGAGAAATCGGTACCCGAGGAAAAAACTGGAAATAAAAAAGAAAGAACTAAAAACATCAGAACAAGACGAAACAAATCGCCAAGTGTTTTAAGTCCTTAGTCCAAAGAAGAAGAAATCAAACGAGTAGAAAGATTAAAACGTAGAGTCCTCAATACGCTAAGTAGAGCGATAAAACACCCAGAGTAGCTTCAAAAAACGTTACTACAACCACCTAAGTAGCTTTAATCACGAAATCTACAATATAGTACCAGCCTGTCCACATACATATGGAATATAAAACAAGATAAGAGTGACCCCTTTTTGAAATGGGAAATATTTTAAAAAAATACCATACATGTAAGGCAGGTGACAGGTTTTGTTCGTTATGTATGGTCGCTACCCATAAGGAACCTAAAAATTTATTAAATCAAAGATTGGAGATTCATAATAAGTGTAGGCATAGAAAAGACCGGTTATTATAATAGAGGCTTTGGGTTTTTTCTCCTTCTTCTGTCACGTGGTTTTAATGCTTATTGGTTTTTAATGTTTTTAATGGTTTTATCAATAAATACTGTTCCGTCATTTCCTTTCTTAACCAGTTTACCCTGAAGATCCGTTTACATGAAACCTACGTAGCTTTGCCTGGCTCCTTAGGATTTATTCTAGTATATATATATATATATATATATATATATATATATATATATATATATATATATATATATATATATATACATACATACATACACGCGTGGGCACAGACATATACGCAAGCTCCGTGTGTGTGTGTGTGTGTGTGTGTGTGTGTGTGTGTGTGTGTGTGTGTGTGTGTGTGTGTGTGTGTGTGTCGATTTGTAATTTCTTGATATTACACGTGTTGGGGAGCTTATTGTTAGACGCAATCTTCAAACCATCAGATAGCCTGTAGATTGCATCCAAGCATGAAAAGAGACTCTCTCTCTCTCTCCTATCGGTGATGTCATCAATGTGTTGGTCTACTCAGGCGTATTCGTATTTTGTTTATTCAACGTCCACAAAGCCAAACACTCGCTCACGATGATTTGTGATTTCATGCTAGTACAAGCATCGACGATTTCGGAACAGTTATGTCTTCCCTATTTCGCATGGTACAGTTTTCATGCACATTCCAACGGTGCCGCGCACAACAATCGTCTCACCATCCGATATTTGCAAGACAGCATCTCCACTCAGCGATCACAGTGAGATTCGCACCCGGGTACTCTTTATAATAATAAATAATGGGTTACAGGTAGAGACCTATTATACGGGATTTTTATAAACCTAAAAATAATTTCGGTATCTTCTTTAATAATCTTATAAGCACAGATTTTTTTTTTTGAGGTGGGTAATTTATACTGGATTTTTTTTATACAACTATAATACTGAGTTTTCTTGCAAACCTTTAATAGATACCAAATTTATATTTTGATTTTTATAATTCATATCGGGTTTTACAATGGACTTTATTGGGTTAAGCTACGAAAACTCGGTGAAAACAATCTTGTCTTTAACTCATTACTCTCTTCTAAGAAATCTGGCGTAGCCTTATTTGATTTTATGTTTCAACGTGAGGAATAACTGTAGTAGATTAATGTTTTTACTGTATACTTTTATTACCTGAAGCACTGTCAAACACAAATCTAATGGGAAGTGCCGTATTTACGAGGTGTAACAATTTAATTCCCGGAATGACCGCTGCGTGTCGCTCGGGTAATAACCCCGCAAATTATTGCACTCAAGCACGTCTGGACTTGTCCTAACTCCAGATTTGTTATGAGGCACCACAGATGAGTCATTTGGTGCCGAGCAGTAGAGGAAGTTGTGCGTATTCATGTTATACAGTTGGTGAAAAATGAGTGGAAGTGCAGCTGATTAATATCAGGTTTTGTGTGAGGATTCGTAAAAGTGTTAGTGAAACGTTAGCTTTTAAAATTACTTGGTAGTGAATATGCTACAAAGAAATCGAATGTTTTTTAGTGACACAATCGGTTCAAGAAATGGCAAGAGGATATGCATGATGATGTAAGACCTGGAAGGCGCAAACTGCAAAGATAGAAAAGTGGGTAGTCTGAGTAGTAGATGAAAAACTGAATATTTTGGTTCCAATCATACTGGGAATAACTGCCTCTCCCCAATTTATAGTCAGAAGCAAACATGCATGTTGAGATATTTTTCTAGCCAATAACATAGGCCGGTTCTCGGTTTCATCTGAAACAGTCCCGGTTTGTATTGTCATTGAGGTCAGGACGCTACGTTAACTTGTCCAAATTTACTCTTGTATGTCAACGCCAATTCTTTATTTGCGAACTTTTTGTCATATTACTGTTGCTTTGACTTATTACTGTTAATCTGCCTTGCATATATTATTTGCTTGCTTCATATTATTTTTGCCCTTTTATTTTTCTTGGAATTGTTTTTTGCAAACTTTTTCAAATCTGTTTGTTGGGCCATTATACCATTCGTTTATTTTACATTTCACCATAGCTACTTACTCCACATAGGGAAACTGTATCTTATTCTAAGAGCAGATTAGGAAGCGATGGAAAAATGCAATAGAAGGTCGTGAGTTCCTGGTTAAGAAATCCATTACAAAAGTTGGACCATCCACCGGAGTCAGCCGGCTGTGATTTATGTCTATTTCCAAAATTTAAAATTCCATGAAGGGAGAAATATTTGCTGATATCACTTACATCCTATAATGCCTTACTGAAAATTACTCTGGAAAATAATTTCCAAGTATGGATGCATCAATAGCTCCACGAAATGCTTCGCTTTACAAAGGTGACAAGGGTCAATAGTCGCCTCGTAATCTAACTTTGATTTCACGCGGCAATTCAGGAAATTATATTATCAGACGTCGAACTTCTTTTTTTATCATTCCGTCCCAAGAAATGAAATAAAAGTTGAGAGTGAAAGAAACTGAGACAATCAAAGAACAGGATTCAAAGAGACAGACGTTACATCTAAAGTTTTGAACATCGTAGTTGATAAAAAAGCAAGAGAAACTGTCAGCATAGAATTTATGGTTACAACTAGGAAATTCAATATTTACATTAGTCGGACTATTGTCCTCATCTTTGTCGCCATATTTGTCACAACGTTTCGGCCGTTGTACGCTCCGGCCTTCTTCAGGTGGTTGGAATTTCGAACCGAACCCTTTATTTCCGTTCGAAATTCCAACCACCTGAAGAAGGCCGGAGCGTACAACGGCCGAAACGTTGTGACAAATATGGCGACAAAGATGAGGACAATAGTCCGACTAATGTAAATACTGTACATAATACCTCATCTCAGAAATATAGACAGACTAGGAAATTCAAAACTGAAATTATGAGACCTAGCTACCAATCTAGTACTGCGCTTAAATTCATGAAGTTGAGGTACCAACGATGAAAGTTTATCAGAACAATTATCGTGATAATATTTATAGAAAATGCACATAGGTGGAAAATGAGACCGAGATACCAGCTCAAGGCAGATAATTTGCAGATATTTCTTTGGATTTTGTTAAGAATATATAGATATATAGCAGGAGCGCCAGAGCAGATGTGCGGGCAATATTCAACGCATGGACGGATGGTAGACTTATAAATAATCTTTCAACTTAATAAACAGAAAGTAAACCTTGAAATTGACGTCATACTAAATACTAATTAATAGAATTGGTTGGAAATGTCGTTGAAAACGTCATACTAAATACTAATTAATAGAATTGGTTTGAAATGTCGTTGAAAACGTCATACTAAATACTAATTAATAGAATTGGCTGGAAATGTCGTTGAAAACGTCATACTAAATACTAATTAATAGAATTGGTTGGAAATGTCGTTGAAAACGTCATACTAAATACTAATTAATAGAATTGGCTGGAAATGTCGTTGAAAACGTCATACTAAATACTAATTAATAGAATTGGTTGGAAATGTCGTTGAAAACGTCATACTAAATACTAATTAATTTGAATTGGTTGGAAATGCTTCTTCTACAAACATAAAAATAATAAATGACTTTTAAATAAATCTTATAACATATTTGTATTTCTGATTTGTAAAATATAAACAATATAAAAATATCCTTAACTTAAGACTAATTGTAGCAAGATTATCGAATGTTTGACCGCAGATTTAGCAACGTGTATAAACTTATATAGAAATATTTCGTTGCAAGAGAATTTGAATTGGATTCATGGATTGTAAGCACATTTTAGACCGACATGTTAATGTGACTTCTGAGTGAGTAAGAAATATTACAACTTCTCTAGTTACGTTGGTAGGTAGCTATAAACAATGACATGATCTATACTTTCTTGCTTCTTGTCAGGACCTGTAATCGTCTTTTGAGGTTCTTTCACGTCAATGTTAGTAACTCAGTCTTTACGAAAATGGCAATCGACCGCATTTACTACAAACGCTGAAGCTCTCAAACAAATATTTTTAATTTATGTTTATTTTAATATTTAAAAGAAAATATTTATTCATATTTTTCTACGCAGATTCATCCATGTCTGATTTTTTTTGTTTTTAGATATTCCTTCATTTGAAAAAAAAATAGTTCTTTTCTAGCGTTCCATATTATAATAAATACAAATATATAATACTCTCCTCTTTTCGTAAAAGCTATAATTGTATTCATACCATTCGTTTGAATGGTTGAATCAAAGCAGGTTGATTAGTTCCTAGTCAATGACTGTTCTAATCCAATCATGTTGACTTTCGTATGCAGTGCGATCCAGTTTGATAAATTTACTAACAATATTTTTATTTATTTAAGTTCATCATTATTTGGATTTCTATCACCTCATTAACAAAATCGGCATAGATCTGCATACTGACATACCCGCTCCGTCTATCCTTTCTCTACATAGAGCCTGTCAACGATTTTCTGGTTTCTAAAGTTCAACGTCTTGTCAAATGCATTCTATTTCAGCTCTGTAACCTTCAGAATTCCTATATTGTCCATTTTCAGATTAGACATATTTTCGCCTATCGTATATGTAGCGAATAGATACTCCCAAGGGATTCTGGGAGGAGGGAGAATGAGATCCCCAGTAGGATACATGAAGGGATTTTTGAGTGAGGATAAAATCTGGATAATAATAGGGAATGCAAGAAACCGCGTGGCCAACCAGACCAGGATGAAATGTTTGCATAGAGAGAGAGGCAGAGACGGGGTAGGGACAAGGTCAGAAGACATGACACAGAGTCGATTCCCTCCATTGTCAACCACTAGAAGCCCAGACAATGTAGCACCAAAGAATGAATGGCAACAATTCTATCATGATATATGAGCGTCATTTTACGAACAACTCGCATAAAGACATCATTGATGATGTATTCCTAAGCATCAAACAGATATATTTCACAATATATATATATATATATATATATATATATATATATATATATATATATATATATATATATATTCTAAGAGGATAAAATCCAGATAGAGCTCAATGTCCAAGACAGAGCAAGAATATATATATATATATATATATATATATATATATATATATATATATATATATATATATATATATATATATATATAAAAGGCTCAAACACTAATATTCCATAGTTATCATTTATTACATTGGACTCGTTATCACGATCCAATTTATCAGACATACAAATTCAAAAAGCTTTTTGAATTTGTAGGTTTGATGAATTGGATATATATATATATATATATATATATATATATATATATATATATATATATATATATATATATATATATATGTATATATATATATATATATATATGTATATATATATATATATATATATATATATGTATATGTATATATATATATATATATATATATATATATATATATATATATATATGTGTATTTAAGTAGTAATCCCTCTTTTATACAGGTTTTATTGAGGACGACTGACAATGAACTGCCATCAAGATTTTTATTATATTTTTCTTCCGTTCGCCAAGGGCTTTCTTTTAGGAATAGGGACTGTATAAATAGTATTTGGAGCTCGCATGCAAAGATCAGTTGGACAGTTTTACAAACATTTGTTTGAATGCAATAAAAATATAGCAAATATTAAAAAACGTATATATATATATATATATATTGCAAAGAGTTAATCATACCTTGAATCAATCAGCAATATTCGCCAATAATCGCATTCATATTGCTGATTGATTCAAGGTATGATTGACTCTTTGTAATGTAAAATATATGCTGCCTATTTTATTATGTTCATATATATATATGTGTGTGTGTGTGTGTGTGTGTGTGTGTGTAGAGAGAGACAGACAGACAGATAAGAAATACTTCTGATTTGAAAGTGGTCAAGTGTGTGTAAAATCTGGTGAAATACGATGAAATGGGAACTTTTCAGAACAGTTCGAGAAAAGTTTATTTTATATGTTTCGCCAGTAATCCAGCGAAATCAAAAGAATCAGTTAATTTCAAAATATTACATCTACATGACAGAAAACGACACGCATTCTACCATAACCTTCTAATTACTTAACATAAACTGTAACCACTGTATCCTTATAGTAATTTGGTATTAACTAATTCCACTCTTTTCCTTTTTGGGTGATAATATTTCTCATTTGTTAGCATTGATTCATATATATGTATACACATATGGGGGGGGGATGAAACAAATATTCGTACACATAAATATGAAAATTCAACGGCGCTATCAGCCTGTTACTACGCAATTGAAAGAGAATTAAGTCCTCAAAAATTACTTGGAAAATTCCTAGGAAAAGAGAAGCGTGTTATATTTTTCTTCCGTTCGCCAAGGGCTTTCTTTTAGGAATAGGGACTGTATAAATAGTATTTGGAGCTCGCATGCAAAGATCAGTTGGACAGTTTTACAAACATTTGTTTGAATGCAATAAAAATATAGCAAATATTAAAAAACGTATATATATATATATATATATTGCAAAGAGTTAATCATACCTTGAATCAATCAGCAATATTCGCCAATAATCGCATTCATATTGCTGATTGATTCAAGGTATGATTGACTCTTTGTAATGTAAAATATATGCTGCCTATTTTATTATGTTCATATATATATATGTGTGTGTGTGTGTGTGTGTGTGTGTGTGTAGAGAGAGACAGACAGACAGATAAGAAATACTTCTGATTTGAAAGTGGTCAAGTGTGTGTAAAATCTGGTGAAATACGATGAAATGGGAACTTTTCAGAACAGTTCGAGAAAAGTTTATTTTATATGTTTCGCCAGTAATCCAGCGAAATCAAAAGAATCAGTTAATTTCAAAATATTACATCTACATGACAGAAAACGACACGCATTCTACCATAACCTTCTAATTACTTAACATAAACTGTAACCACTGTATCCTTATAGTAATTTGGTATTAACTAATTCCACTCTTTTCCTTTTTGGGTGATAATATTTCTCATTTGTTAGCATTGATTCATATATATGTATACACATATGGGGGGGGGATGAAACAAATATTCGTACACATAAATATGAAAATTCAACGGCGCTATCAGCCTGTTACTACGCAATTGAAAGAGAATTAAGTCCTCAAAAATTACTTGGAAAATTCCTAGGAAAAGAGAAGCGTGTAAAAATAACAGTGATGGGTGTAGATAGGCCAAGTGGGAAAAATTGCTATATTAAGTTTGTGCAACTATACTAGAATGTTAAACAAAAAGTTGAACATAATCAGTAGATGTGGGCATAGTATAAAATACTTACTGTGCCAGCGGTCACCGGAAAAATGTTCCCGCCTTTTTTCGATTAGTATAGTCTCCCGGGCTCAACTCGGCCGAAAAATGTTTTTCTTTTTTTTCTTATTTTCTTTTTACACCGTGGGCGACTGTTGTACATGTTTGCATTTTTTGTTCTTTTGTTGTTTTTTTTACTTTTTCCCCGCAAGGCACTAAGTTACATCGTATTAAGGTACTTGAGTTTAATGCTAGGTTCGCCCTACTTTCATTTGCGTTCTGGTCGCCTGAAGATTGCGAAGAGCGTTGTGTCGCGTTTAGGGTTGTCGTTGGAAAGAGTTTCTTTTACTCAGTCTTGATAGCCTGAGCGTTGAGTACTGTTATTTACTGCTAAGGTCGGTGTTTGCCTTTTGTTTTTTCTTTCTTTCTTAATTTGATTTTTACTTTTTGTTAAAGGATTTTTTTCCTTTTTGTTGTTATTAGTATTCCTCTCACACATTTCTGAGGGTTTGGCAGGTAATCTATTGATCACACAAATATACATACAAACATTTATATATGTGTGTGTGGCCTGACGATTGCGTTAAGCATGAAACAGACTGTCGC
>OZ038509.1:3974449-3979449 GCA_964036315.1 Acanthosepion esculentum | reverse complement strand
TGACATAATATGTAAAGCATATATATATAAAATATAAAGCATAATAATTTTTTTTTAAATCCATTATTGATCTATATTTCAAAGTTGCAATTACGATTTTGCAAGGGTCGAGGACAACTTGCACCACCTGCGCATCCAAACTAACACCACCAGGTATTCCCAAGCAGTCACCCATCTGGTTACTGTCTACGTTCGACGTTGTTTAACTGATCGTAAGGGAACTGATATTTCTATGTCATATGCCCATAAACCCATTACACCATCCGCACATCCAACCTTACAGCATCTAGTATTCTCAAGGAGTCACCCATCTGGGAATTATCCATGCTCTACGTTGCTTAAATAATCATATGGGAACCGATGTTTCAACGTGACATGGTCGTAAGCCAATTACACCATCCGCACATCTAATATTACAGCACTTGGTATTTCCAAGCGGTCACCCATCTACGCATTGACTAGACTCGACGTTGCTTAACTTAAAGGTGAACCTGTGTTTTCAAAGTGATGTGCCGTAAGCCCTCTTATTAAAAAAAAAATATACCTAAAACTTGGGATTATCAAAGGCGGGAGATGTCAATTACCCTAAAAAATATATATTTCACGTTTATAATTATGTAATCATAAATTTTCCGGATTTGTTCATGATATTCAGCTGATTTTCATTGAGAGACTATTTTTTAAAAAAAATAGATATTTACTTTTGTTGTAACTAATATTAATCTATTAATTTTACTGATGTTAACTTGTTATCATATCTATTAAAATTATTATAATCAAAAACCGCTCTCAGTAGAGCTCCTCTAATTTAAATGACGTTTCCAGCTAAACATTGATTGCACACTTCTACAAAGCAATTACCAATTTCAAACTTCAAGAAACTTGCAAGACTGCCACGACCTCGCCTGTAAAATGCCTCTCACTCAACCGCTACAGTAATCAATTTCCCGGTGCCAACCGGACAAAAGCCATTTAACGGGAAGCCAAACTATTTCACATTCTAATGCGAGGCCATTCAGGGCTCAAGCGATAGAAATGTACTGTTTAATTTACGCCGAGATAGGATTGGGGCGTGGAGCTTCGGGCAAGTCAGAACGAACTGAGCACCTGAACCTCGAAATGAAATGTGCACAGAGAAGGAAGGACAACAGAGGCTTAGCATTAGAAAATATCGATAAAGAAAAGAAAGCTAACAAAACACAGTATTTAAATAGAAAGATGCCGAGGAAAACACTTACTCGAGGAGTGCTGTTGAATATCAATGATTATTGAAGGGAATAAAAATCGTTGTTCAAATTAAAGAGATACAATGACTCTTATCTTTTCTCGTCAATGTTTTAACGTAGTCAACCGTGACTTTTCAGAAAAGATAGCAATGTGGTTTGTTGGTGCTATCTTCATGGTTTTCTTTTCTCTAGGCTGGCCGCCACACACTAGAGTACTCGATGCCCTACTACGTACCAGAAATAAGAAATGGCATTTAAGATAACATAAATACAAGTGAATAAGCGAACATTTTGACTACTGCTCAATATTTATGCGAACATAAACGCAACAGATAAGGCGGGAAATTGAACTAATAATTTATAGACAATAGTAATATGTATTGTCACCATTTTGATACCATACAGGAAGCATCCATTCGGACTATTTGTAAAATCGTCTCATATAGTTACAAATTGCATTATGGTTACACTAGGGTAATGCTAGTGGTAATATTAGACGTTTCCTTATAAGCATGCATGCATTGTCTAAGCAGCCAATGTTACCGTCGTTTGAAATTTATAAAACCAATCTAATAAAACAATTTTTCATGAAGACAGGTTTCACACTTATTGCTTTCCAGTAGTGTTGGGTAATTTTGTACTAATCTTTCATTTGAAGTAGTGTGAACGTCAATGTCTCGATTATGTCATTATTTTCTCAAACGTACTGTCTGCCTTACGTGTTAAAGCATAGCTACTATTTAACTCATACGTATATACATGATACTGATAAAGGCTGCCGACTCGCTAATCGAGTATGACTAATTTTAACAAATTAAATTTGCGGAAAAAAGCCAAGTAATCCAGAGATAAGTTATATATATATATATATGGTGGACTCTCCAGACATATTCGACGTATGAGGGTCAAGCAGCTCAGTTCCTAGGAACCGACAACCAGACACAAGTACATATGATTTGATTATAGTGGTGAAGGCTTTGTGCAGAACCAGCCACTCTCTTTGAAGAGCCAAATACAGATATCTGGTGCATTACGTGTCACAAGGTCCCCAAACAACCCACCTCAGGTTTTGAATTCAAAGTTGTCCTTCTCCTAGACCAGTTGCCATCCAAGGCTATAGAACCCAGTCTGTCCTGTTATTTATCCGTAGCTGGAGGGAGAAGAGGAGTATTCATACCTTTCCCAAGGGTATTAGCACGTAAGTGAATGTAATGGAATTCGAACTCTCTCTCTCTCTCTCTCTCTCTCTCTCTCTCTATATATATATATATATATATATATATATATATATATATATATATATATATATATATATAATCAGTTTACCCTAAGTAAGGTGATAACACCACTATGACGCAGAAGAGTAATAGAAGTAAAAGAAAGGGAAAAAACATTGGAAAGAATCGGAAACCTAACCCTAAAATGAAAACCAGGCCTAAACATCTACAGCTGTTCAAAAGACCGAAGAGCAGTGTTGATCGGGCGATAGGTGAAATATATTTGCGAAAGATATTACGCTGAACCATGATGGTGGGTGTTAAATTTGAGTGGCTTTATCTGTTTATTTTTTTATTTTTATTTTATTTATTTATTTATTTTTTTGTCCTTGCCAAGGAAAACCAACAAGTCACAAGGGATTTTAATTCAGTTTCTCTCACCTAGATAGATTGCCATCATCACAGCTCAGGAGCTACATTAACTCCATAGATAGATAGATAGATAGATAGATAGATAGATAGATAGATAGATAGATAGATAGATAGATAGATCGGGACAGTGGGATATTAATAGCCAGAGATAGATAGATAGATAGATAGATAGATAGATAGATAGATAGATAGATAGATAGATAGATAGATATGAATATGACATAGGGACAGTGGGATATTAATAGCCATAGATAGATAGATAGATAGATAGATAGATAGATAGATAGCGAGAGAGAAAGAGTGAGAGAAATAGATAGCTACATAGAGATAGAGTGAAATGGAATTAAATAGAGAGAGATAGAGAGGGGGAAGAGAGAAATTCTAACTCAAATAGAGAACTACATAGGGATACACTGAAACAGAAACAAATATGTCTCTCTCTCTCTAGATATATATAGAGAGAGAAATAGAGGGAAAACGAAATAGATAGATAGATAGATAGATAGATAGATAGATAGATAGATAGATATGAATATAAGATAGGGACAGTGGGATATTAATAGATAGATAGATAGATAGATAGATAGATAGATAGATAGATAGATAGATAGATAGATCATTGCATTTTGCGGAGGGGTGGAAGCTTTTATTCTTTTTGTTTGTTTCTTATCCATTAATTTTCGTTTGATCAAAAACTGGTGAACTCGTGCGAATTATTTCCACGCTGAATAATCATTCATGTTGATCGCGCATGCGCGGCGCTTTGATAAACAAACGCAGCTAATTGGCCTTCAGATATTTCTAGCGAGAAGTGAACAAGTGGAAAGGCGAAACGTCAGTTTTTATTTCAAAATATTTTTATCCTGACAAAGATAAACTGATATATATATATATATATATATATATATATATATATATATATATATATATATATATATATATATATATGAAGATAGATGTGGCTGGGTGCGTTTACAATTTTCAATTTGTTTATTTGATCTGTTATCTTAACTTGTAAGTAAACACTGAGCAGTGACGCTAATTGACATTCCTTTGGATGCTCTTACATCGACACACAGTGAGTACTAGTGCAGTGGTTTGCTCGCTGATTTCGCCATTTCCTTTGTGTTCAAGTGTTACCAGGTACACCAAAAATATAAACTTAATACTGGCGTGATTCAATGAATATCTTCATACTCACACGGAAACTTGCAAGAATGCATTTGCTCATATTATTAATGTAGCAACGCCGACGTTTCCAAAATACACCTCAGCTCGAAATGTGGATATTCACCGCTAATATACAAAATTGGTATGATCCATCTGCTTAATTTGAGAGACGGTACATTTGGGAGGTTGTTAGAATTATTTTTATTTAAATTGTAAAAATACTCTTTACGGTAAGTAAAGCAATACCTGGAAAACCAAAGTAGTTATATTCCATTATTGCCGATTAGATCCCGAACTAACATCATACAAGATGAATGGCCTTAAACTCGCAACTGACCTCAAGTGGAAGTACATACGGTTCATTGATTTAGAGCACCTCGGCGTGGTGTAATGGTTAGCAAGCTTATCTCACTAGATAACTTACTTTTGCCCTTGTGCCACATCTAAGTTACGTCTAGAAAATAACCATACGATCCAATGATAAGGATGCAGGTAAAATGGTTGGTTCCCTGTACCGCTCCAGTAAGACTTCTCCTGCTATCCTCTACCTTTACAAGGGCCAGATCAACCGAAAATAGAATACTGTTGTCATATTTGGGCGGGAGCTGCCCAGTCGTCATTTTCTAGTCTTGACAGAGTTCAAAGCCTCTCACTGTTCTATCGTTACCTCCATGGAAATCTTCATTCCCTGGTATCGCCAGTTCAAACCTTCACAGCAAGGACACGCCATGCCACTTACATATTAGCAAATCCCCCGCATTCGCTCCGTATTCTATCGGTGACAGTTAAGTTACACTCGAACAGCTTCTTCCCGAGAACCACTGCTCTGTGGAACAAACTCCCAAGAGGATGTTTCCCAGATTACTACAAACTTAACTTGTTCAAGGCTTGGATTAACTGTTATCTTCAACTACTATCCGCACAAATTGTCTTCTAAGGTAATGCTCTACCTCGA
>OZ038509.1:3959449-3971949 GCA_964036315.1 Acanthosepion esculentum | reverse complement strand
TTTGAGGAGAATAACACTGATTTTTCCATATGCGAGTCCTATTATTTAACCCATCATTGGGAGGCGGGTATGAATTCATGCCCTTTCCAATTCATACCTTTTCTCATTCCGAGCTCTTATCCATTACAGCATCTGTATTTCTCCTACTTCCAAAGAAAGTAATTTGTTCTCTTCTTTCGCCATGATATGCTACACCATATTTTTCGACCAGAATAGAATATGGTTTTTCTAGATTCCTAGAGTCTGACATTATGAGGATGAATATTTTTCCCTTTTTATTTTTTCCCATATTAGTTCAGGATGCTATAAATGAGAAGCAAAAAAGAACGGCTCTTGGGATGAGATTGAAAAATGCTGTTTTCCATCTATTAAACAACATACGAAAGAACTTTCTTCTCGGCCACACACGCACACACAAAAAATCTATTTGCTCTCGTTTATTTGTTTGTTTATTAAATCTCAACATCTCTGATATTATCTAAAAAGGAGTTCCCTATTTTTTGCTTAGATTTTTTGACATATGTTTTGCCATTTTAACTGTCTTCGTCATTTGGCATCCGATTGCCGTAATAGGCAACGCGAAACGCGCACATCTGGGCTGAAGTGAGAGTGAAGAGTTTAAGCATTTGAGTCAGACAAGATGGCTCACTTGAACGGAAAGATGAACGGAGCCAAAATGCCAAATGGTCACAGTTTTATTATTATTATTATTATTATTATTATTATTATTATTATTATTATTATTATTATTATTATTATTATTCATAAAGTCATTATTTAAATTAATAATTAGCTATTATTAGTAATAGTTGCGGTAACGGCAACAGCAATAGTATTCTTCTTCTTCTTCTTCTTCTTCTTCTTCTTCTTCTTCTCCTTCTCCCTCTTCTTCTTCTTCTTCTTCTTCTTTATTTTGCTGACAGCAGTATTAGTAATAGTAACTTCTTGTTAGTCATCATTATTTTTAATACGTTGTTTTCATACTAGTAACTGGTAACTAATACCGAAGACCAAGTGAATACAGTCCTCAGTAAGCCAACACTTTTTGCCATATTCTTACTTTTTCTGAGACGCTTTCAAATTTTCATGAACATTCGTGAAATTTCCCATATGATAAACCATTTATCTTCATTTTTTTATAATATGATTGCGTTCTCTGGAGAATTCCACACATGTTTCTAGATTTCTTTTCACTTCTACCTTCATTTTTATATTTTCTGGAGCAACTATATCCACCTCTTTTCTTTGTTTACAATAAGTAGATCCTGTTTACTGGCTTTGACTGGGCAATTTGCTTGAATTTTAAAGTCAAAAAGAAATTGTGACCTTCACATCAGTTGCCTGGTGAACGTCACATCATACGACTACTGATGTCACATCACATGTCTGCTGACCCTGACCTCAGATGCATGGAGATCTTCACATCAGATATCTACTGACCTACATAAGATGCCTGTTCACCTTCACATAAGATGTTTGGTGACCTTCACATGAGATTCTGAAGACCTTCCCATCAGATACATACTGACCTTCATGGATGGATGGTGACCCTCACCTCAGATATATACTGACCTTTATAAGATACTTGCTGACTTTCACATCACATGTCTGGTGATCATCTTTGGAGAATGAGTGTGAGTAAATTTCCACAAAATTTCCAATATTTTTCTCGATAACTTAAGAAGGACTGGTTCCGGTAAGGTCTAAATACCACTCTCAATTCTTTCTCAAAAATCTAATTCACCCGAGTGGTTTTTAGCGTTTTTAGCAATGTCCATTATGAGGCAAATTTCTTTTTAAGCTGGCCGCTCCTTTCTTTCTTTCTTTCTTTCTTTCTTTCTTTCTTTCTTTTCTCTCGTAAAAGCCTTTCTTGATCTGTTTATATCTTTTTAGATCCGTTCAAAGGTATGAATACATTACAACTTGTCTTATTTTATTCGCGGTTCTGATCACATTAATTAACAACATAATAAATATGTGTTTGCGAATGTACCTCATGCTCACAGTTAATTAATGTCTCTCAGGATATATATATATATATATATATATATTTGTAAATAAATGACAATAAGAAAACAGTAATTGCTGACGCGTTTCGTCCTAATGCGGACTTTTTCAAAGCAAGTAACGAAATGATTTGAAAAAGTCCGCATTAGGACGAAACGCGTCAGCAATTACTGTTTTCTTATTGTCATTTATTTACAAATATTGTCTTCTCTAAAAGTTAAATTTGAGAAATTTTCACATATATATATATATATATATATATATATATACATATATATATATATATATATATATATATATATATATATATATATATATATATATATATATGGCCACTCGTATTCGAGGATACCTGTCTACTAGGGCGGCTAGCTAATCCCTATTGCAGACACTTGCTCAGGTGCATTTGCGTTTATTCAAGACCCACAGAGCCCACCTGTGGTTTATACTGCAACTATGCTGAGCTGACCTTAGTTACATTTTCTGGGAATGATCACGTTATCTAGCGGGAGCAACAATTTGAACAAGGCCAGCACGCTCAAGCCCTCGGCCACGATGATTGTCACTTCGTGTTAGCACACATATCGACGGCACCCAAGGATTTCATCTACTCAAGTTCACTCATATATATATATATATATATATATATATATATATATATATATATATATATATATAATGTAGTTTTGTGCAGCAACCTTTCTTTAAAACATATTTCGTTAAATATGACTGTTAAAGAACATTTTATTAATTTATTAATTGTTTTGGTGTTGTTAGTTTCTCTTCATGTTTTGACTGTTTGAGATCTATTTTTGTGTTGTTTTGAATACTCGTAGGAGCGTTTGTTCCAATCCTTCACGTATTCAGCGCGGCTGGAATTCGAGTGAGCGTCTTTCTATTTCCTTTTTAAACTTCATCACGCCACTCCCATTGTTAGACAAGATGAGGTTGATAGTGGGAGAGAGATGTCTAATATGCAGGACATGAGGAGAAAGTAACAACACCAAAACAAACCCCCTCCCCTTCTTGGAAATGGTTAAAGAAGTATACGAAAGCGCTTTTTGTGCTCCTTCCACTCGTAAAAAACGGGAAAATGTAACGCTGTAAAAACTTTATCAGAAGGATAGGAAGACGCTCACCATTTAATATCTAAATCTTCCACTTCGATGTATCTAAACATTAACCCAATGTCGTTTCATTCAGCTTAGTATCGCTTATTATATATATATATGTGTATATGTGTGTGTGTGTGTGTCTGTGTCTGTGTGTGTGTCTGTGTGTGTGTCTGTGTGTGTATATGTGTGTGCCTGTGTGTGTGTGTCTGTCTGTGTCTGTGTCTGTGTGTGTGTGTCTCTGTGTGTGTGTCTCTGTGTGTGTGTGTCTCTCTGTGTGTATGTATGTGTGTGTCTGTGTGTGTGTCTGTGTGTGTGTGTGTCTGTGTGTGTGTCTGTGTGTGTGTGTGTGTCTGTCTGTGTCTGTGTGTGTGGCTGTGTGTGTGTCTGTGTGTGTGTGTGTGTCTGTGTCTGTGTGTGTGTCTGTGTGTGTGTCTGTGTGTGCCTATGTGTGTGCCTGTGTGTGTGTCTGTGTGTGTGTGTCTCTGTGTGTGTCTGTGTGTGTGTGTCTCTGTGTGTGTGTGTCTCTCTGTGTGTATGTATGTGTGTGTCTGTGTGTGTGTCTGTGTGTGTGTCTGTGTGTGTGTGTCTGTGTGTGTCTGTCTGTGTCTGTGTGTGTGCCTGTGTGTGTGTCTGTGTGTGTGTGTCTCTGTGTGTGTCTGTGTGTGTGCGTTTGTGTCTCTGTGTGTGTATGTATGTGTGTGTCTGTTGTGTGTGTCTCTGTGTGTGTGTGTGTCTGTCTGTCTGTGTGTGTGTGTGTGTGTGTCTGTGTGTGTGTGTGTGTGTGTGTGTGTTGCTTTAAGAACATTGCTAATAAAAATAACAATAAAGCTAAAAGTGGAAAAATGTGTCTGAAGCCAGTTCTTCACTTTTTTTAATGTAATGTCACAATCTAAAGGAATCTTACTGCTCGATGTACACAGGATCTTCCATAGAGTTCTAAATAGAGAAAAATGAAAGAAGGAACTGCCATTTTGAGGACTGATTCCAACGATGGATGATATAACGCTATCGTATACAGTAACATAAGCATATAGTGCTATATGTGAATTTTAATCCCATCAACCCTTTTATATGAGTACATCACTGATTCATTGCCATCAGCGAGGAACGTGTCCTCCCTCTGTCTTTTCTACAAATATTTTCATGGCAACTGCTCGGTGCCGTAAAATGTAGCCAGGAGCACTCCAAGTTTACAGAAAATTTATGAATTATTTTTATATTTAAAAAAATCTTTTTTAAAACGCTAGAGACACCAAATCAAGTCTTTGTCATTTGATATTTTAAACTAGATAGTAAATTCCTTAATCTTTAAGGAGTTGACAATCCTTTCCCTTTTGCCTTCCTCAAGGGATCTAAATCAGTCATTATCGGCCACTCTCTAAAAAAATAATATAAAATAGCCGATTCTTTATAAATCCTTTTCAATGAAAACAGTATCGCTAATCTTCTTTGGGGATGCTAAACCAAAATTTCATATTTTTAAATTTCATGACTATTTTTCGTTATTAATATTTAAAGTGTGCTCCAGAGTTTTAGTTATTTTACAAGTGCGACCTGAAGTAAAAAAAAAAAAAAAAAAAAAAAAAATTGGGAAACACTGCTACAGATTAATAAATATTCACCCATCTATCTTGCACATTTATAAGTTTATCAATCATCTATGCATTAAATATTACTGTCACATCTGGTCTGGTGCTTCTACTATGTATTTAGAGATACCTGATAAAATACATAGAAAAATCTGCAGTGTCATTGGTCCTAACCTGGCATCTCGGCTTCAGTCACATTCCCACCGCCAGACTGTAGCTTCCTTTACCTTTTCTTTAAATATTTTCCTGGTCATTGCCGTAATAAACATTTATTTTGGTACCTCGACTTTACTGTAGTTATACATTGGCAACACGTTCTTATCATTTTAAAGATGAAATCGCTAAATGTAACCGTAAGTTCTATGCTGACAGTTTCTTCTCTCGCACTTCTCGCTTGTGCAAATCTCTTCTGGCCTCTTCCTTCCCAGTCAACTTTAATCTTCAAAAAAATAAATACGTCCTTTGTCTTCTTAATTCATGCTCTTTTATTGTTCTCTCTCCTCAATAATGGTTTTATTTTTCCTCATATTCTTTCACACTCAGTAACTCCCTTCTGTCTTAGTGACTTTATTTCCATGCTTTGGGTGAAATAATATTTAAAAATCCAAGAATTTTTCTAACACGAGGACTAAGTGAAAAGTAAATGAGCTACAATGATTATTCCTCGTGGAAGAGCAGATCAAATCTAGAGAAGAATCTGCAATGTTACCGGTCCTGACCTAGCATCTCGACATCAGTTACTTTACCAGCGCCGTAACGTACCTGACTTGTGACACCTTTTTTATAAATACTCTGATGGCAATTGCGATGATGAGCTTAGATTCTTTGGTACTTAGATTTCAGGAATTTAATCGCAGTACTAGATTGGCGTCTAGGTCTCATTGTTTTAGCGTTGAACTATCTAAAATAACCGTAAGTTATTTGTTAATAGTTTCTTCTATTCTCGCTTGTAGAACTCTTTTCTGGTTTCTTACTTTAAAGTCAAATTTTATCTTCAAAAATTTAAATGAAATATCAGTCGTTATCGTCAGTTTTCATAACACTTGTTCTTTGTTGTCCTTTTTTTTTTGTCCCAAGCAAAGCGGGAATCTACTAGTATGCAGGGGTTTACATGGAGTGAAAGTGAGAGAAAAGACTGAATATATGGAGGACTAAGGAAAGGACAAAAGATGAATGGGATTCAAGAAGATAGAAAATGGCGCTTGACGTTTAAAGTTTCTTAAATTTTAGTTATCGGGGAAGCAAGTAAACGGGCGGGAGTTCCAGAGGAGGAAAGTATGAGAAAAGAAGCTGTCGGAGTAAAAGTGGTGGTTGTGTTTAGCTATTTCAATAGTAAACGGGTGGGTCCTAGATGCCAATCTAATAGTACGCTTAAAAATCATGTAGTCGGGGCACCAAGTAAAAAACTTGACAGAGCAGTTGCAATGAAAATAGTCGCAGAAAAGACAGAGGAAAGTCATGCCACGTCCGCGAGAAAGTGACTGGAGCCGAGACACTAATTCAGGATCGATTACTTTACAGATCGTTACTTGGATTTTGTTAAGAACCGCGAAATAAATAACAAGATCACCAGACCAGATATGGCAGCAGTGTTCAATGCAGGGGTGAATGATAGATTTGTAGTTTTTTTTTTTCATATTCTCTAACACTCAACAACACGTGTCCTAGTGATTTTATTGTCTTGCTTAGGGTTAAATGATTATAAAATAAAATAAAATATTTTTCAAAATGGAATACATGCCCCTCAATCAATTACTATGCAATATGCCTTACTACATAGCGAAGAAGTGTCTTGGTGTATATTTCATATAATTCAGCGAAATATTCGTAGTTGCTTTTGACGATTTATGTAAGGAGACTACCTTTGATTGAACGTTACAACGAAAAAGCAATAGAGGAAGAAATTGTCAGCTGACCTCCGCGACTATCTCAACCTCTCCTACAAATCCATCGTTTCGACACCTCGACATTTTGAAACCGTTGGCAAGCTTATTTCGCGGAGAAAATTACGACAAAGTAGTGAGTTCAATACTCACGAGGTGCCCCATTCTTTTGATTTATGTTCCATCTAAGCCACGCTTAAAAAATCAATATACTCATCTATCGTCAGCAAAATATTTCTACAACAACTACTACTACTAATAATTTCTGGATATATTCATCTGTTAGAATGGTAAACTAATCCCTCTTGCCGAATCTTGCTCAGGCATATTCGGGCTTCAACACTCACAAGGACCAACTGTATCTTCTGTCTTCTTAATTCTTGTACTTTTATTGTTCTTTCTCCTTAATAGTAGTTTTTTTTCTCATATTCTCTAACAATCAGTAACCGCTCGCGTCCTAGCGGCATTATTGCTTTGCTTGGTTAATTGTTAATCGGGGAGCCGAGTTCCAATTCCAGTTGGTTTCGTTATATTCTCTTATGCAAAAATAACCTTGGGAAAGTTATGAATCCACCACGTATCTCCCCAGCTATGGGTTAATTAGTAAAATGCGTATCACTAAATCATTATTATCTTCCACTAAAAAAATTCTTCCAAGTAAAAAAAGGATTATCTGGTTTAAAAAAACAAACAAATCCTAAACGGTCACCCATCTCGGTACGGACCAGACTCGACGTTACTTAACATCGGCGATCGTACGAAAACCTGTGTTTTAGCGTGATATGTCTGTAAGTCCAAGCGAAAAAGAACAAGACACAAAACCAATAAATGATAGCCGCCGTGCTACCACGTACTTTCGTGTCTAGACATATACATGTGCGCAAAGAATATTGAGGGCTTATAAACTTTATTGAAGTTTATCAGCTCTCAAACGGTTCAAAGAGACGATCAGAAGAGACAAGAAACGTCAGTGAAGTATGAAGTCTGTGGTAAGGAATGTAACATATTCTTTTTTGTTTTGTTTTGTTTGGATTTTTTCTAAATCTAGGTGTAAATCAGGTGTGCTATTTCTAAGTGTGGGGTCCGCGTCCCGCTCACCTCGATAAACAAGCCAAAAATAAGCACCTCGAATATCATCCACCATTACGAAACGTGAATAGCTCCCTGATTTTGTTAAGTTTTTTTTTTTTCATTCTGAGGGTAGGAGTTGTTGCTAGGAAAGCTAAACTAATTTTGATTTAAAATTTATAATTTTAAAAGAGTGCCAAAAATTGCAAAAAAAAAAAAGAAAAAGAAAAGAAAAAGCAAACAAAGTTTGGTTTAAAATTTATAATATCTCGGGGTGCATTATTATTTACGGTAATTAACATTACAATATTTGGGGTGAATTAACAGAAAATATCCAACATATTATTCAGCGTGAAGATTTTGCTGGCTATCGATTATTTTCTCTTCTTGTCTATATAGCTGTTTTTCCCCCTGCCTGAACTGTTTAAAATTGTCTGTTTACACCAATATATTTCTCTAGCATTCTTTCTCTTAACGATCTCTCTTCTTTTTACACTGGCTTCCAGCGTTCAAAACGTTACGCTATGCTGAACTGCTACAAATATGCCCACCATCATTCATTTAAAAGTATTCAAGCTATTACCTAACACATACGTACATACATACATACATAAATGCGTGCATACATATATGCACCAGTCTCTTTTTCTTGCTGCAATGTCGGCAACGATTTCCACCAAATTACCGCCTTTTTATTGGTGAACTTGAAACTGCACTGAATAACACTAGTGGTGAGTTATCTCCCTTGAAAATTATCTCTCTAATGCCTGCTTTGTAAAAGAAAAAAGAACGAAAGGAATGAAGAAAAACGCAAACAAACTTCAAAGACGAGGCCGAGCTGCAAAACTAATCAAGCACGCATTCGCATATCGGTGATCAGTAAAGATGGCGAATAAGCCAAGTCCACAGAGATGCAGAATAAAAAAAAAAATGAAAGCGAAGCTAATTCAGTTTGGAAAGATCAGAATAGTGAGTCAACGACGAACCCAATAAATGATTCTCTTCTTAATCTGTTACAATTCAGTGTTGAGCCCTGACATTTTGACGTTCAATATCTTTCTTCTTTTTTATTACACTACAAGTTTCTTTTGGTCGTGAAGTTAGGGAATCAATGGGGGAGAAAGAAATTCCAACAAGAAGAGACATAGAGCGATCGACTCAGAAACTTTAAGTACACTTCCTATGAGATTATTTGCAATTATACTTTTAAAAAATCTTACGTTAGTGATGCCGTCGTTATCTTTTGAACGTTTCAACTTGTACAATATTTATAGGCCTAAGTGTTACCTTTATATCCCATAATTTCTCCCGTTCTCAGTCAAGGATTTCTTTTTAATCATTTTACCCCAAGCAAGGTGAATGCCACTAAGATGCACGAATGAAAGAGAATGTGGAAACATTAGCGATGAAAAAGGACAATAAAAGCATTATTCAGAAAGTCAGAATGCTGTAACTTAGAAAGGGTTACTGAATGAGGAATAACCAAAACAGAGAATGGAAATGAAATGGTAATCTTTATAAAATCAACAAGACAAAATACTCGCCAGCGGCATGAACTAGGTAAACCACTACTGGTGGCGGAATACTTACAATAATGTCCAAGGCATTTATGTAGATTGGGGTATACACATTAGTGTCCATAGGTGCAGTATATAACACAGAAGATGGCGATTATAAAAATAAAAAGCCAACATGCAATAGTATCAACTGTGAACACAGCCATAATGTACTGGCCGTGTTTGGGGAAAATAAACATCATATCACTCTAGATACATATATGAAAAATCTAAATATTCTAATATACTAAAAATAAAAAAACATTTGATAATGGCTAAAAGAATAACCACGTTTGGATACAGAGAAGATTCGGGCAGTTTTGACACAATTTATGTGCAGGAAAGAACAAACTTATACGAACACAAGAAAAATTGAATAAAAGTCGTATATATATTATTAATGACAACATGGTTTGTTTCATGCTTGAGCACAATCTTCAAACCATGTGTGTTATCTTTTGGTTCGACTATTTATATGTGCTGGTCAATGTTGCATGAAACAGACTGGCGCCGCTTCGTGTTGACAGAAGTGGCTATATATACTTCTGTGTTTAGATGCATGCTCTCTGATTTTAAGCATTTTTACCCATGAATGCAGCATACCTTAAAATTATACTTTTATCTTAACATATATATATATATATATATATATATATATATATATATATATATATATATATGAGCGGTAATATAGATTTGATATAATAAATGCTTTTATTGTTTATTTTCCAACGATTAATTTAAAGCAATTTTTCTCGATTATTTCAATTCTATCTTTTCTTCCATAAATATTTTTACAGAACAACAATTTATATCTGCGAGCTTTGTTTGCTTTTACAGATTATTTGTCAGCACACTCTTTGTGTGGCTCCAATTTCCTCTTCTATTAATTCAACCAATGCAAAACAAATGTACAATAAACTTTTAAATATGCATAATATATATATATATATATATATATATATATATATATATATATATATATATATATATATATATATATATATATATATAGATAGATAGATAGATAGATAGATAGATAACAGAACTGTCTGCGAATGGCATAATTTAACTCTCGAAAATATATTTTCAATTGAGCACTGTTGAATTAAATGTGAATTCAAAAAACAACAGCCACCTGCGTTAATGCGAAGCTCTTCAGTAAAATGAATGGAGCACTCCGGTTGCTTGGCGTTTGTTTACGTTTGTAAACACTATGCGCTAGATTCTGTCGAGTGAAGATGGGTCAGTGGTAGAAGTTCTGACTGACACCAAATCTGTTGGGTTTCGATACAGGCTTGAGGCATTTTGTTGTCTAGTCGCACTGAGTAGCTGTGATACAGCGAAACAGTACTGTCTGCCAATGATGTAATATATATATATATATATATATATATGTGTGTGTGTGTGTGTGTGTGTGTATATATTACATCTGTCTGCGAATGATGTAATATATATATTACATAATTTGTTACTGTTTCGCTGTATCACAGCTACTCAGTGCGACTAGACAACCGAATGGCTCAAGCCCGTATCGAAACCCAACAGATTTGGTTTCCATCCATATATATATATATATGTGTGTGTGTGTGTGTGTGTGGATGGAAATAGTTTACTAGTGAGCCTTTCACCCTTCAGGACTTCATCAGCCTAAATTTTTATGTGGTAGGACTACACGATTGCATGACTCTTTCTGTTCATATAATATTTATTAAGATTCCTTGATGTTTCTCCTATGTATTTTTATGAATTTACTACAGGCGATGGAGTAAACTCCTCCTTCGGGTTTAGCTTATTTTAAAGTCTTTTATTGGTGTGGCTGTAGTAGTAACAAATTGTATGTTGAGTTTAAATAGATTCTTTTCGGCTGCAGATGTGAGAGACAAAAGGAATATTTTACAAAGTAATACATTAAATGCATTGGTTGCCCATCGTTACGAGACTGACCACAATTTTGACATACGTTACGCTACCACCATCAAAGGAGTAAATAATTCACTATGACGTAAATGTCTAGACAGTGACTTAATCGCAAGGTCATCTACAGTAAATTTGCACCCTGGCTCTTACAATATTTCACCATTCCTGGCAGCTCTTCTAATATCACAGTGTGGAACACCGACTTACAAAAGTGATGGAAAGTAAAAGAAAAAGACTCTAAACGAATTCAGCTGATAAAAAAAATTTAATATTCCCAGCACCCATCTGTCGTGCGTACGTGTTGTCCTAACAGCATAACAAATTTAGTACGAAAAATTAATTATATGAAAAAGTTTATCCATTAGTTGGAAATACAATAAATGGAAAATTTGTACGTGTACGAATATTTATTTCCCCCGCTGTGTATTATTATTATTATTATTTTTATTTCCTTTGATATCTGGCGTTTACACATTTCTTTCCGGGTCCCGCCCAGAGACCTAAGGTTAGAAATGGCATCATGACACTTTCCACTGCAAAAAATAAAAAATAAAAAAAATAAAAAAAATTACATAGATAAAGCCCTTCGTAAAGTGTGGGCTGTACTTGTCAGAACAATTTTTTGTATCTCTTTGAGGCATGGACTTCCAGGGATACCTTCAATCAGCCTACTGGAATCTTTTCCAACCAGTCCAAGGGCTCCAACTACAACAGGAATTGTTGATGTTCCCATGTGTCACATTTTTGAGATTTCTATTTCAAGGTCCTTGTATTTTGACAGTTTTTCGAATATCTTCAAAGATACATTGCAGTCTGCAGGGATTGCCATATCAATAAGGAGGCACTTCTTTTGTTTGTGGTCTTTAATAACAATGTCTGGGCGGTTGGCTTGGATTGTTCTGTCAGTGTGCATTGTGTAGTCCCATAGAATTGTAACAGGTCCTATCTCCGTGACCGGGTTAGGGTGGTGTTCGTACCAGTTTCTTTCAGTTTCCTTCCCATAGGAGTTGCAAATATTCCAGTGCAGATATTGGCCCACTCTGTCATGCCGGGTTTTATATTCAGTGGGTGCCAATATCGTGCAACCTGATATAAGATGATCAATGGTTTCTGGATATTTGTCACAGAATCCGCATCTTGGGCTAACACAGTATTTTAGTATATGTGCTTGATAATTCCTAGTTAACAAGCATTGGTCTTGTGCAGCAATGATAAAACCCTCAGTTTCACCTTTCAACCCTGCACTACGTAGCCACTGATGAGTGCGGTTTTTGTCTACGTCTGCTTGTTTGGTACGGGCAGAGTATTGGCCAGTGATGTATTTGAATTTCTGTGCCCATTTGAAACTCCATTTTGAATTTG